>JAKEEE010000004.1:6049461-7256827 GCA_021498325.1 Bactrocera minax
TTTTCTATTATTCTTCTGTTTTTTATTTTAAAAATATGTTCTCAGCACACTTACCAAGTAAAAACGAAAATTTCTGAAAATTTAAGCTTTTTCATCCATTAATCGTCAAAATAACAATAACATACACGCTAATTTCAGCAAATAATTCAGATATTTAAACAAAACAGCTGTTCCGTGTTGTGCAAAAACGACGAGTTCAACTTTTTTTAAAAACAAGCAAATAAAACACAGGGATAAATATTCAAAGACACGCACTTATAAAAGTAAACACTTTTTCGACACTTTGTAGAAGAACTTTTTTGGCACTTTTTGGTAGATATTTTGTTCGCACACTAATTAGGAGAAGCAGCTGTAAGTTTTTCACCAACTACAACAAACACTAGTCGCAAGGAATAGAATTTTTGATTTTTAAAAATTTGACACATATTCAACGCACAATTTTAAGATAAAATGCTTTTAAATAATTTTTTGCTCAGTTAACTTTCCACACATTTTAATAAATCTTTTCTCTTCTACTTAAACAAATCAATCACTAATCTTTTAGAAATCACACCGAATTTCCGGTCTTCGAGCACTGTGTTGCCCGGCGTTTTCCTCGTATCTGCAGCAGCTGGATGCAGTCGTCAAGCTGCTTAGTAGCAAGTGGATGCTGAATGCTGAGCTACTTCTGCTAAGGTCAGTACCAAATCAGCCGCAGTGATCAACAGTGAGAGCGACAACACGATCAGCAACAACAGCAATGGAGCGACAAGTGCTGCTGAGCACCTATGTGCGCATGTGAAGTGTGGTGAAGATCACTTGATCGCTGCCGGTTGCTGTGCGCTCTTACTGCAATGATATATTTTTGCTCTTAAACGGAATGACAGCTACTCTTTATTCTTATTCAAAGCTTTCAAGCAGCAGAGGGACTACTCTACTTGGCTTTCAGCAGGATGTTGTCAAAGCTGCATCTTCTACCTGTACTAGTTATATAGCACTTGCTTTCCGTGTTTTAGTCTTGAAAGGGCAACAAGTTTCTCACACCACGGCTACCGACTTATAATTGAACAATTTAACGCTACTGTTAAATGATTTTATAAAGGTATAGGTTGTGGGGGCGCCTTGTATCCTAATATCAATAAGTGTGTATGTACTAGCTACTGATAGCGATTAGTAGAGTGATTAGCAAAGGCAAATTAAAGGTGTAACATAATGCTTATACATAAATATTATATGTGTAGTTCGTACGCCAGTAGCTGCTACAACAACAGAGATGTATGCTAAAATCAGCAAGAAGAATACAGTTACCGAGGGCAGCATTAAGCGGCATTTTGTTATAGTGAAAGAGTGAAATTGAAGGAAAATAAATAAAAATAAGCAATTAATATCGCTAATTACGCTCATAAAGATTAGCACGCTGACTATAATGTTTATAAAAGTACTCAACAAAGGCTACTAGTAAAATAAACGTAAGATATTGAAAAATAGTACCAAAATGTATATGGTGTATGTAGGCATGTAGGTGTATGTTTAGCAAAAGAATTCTGAGCATACAAACCCGAAATATATCATATTAGTAACTACTATTGCATTTTACCGAGAAGCGTTTCGCTCTTTCGACAAATGACTGCATATGTATATACATTAGTATGTAGATATGTGATGTATAGTAGTTGGAAAAAAATAAGTTCCCGTTATATATTTTAAACCAGTTCGGAACGGTTAATAAATTTCATGAATAAACACGTTACTAATATTAATTTTACATTGCTTGCAGTATTTTCTTATGCGTGCTTAGTGTATTTTCTATTAGGAAAATTTGTTGACATTAATCATTAAAAGAGATTGAACTCTACTCACCAAGTGACTGGTGGAGGTGGTTGAAGCTTCTGGCTGAGTGGTGAAATGTGTGAGTATATAATGCCAAATTTGTTCTCTCACCTACTAGAGATCTGTATATGGGACCGCTTTCTGTTAACCTCCGGTAGAAATGCACTTTCTTCAACGTTTTTTTTATAGATATGTATAAATATATATATAACTATAAGTTTTTTTTATTAAAACCTTTTGGAAAAGTCTTTAAGATTAAGAGATCTTAAAAGGTATTTTAAAAATATTTGATATTATGAAAGAAACACATTTATCAAGCAACCCTTGTCATTTTGCTCCTCGAAAAATTTTATTGTTAATCAATTTTGAATGAATTTAAACTTTCGACTTTCCACAACATTCCAAATTCAAATTGATTTCTCTAATAAAAAAACAAAAAAGTTTTGTAAATAATTATTATACCAGCATATTTTTAGATGTACAACATAAAACCATGTGATTGCCATGTACTTGTGCCCATTCGGCTGATTTATTGTACAATATACAAGTAATGCCCAATGGTTGCGCGAGTAATAAACAAATTAAAAATATTTTAACTAAATGCATTCAACCGCAACGGAAAATTGTCTGTTTAGTTTAATTTACAAACAAAATAAAACATATATTTAATGTCAATTTGCAAATAACTGAACTGTCACTAAGTGCTCCAATTGCTATGTGAGGTACAGTATGTTATTTTGAATATATACTGTTGAATTTACATTTGTCTTAAATTTAGATCTCCTTATCGTCTATTAGACTGAGTTAAACGCTGTTGAGAAAACGGTTCATTAAGGAATTATCATTTCTAATAAGATTTTAATAAAGGTAAAATAAAATAATAAACCTACTAAATATCTCATTGATAGTTTCTAAAATAGTAGTGTTTTTACCAACTGGGTCACATTCATCAAAAGTCTTCTCCAACTCCATTCAGAATAGTTTATTACCAGGAGGGATTTTATTTTGGAATTCAAGTCTGATAATGCTTTTCTTTATGTTTACACTGGCATGAAGTTAGGTGAAATTCACAACAACAATCAACATTGACATGAAAGCCAGGAGATACATCGTCTATTTCTATTTCACCACCAGACATATTTGTAGACTACATACCATACATATTTACCTCCTGTATTTGCTCACTTACAGACCACTGTGTGACATTTAATTTCACAGTTATTTACACAGCCGCCATTTGATGTGCAATGAACATTGAAATTTGATCATACAAACAAACGTAACGTAAATCGAAAGTGTTCGAAATAAATCTCAAAAATAAACAACTACTAATGGCGATATAAACAAATACGATAAACAAAAGCACCCAACCAACGATGATGCAACAAATCACTAAATAATAAGTGTGGATGGAAAAAGAGTTGGTGAGTTCGCGGGGAGGTGAGAAGTGAATCCGCTATTATTATTCCAGCTTTCTGAAACAACATTTAAAATTGATTTACAACAAAAGGAAAATAAATATTTAGAGAAACAGCAAAAGGTAAAAAATAAAATCAACGCGAAATTAATTAAAAGAAACTAAACAAGTGCAACGTAAACATTCAAGGAGTGGCTGGGCTCAATTTACATATGTACGTATGGCAGCAAATACAATTGTCGCACGCTAATAGTAATGAGCGACCCCTAATTGTGGATCTTCTTCAACGTTGAAGAGTATGTAGATATGTAGGCAGATAGATATGTGCGTGTAGAGTGAGGGAATTGTGGCGTTGATGGGTGAAGCGCCTTTCCATCAGCCACCAGCTTCACACAGTCAGTGCAAAAACGCGCATTCCAACGAAAGGTTTACGCAGCGCTGCATAAGTTCCAACGGAATTCCTATATGCAGGGGGCGATAGAAGTAAAAATATGTGGTGATAAAAACGAAAAGAAACTAAAAAAAATTAAATATTGTGTGCCTTTGAAAAAATTAAATTTCGAAACAAAAAATCGGAATGATAAAGTAACAACAATATTATATATATACATATGTATTATATTATATAGTATAATATAAACACAGTGTGTCGGGTGCCTCTTAAGCCAAATAAAAAACATATAAACATTATTTCATATGATGAGCATTTTATATTATTTAACAGTTTTGAAAGTTTATTATCGACATAAAAAGACGCACTACAAAAATATTCGAAACGATTTCTTCTTGTATTGTTGAGGGGTTTACATAATGTGCTCTCGTTAAAAAAATATGAAAAAAATCTGTGATATTGCTAACTTTCTGATAAAATTCGCCACAAGCACAATTTTTAGAAAAAAAATATTCAAAAGCCGTTATAAACCAAAAATCTTGCATTAGCTTCCATATAACGGTGTATTCGACTATCTTTGTAAATTAATCTTTTAGGAAATAGTATTAAAAAGCTGAAATTTTTACAACAAGTAAGTTCACTACAAAGGATAGAGCGGTAATAAATTTTAATAAAAATTGTTGTTGTGGTGAACCCCTTTTTGATACGTCACACAGAACCATATTTTCAAGTTTTTATAGAGTTTTTTCAAAATAAGTAGATTTGAAATAATAAAATCTTTATCTAGAGACCATATATTTGCTGAAAAATAAGCCATTTTTTTTATAAAGGAATCTACCTACGTAAGACGTTAAAATCGAATTTTTATAAACATGCACCATATTTTATGATGGCTATAATTATAAGTAGTTCACTGTCGTAATCAGTGTCGATTAAGTTTATATGTACAGATGTCCTGTTCTCTTCTTCGAGACATTTTAACATCTCCGACGGAGGTTGAAGCAATTCTTGCTACTACTTAAGTAAATATTTCTTTACTTGCTCTAGTTTCATTAACCCATATCTCTAATAAGTCACATATCATGGAGAAAAGAGAACAATTTGGGGTTATCGTAAAGATAAAATGTTTACCATAATTTATATCGTAAAAATAAAACCAGAATAAAAAACAACAATAAAGCGCCAAATTTTACAATTTTTATATTAAAAGGCGTAGAGTCGATTATAAGAGAGAATTTTAAGGCACCTGCAGATTTATACAGAATTATAGAGAGCGTCAATTTGATATCATTAAATCAATTAAGTGTAAATTTTTTAAGCAGCGAAGACACAAACCTACATATTTGATGATACTATACATATTATTCAGACACGGTATATATAATGGACTAGATATACAAATCCTTCAAACTACTTATACGCAGCCACTCACACTTTTTAAATGAATTTATATGCTATTTTAAATTTGGGCATCAAAATAAATAAATGTTGCTTACACTTAGGCGCATTTTGCTTATTTTTAACGTAGACACACTCCTTGAATCATGATCGACGGATGATCAAGCTTTTCGAAGATAGAATAAAAACAGTGTGATTAAACAGTAAATTTCTCAGATAATAATGTTTGTACATTCCAACTGAATTCTTTAAGCTAAAATATTTCTCACAAAGTACAAAACCTTTTTACATATTCACAAGTATAAATATGTATGTACTTAAATACACAATAACTCATTATTGCAGAAAAGACTAGTTGTAAACAAATCAATACAGTAATACACTAATTTTCGCTCATAAAAAATTAAGCTATATCGTGTATGAAAGAGAAATATGGATTTCAACGTTGTTAAATGTCGATATTTTATCACTTCAGATATCGAAATTTTTCGATAATTGTAATTATTTTTTTTACAATCACCAAACACCATATTACAAACGACAATAGACTAAATATGCCGACGAAGCATATATACATAAAATTTTATGATCATTTGTACATGTGCTATTTTTCCAAATCATTTGTTATTTGAGCTAAGTGCCAACGAATCAAAACTTCAATTCGACGTGAAAGTCGATGGTTGAGAGACGTTAACTAGTGAACTAGTGTTTGTGTTGAAAAACGATTACTGTCAAAACAAATGGATAATTCGAATAAGTTGTGAACAAGAATAACGATAAATAGTGTAATTTTTTAGATAGTGTTGTATTAAACTGTTTTATATGGAAATATTTGTATGAGAAAGTTCAACTAACTTAACAAAATTATTAAAACGATTTTACCAAATTTCTGTGGTTTTGTGTAGTGGTGAATAAACATTTGCTATTGCCAATTTTCGGAATATTACGGCAAAAATGGGTGTAAGTTTAATTATTAAAAATTAAAAGTTTTTTGGGTTCTAAATGGCCTTTGGTCAAATGTTCATCCTTTAATGAATAGACTGCAAATTAATAATAAACAAAACACGCATATAAAAAATAATTGTATTCCTGCGATTTTAAAATATTTTTTGGCTATTTATATTTATTTGCTTCCTACCTTAATTTTTACCCAATTTCGAGGAAATTCTTGATTTTGAATTTGATTTGATTTGAAATTTGTGTAATTTTCTGTGGGGAATATCAATTTAGATATTACAGATATTAATATATTCGATAATATTTAGAATTACAACTCCTGTAAATGTAATTCACAATTCTTTTATATTAATCCCAATCATTAAATGCACGTAATTACATTGTTTGTAATAATGTTATAATGTAAAAATAAGATTATTTAACTTATAATTCTAAAAAATATGATAACAATTCTAGCACTTCTAAACACTACATTTTTAACATTAAAATAAAAGTAATTGCAATTATAGATTTCATAATTATGATTTTTAAATCATATTCCTAAATTTTCTTAATCATAATATTTGTAATGGTAATGATAACACTTATGACTGCAATTAATTGAAACTGCAACGCATAAAATATTAGTAATCAAAGTTACAATAATGGTAGTTGAAATAACATTGAAATCTCAAGTGACCAGCTCGAACCAGCAACGAATACGTTTACTTCAGTTCAAGCATAAGGTATCATAAACAAATCCATTTGAATATCTTCGATGATATATTCACTTAGTATATGCCTTTGATATCGTAAATAAAAAATTTTTACACAAGAATTAAATGACAAACATTTCGTCTGCAATTCCAGCGAAAACCAACTAGTGACAATATATCAGTCTGGAATTACAATTCAAACCAGCAAAACATAAATGTGAAAATACAATGTAAAAATTGGTTTTTATTGCTATTTATGAAATTTTTAAATTTATGCTTTCACTTAAATATTACAAAAAGTTCTGAGTCAACCACCGTTGCGTATAAAAATTCTTGTAAGTAAATTTCAAGAGTGCCGTTAGCTAATTAGCTTCTACTTAGTAGGATTTCAATTTCAGAAAAAAATTTAAATGAAATCTTTTTTACCATCATATAAAATCGTTTTTGGTGTAACAAAACTGTTTGCTGTGAAGTTGAAAAAAATTATTATTTCTACGAAAAAGCCATCTAAAATATTTTAAAAGTAATTAAAATGGTTGGTGATTATTAGATGACCATTAAAAATTTTCATCGATTATTTTTGCGCTTCATTGAGCAGTTTTCGTATAATAATCACATAAGTGCACCACACCACCAATTAAAGCCACTGTCCATTAAATGTACTCATGAATAACCGCTCCTATATTAGCAACATATTATAAAAACAGAATATGTACATATATATACAATACACTTTCATTGAAATAATTGCCAATGTTTGTATGGTCTTTGGCGACAAGAAATAGCCGCGCGAATGCAAGCAAATTCGAAAGATGTTAACATCAAAGAAAAGTATTTGTTTACGATATTTGTACTTATCTTTTGTCGCCACATATTTGACCACAAAAATATTGCACGCGTTTGAGCACGTTGCTGTCACCCATTGTTGTTGGCCGTTGATTAGATTATCAAGCAATTAATTAATCATTAAAACGATTAATTGCTTAAATTGCTCATTGCTTAGTATTATTGTTGTTGCTGTGCAGTTATATACCTGAACCACTGATTCTAGCAATATTTGAAAACATAAATACAAATGCATATTCGTAATAGTACTTGTATACAAATATATGTATATTTCTGCACATGCCAAATAGAATCAGCTAATCTGGATAATCGCTCCAACCAAATTGGAAAATTATATAATTATGTTTATGGTATTTGCTATGAATTATTTCAAGAGGTCATACACTAATATTTCTACTGCAACATTTGGAAGGATGCAATACATAATGCAAATATATGATCTTGAGGGTTTGAAGAATATGCTAATATTCTAAAGTACTAATTGATCTAAGACTATCAGTAGTTTACATAACGGGAATAAACCCTGATTTATATCCGTTCGAGAACTTTAACTGATGCAAAATTCCCTGCAACCCCTAACCATATTTAGGCAACCTTTTTTTTGCGATTAAAATCTAGCATGTGGAATCTGGCATGAATTTGGCTACTTTTCAATACTTGATGTTTTTCCCTCAAGCTTTTTAGATACCTATTAAACTTCTCGGGTATAACAGCAGAGGTATCGCCATATTAAAAACTGTAATATTATATTGCTTAATATTAGGCGGAGCTTAACAATAGCTCAACTGATCAATTGAGAGCAAAACTTTCGCAAAGTGCGTACCAAGGCAATTAATGGTCTCCTTCCATATATGAAGCAGTAACACTCAAAATATAACATAACATTAATAAATAATTCATTATATTTGCTTGACCACTAATAAATACCCACCTATTTTAGTATAAATTTAATTATAACCTTAAAATTATTAATAATTAGACAACTTACACAATTCTACCTTATTATTTGCAGTTCAAATCCAAATATCACATCGATGTCGATTTTGAGGTACCAAAAAAAATTAATTGGTATTATGCGCCACTTTTCACCGCTTTCTGGTTGATACTCTACCTAAGTGTTGTACTCACACAAGTGGTACGCCTACCCACACCGCTCACACGTAAAGATGAGCTCACACATCCCGACTCATATATAGCGGAACGTGCCGAACAAATTCTTGTCAACTTAGGACGTCTCGGTCCTAAAGTAGTGGGCAGTGAAGCGAACGAGATAAAAGCTGTAGAACTTCTAGTCGGCGAAATCAATAAGGTTAAGGAGCAAATGAGCGATTACTTCGAACTCGAAATCGATGTACAAGTAGTGACCGGTTCATATGTACATTGGGCCATGTTGAATATGTATCAAGGTGTACAAAATGTGGTCGCCAAATTGAGTGCGAAAAACAATACAAGCCAAAATTATGTACTCATAAATTCGCATTTTGACAGCGTACCAGGTAGTCCGGGTGCTAGTGATGATAATTCGATGGTGACAACAATGCTAGAGGTGTTACGTGTTATCGCCAAATCAGATGGACCACTTCAACATCCCATTGTGTTTCTCTTCAATGGTGCCGAAGAGAATCCATTGCAAGCATCACATGGTTTTATAACACAACATAAATGGGCCAAAAATTGCAAGTGAGTCGAAAGCTTGAAAACATTTTTAATTTTAATGACTAAACTAATATTTTCTCGCAGAGCACTAATAAATTTGGATTCTGCTGGTGCAGGAGGTCGGGAATTACTATTCCAGTCCGGACCTGGAAATCCATGGCTCATGAACTATTATCGCAGAGTGCCACATCCCTTTGCAAACACCTTGGGAGAGGAACTTTTTCAAAATGATTTTATACCATCCGATACAGATTTCCGAATTTTTCGCGATTACGGCGGTGTACCGGGTAAACATTAAATGTAACTGTAAAATCATTCCATTATATACATATTTCTCTTTTCGGAATTGGTTAGGTTTGGATATGGCTTATACCTACAATGGTTATGTCTATCACACGGAGTTTGATCGTTTCAATGTCTTGCCGAAAGGTTCACTGCAAAATACGGGCGATAATGTTTTACATCTAGCCAGGTCAATAGCGAATGCACCGGAAATGGAAAATCCAACAGTAAGTCAACTAATTCACAATTTTCATGATACCTTTATATGATTATTCTCTCTTGTATCGCTCACTTAGGACCATGTAGCCGGACATGTTATTTTCTATGATTTTCTCGGTTGGTTCATATTGTTCTACTCGCTAAACACCAGCATCATTGTTAACAGTGTTGTCTGTGTGATAGCTGTGTGTGCTATAGGTGTCTCGCTCTTCTTCATGTCGGCACGTTCGGGTCTTGGCTGGTTAGCCATCATTCGTCGATATGCGCTCGCATTTGTCGTGCAACTACTCTCAATCTCATTAGGTGCAGCGATAGCTATAACTATTGCAGTATTTATGGATGGCGTTGGACGCTCTATGACGTGGTTCAGTCAGAGTTGGTTAATCTGTGGCCTCTATTTTTGCCCTATATTCTTCTGCATGGGCATCTTTCCAGCATTGTTCTTAGAGCGTACCAAGAAGGTGAGTTCTGCAAGTGTTCAATGATTGAGACTATTAATTAAAATTTTCTGCTATCATTTTCTATTTTAATTAAAGGATCTCCTTAGTTTGGGCTTCCGCATTCAACTTTTCATGCATTCGCATTGTCTAATGCTAATTTTGCTAACGATCTTCCTTACAGCATTTAATGTGCGATCGGCTTTCATGTTTATGCTTGCAGTATTTTTTGATATTGCAGCTCTGATCATTAACTTGATTACAAAGTGGCATCGTAGAGGTAAGCAAATGTATAGAAAACTTACAAATAAAACTAAATAATAATAATAGTGTGAAGATGGACGTAAACAGGAGCGGTTCCTCGGTTACTTAAAACATGATTAATCTACACACTAGATTTTGTATTGTTCTTTGGTTATTTGACCTTCTTCTCTATGCTTGTTTCCGACTAGACATATGCTTCATTTTTCTGAATGAACAACAAACGATTCCCCGGCAAGTGTCCAAAAGGTATCTAGATTTTATTAGGAATAGTATGTGTAATCTTTGGGATAAAAAACATGTTTCAAGAACCTTTAGGAGGTTTCACCGAAAATTATAGTTCTGAAAAGTTTTGCTCTCATGAATATGGTATAAGTCCTACAGATAACAAAAAATGCATGTTTCCACAGTCATTAGTTAATATTACACTGACTTCAAAATATGTCTTGCTTCACAACACTCTCAAAGGACAAGCAGTCACCGAGAGCAGGAGTACAAAATGTAAGTTCGGGAATTAGTTTAAAATTCTAGTTATGGGTTGGTTAACTTGGTCGAAGGAGTTTAAAAACCTCATAATATTTTTTTTTTTAATTATTACTATTATTACTTAAATACATATATATTTCATCCTCACGCAGCTTATTGGTTCGCCATCGCCGTTATCATTTGCCAAGTATTGCCGTTCATTTACTATACCTCAACAGCACATGAAATTTTCTTTACGCTGATACCGATGATGGGCCGCTCAGGATCCGCTTCTAATCCGGATATAGCAATTGCTAGTATAGCGGTATTCTTTTCATGTCTTTTCGCCGGGTTCATAGTAAGTTTAACTCATATATTTTACTTAGTTCTTCAAAGAAACTGCATTAAATGCTATGAAATTTCTTTATACTTTACTCCCATGCTCTCTTAGATGCCACTCTACATGTTCTTCCGAAAAACGCGTACGATCATGCTTTGTTTCTTGGGTGTCACAATATTATTCGTTATATTGGCGGTCACACCAATCGGTTTCCCATATACACCCAAGGTAGCCGTGCAGCGTTATTCACTACTGGTAAGCACAAATTGAATTTAAAGAAATTCTGATTTTATTTATAATTTAAATGATTCTTTAATACACTCTTGACAGCATGTGAAACGTGTTTTACATAACGCCAACGGCACCGAACGCACCAATGAATCGGGCGTTTATATATATTCGCAAGATCGACGTATTCACATGGTGGATGGTAAGCATGAGATTATTTTAATGAGACATCTTTAATGATATTTTTCTCAATAAAAATATTGCAGATAACATAAAAAGCATTGGCGAAAAGCATAAAGTTAATGATGTCTGCAACAATGAGCTCTTCTGTGGCCTGCCAATATACAATCATCGTTGGCACAAGGCGAAGTTAGTAGTTGCGCTTGAAAGTGACACACATCTAAGTGCTCTTAAAAATGTTTATTTTTTATAGAGATCACAGCTTTTGGATACCCACCGATGAGGAACCAAATATACCTGGCGAAAAGCCAACACTAACGCTGACATCCAAAACTGAAGCGGACGCATCCAATACCAGCCGTTATAGCTTTACACTCAAGGGACCCGATCATATGACAATATTTATTGGACTGAAAGCGCCAGCTAAAATTGTTAATTGGTCTTTTAACAATACAATGCTTCGTGATAATTGGGAACCACCCTATTTCATTTACTACTCATATGGCAAAGATAACAGCCCATTAGATTTCTACATTGATGTAGAGGTAATCAAACGTATCACTAATTGCGTGTCTTCAGTTTAATTCTTAATTTAATTTTTGTTTATTTTCATACTTTTAGACTACTAACGTTAACTCGAGCAAGCAAAATTTGGAAATCGGCATAGGTGGCCATTGGATACATCAGCCGCATGTACGTACCGATGGATATGAAAAGTTTATTCAAAGCTTCCCAAATTATGCCTACGTAGCAGACTGGCCGGCATTCTATGAAAGTTGGCTTTTTTAAGGCGTTTAAGAAGTTTTGGGAGTGTGTAGCATTACAGTTAAGTGAAATATCTTTTTTAAGATTTTCTTCCAATATGCTATTAAATGTGTTTGGTGAACATTATTGTTGAGCACCAAAAAGCATTTGCAAAGATACTCGTAATTTATATGTAGTTATTAACAGTTTTTATGAAATAAAGTAAGAAAAAACGATTTTAAAATAATTTGAAAAAAAACATACTGTTTTATAATTTATATTGATCTGTTGAAGTAAGGTTTAATAAATCATCCGAGCGTAATCGTTCACACGTTAGCCTAAGAGCCTACCAATAATAAGCCAATTTCCTTAAGTTTTGAGCATTTTACGCTTGGAACGATATTCCACGTAATTTGGTTGAAAAGTTTGAACATGTTCGAAGATTCGAAGCGCATGAACTACGATCTGTTATTTCGAACTAGCCTTTGTATTAGTAATTTCAACCCAAAACAATTACGTTCCTCTAAGTTTTACATTTTTAAACGGAATTTTCATTCGACGAAGTACATGGTTTTACGCACATGTGTCACATATATTTAATCCCAGCCTAATGCCTAAAATTACTTTGGAAAAGATTTGACTAACCTAACATATTTAAGCTCAACAGTTTCGCAACAATGAAGTGTTAGTTTTCTGAAAACAAAATAAGTTAACACTTTGTTTTTTGGTAAACGAAATGAAGAAGCATTTCCAGAAACGAGAGTATGAGAAACTACTGAAACTCACATATTGGAATTATGCACAAGTCTATATATATTATGTTTACAATATCCTTAACAACTAAAGATCTTGTAAAGTCGTTTCTAATGCAGTTTTCTTAGTAATTAATTGTCCGTTTTAAATCAGCCGTTTTGTCAACAACCGCACTAACTTAAAAAAGGATAACAACTCTATTTTTGACAGGTTGAATTGTTTTCGATAACGCCGAAGTGCAAAATTTCAACTCAGGTGGAGTTGAGTTGTAAACCTAGGAAAACGAGGAAGACTTTCCCCTGAAGTTTTGTTCATTAAATTTAAAATATCTTAAGCACCGTTATACATATTGCGATAGTCCTTTACATATGTATATAGGCATGTTCGTGCTCAACTTAACTCAGCAAAAAATCTGTATTTGCACAAGGCTCGCATTGTCGACTTCAAGTCACTCTCTCATGAGCGCAATCAGCGAAAGTGCTCTTAAAGTTTACGAAACGTGAGTATGTATAATTATTTCATAAGTGTCGGGGTTTTTAAGTGTGCAGTTTCATTCATCAAAATTAACAGTTAAAGATCTTACAATATATATGATGTATTGTTATATGTATTTATATATATTACTGCGAGTATTAATGGTGCGAAAGTCTGTAAAACCATTTGTAAATAAATTAATCTCACTCAGGTGACACTGTAAAAATTTGTAGTTAACGGTACTTGAGTGTTATCATGCAAGTGTTTTGATAATATTTCACTTCCAAATTCACTATCGCTGTGATTAAAAAGACAAGTACTTTGGATTTCACACTTAATCAATTAGTAATCGAACAACTCGTGATTTCAAGCGTTTTTGTCTGATATCGCTAAAATTTTTAGCAGCAATCTCATAAGAAACCCATATGGGGGATATTTCCATTCATCAAAACTTTTAATTCGTCGTAAGTCCCCGATTGGAGCAGTTCATTTGTAGTGAGAAAACAATATGGAAAGACAACGGCACAAGAATCAAGTGTAGTAATTGAATATATATTAATGATATATTATACACAGTAAATGTATATCTAAAGTGAAAACTTTTAAGAAAAAGTATATAAACATATACTTCAATAAGACAAAAAGGACTACAACAACCAATACAAAAGAAAAATACAAAATATATTTAACAAATTGCATATTGTTTAATTAAATGATATGATATGAGAATAAATGAGGCAATGCACAGTGGGCTGACATTAGAAAAACGCGTTTAAAATTTGAATTTTTGCCATAAAAAAAATCTGGTAATAAAGCTAAATAAAGCACATAACTCTTAAATTTCAGCACAATTTTGATACAGTCTCTATTACGGCATACGTTTCAAAACTACAAAACAAAGTACGACCGTTTAAGAAGTGGAATTTAATTTAGAGCAAATTTTGTTTAGAAATCGATTTGATTAAAAAAAGACATTTAGTTCTGCAAAATATGTGTTATATGTGTAACTGAAGATATTAAAGATATAACGTTTAAACAAAGTAATGCTAAGAGTCTTCGTGGAACTTGAAAGTATCTCGTCCTAAGACGTGACCAATTCTGTTAATACTTTATATACAATAAAAAAAATTTTATTTTTTTGTTATTGTCTTTTTAAAATCTAACAAGAATTAAATCGAATATAAGAAATATTGCAAGCAAAATTACAGTGGGCAATGAAAAAATAAAATGTAATAAAAGTTTTGGAAAATGCTTCATATAAATACGCCAATTATACGATAGCGAAAATGATTGTAAGTAAAATAGTTCAATTTAAATTATTTCTGAATTTCATATACATATATACATCCGACTGTCGCAGAAACAGCAATTCTGTTCGATTTCTGCACTATCAAGATAGGTATAATATATTTCTTCCCTAAAGTACATAGATCTCGCAATGAAACGAGTGCAAATCATTAACAAAATATAGAAAATATAATCAATGTCAAAATATAGAACACTTATTTTCTGTCTTAATTTCTAACAACAAATTTTTTAACTTTTTATGAAAACACATTTCTAGTTTAAGCGAAATAAAAAACTTAGCTGGTATTAT
Source organism: Bactrocera minax (assembly GCA_021498325.1). Classification (NCBI taxonomy): domain Eukaryota; kingdom Metazoa; phylum Arthropoda; class Insecta; order Diptera; family Tephritidae; genus Bactrocera; species Bactrocera minax. The sequence continues at coordinate 6,064,611 of JAKEEE010000004.1, forward strand.
GCGATTTGCTTCACAGCATTCTGGATAATACTCTACGTGGCAATAGTGGTCCAGCAGGTAAACCGCCTACCCACACCACTCACACATAAGGATGCAGCAATACACCCAGATGAGTTCATTGCCGAGCGAGCTGAGGATTTTCTGCTAAAACTAACTAGTCTCGGTCCTAAAGTACTCGGAAGTGAGGCAAATGAAGTGAAAGCGGTAAAATTAGTAATGGATGAAATTAGTAAAATCCAAAACCAAAAGAGTGATTACTTTAATATTGAAGTCGATAAGCAAGTGGTCTCAGGTCAATACTCAGCCTCACGATTATACCAGGGCGTGCAAAATGTGATAGTCAAACTGAGTGCCAAAACCAGTAAGAGTCCAAACTATTTACTCATAAATGCGCACTTCGATAGTGTACCAACGAGCCCTGGCGCAAGTGATGACGGCGCAATGGTATCCGTAATGCTGGAGGTACTACGTTTACTGGCAATATCTAGAGGACCACTTGAACATCCGATAGTGTTTTTATTCAATGGCGCTGAGGAGGATGGACTCTTTGGATCGCACGGTTTTGTTAGCCAACACAAATGGGCTAAGAACTGCAAGTAGGGATCACTTAAAAAATTCACTTTAAAAATTTCGTAAACATTTCTTAATTGATATTCTATTTTTAAAAGGGTTGTGATCAACTTGGACGCCGCTGGTTCCGGTGGTCGTGAACTGCTTTTCCGTTCTGCTGCCAACAGTCCTTGGCTTATCAACTACTATAGTCGTGTGCCACATCCGTTCGCTAATGTACTGGCTGAGGAACTATTTCAATACAATTTAATACCATCTGAAACAGATTTCCGAGTTTTTAGCAACTACGCTGGTATGCAGGGTAGGTGTTCTTCCATCCGTATAATGATTTATCAATATCATATTTACATACAAAATAAAGTAAATTTTTAACATTTACAGGTCTTGATTTGGCTTATGTTTATAACGGTTACGTTTACCATACGGAATTCGATAGCTTCAGTGTTTTTCCGAAAGCATCTCTTCAAAATACTGGCGATAACGTGCTAAGTTTGGCAAAATCTGTGGGTAATGCGCCTGAAATGGGCAGTGCAACAGTAAGTAAGCAGGTTTTGCTTTACGAACTGTGCTAAGAACTTAGCGAGGAGCTTAAAAACTTTACAAAACAAATATATTAGCGAGTTTCAAACTTCCACTTCCGAGCTTTATAATTCCAAACATGAATTTTAAAATTGAACTTCCATTCGGGAGTTCGGGAGTGGAGTACAACTCCACCTGCGAATTGTAAACTTCCATTCATAAATTTTCTTCATAATTCCGGTAGCGAGCGTAGCTACATCCAGAATTCAATGGTCAATGAAATTTTTTCCTATTATTCATATTAAAACTTTCTTGAATATAATTAATTCCAGACGCCCACAAGAAAAACCGCGGATCGAAAAAAAAAATTAAAAATTTTCAAAATACGTTAATGAATCTATGAATGCCTCAATGGTGGAAACACTCAAATCGCTACATTTTTGTATGCTTTATTCGTTATACTCGTTTACAAATAATTGTTTTTGATATATGCTATAAATTTATTCCTCAGACAAATGACAACCAACCTAAATACTTAATTTTCTACGATTTCCTCGGCTGGTTTATGCTTTCTTATACGCTGAACACCAGCATTATCATCAATGTGGTTGTATGTGCGGCCTCTGTGATGGCGATCACAATTTCACTTTACTATATGTTAAAGAAATCAAATTTAAGCTGGTTGCCATTCATGACGCATTGCCTACTTACACTAATCATACAAATACTATCGCTCGCATTGGCTGCTGGCATCCCTTTATTGATAGCATATTTCATGGATATTATAGGGTGTTCCATGTCGTGGTTCTCTGAAAATTGGTTAATATGCGGCCTTTATTTTTGTCCGGCTTTTTTCGCTTTGGGCATTTTCCCCGCAATATTTCTGGAAAGCACAAAGAAAGTAAGTTAATCGTTAATATGTTCACCAGATGTGTAATTGATTTTGAATGCCTTTTTATCTTTTCTAGCACTTGCTTAACTTGAATTTTCGCATACAATTATATATGCACTCACATTGTCTCATTCTTATCATTCTAACGATCGCTTTGACCTGCTTAAATATTCGTTCGGCTTATATGTTCATGTTGCCCGTATTGTTTTATACAACAGCTTTGATAATTAATTTGATAACACAGCTGCATAATATAGGTAACTACTATTAGAACTGATTCTATATGAATTTAATAAGCATGTTATAATGTCACGCAGGTCATTGGTTTAGTATTCCCATTATAATAAGCCAAATAATGCCGTTCATATATTTTACATATGTTGCGGAGTATTTATATTTCATATTAATACCTGTAACTGGACGCAGTGGCAGCTCGACCAATCCGGATTTACTAATTTCTTTAATTGCCATCATAATTACGGTTCTATGCAGTGGATTTTTGGTAAGGCAACTCTTATTTATTTATACATATTTCCTTAACTATTATTATTTTTCTCATTTTGTCAGATTCCACTGTATTTTATGTTTCGAAAAACATGTTCGATCCTATTGTGTTTCTTGGCTGTCGCTGTGGTGTTCATTATATTGGCTTCCACCCCGATAGGCGCACCCTATACCGCCCAATTAGCACCACAACGTTATTCAATTCAGGTAAAATTTGACATTAGACATAAGTCGAATCAGCAAACTTACACTTAATTTGTCTTCCAGCACACAAATCAAATACACCATAACCTCGATGGCAGTATGCGTTTCAACGAGTCGGCGCTTTATGTCTACCAACTAGATCGACAAGTTGATACAGCGGAAGGTAAGACGTTCCGGAAAGGATTAAAGAAAAATGTTTCAAATTCAACTTCAATGTCACCACTTAGCACAAAATAGTCGTTTCGTCTTCTTAGCTCGATGTTATCAAAAGCATTAGTTGTACCAAAGTAGAGAGATTAAGAGGTTTTAAGCTTTTTTTTATAGATTATGCTTAACTGAAAACATGATCTCGATTTGTGTTCTCTAGCGTTATGTGGGGAAAATCAAGCCATACCGAACTACTTTGTTAGAAATTTCCTTGCACTGATTTTAGCGAATCTCATAGAAGATATGAGAGAAATGTAGCGCTTTCGTAGAATAAAAAGATGCTGCTAGAATCAAACTCCGCTGCGTTTCGGAGAGCCGAAAAAAAGGCCAAATTAATGAACGAAGCTGGCTGGCAGAAAAATACTCCCAAAATTTTAGCAAAAGATACGGAGATAGGCTGGTGTAAAACGCTTGCAAATTGGAACTTGGATGATCCCTTAAAACCCCCCAAATTGTCGTAGGTTCAGTTTACTAAATAAGCTTGTTCTAAATTAACTAAGAAGCAAGATTTAGACAATTCTGTATGTAATGATTTCAAGAGAACTTTTGCTGTTTTTTATTCGAGGAGCCTCTTAAAAGCAAACGTTGCGAAAAACTTTTTTATAGGGTAAACATTTATTTGGATATTTATTCATTACAAGGCGATAATAATTGCATAATAATAATAAGCATGAATATATAATTAAATACAATACATAAAATGCATTTTCAGATGTGATAGATCGCTTCGGAGCAATCTATGAAAACAGCGTTGTTTGCAACGATCCCTCGACTTGTCAACAAAACAGACCCAGGTTCGTTAAAAACAATTTGCAAAACGAATATATGGAGACTTTACTTTTAATCATATTATTAATTTTAGCGTTTTCTATTCCCCGAAGAGTTTATGGCTACCCGTCAATGAATCACCGATCATGCCCAGTGAGAAACCAGTGCTAACACTAACTTCAAAAACTGTTTTGAATCCAACACAAACGCGACGATACAGTTATACATTAACCGGTCCAGATCACATGACGATTTTTATTGAACCGAAAGCGCCGACCAAAATCGTAAATTGGTCTTTTGATAAAGCAATGTTGACCAAAGCAAGAAAAAATTTTGATATACTATTTTCATATGGTGTAGACAGCAAGGCGTTCGAGTTTTTTATAGATTTAGAAGTATGTTATTTGGAAAAGTTATTAAGCACTTTAATTTTATACTTTTAAAATTTTAGTACACCACCAATAATAGAAGCTCTGGAAATTTAGAAATCGGCATTGCTGGCAATTGGATACACCAAACAATTCAACGTACTAAAATTTATGATGAATTCTTGAAGAGTTTTCCAGATTATGTAGCGAGCTTTAGCTGGATTGCCAGTTATGAAAGTTGGCTATTCTAATATGTGATTGTTTTTTTTAATGAATAAGTAGCAAAAAATAAAGGGTTCATGGCGTTTTCTTAACGAACTGAAATTGCCTTCCTCTTTTATAGTTTCACAGGATTTAAAATTATTTTCCGATGAGCTGAGTCAAATTGGTTTCTTGTCGAAAATAAAAGAGCCAAAATTTTCCTTAAATGTATATCATGGGATCACAAGCTCAAAGCTCAAGGATCAAAGACAAATTATATATACTAGCAGCAGTCTCCTTCTTGCTTGGCACTTTTTATTTGAACCAAGAGTATTGTAAAACACCGCTCTGCATTAATTTCAGGTACAAAATATGAAAACAGGCAATAATATAAGCAAAAGAAATTTTATAAATTCTTCAACACAGATGAGGAAAACTGTGAAATAATTTCCCAAGGTTTTCATATTATTTGAAGTCACTTGGAATGTCGAGGGTTCAAAGCACAGTCGAGACAAAAACAAAAATTTGGGAAACTTTTTGCTTTTCGAAGAAAACTGCAAAAAAGCATATCAAACGGCGTAAAGCGGGTTAAAATTTTGAACAAAAAACAAACTTTGAACAAATATTGAAATTTAAGTACTTGAAATAAAGTCTAAATATAAGAAGTCCTGGAATTCAACTTTATTTATAGCTGTAATTCTGTACGTCTGTACAGTCGAGGTGAAAGAAGTAAGCTATTTTGACCCAAACTTCTTCCAGATGTGTTTTAGCTAAAGTAAAACAGTCATAAAACGTTGCCTACAATTGGGCACAAAATGAAATAAGACATACTAGATTGATTGAGAATCGATTAAGTGAGGTCATACATACACAGCAAACAAAAATTCTTGTAAAAATTAACTGATCTGAAAAAGTAAAATGACTAGTTTTGTGAGGATTATTAATAGTTCCAGAAAAAATTGAATCTATTGAATGAACCAGTAATTCGATTACCACAATTTATAATTTTCATACAGCTAACTTTTTTTAGGGTGCACGTGCAATACTTAAAATGTTCTTACACATATATTAGTTTGTTTTCAATGTGCTAATGACGAGTGCCCTGAGGCGTAAAATTGCCCTAAACATTTTTATATAAAAATATACATCTACATAATATTATAAAATCTACATAAATATATATAATACATGTATATAGGTATCTAAAAGCAATAGTTGTTTGTTTGCTGCGATGTAAATATTTGCTGATGTACCACACGAATGAGCAGTGGATAGTTATTTAATGTTCTTTGCTCAGACAATTGTGTAATTATCTACTCAGTTAATAGGCAGTAACTCAATAGATAATTCTTACGTCACCGATACATTTAGAAGTGCAGGGGGAAAAAATATAAAATAAAAAATTTATTTATTTAAAATAATAATAATAAATATAATATTTATTTTTAATAAAAATTTTAATTTTATAAAAATATTTTATATTATTATTTTATGAATTTTTATAAAATTTTTTATTTTGATAAAACATAATAGATAAGACTAACGCATTATTAAACGCCAGCATTTGCGCACTTGAGCAAGTGATGTATGTAGAGGGTATGTTGGTACGGAGAGTCTGAGCTAAAATTTATGCGGGTTGTGGAAAAAGAAGCTATGCATTATTATTGTTAAAAAAACACAAATTAACAGAGATATGATTTTGTTGTTTATACAACGAATCACCTGCAGCTTTATCAGCGAGGTAAAAACAATAGCACACATGGTGTAGTACGGTATATTAGGCTCTTCCTCTTCCGCTTGAACTGTTCGCTTTCATTTTTATGTGTGCTTAAATCTCAGTTTTTTGTTGTCATAAAATGTTAGCTCTCAAAACACTGCGACATTGGTGGCAGCATCAGTTGAGTCGTGACGGTTTTCGTGCTTTTTTCGTTCATGCGAACCGTGTACTTTTGGCACTTTTTAAAACATAAGGTGAACAAGCGGGTACAAATGTAAAATTATATAACTTATACGATATTGATACATTTATAGGGCTATATAATAATTAATTCTTTCATACCTGACGATTTCTGAGGTATATAATAATCTGTGGTGATAAAAAGTTGGAGCGTTCATGAGGTGTTTGGCAAATATTGTGAAATGAAAGATAAAAGCAAAGAAAGCAATACAAGTAAAAACGCATAATAGTTCAATTTAGTTTATGACGCACTATAAATTTAAAAATTAAAGAAATTTCTAACTGGTCACATATCTACATAAATATAATTGAAATAAAACAATGAAATATATAGTGCAATTAAGATAAATATGCATTGCTTAATTATAAAATGTGTGTTGGAATATAGTTTAAATGGGAAATAAACTAAAGATTTTGACCAACTCATACATTTCACTTATATATTTTATTTTGACATATCATCGATGACCACCGAGGAGACTCGGGAAGCTCAAATCTACTACTACAAATCGCATCATGGATCGGTTCTCGACGCCCCCCATTTTTTTTATATAATCCTTTTTACAAGACACTACCCAGGCCGAATTTCGAAGGGTGGCTAAGCTAAATAACTAGCAAACAAATTTTAAAGACTATTAGTAAGTATAGATAATGCCTTACTGTTATGACATACTTACAGCATAGACGTAATAATTAAATCCCTTATTTATCCGTGCTGAACTGTCACTTCCATTCAGATCACTCATACGCTATGGTGCACTATTTACATATAGCTGACAGAAAGGCTTTTACATGCTGATCTTAAAAACAAGAGAAATTGAATGTTTCTGAAACGTTTAAAGAATAAATTTGTTTGAAAACCACAACCGTCAGTTAATATACAGTTATTTTTCTAAAATAATATATTTTAGTCTTTAGAAGTAATAAAAAATTACTCATCCGCACCGTCAAATCTGGCAGTTTATTGATAAACCACACTATTTGTGAATTTTTACAGCCTTTCCATAATTCTTACTTTATTAATTAATAAATTAATAATAATTTTCTGCTTATTATTAAGAATTATCAAAAGCTTTTGGGGAATATGCACCCAATTTTGTTCCTTGTCACGGGCAATAATTCATTTACATATTTTTGTTCAAAACATGTCGGCTTCTGAAGTTTGCGTATATAAATTGTAAAGACAAGATCTTATTTTAATATAAAGGCATAAAGAAATTCTGCAGACAAGGTCAACCAGTTTAAGACGTCGATGGTGTACACTTGAATATGTAAATGGTTCACAGATAGTAAATCATCTAAAAATCTCATTAAGAGGTTGGGCCAGTCTAGAAAACCTAATAAAGACCTAACTTTGACAATTTATTTTATGAGTAAGTGAAAAGAGTTGAGCTTATTTTTTTTAAGGCTTTATTAAACATGTATTAGAATATATAAAAATGTTTATATTTACATTTTTATACAGAATGACCCAATCTTTGGAATAACCTTTTTAATGAGCGCCTTGATGGGCGATGGTGATTCTAGGAATTCGTGCTTTCTGAAACAATGCAAAGAAAGAAATCAACATAAGACTTATGTTTTTAGCTTCAACAAAATTGCGGACTTGTAAACAAATATGAAATTCGCAATATATTTCATATAAAAAAGTTGCAATAATAAAATTTTACGTAGTATAAGAAACATATGACAAAAAAATCCTCCCAAAGTCTTGGAATATGTCTGAGTGAAAGAAAAATTTCATATATAAAACTCAACCAAGCATATAGATTTATTTTAGAAACTCTACCTTTGTTAAGAGATTGATGCCTGAGCATTTTTGTTCAAAAAAGGTACCAACCATTTTTTTTGGATAGTTTTGAAACCATTTGGTTTTCCTTTAACAACTGTACTAATTTTTTTAAATATTCTAAAAGGATTAAACCTCAAGAGACTTAGAAATTTGTTCGAGAACCTACAAATAAAAACCTACTTTTCGACTTTCAGTCCAGTTCAAAGCGATACCAATTACGATTATGATCCAGAATACATTAGCTTTAATTTGCGCAATTGAAACTATTCTTGTAGTCAATCTTCACTGAAACATCTCCTAACCGAATTAGGGAAAAGGAAAGTAAAACCTCTCTGAAGCTTCACATATTGTATTGCAATTGCCAGAAACAGGTTTTCTCGACATATACTTACCTAGTATATGTATAGTATAGTACTATTAATATACAGTATACTAATATAGTGTATATATATAGTATAGAGTATACTATAGTATACTACTAGTAGTATAAGTATATATACTTACGGGAACTCATACACAGAACGCTTTCCTCATATAATACCTTTCGAACGCGCGACCTCGAGATCATACTCTTGTATACTACGTGGAGCAAACTTTAATTCTAATCACGTAAACTTAAAAAATTATGCAATTACTTTCATAAAAAACAACTAACTTTCATAAAAATTCAAATTCAAAATTCAAATAAAAATCAAAAAATATAATAAAATAAAGCAATTCGACATTTTTATTGCTTTATTTCGAGTACGCTAGAAGATGTTTCTTTATATACAACCTATCACGATGGAAGTTAGTAACAAGTACAGAACGTTATGTTGCTTCGACATTTTATTACGCACTTTGATAAATAATTCAATTCAACGTACCTCATCGAACCAATAAACATCGGAAATGATATCTAATAAAAAATTATATAAAATGCAACAACAAATGCATATATCATACCGATCTCTACAATACTCCCATACAGTCAAGGCAACCATCTGTTCAATTTTGTATGTGGAACAAACGATGCTAAGTGCAAATTGACTCTCTATATCTTCATGTACATATAAGCATAATAACAGCAGGCATCGTAAAGGATATCAAGATTTGATTACAAAAAATCGAACATAAATAAATCAAAATGAATATATATACATATACGGTATTGCCCTTTGAATTTGGTTATTCTCATTTTTATGTTGTTTATCGAATATGGTCATAAATTTACAACAACGATTTATAAACGAAACAAAAGATATAAAATATATGAAATTTACAAGGTGAAAATTTAGAGTAGAGCATGGAAAAGGCAAAAAGATGAGTCCACTTGGGCTTAAAAGTTGATGTTTAATAATTTTCGGTAAAAAAGCTTTGCCTGAGGCAAGCTTTACTTGGACATTTCTCGAAATCGAGCTCAACTTTCATTCCATGTAAAACAAAAAACTTCCAACAATACCTCCAATATACCTCCAAACTAAGTCTGATTCATAAGCTTGTTGGACAATTAAGCTGCACGTTTGTTTAATTTCCGTTATATTTATCTTAAAGTCGATAAAGGAATAGGAAAAAAAAGCGCATAAAGCACTAGCTTAGCAACAGAACTCTCATTCGACAGGTGGCGCAAGGATCGAAGCATTTAAAAAAGGGGTTTTCGTATTTGAATAATGCTTATAGAGTTCAGAAAACAAAACCAAAATATTAATAATTTGTAATTGAAAACAAATCATCATGTTACCCCAACCCAATTGACCTAAACACAGATTCGTTAATGATAAGTAAATGACCGCGCAGCAAATCTAGAGCTGGCTGCTGATTCAATTAAAACTCCTTCCACATGCTGTGCAAAAGTACCTAGCAATTTAGCTGACAAACGATAAAAAATACTACGTGAATATAACTGCGGTGCTTATCTTTGTTTATATCTCAACCTCTTTTTAACCTTTTTGGATATTTTCTTTTGTGAAAAAAATCAATTGCCTTATATTCCAATGCGCGGCGAAGATTTGTTTCAATAGCAGACTGATTTTGGTTTGTACTAACATATCAAAAACTTCTCTCTAGCCATTTGGAACAGATCGTCATTAGAAAAGTAAATTGAAAAATGGCAGAGGAAAAAGTGAAAAAAGTGAGTAAAGAAGCTTAAAAGGATAATTACAAATTTTTTGCATTGTTTAAATAATAGAGATCGTTAAAAAGGAAAGGATAATTGAAATGTTCAGTACTTAGTGTAGGATAAATCGTAAACACTAAAGCCTTCTACGGTGTGACAATGAACTGTCTAAAGACTAGTCAGGATATTTGATTTCCAATTCCACATTGGAAATAAAGAATATCTTTTAGAATATAGGGCTCGTAATACTTAAGAAAACTTGAGTCTGGTGAAAAAATAATCTGGAATGTGGTAAGCACTATAGGTAAAAAATACTTACAGACATCTCCAAAAGTCAAAAGGTGAAGAATTCTACAACTTTTGCTCGAGAGGAATATCGATTTGAGATGTATTTAGCCTATCAAGAACCATTAACTGGGAAAAATAAGGGGCACTACAAATTTTCTGCCTAAAATCAAAAATTCATGGTAAACAATACTTCACTTGGTCGGCGTAGGAACCATTAAATTCACATATTAAAGATTTTCTCCTGCGAAGTAATCAGATCTGGCTTTGCGAAAAAGGTTTGGTTGGCATCAAAGCTGGCGAAAGTTTCCTAAAGCCGTTTAGAACAAGGATTTAGATTAATTTGTTTAATTTTTTCCGTAAAATCGTTAAACAAATTGTTTTTAAAAATATACATTTTGTATTACTCTTAGATCGCGCCTGATGAAGAAAAGGTAGACACGGAGGAAATGACTGACAACAAAAAACAAACTTCGAAAGTTCCATGGTATCTTGCGCCAGCCTTTCTGATCTTCTGGCTTGTACTTCTATTTGCTGTGGTTATACCAATTTTCTTCTCGCTACCCACTGGACTTACCATTGAAAATGCGCAAGCAAATCCTGGCAAATTCATAGCGGAACGTGCCGAACGTATAGTCATTGATTTCGGTAAAATCGGACCGAAAGTAGTGGGAAGTCATGCAAATGAAAATCATACGGTACAGCTGTTACTACACCAATTGGAAGACATAAGAAGTGTTATGCAGACTGATCTTTTCGAAATGGAAGTAGATGTGCAAGTCGTTTCAGGTGCATATCTACACTGGACTATGGTGAATATGTATCAGGGTGTACAAAATGTTGTGGTACGTTTCAGTACGAAAGCAAGCACCAGCAAATCATACCTATTGATTAATAGTCATTTCGATTCGAAACCCGGTAGTCCTGGTAAGTGAATGAGAGAGAACAAGAGAGAGTAAGGAAAGTTGTTTAGAATATTATACACCCTTTCTAATTTCATCAATAATCTCGTAGCTTCCGGCGATGATGGTGCTATGGTTGTCATAATGCTCGAAACATTACGTGTACTCGCCACTACGCGTAAACCCTTTAAGCATCCCATCATATTTCTCTTTAATGGTGCCGAAGAGAATCCTCTGCAGGCTTCACATGGCTTTATTACGCAACACAAGTGGGCCAAGAATTGCAAGTAAGTGTTTGTTTGAAGAATCGCGAAAGAGTTAGACTTAATTTTCGAAAATTTACAGAGCTCTTATAAATCTGGATTCAGCGGGTAGTGGTAATCGTGAGGTTCTCTTTCAATCCGGACCAAATCATCCATGGCTAATGAATGTAAGTCGCTTCAGAAACTATTATGCTAATTACGATTTGTATGTGCCATAAAGCAGGCAAAATTATGCATACGTACTTATCTGGCTCTTAACCTTGAATATCAAAGCTTTTTCAAAAGCAAATCTCAAAGTTGTTACTCACCAGCAGACCGATAAGCGATTTTCTGATTTTATTTGAACTGTTAAGTAAACATTTGCGATATCCTTTTCAAATCTGGCCACCCTGATAAGATCGAGATACACGAGCCTACCTTTTATACATAAACCGTTTAAAATCTTATCTCAACACAAATTGTACTCCAATATACATACATATGTGTAGACATATGTTCGCATACATATACACATGAGTAAGCATATGCTTTTATATCAGACTGCGGGCTTACGTATGGTAAGCAGAATTTTTATCTTATAGCAACACGGTAATTATTGATTTCTATTGTTTGGACAACCAAGCACACAATTTATATCCTCAAGAGCACCTGAGCGGTTTTGCATTTTTTACGGCACACTTACCCCATAAATTAATCGAGCATTTTATTGTCTTCACAAAAAAGAGAATAATATGTTCCTCCTACGATTTTTGATAAAAATCGGCATAATACTGGTTATGATTAGATGAGTACATGCGGATTTACATACACACATATTATGTACAACCGTAAGTACCGTAAGTACCGTATATTTGCACATATAAATGTTCGCCGACTTAATTGCCTATGTGATTTATTTATACAAGTACTTAATCTAATACGTGTATAATATACTCGTATAACGGTTCACAGATTTTCATCGGGCTGCCACACCTGCTATCAGTGTGTACGTGTTTGTATGTAGATATGTGTAATTCTCTTCCATATGTTGCATATGCACCTTCAAGTTATTTGCCAATAAGTTGCAGAACTTGTTTCTGCTCTCCTTGGAATTGGAAAGCTCTCCTGTGAAGGAGAAGACCTTAATCACATGAAAGCTCTTTAAGGCTGAAGTTGAGAAGTATTATAATATGAAAGCTTACTAAGAGCATTTAAAGATTTAAATATCATACACAAGCTTTTCAAGATTGAGCTTGGCAAATGTGATCAGGGGAAAGTGATCTAAAATCAAAGCTTATTGTTAAAATGAAATTGATTTTAATTCAAAATTAATAGGAAAATCGCTTCTTAAATACTTTACTGTAATTTTAAATCGATTGAAGACATAATTTTATTTATTTATTTATACACAGATCTACCGTAAGAGCGTTAAGCGCTCATTTGCAACCACATTCGCAGAGGAAATATTCCAAGCTGGTATTTTACCTTCGGACACGGATTTCAGAATTTTCAGTAATTTCGGTAAAGTGCCAGGTAAGTGCTCCCATTCGCCTTGGGTACAATAATTTGAAATATGTACATATGTATGTGAAGTGACTTATGGAATTTTTTATTCAATTTCACATAGGACTCGACTTAGCACACTCGTATAACGGTTATGTATATCATACGAAATTTGATACTGCAGATATTATACCACGTGGAACGCTACAGACAACAGGCGATAACATATTGGGCATGGCGCGTGCTTTCACCAATAGTACAGAGTTAAAGGATCCATCTGTAAGTTATAAGGAAATAAAGAATAGAGCAAAAGAAATATTATACCTTAACACATGTAAATTAATATTTTATTTTCCTTAACACATTCAGCGCCATGCAAATGGCCACACAGTTTTCTACGACTTTTTCGGTTATTTTGTTATCTACTATACCGAAGCTACCGCAAGAATTCTCAATACCTGCGTTGCTGTCGCCGCGGTACTGCTCATAGGCATCTCTATGTACCTTATGGCAGCTGATTCTTTCGTTTCCATTGGCTATATTTTGCGTTTATTCTCTCTTATATTCGTACTACATTTGATTGGTTGGATTTTGGCAATCGTATTGCCAATAGTTATAGCGACGATTTTTGATAAGGCCGATTGTTCATTAACATGGTTTACCACCAAATGGCTCATTTTTGGTTTATACATCAGCCCAACGCTCTTGGGCTTGAGTGTGCCCACACTGCTATACTTGAGCATAAGTCGTAATGTGAGTAAAAAAAAAAATGTTATTTATTCCACAATACATTCTCTTCTTTCCTCCAAAAAGGATAAAGTATCACAACCGTATCGCCTGCAAATGGTCGATCATGCACACACATTGATCTTATCTATACTTTGCATTATTCTAACGTATGTTGGCATACGCAGTTCGTACTTCTTAATGATTCCACTACTCTTCCATGCCATATCCTTGGTGATAAACATGGTAACAACACTGCATAAACGAGGTAAGTTGATTGATTAGCCATTTATGAGCATACAACACACATTGTAAATATATATTATATATAATATTATTTATATATTATATATCTTTCACAAAGGCTATTACTGGTCGATCTTCGTCATGCTATGCCAAGTTATACCCTTCCTGTACTTCACCTATCTGTTTCATGCACTGTTGTGCACTACAATGCCAATGATGGGTCGATTTGGAAGTGCAAGTAATCCGGATTTATATATTGCTATAATTACTGTTATGGGTACTATATTGTCTATGGGTTATTTGGCAAGTTACTATTGCTTTTATTTCTCCATATAGTATATCGATATTAAGCTTACCAATGTTTTACAGATTCCACTACTTAATATTTTCAATCGACCGAAGTTGGTTTTCCTTATTCTGCCGGCTGTTACGCTTGTTATCTCCTTGATTGCAATGACGCAGATCGGTTTTCCCTATCGGCCAAAAACTAATATACAGCGAGTCAATTTATTAGTAAGCTGACATACATACATATTTATGTACATTAATATACACATTTATCCCCACATCGATTTGATTAACATATGTACTATACTATACTATACAAATTATTATTAACAAATATTGTATTTGCTTTGTAAATCAGGAAGTACGACGTGTGTTCTATGAATTCGATGGCACTGTTAGTCGCAATGAGTCTGGTTATCTTTTTGATTTCCAGGACAGACGCAAACATCTTCCTTTAGAATGTAAGGAGAAATGTGAACCCTAAATTTTTACACATAATATTTTTTATTCTATATTAACTTTAAAATACTTCCCAACATATTTTTCTATCTTAACACAGCATATGTTGATCTGGATGATCTGTACAACATAAGCGATGATTGTGATAAATATATGATGTGTGGCATGCCTATATTCAACCATCGTGCAATGAAATCGCGTCGGCAAGCCGCTTTTCTACCACGTGAAGTACCTCTTCAGTTGCCAGGAGTTCCCCGATTGACACTTCTTAGTAAAAATGTCAACACTAGCACAGAGAGTGTACGTTTCGAATTCGAACTTGAAGGACCCCCGCATATGAGCATTTTTCTTCAACCACTTGAAAAGGTGACGGTGAGCGGTTGGTCCTTTTTGGCTGATATGCTGCTTCGAGAGCCTCCATTCCACGTATACTTCTCATATGGCAAAATAAATACACCACTCAAATTTTACATTGATTTGAAAGTAGGGGAATATTATTTTATTAAAATTAAAAACATTAATAATATTTTTAATATTGCAGAAGGAGGATAGTGAATTTGACGAATCACTAATGCAGTTAGGCATATCCGCACATTATATTAGTTTTGAGCACGCACGCGATGCAGAAACAAAGAAATTCCTTGCGTCACTCCCACCTTACTCATATGCTATGGAATGGCCGAGTTCTTATGAACGTTACATATTTTAAGTAAAGTGTTACAATATCGATACAATGTACATAACGTCGATAATTAATAAATAACGATTTAATGAAAAAAAATGCTAATGAATTCACATTTAAGCATTGCCGCCCATTATTTTTTGTACAGCACGATCGAATTTCCTGTAAAGGGAATTATAGTAGTATAAAAACATTTTTAAATAAAACAAAAATTCACATAATATAAGTACTCACTTAGAAGCTAGAGGTTCTCCCGGCGCATAAAATGGATTGCAAACAGCATCAGTGTAAAGCATATGCAAATTTCGAAACATCTGCATAAGAAAAGTATTGTATTACACACTTCACGCTTAAATTATATATACATACAGATAAAATGGGATAAATACTCACCGCTCTAACTTCATTCTCTCGCAGTGCTATATTTCCTGAGTCCACAACTATGACAAACTTAATTTTTGTGTTAGTCACAAAGCCATAACTGAATAAGAAAAGGAAAGGAAGAATTCAACCAACAAAGTTTACATAAATAGATTTAAAAAAAAAAACACTCACATCTTATGTGTCTCAGTCGAGTAGAGCATACCCAAGTAAAGTTCCTTGGATTCTGGGGTAGATTTACTAATAGGTTGGCATTTTTCCTCAACGACATCGAGAGCAGCATGGACACGATACTGAAGTTCCAGTTCCTTATCCATGTCAGCTGTAGTTAGGTATAAAGGAGCATTCTGAAAGTAAAGGGGATTAGTTTGAATACAAGCACAAGTTGTCACTTAAGATATTTCAAGGAACACCTTTTTTTGATTACATTTCCACTAAGCTTACTAGCGGCACTTTTATTTTACAAATTCGCTTTTAAATCTTAAAACTAAATACAATATACCTTAAATTTTCTAAATTTAATTAGGAAACATAGAATATCAGCTTCCAATTTTTCTACACAAGTTTCCGGTATTTTTCATAACGGTCTTCACATTTATCTTGGTTAATGGGTAAAACGACATAAACATAACATAGCAATTTTTCGAGTCTCGTCGAGTTACACTTTTGTTTACTACAGCAGTAAATTAAAAAAAAAAAACCTGCTCCGCTTGTACATTTTACAAACGGTCCGGAGAGGTTTTTATTTATGTATTACTAAGATGTGCAGTTTTTATTACACATACACTTTTTTGCATAAACTTACGTCTTTCCCAATTATTGAAATGCACACAGCCATTGTAATTTAACACAATAATTTTATTGTTCCTTATTTAACACATTACTCTTGATGACATTATAAGCGCCGAGCTGCCAGATAAAAACATTCATACTTCGTTTATAAGATAAATTGGTAAATTTTTCATTCACATTTAAATTTTTGCAGATAACACATGAAAATTGGAAAATATGTACATTTATTATAATTACTACGTTACTACTAATTACTACATTTATTATAATTACGGGAAAGAAATGCATTCGGATTTTTGTGTTTAATCCGCTACAAGACATAAGTCCAAAATGATACAATAATTTTCTGGCAAATAGTTTTGTTTTGTCAGCTGCTTACAAACAGAACGTCAAAAATTTATCAACATATGATTGATATATCAAAACAAAGATTATTTATTCAAAAGATTCCACGCAATTCCTTACTTCCCTTAATAACAAAGTTTCGGTAAAATAAGTAGTGTCAACGGTATAGATAATCACTCCGAAGTCATCATTAGATATTTAATATTTTCAAATTGCGTGAAGGAATTGTGGCATATAGTTCACTGTTATGGCTTTGGCACCTTTTGATCCACCTGCTGAAGAAGTGCCATGGCGAAGAGGTATAGAATTTCCTGAACATCCTTATCGACAATCTTATGTGCTCTTCTGCAACACCACAAATCGCTTTATCAATTTGTATTGGCTCGACAATGGCGAGACTAAATATCATACCTCATTAGCGCCAGGCGAACAGGTTAAAACCAATACCTTTACCCATCATCCTTGGATATTTTGTGACAAGGATACTAACGAATTAATGTGTGTAAGTAAACATAAAAAAGGCAACAACAAATAAAAAGCAAACAAACGAAAGCAACAAATATTTAAAAATTTATTAATTTGATTATAGGTAAGAAATTTGACTATATATTGGCCAAACCCATACAAAATGCCTGATCCAAATAATCCTTCACGTGTGGTTCCTTGTCGTAAAGAGATTAGAATACATTATCCATTACGTACTTTGCGGGAGAGTTGCCTTTGCCGAATTGTAAATACATTGAATCCTTTCCATCCAATAGCGGCAGCTAAAATCATTGAAGAACGAATGTCCATACCTCATATTTTGAAAAGAGAACTAAAAAAGCGTCTAAGACGACCACTAGGAACCGAACAAATCACTGATGAGTGGGTGAATAACATAGTTGTGAAATATAATAAACCAAGAAACCCAAATAGATTTTAGGCTGAGTGGTATAATCAATTTTTTATCTCTAAAATATAAATAAGCATTTTAAAGTTGCATTAAGATTTCTTCCAATATTTTCATTTGGTAAATTTACTTATACGATTTTAATTAATTACAGTTCAAGAAACTAGAGCAAGATAATATTTTCATCCTAATTTTCCTCACTTATTTATATATATATATTTAAATACTTATAATATAAATATAAATACCTTTTAAATTGAATTTCTACTGGTTCAATTCATAACTATCGGTAATATACTTATAAGTTCAATTATACAATAAAAACAAATCTCGTAATTGTTGTATATACAAATTTGTCAGTTTATTGGCTTGAATGTAGTTACTGATATTCCGTGTGTGAAATTTTAATTTCTGTATACTTTAATTTATTATATATTTTTTTTTCAATACAGTAAATTAATTTTATTTTATAGCAGAATTTTTGATTTCGTAATTTATTTTCACTTTGTTTTTATTTTTTAAATAATTTTGTATAGAATAGCTTTAAACTTACATTAAAGTAAATAACTTGTAGATAATACGCGCGACATACATTTTATGCATTAATACATATTATTCTATTTATCCAAGACTAATATCTTAAATGTCACTAAAATCCGTAAAATATACATAAGCAATTTTCAAAGAGAACTGAAAGCTCGTTTCAAAGATTATTTAGACCACAGATATTGGCAAACACGTTTTCTTTCAAACCGAAGGTGTAGAAAATCTGAACACTGCCATTATTTTATACACCTTTATAAGTTTCAAGTTCATAAATTTTGAAGTCTCAATTTCGCAGTATCGTGGAAATAAGTATAATGTGTTTTAATTCAATTACAGATAGTTTTTTAGGTGAGCGCATTTTGCAAATGGTTTCGTGTTTAAAAGTTGGTAAGTTTTCATGAATTTGTAATCATGAATGTAAATTTCCTACTCATACATAGTATTTTTTAAGTGCAGAATTTTTATAGGATTAAACATAAACTAATCAGATGTAATATAAGCAAAAAACAAAAACAAATTAAATCCATGATGCAACTCTTATGTAAATTAGTAGTTAGAATAACCTGTTTGTAATTTGTATGTACGCACATATTTAAACCTAAAATAAATGCATGTATAAATTTATTTTGTTTTGGTATTCACATTTTGAATAAATATTGTGGTATCTTTTAGAAAACAAAAAAAAAAAAAAAACAAATACATGAAAACGAAACATAGATATGTGGGTGTACAAACATAACATCTACAAATATAAGCAATAGCTCCCATCTAGACTCGGAGTAATCACATACATACTCATTACATGTTTGAATTTTTCGCAAAAATAAATTGCACAAATTTTCATTTTAGTCCGAAGCCAATAGGCTTTACATTTTTCACATCTTTCGTTGCAAAGTTGGGAATTTTGCAATATATTGGAGCACAATGAAACCCAATGATACCGTTTAAATGGTGGCGAATGTAGGAGGGTTCATCTTTACTCTATGCATATATGTTGTTGGTTTTGTTGGTGATGTGGTAATTTATGTCGAGACTATTCACAGTTTACCATCATAGCTAAAATTTGGCTTTGTCTTATATTGGAAGGTCAAATCGGTCGACTGTTTCCAAATGAAATGACGCACTGTACGCAAGTCCATGTTAGGATCTACCACCTATTCAAAATTAATATTCGTAAGGATTTATTTATGAAAAAAACTAAAAACCCAAATTTTACTCACAACATCGTTACACCATAACTCGATGCGGTCCTCTGCAGGTACTTGTGAGCCCTCGGAATTCGCATCACTTTGACTATTCTGCGAGGAATTTGAAGCGTTACCACCACTAGGTGTTGTCTCTGCACCCAGTACTTTTTCTAAAACATGCTCGCACACTTTGCGACATTGTATAAACTCGTTGGCAACTAATCGATCCTGCAGTAAAAGACAAATATAATAAGTATCCGATTGAATTACTCTATTAATTGCTTGAGAAATAGAAAATGAATTAACCTTTTTGGTACGTTCAGGTTTAATCATTTGTGGGTGTGGCTGCAGAAAGAAAGGAATTTTCAAAAACTTCGGTATGGTCTTTTCGATCACTACATCTGTGACCCACTGTGGTACGGTTTCGTGCAATAGGGTACTTTCACTCTCCCCAGCTGCATCGCGCACCAAAAGTCGGCAAACCGTACGCCCACCTACCTCACTGCAAAACAGTTATGTACAGACATTAGGAATGCAAAACATTTTTTAAATATTTACCTAAAAATAACCGGAGTGTGCTTGGGTACTTGAAAATATCCATTTCCATGGCTGTCAGGCTCTAATTCACTTTGCGGTAAGCTATGTGGTGGTGTCCAGCTTTCTAATAATGCTTCCAGTAAAAGTTTTCCATAATTAATCTTTAAACAAAAACAAATTATTACATTTTATTAGAGCTATCATTATATGTACACATATGCACACACCTTAGTCTCTGATGTTGGTTCCGCACATTCTGGAAGTCCAGCCTCTATAGACACCCACGCAGCAAAGCAGTCAACTTCATCCTGTCCTAATACAATTGTCGGCATCTAATAGAAATAGTTTAAATTTGAATTATAGTACTCTTTCAAACTTCATGATTTCTTACTCCAGTCTTTAAATCCACCGTAAACCAATTTGGAATGTAAACTTGTTTGTTACGTTTCTTCAATTCTTCATCAAAATTCACTTTGCCCAAATCTTCTTTTTTCATTACACGCAGCACATCATAGATGGCAACATTCTCCTCAGTATCCTTTGTTACTATATAACGTTTATCATTTAAAACCACACATTTCTTGACAGCCGCACCACCTAGAGTAGTATATAAATACATAATTTATTCAACATCTTCCTCTTTCAAATCTAACCTTTGATACAAGTCAGTTCCGTGTTGGACGATATCGCCCATTGTGCATCCATTCCTCCACTTGACGTTAAAGTACATTTGTCATACAGCGGTAATTTCCAACAGCGTATATCCGAATTCCACGTGGTAGCCCAAACACCTGTTTTGTCAATATTATAACCAAGACTTAGCACTGGCGCGCGTTCCTCACAAACTAATACCGAATTACTAGGGTTCCTTAACTCAGTTACTATAATGTTCTTATCTCGACTGCCGGAAATCACATACTGAAAGTTTTCACTCATCAATAGCGACCAAACACCTTCTTTGTGTACATGTATCGTTTGTATACACCGCTGTTGGCCCAAATTCCAAACTTTGATTGTGCCATCTGAACTGCCAGAGATCACTTGGCTACCATCAGGTGAAACTACTAACGCACGCACATTTTCTGTGTGACCTCGTAGCTTCATGCTCCGTGTACAGGTACGTGGATCCCAAATACGTAATATATTTTCCGTTGAACCGCTAACAATAACCGTACCCGAAGGGTTCATAGCCAGACTATATATAGAGTCTTTGGAACCGGTGAGACTAGAGGCTGTGGTAGTAATAATTTATGTGAGCTCTGATTGCATAAATTAGAAAATAATAGTTTGTCTTACTTGTAACGGTATTGTTGCTGGCAGTCAGTGCGGTTAGTGTATTAACGTCCCAAAGAAAAATCGCCTTGTCCAGTCCTGCACTTGCCACTTGCTCACGATCTCTGGCATAGGCCAATGCCTGCACATAATCTCGATGTGTGCGAAGCGTTGACATGCAGAAGCCTTTATGGGCATTCCACACTTTGACGGTGGTATCACAGCTGGCGCTTATTACTGTGAAATACATTAACATAATTGAATAATAATCAAAAAAATTCAGATGTATACTCACAATTTCTGCCGTTACAACAGAGCACAATATCATTAACCCAATCGTTATGGTGTTCCATTGATTGTATATATTTCTCTGAAGATTCTGTTCTTGTGTTCCATACTCGAATAATGGCATCACGCCCAGCGGAATACAATTTGCCATTGTTGGGATCGAGTTG
Organism: Bactrocera minax; assembly: GCA_021498325.1. Lineage (NCBI taxonomy): Eukaryota > Metazoa > Arthropoda > Insecta > Diptera > Tephritidae > Bactrocera > Bactrocera minax. The sequence continues at coordinate 6,086,428 of JAKEEE010000004.1, forward strand.
TAGGGCATTAACACCATTTCTGTGTTGTTTTTCCTCTGCATCTCGTATTACAAAGGACACCTAAATAAGAAATAATGCGAAAAATTAGTTTTCACGATTCCATTACCCATTTGAGAGGGTGTATTAAATTCCTATACATGCGCTCTTATGTGCCGGTAGTGTACTACATTACTTGGCAAACACTCTAGTGCATTGAACAATCACTTCATAGCCAACCTGCATTTTCTTACGTCCACCTTGACAACCTTTATGCGTTAACATGTCGGTTTCCACTAATCCCAATCAATGGCAATGTTACTTTAGCAAAGCAATGCTGATGCAATTTTTTCGGTCTGATTGAATATTGATGTAGGAAAAAATCGTTGCGCACTTCTATAAATGGTAACAAGTGTATGCCGTGGGAAATAAGAACGTTTTTTTTTTAACTTATTTTGTATTGGATAAGTTTCTAAACGAATTTTCTTTCATATACATTTAACTTCACACCGAAATAAAAAACAATTAAAAATTGTTAAACAAATTTTCACTAATGGTCCTTTTTGCACAGTTGTTCTCTTCAGATTGCTATACTCTTTCTAATATCTTTGCGCCTGCCTTGACTCTCTTTCGCGATAAATTGTCAACATTAACGACAGCTCCACAGGCCGAATGTCAATCAAAGCGAACCCCAATTGAAATCTGATAAGGAACAATAAAAATTTTATATTCACAGAATTTTTCTAAATATTTTTGTGACATTAAATAACAAATTCCGTAAATATAAATATATATATACACAGATATGTTGGTATAATTCTGAAGTATAATAATAATTCTGAATCTTTTTTTATTACAACTAAATAAATTTAGGAGAGAGATTACACTCTGAACAACTCTGAGGAATTTTGTTGACGATTGAACCCTAAAATGGTTTTGAGTATTTTCTTTTCAATTCAATTCTATTTCATTGTACGATTGGTTGTTTGGAAATTGCGTCGGGCGATGTAGTGTACAAAAAAAAGTAACGAAATTGAGGATAATAAATTAAATTGCAAGTTCTAATGACGCGCATTTGTGATAACTAACTAAATAAAACAAGTTTATATATATGAACGAAACCCGAAACCAGATAAAAGTGGACAAAGGCACGAAAACGTAGTGACGACAACTTTTTAAGTGAAGTTTTTATATGAAAGAGTTAAAATAAATTAATTGCAAAATTACTGCGAGTTATTGCATACAATTTTCAATAGTGTTATTTGGTGTAGTAATAGCAACCTAAATATTGGCGGCATAACATTGCGGACTACTACTCTACTACTGGCTAATTCCCATAACATTTCGAAGTTTCGAATACGGTTTTAAGAAATACACAAGGTAGGTAAATAATAGTTCTTATCTAACAAATTTGAAAAAGATAGGTGCAGCTACTACTTCTATTGTTAATCAATAACGTTCAAATTAATTTACATATTTTAGTTTTGCTTGAGAACACATTCAGCACATATATAACATTTTAGTGCAATAACCCACATTAAACGCCTTCTATCCTTGAGCGTCATCGAACGAACGAAGCGCACCCTTCAATCAAAAATGTTACCATCATAGACCAGCGAATAAAGAATCCTGAAACTTAATTGTGAATGAAATAGCAGAGGGTTGTTGTTAAGCATGCAAAGTCACGAACGCTGAAATGAAACTTCCGCCAAAATATGCCAATATTTGCGTTTGCTGAATGCATGAAACGAGCTTTATTATCGGAATTATACAATTGTGTAGCGTTGCAAACATCCATTGTCTATACTTATCATTGTTTAATATCTGCCCTTCCTGCTGTTTCAGTCTGTATAGTTCTTAATAAACTCATATTTACCTTTATCCATATACCAATGTGTATCACATCAGTTAATGAAATTTTGTTGTAACTGAACATTATTATACTGTTTTTTTTTTTTTACATAAACAGCCTTTTACAAGACAAACTATTTTTTTCATATGCACTCATTTAAGTGCAATTTATCGATAATATAAAAATGCCTGTTATTTTGATTTGACTAACGTCAAAATTACACATCTAAAATTTTATTCCAACAATATTATATATATTCCCAGTCCATTAATTAAACATGCCTCAGCACTCCAAATGAAAAGATAGGAATCAAGTAGCACAAGTTAATTTAAATATACACCATAATCTTTTCTTATCATATATAGAGTTCTGTCATTAGCATGCTTAAAGAGCTACCTAAATGCTTGCCATAAAAAGCAACCCCCATTTTAATCATAATATCTTCTAACCAAACCAAAATATAACATAACTGTTGTCTATGAAGCGGATTATTAGTAAAGTGAAGAAATGAAAAGACAACTTCAAAACAAACAAATCTGATATTTTGGAAAGTTTATATGCTTCTACTTGTGTAGCGCACTTGTTGTACGCTCAACCTGCAGCACATTATTACTTCATCAAAACAACCATATTTGCAACCGGCAGTAATTTCCGGCTTTAATGAGGATTCTCTTACTGCTAATTTGAAGTATATTTTTTCATTGCTTTTGCATTCATTACATTTAGCGGCGAGTGTCTTATTTAGTTAGCTCAACAAATACTCTTGCTTTTCCTACTGAGGAGCATAATTTTTGTTTTTGTGTCAGCGGCTATATACATATCCGAATGAAAAATATACATACATTTTTATGCACATTTATTTATGCCTTCAATTAATAGCCACAAAGGCCCAAAGTGCCACCGCCGCTCAACGGCCAATGTCTGTATGTCCAAAGTACTTACGGCATTTGGCGCGTGCATTCGCTCATGTGGTACGAGTATATACATATATATGTATGTACTGCTGTATGTATAATTCTGGCCTATGAATTCAAGCAAATCGATTGTTTGGACATAGCAATAAATATCCTAAGTTCTTGTTACTGTTCGAAATATTGGATGTACACATTCAAAACAATACATATAATTAATCTTCATGCCGGTAGCTAGTCTGTTAGTTTAGTTCATTTGCGGACTATGTTCTTCCCTACTTCATGTGTCAGCTGCTTTATTGGATTACATAATATAGAGGTACATACATACATATATAATACGAAGAGAACATTGTTTGCACAATCAGCTTTTTTTCATTGTATATGATATGGAATTTATTAACTAAATATTCAAAAAAATACAACTTTGCATTTGAGTATGGGTCAACCACTTTAAGATAAAAATTTATCTGTCCGAGTGTTTAATGGCTGCTGCTTTAAAAAAATTTGTGCTTATGAAATTATAGATTTTGTATATGAACTGCTACCTATTATATGGGAGTCTGATACAAGATATTTAAAATATTGTAGCATTTTTCTGCAGAACAGATGATGTACATATGTACATACAGTGAGCCACACTGAAAATTGGACACTTCACACTGGGAACTTTTAACTTAAATAAGAAGGTGAATATTGTTTTATTCCAAATTATTTTTGTTTATTTTTGCATGTTGATATGTAAGAAGTACAGTTATAAAAATAACGGGATTGAAAACGAAAACAACAAAAAGAATTCAATTTTGTATGAATCAAGTCCATATGAGCTGCTCACATTCAAAATGGGACACTAAGTAAATACTTCACAAAAGTACCAAATACATTAAAACTAATATTTTATCACCTTCCTCTTGTATTTTATTACCTCCTGTAAGGAGGTATGCCGTGGCATACTTTCTATAAGTTTTTGGCAATAACTAGTCTCCATTTTCTCCCATTCCTCTAATACTGCTTATTTCAACTCTGACTTACTCCTTACGTTTCTTGAAGCAAGTCATCTTTTGAGTTCTCCCCATAAATGCGAGGCCAGAACCTTTGGGCAGTTGTATAGCAACCAATTCCGATCATTCCACGACGTGTGCTTGGGGTCATTGTCTTGGTAGAACACAAAATTATTACGAATACCAAGTTTTTCTGCGCTGCTGTGAACATTTTGTTTTAAAATATCAATGTACCCCTTGCCATCTAAAATCCCATCAATTACGATACTTTCCCGACGCCAGATCTCATATATCACACATCTATATACATCACAGAGCATATCATTATTGAGCCGCCACCGAACTTCATCGTCTTTTTGATATTCTTGTCCTCCAGTTATTTTCCAGGCATTCTCCACGCAAAACGCTTGCCGTCTGATCCAAAAATATATATTTTGGTTTCATCAGTAAATGAAACCTAGAATTCAGATAAATTCTGATGATTTTTAGTTCAATATCTTCTTTTTTTTTTTTTATCAAACCTTAGACGAAAAGTTCATATTCTCATGTTAGTACTTTTTGGCAAACTCCAACCTAGACTTGTGATTTTTTTTCGAAATAAGTGGTTTTCACCCTAGCACCGAAGCACCACCCTAGCATAAAAAGTGTTATTCTTAAGGAGCCGGCGAATCGTTTCCGTACAAATTTTTACGTTTTTTTTCCCCTTTAAGTTGTTTTTTCAAGACAGTAGCAAATAACTTAGGGTTTTGTTTTATTAAACGAAGTATAGATCTACAATTACGGTCATCGATTTCACTCTGTTCTTTAAATTACGCTTTTTACCACACACGTTGCCTCTTTCTTTATACCTTTTAATAATATTATCCACTGCCGACTTTTTATTCCAACGATTTCAAAGATTTCGCGAATGGGCTTCTTATCATTGTAGTTTTTGTATAGTAATTTCCCGTTCTTCAATTGTTATTTGACATATTTTCGAAAAATATTGTTAATTCATCTACAGTCACTGAAACACTACTAAAAGTCACGTTAAAATGAATAGTTTAAAAAATATTTACTGCGCCATTTCAGCCTATCGACGAAGTGGGTGGCATCTAACTGAGATACAGGCTATATATGTAAACACCTATGCATATGCTATACAAACATACATATGTATATATGTACTTGCATAGAAATGTAGACGTGTTCATGTTCACTTCCATAAATGTAGCTGCATAAATTTACAGGAAGTACAGTATACATTCAACTAAAATATGCGTTTTGCAACTTGAACAACTAAAAATAAATCACTTTAACAACATGACTAAATTATTCATGTACGAATGCAGAGGGTATGAATTAAAAAGTAATCACCTTCATATATGTACATACATATGTATTTACATGTATACGTATATGCAATTTGTAGAGATTCACTCAGGTATTCGTGGCATGCATCTCTAAATAACTTAACTTTTATTTATTTAATTGTTTTTGAAATAAGTACTTGCCCTGTATTTAAAATCTCTACAGCTGACCGCTGACACTGTCTCTGGCAGTCATACCGACCCGTTTCAATTTCTTTTACAATTACCAATTTCTTCTCGTCCTAATCTAAAAAAAAAGGCCATCCAATTACATCATACAATAATAATTTTAGAGATATATATAGGGGTATACGTACATATATTTAATTTCAAATATTCTTGCATACATACTTACATATGTAAGTAAATCAAAACCAATTTATTTTCAGACCACAACATGTTCTATAACTTAGCAAATCGAACCATATTATTGCTTAATTTAAAGCTTATATGAACATTTTGCTTATAGGCATGTAAATCTAGATCTAAATGCTAATAGCAAGACTTAAATAAGATGGAAGAATAATTAACCTGTGCACTATTGCAAATTAATAAAGTTATATATAAATACCCAGTAGTCAAATCTACTAAATATAAACTACTTTATTACTAGTGCGAACCATAAGCCCAACTAGTCAGCCGACTTTTTCCATACCAACAACTTTCATTGTTTACGGGTTGACGGGAACTCCTACGAGTTGGAAATTTGTCAGATTTCGTTAAGAAAACTAGCTAGTTTATAGGGAACTAATTCAACAAATAGTTTTATAATTAGTGGAAGTCATGTTTTTCTGGTTGAATTAGATTTTAGACAGAGATTTCTAGTTGTAAACTTGTAAATTTGCTGACTAGTTTGATGATTCACAGGTTATATAAATATTTACTCACACAGTGTGAAAGTAGATGTGGAGAAAATTAGTACACTCCTATTTATTTGGCTGATGACCGAACATAACTTGAAAACATCTGGTAGGAAACAGTCCTTACTTCCGGCTAGTTGTAAAAGGTAAACGGGAAATTCGTTAGTGAACAAGTGTTCCTCAGGAGGAAGTGAAAAAGGTTGTGTCTTCTTTCAACAACCCTTTATTTGGAAGAGACAATAAAAGCCGTGAAAAGTTCCTTTTTCTATAACAATACCACCAACCAAGCTATAGATTGTTAGTTTAAAGGTCGAGTCTATTGATGGGTTACGTACGTGCTACACAGGCTTAAATAGAAATATCGAAACATTACATGACTGCACATAAAGCAAATTTGAAAATTTGTCAAATATTGTTATTATAATCTAAAATGAAAGCTATATAATGATAAAAGAAATATCTAACTGTCATGGACGTGACTTCTGACTTTACTCTAGCTTTTTTGGCTTGAATTGAATGTTATTGCTATTGGCCTCGTTTTCTATAATACATGCACACTATGTTTTTGAAAAACGTATGTCTATTTATAATATTTATTTGCTTGTATTAATTTTCATTAATTGTTATTTCAAATGCATTGTTTTAAAAAATAATATTTATACATTTAGCACACAAACTGTTATCTTTTCAAATATACATTGGTAAAAGGATCAGTTTTTATTAAAAATTTTATTAAATTTAATACCAGCACACTTGTTGTTCCACAGAATTGAAACAATAAATTTACCATATAAGTCACGGTATATTAGTTAATTGATAAGAATTTTAAGTGTACACAAATGTTGATAAGTGCCACCCAGTGTCACTTTTCGAACAGGCAAACAAGCAAGCATCCAAACAAACATCCAAACAAATGCTTAACAAATCAAGTTTATTCCGTGCGCTGACCAGCCAGCACTGTCAACAAGTATTCTACATACATGCACATATGTATATGTTTGTGCATGTGCAATAACGCCTTCTCAACTAATTCGCCGCCGAAATTGTGCACACAATTTTAAACCAGTCCAATAAATCGGCGGTGAACGTCTGATTGTCTGCGAAAAAGTTTCTCGACAGCCGCTTTGCACTGACTCATAAAGCATTTATGTAAATACGTAATGTTTTACTTTATCAGTTGTTATCATTTTAAAATTATATACAAATTTTCCTTACTTTTGTGTCGTTACAATTTGATTACGTTTGGTCTGCTGGCATTACTCGTTCGTTTGCTCCTCCCTACGCTCACACGCCTCCCAGCTGATGCAGTGCTACAATTAATATTTGTCGACACTTTATTGGAATGCGAATGTTTGCTCTTTGTACGATTCACTGCATTAGCATTATAAATATTAGTAAATGTTGCCATCGTCACTGCTGGTTATGATTCATGAATACAATGTGGAGCACAAACGTTTTCCTTACAAACTATATACATACATGCGTACTTACATATTTGTGTGTGTAAAATTGTCCCTATGTATATCGGCTTATGATGTTTTTAAGTATATAGTGTGAGTTGTTTTTCAAGAATTCATCCAGATAAAGATTAAATTTGACAAGCAGTCATACATTTTACACAAAACGCGAATAGAATATGATAAAAAATATCTATTTAAAGAAAATTATGTACTGTAATCGAAAAACACTACCTAAGCGCACCACCTACTACTTCCCGAATTAAATACATTTTATTAACCCCAACCTCAACACAAATTTAAGAAACCGAGTAATACCGATAAAATCCTAGAGCATGCATTATCTTGGTAGACGATCTGTTTCGGTTACATAGGCCCCGATTTTACTAGGAACATCGTAGTATTCGTCAGAGATTTTCTCTTACTAAAGCAATTATTGCGAATATGATTCCAACGATTTTTGTATTTTGCATAATGATATAAAAATGTTCGGAAACCCTTTATATTGAAGTTTAACACAACCAAACATATCTTGAAGTTATTTGTCCGATTTGTCGAATTTGGACCTGACCTGTATGATCTATCTAGGATGGAAATGTATAATTTTGTAAACCACTTATCAATCGTTGAAATTAGCGGAATTAAATCCTAAGAGCACTTCTTAGTTTTCGTTATGTTCTTTACATAGAACTTTCTTGATAATTAATAGACTATTATTAAACTGTGACAAATATATTCGAAATTTTAACAGATAAAAGCAATGCGATTTTTTTTTTTTTGCAATATATGTGCTAAAATAAGTCACGTTTGGCGTAAATCATACATTATTTAATTAATATCAGTGGAACTAACATTTCAAAGGGAACTTTGTATCGAGTAGGCAAGTTTTTCACCTTGCTTAACGTTGGTAAGCTGTAGCAGCCGCTTAGTGACAACTAAAGAAGTTCACTTACATCATTTACTTTAACAACTTAAAGAAAGTTGAATTGGAAAAGTTTGTCGTTGTGGTGACCATAGCAACACATCGTTTCATCCAGTTTGTGGCGTGAAAGTTGATTCTCTTACATACTTTAAAGCTGCCAGCAGTAAGAATAGCTAATTAAATAGGTGCATCTTTCTTTCAAAGGTCTTTGCCTCCTATATAGAGACATACATGCATATATATATGCAGGGTGGTCCATATGTGAGCTTCTAAGAAATTTTGAAATGAATTTAACAATAGTCAATTGTTTCAGTATTTTATTGGTTTGTTCGAAAGAACAAGCATTTCAATTCTCCCTCAATCCGAGAAAGATGGACCATAAATGCTACCGCTCCAAAGTTGCAAAATTTCCAATTACTGGATATGCAATGGTTTCTTGAGGGTCCATTTTGGCTATTTCTTTCTCTAGACCGGAAATGTTGCTTCATTTCTAATGGTAACGAGGTGCCTCTATCAAAAACACATGAATAAAAACAAAATGGAGAGGAATCACGCACTATATAACACTAAAAAATATGTTTTCATCAAGTTTTGTATTCTTAGAAACATACGAATTTTTTATTCCTTACATGCTTTACATGTATTTTTGGGAATGGCTGTTATAGATGAGCGCCACATTATGATTTTACAGCTCTTTCACTTCTTAGCATCCAATATCTCCGTATTGTTAGATTCTCGTGAATGATTATTAATTATTCAATCTAGAGAATAAACACATTAGCCAGACTTATGCAAATAGCTTTTGCATAACTTCTTACATCAGAAGCACTGACCCCTGGCAAACTAGTCGAACAACTTGTCATGGCCAAAGCCGATTTCTGCTTGTTTACAAAATATCTTGCTGTGGCATTCATTATGAAATCTCGCACATACTTTTCGCTGTCAATTCAGACTACTGTCTTACATTAAAACAAAAACAAAAACCTTAAAACAACAGACTGCCTATGAACTGTGGCTCCTCCAGCAGCTGAAGACTTCTACTGTCAGCCATTCTTAACGTACATACATACAAACATACGTGAATATAAATTTAAGAGACCAATGAAAATATGAAAACCGGCTGAGCTAGAGGAGAACATCAAAATGATAACAGATGTTTCCCAAGCAGGTTGGTCTGTGTTTGCGCATGTGTGCAGACGTATTTGTATTTTGGAATGGAACTAAAATATGCGATTTTATAAATGGAATGCGCACATGGAACATCTTGAAACTACAGACACATATTTTATACGTAGCAGGTCAGCTTCCTCTGATGGAGCGGTAAATGTATTTGTAATTATTTGTTTTTTGTTGTTGGGTGCAGGTAATATATGTATATGCATAAGTACATATATGTGTACATTTGGGCATAAACAATTCTCATGCATTTATTTTCTAATGCCGCTACTCACATATGCACATATTTAAGTGCTTGTAATTGTTATGTGTATAATTGCTGCCATGGAAGCACTCATGATTATACAGGACGCCCTCTTTACAATTTACAGCTCCCTATGTTGCTGAAAAGTTCAAAAAAAACCAAAGCGGTCTTGCAATCTTATTGTACTACCACAAAAATAGGGGTAGTTATATCATCAAATTCTTCGATTCGATCCATAATATTCACCATGGACTTTGATGGTTTCAAGATCCCGTCTTCACGAGAGAAACTCAATGACATACTAGTCCCCAATCCACTGCCATCGGTACTTAACTTTTATGAATAATTGAATATCTCAACCTCGTGAAATTGAGATCGTAGAATAAAAAAAAAATTATTTCTAAGGGGGATTTATCAATCAGTTCACTCCAGGTAAAGATGGGAAGGTCCGCGATGAAATATTGGTCCAGTTGGTTTGGTCCATTAGTTTAGAAGAAATTGAGTCATGAGATGTTTGACCACTACTTGATAATGAAGTTCGGATATTGAAAAGTCAGTTGGTCCGAGTGGCGCTACAAAATTGAACTTACTAAATCTAAACATGTTTTGATCACCCCCAGCGGGAAAAATGTGTACTCAACTTGGAGTCTCTTGCAATTATTTGTTAACGTTGAAGCTCAACGAAGTAATAGACCATTTTGGATTCTAATTCGATGATCATAATTCACTGGACGAACCTTCAAGGTTGCCGTAAAGTGCGGACTTATGACAACAAGGGCATACCTAAATTTCGATATTTTATTCAGTTTAATCTGAGTTTAAATAAAACACCGTTAACAATAAACTTTAAAGTTGAGAAAGAACAACCTCCAAAGGGACTCCAGCTTATTCTATGTACAAATGTACACCGTTTATTGTTTTCACATTTACATGTGTAATCTAACTGTAAAAGATCTAATCGCACTATAATTTATTAATTTCTATGTACATTTGTACATAAGTATAAATTTGTTTATATTGCTGTAATCAAGCATCTAACAATTCGTATTATGAGTAAATAATTCACAACCCTTATTAGTGGCAATCCTCTTGAATCATAGTTACACAAAAACAAAAAAAAAAAGTGTGATTAGATAAAAATTTATCAAACACCTAAATTCGCGTAACAATATGTAGTCGATAAGATAGTTATTATTTTAGTATCGGAACGAGTTGTTGGCGTTATAATTACTCTCGTTCATGGCTCTTAGTTCGGCTTCGGTGATAAATCCTTAGCGGAAATTATTGTGTTTTAACGAGGCAAGTGCCAATTTTTCCTATGATAAATGATTATCACTTTTATGTTGTATTTCAATTTTGCTTAGACGAAAATTCAATTAACGTTTGGCCTTTCTGTACACTGGTTGGTGAGCTTATATTTCATTCTATTACATCGTATGGACATGTTCGATTAATAGGCATTGTATATTTGAATTTAAAAGCTAATTTGATTATTTCAATGACAGGTAATGGTTATGGTCTTTGGACAAGACTAAAGCATCACTTTTTGCACGCATAAATCTCTAATCTTCAGATTTTTTATGCTAATGCTGGTACTCAAATATACAAAAATTTCCTCCATTTAAAGTTTATAACTGTAAAAAGTGACTCGACTATCACTAACCTTATTCTTAAGATCTAAATCGAGTTCGAACTTGAACACGGACAATCGGCTCTATGTAAACGGAACGAATCCGGATTTACATTCGGCCAAGGACTGTCGGCACATTCCCCAAGTAAAATGAAGAATGCTTTCTACCGCTGCCCGCAGCAACATTTGTATATCATTTTGAGTGACGCTACGAACGAATACATTAAAAGATTCACAAAATTATTTTGAGACAGAAAGATTTCTGAAGGAAATAGGTATTTTACTGCGAAAATTTTATCGAAAGATTTGAAGATCGTTATAATCGGTGTGTCGCCCTCGATATCTATTATAAAGAATGATAAAATCGAAATTTGATAGACTGCTTCTTGTTGGTATTGGCTTGAATGTCTATGACGGAAATTCTTCAAAAAACATCTAACGGGATCGAATCGATCTCGCTAGTCGATCCCCGCTCCTTTGCTATAGGTGACCACATACTTGTATATTCTGACGTCCGCACTATAGCACCGGCCTATTCGAATCATTTACCGTTGACGTCCACATCGCACTATATGTAGCAAAATGATTCGGTTTTTAATGACACCACCTTAATAATATACTCTTTGCGGGAGCCTCGTAAGGATTCGTGTTTGTAGTGAAATAACAGTACCATAAAGTACAGTTTCCTCTTACGCCAGACACTGTCATGTCAAAGTAAAAGGTGATTGTGCCTTTCAACTTAATTTTTAATTTGTCGACAACAAGTAGACGAGTATATACAAATAGAATAATTGTAGAGCATTGTAGCCATCAAAATATAACTCAGCCGGCATGTGGCAAATTCAGAGCGCATGGATCACCTATACATACGTATGCACCTATATGGAATAGGTGAACTCACTTAGTTGAGGGAGGTCCTCGTAGCAAATAGTCAACATGAAATACTTGCACACAAATAGACAAACACACTTAGACATCTTTTAATGTATTCTTAGCACGCTATTGAGATTTAAAAATACATCCAACAATATATGTAGACATCGGAAAGTTGTGTATAAATATGCGTGATTCTAAACTGATGACATATATGTGTATACATAATTCTAGTGAAACTAAACAATAAATTGTCGCCACTGACTTTTTGGTATAGTCCTTCTTCACTCACACATTCAACTCGCTGCCCATAACTTTTTTAGTACAACGTACACTTAAAGCCGAATTTCATTAAATATAAATTTTCATGTCATTTAACTTGTTTTGATACGTTTAGATAGTGCTTTTCGCTGTTCCAAAGATTCTCAATGTAAGAATTTTATAAATCGACTATTTTGTTACCCGGTTTTTACAAAAGAAAGTGGCGAGCGCTAATATCGGAAAGGTCTATAAAATTACACTCAAAAGTCGTAGCAAGATAACAGAGCTTGCCAATATCTCTTATAGATAGATTCAACACTCTTGAAACAGTTCAACAGGTAATAAAATTATCGATTTTTGAAAAGAACACGGCACTCGCTAAAGCAACGAAGCACGCACAAAAGTCATCCTTTAGTCACTCTACTAGCTAGAGTTGGTTCCTGTGACTTTTCCTATTCCGAAACTCAAAAAACTATCCAAAGAGCTTTTAACTCTATACGTTCATAAGTGTGTGTATTTTGAAACAATAAATATTGCAATGTCTGTTGCAAAGGCTGTTGTCTGCCTCAAACATTTCATCATCATGAAATTACAATTTTTTAAACTTTATATAGAAAACTAACTCCCAAAACCTAAGTTGACGTAAATAAACAGTTGTTTTATTATTTAATGAGTAAATAGTAAGTAAATATTCCACATTCCACTCAACACTGCAACAATAAACACATATTCTAATTTTCCAATTTTCCCAATTGCACACGTAAAAAGCTTGCACTCTCTCCTTAATGTACATATGTTTGTATATCTCCAAGTTATTGAAAATGAAAATCTCTTGCATTTTCGATTTTTCTTCTTATCCCATTTAAAATTGCATACAAACTAAACAAAACTACTATGATGTCAGGATTCGACAGCAAAATGGCAGCGGAAGGTTTGCGTCAATGTCTGCTGTTATGGAGCGTCGACTATTGGAATTTAGAAGGTAAACAAGCGAGCACTCAACGAATGAACCAACCAACCCGCCAATCAATGGCCATGTATATCGTATATGAATTCTGAAAGAAAACTTTTGGTTCTTTTGATTTTTCCAATTTAAATTTTTAATACCTTTACGTATTTACGTATTTACGTTTTTGTAATTGTGTGCTTGTGTTTGACGTGCGGTTTGTGCCTGTGCACTTTTATCCCTTTTATAATGTATTCAGTTTCTTCATTATAGTAATTTTTTGTTTGCATAAATCAATTCTATACTTATTGTTGTATGTTGGATAGTTATTCTAGTTTCCTTGCCTGACTTTGTTGCAAAAACAAAAAACTAGATGTAATGATTTTCATTACTCATGCAAAGCGAAAGTAGTGCGCAACAGACGGCCTTCGTTTGAATGCAGTAAATGCATGTGTTTCATTATTATTCACTTTCTTAAAAATAATCATATTTAAAAATAGTTTTTTATTTATTTTTTTCCTATATTTTCTAAATTATTTTCATACAGATGTATTTTAAATAGTATGTTGAGTTGTGAGTCTGTAAAATGCATATTAATACTATTTGTTATCTCAATTTATTCATAAAAATGGCGTATTTAATGCAAAAAACCAATATTGTAATATTATTCATTTCATTTACATTTATAATTTAATTTTTTATTTTCTTTTCATTGTTTTATTTTAACTTTTCTTTAGTTATGGCTGACAGTGCTTTCAAGTCGCGTGACATTGGCTTGCGTGCCCAGAAGAAGATCCTCTCGCGCATGGCCACCAAGAATATAGCGAAAACATTTATTGACGGCACAACCGCATCGCTTCTTGATAATTTATATCGCCTTTGTAAAATGCATGTAAGTGCGCGCTGCAATCAACTTTTTTCTACATCCCTCTTCATACATGCATACATATTATATATAATATGAATAAATAAAATTTAATGTAATGATCACATCATTTGTGAGAACTTTTCAAATTAACTATCTTTATACTCTATATTCGTATATACATACATACATACATACATACATACATATATACATACATATTAATTAAATGCTGCCTCATTTCTTTCACCAACTATCAATTGTACAATTGTATTCACATTTTCATATGTATGTACATATGTACTTTAATGTAGACGGGCAACAAAGTTAAAGCGGAGAAGCTGATAAAAAATATAATAAAAATTGTTATCAAAATTGGTGTCCTACATCGAAATAATCAATTCAGTGCCGACGAACTGAAGGATGCGGAAGTATTTAAGCGGAAGTTTCAAGTAAGTGTAATCGAAATATATATGTGTATATAAGTTTACTTTTTTATATTTTTAATAATTAAGAAATGGTTTTATAACGTTGTTCGATGTATTTTAGGTTAAGTTTTGTACAAAGTAAGCCCTACTAATTTGCTATGTATGATATATTAAATTTTTTTATCGTATTCACAATATAGTTTAAAAAACGGCATTTAATATATACAAAACTTCAACTTTTACCTTCATTAAAACTTTGGACTTTTTAGGTCCAAATTGTTTTCTACGCTAAAGTAAAGCTTGCCAGGCCAAATATATTGCACTTTGAACCTATTATAACTTATTATACAAGAGCTCATGGTTTTTGTTATTGCTTTCATATCTTTTTAATATTGTATTACTAACAAAATATATCAACAATAAAATTCTCCCATACAAATATTAAAAACGTTTAATTTACTATATTGTAATTATTTCAGAATACACAACTCACAGTGATTTCCTTCTATGAAGTAGATTACAGCTTCGACCTGCTGTATCTGCAAAAGTCCATTGGTGAATCACATGCCGCCCTCAAGTCAATTGTCCAACGACATCTCACCGAAAAGTCACTAAATCGGATCGATGAAGTCTTCGACTTTTTCGGTGATACTGTACTCTTAGAGACCGCCTTCAAACCCAATTCACAATATCGTGAGTTAATGGGCAAAATTGTCAGCGATATAAATACTGCCATGGAAACGGGAGACATGTAAGTAAGCGTGCGGCTACGCATATGCTCACTAAATTTGTATTAGGGACACTATGACACGCTTACACTCATCTCCTCGTCTTGTCTCGTCTCGTCTCGTCCAAAGGGCTGCAAAGTACTTTAAATTCGGGAAAAAAGTCGCGAAGATGTGAACGCAAATAAAAGGCTTAAATGGAATTTAGGTCATTAGTATGGAACAAAAAACCAAAAATAATATATAATAACAACAAAATAAATGAAAACACTTTTATCGAATACGCTTGTCTTAAATATTATAAAAAATATAAAATAAATATTTATGAACGTTTTGCTAAATATATATATGCTAACATTGCTGCGACAGAAATCAATTGCAGATGTGGCAAGCGTTAATGATGTATGTATGTATTTATTTATAAATTAAAATGGCGGTGATTATGTCATTGCTGATAATTGTGTTATGATAATACAAAGATTTTTGATGCTATTAATTAAGCATTGTAATGTTAACATCGTTATTGATAAATTTTATTGATAACAATAATAATAATATTTATTATAAGCTAGTAAATATGAAACAAGCAGAAAAAAAAATTTTTTTGAACGATTATTTTTCTATGGTGATATTAAATAAATAGAGAAACAACTAGCACACAAAACAAAATGAAAACAACAAGAAGGAACATGCACAAGTGCTTAACTATTTGAATATATTGAAAAGAAAGCATATAAACACAAGGATACAAAAATGTACAACATGAATAATATTAAGGTGTATTTTAGCAATTTGATTTGAAAAATTATCAAAATTCTGGGTAGCAAAGAATATTTTCACATAAGTTGAAAGAAATTCCTTAAATTCCAACTCATTTACCTAAATAATTTGAATTAATCGGCAGCATTCGAAATTTGTCAATTATATTCCAACACAATGCAATAGTATCGCTTTCGTATTATATTCTATCCACTCAAATTAAACGAAAATATTATTCATGCGTACAATGGAATTGCAATAACAGTTTGGCGTCCTGTTCGATTATTGATTGTTGTATCAAATGTATTGTTATTATGTAGACTAAGAAGATAATATTAAGAAGCTAAAATAATTAATTTTTGGTAATGCATTCACAGCTACAAAGTTGGAACATTGAAAAAAAAAATACAGAAATCGAAAAACTATGTAAAACAATAACAGTAAAAATTTTCTAAATTATGTACTATGCATATGCGTGTACATAGTTTCAATACTATTTTTATACTACGACATATGTACAAGTTATTGTAACTGAAAATGAAAATTCTGTAAAAGCTCAATTATTGTCTGAGCATTAGGGATTTTTTCAACGTAGTAAAGACTATTACACTGCAAATTTAAAAATAAGCCTAAATATAAATAAGCATATGTAATGTACGTTTGTAATCTATGCTAGTGTATATGTACTATGTATTTTGAAAGGAATCACAAAGTAAAATATCAATTTTGTATTTTCTATACTAAATGACTAAATATGAGTTAACTAAACTAATCTAATATTAAAGAATTTTCGAGCTAACAAACTGAGCCTTTTGGGCGTTATATGGAGAAAAATTAGAAATAATGCTACTGACTAGTTAAAATTCGTGGCTTTCGTAAAATATTTACTACGCTAAATTTCAAAAGTATTAATATATGGAAGCATTCGAAGCACTTTTTAAAACATTGCAAGGCTGATGTACTTAATTGGTGAAATTGAAGAAAATACAACTAAACTGCGCTGATCAACCATTGATTTCGTTTGAAAGTAAAGAATGTTATGCTCGATTCTGTCAAAGGCATCTAAAACGCATCGCAAATATACATATGCATTTAATAAAAATTAGCTTTTTCAATTTGATTTTGCAATGAAAAAGTATCGTGACTATTTGGAATTTCATGTGTTTTGAACAATAAATCACGATATTTAAAAAACAAATTTATAACAACTTTGTAAACAAGAATTACGAAATTCCGTTGTACGATAGTGAAATTATTTATATTTTTCTCTATATATAAACTTCAAATGTAATTCTCGATTTTTCTTATTTTGAAATTTTACTATTTATACAGAAAGAATTTTACCAAAACAACAAGTACCTCGGTTTGTTTTCAATATTTCCTATATTGGCGACATATGTATTTCCATAAATAAAAGCAATGCATCACATTCCATAAGCATATAAGAACTAATGTATAGATTTTTCGTTAAATGCATACAAAAGCACTTAATGTTTCCATATCCGAAAGCAACCTTAAAACGTTCTCTTAAGAATCGTAACAAACATATCGTTTACCGTTCTTTATTTTGATATACAAAATAACTACACACTTATTGTACTCAAATAATGTACTCGACTTAAATAAATGTACTCGTATTTACCCACTGATATACCAACGATTATTATAATATTCACGCGTACATATACACACACACGCATTAATACATTATAAAATTATACTATTCATAAATTTAAAAGTTTGTTGTTTATTAAATTTTTTGCAAACATATTCTAAAATAAAAGAAAAAACTTTTCTTTTGAATTCGTATTCTTTATGTACAAAGTGAATGATGCATGTCTTTATATTTTTACTATTAACTTAAAGTTTTATTGCAAAAATTTGTAAAAGATTAATACACATTCATATGATTACCGCTAAGAAAAAAACGTTGTTTGAAATACTTTACAGTAATAGTAAACATTTATTTATATTATTTAGTCTTGTAGTTATCATTGAAGTATGGCTGAAGCCGTTTTATTCCTTTTAAAATACAGACGCAATAATAGTCATATCAAATTGCTGTTTGGTTTATGTACGAGTATTGACGAATATTGGAATATACATATTAATTGGAAGTATTTTGTATTTATACTAAAAAGTTTGTGTTTTAGTGACAAAGAAATACTATTAATTTGTTTTAAATGTTAGTAAACAGTTTTAAGTTTTAGTTTATTGCAAAATAAATCTATGTTGAACACTCCCAAAATCAATTAATTAAATAGAGCATCAGTGTAAGTATGAAGTGCTTCGACAAACTTGAAATTCGGTTCGAAGACTCCACAGCAATAAAAAGATAACTAACTTTCCACAGTTCTAACATCCGCTATGTAGGTGCATTGAGATACATTTGCCAGTTTTGAGAAGATTAACAATTTCATTTTGTTTTCAAAATTTTAAGCTATATTTTTGTAGTATTAATTATTTACAATTATTCAGCACGTTTTTCTTCCAATACTTCATCTGTGGATTTGTTTTTATCAGCAAGACGCTGTTGTTTAAATAATTCAATAAGTTTATCAGTTGCCGATTGTTCCACATCGAGTGGACGTGAAGCCACTGCATTGGGGTATTTAGTAAAATTTGCTTCTGGTGCTCGTAATGTGAACGGCGTCCATGGACCCTGTATTGAGGGCACATCGGTATGCCACATTTTACGTAAACGGAGAGAACTTGAGCTACCATTCTGCGTTTTCAGCAATTGAAGCCATTTGGAAATGTCATCTTTAGTGGCATTGCGGCAGCTTAGCCATTCCCGATCACCATTTACTAAAATTAAATACATAAAAATACATGAAATACATAGTATTTGTGCATGTTATGTTAATCTTTACTTACAATATTCACCAACTAGTACCGGTCCACGATGACGGCGAGGTTTAACATAAACCACTACGCCGGGATTTTCTTTGGCAAAGTCAATTAGATGATTTTCAATGAATTCTCTATTAATGTAAGCACAAAATGTTTTCAAATGTTAACATGACTAGCAAGTAATGGAAATTTCATAGGTGAGTACCTCATGCCACGACTGGATCCATTGTTCTTACAGAACTTTAATGTAACACGCTGCAATTGGCAAACATAGCGGCCTAAGCCATTTTGAAGAGGTGCACGAGGAAATCCAGATTTTAGGAATAAATGGCTATTCGACATTTTAACTTAAAAACACTTAAAAATCGAGGAGTACGAAACGATTACTTATGGAAAAGAGAATAAGACTCTAACCTATTTGTTATGGAATAAACAGCTGTTAAAAGGGTAGTTCAATAATCTTTTAGAAATTTAACTTCCGTAAAAACCAAATACTAATATAATCGATTTAAATTTAATTCAAATCTAGCACTATTTTTCTAACTTTCAACCAGATATTTAATTACATTGTAATAAACCTGAAGTATATTATTATTACACAGTTTAAAAAAAAAGCTTGCAATTTATCATATTTTTGAGAGATGTGCAGTACTATAGCAACCCTGTTGTGACATAACTTGCTTTTAGTTGACATTTGGTAAAAATAATTTAGTAGGTTATTTTGCTTTTTAATATTGCTCATAATTTTGACATAAAATAAAATGAACTTTGGTAAAATTCTTCGCACATTCGGCGTGCATTGCCAGTTGGCACGGGGTTACGCCTTCAAATCGGATTTGAAAATCAAATGGATACGTCCGGAAAAAATTCCCTGCACAAAGCCGGAGAAAAGCGGAGATATAGGAAAGTTACCTTCAACTAATGAAAATGAATTATTGTTGAATTTTAAAAACTCCAAAGAGCTTCAAGAGTAAGTTAATATTTAATTAAGCCATGCGGCTTTATAAAAATTATTTTATTAATTAGCGCCGGCCCAGTCGTCCGATCCCTCTTTCAACTTGACAATAATCCCTCTGTGGAAACTTCACGTTATTTGCGAGACCAGATGATCAAAGAGGTTCAACGACATCCGCTTGATTATGGTTCTATGGAAGCCAAATGTAAGATCGTTAAAAAAATGTTTGTGGATTAATTTTATGCATTTTATTTTTTATTTGTTTCGATATAGTGGCGCGGATGACAGTGGCAATTCGTCGTATGCAAGAACAACTTGATAACTATCCTAGAAATACCAAACTGAAAGTTGCATTAAAAGAATTAATTGATAAGCGAAAGAAATTTTTGAAATATTTACGTCGTTGGGACTATCGAAGATTTGAATGGATGTTAGAGAAGCTTGATTTAGTTTACAAACCGCCACCAACAGAATTCCATTGGATTACGAGAAAAGAATCTCTGCAAAAGCTTACTGATGCGCATTGTGAGCAAATCAAGGCGGATCGTCTTGCTGAATATCGCAAAGTTTTAAATGAGCAGAAGATTCCCTTTTTAGAAGACGCCATTAAGAAAATGGAATTTGTACGCAAGGAACAAATTGATTTAGAAATACCAGTCACCGTGACGGAAGAGCAAATAGCAGACTTTAAAAGAGAACTTGAATTTTTGAAATCTGAACGAAATGCAAAAACAGAAGATAAAGAATAACTAAAATAGCCATTGTTGAAACATAATAATATAAATATTCGTTAATTAAATTTTATTGTCTTGCTATTAGACATCAAAAATTTGTAGTGGTAGTGGTCCCAGTTACGCTAGTCTGAATTGAGAGGTACTA
This sequence comes from Bactrocera minax, assembly GCA_021498325.1. Lineage (NCBI taxonomy): Eukaryota > Metazoa > Arthropoda > Insecta > Diptera > Tephritidae > Bactrocera > Bactrocera minax. The sequence continues at coordinate 6,107,350 of JAKEEE010000004.1, forward strand.
CTTGTAGAGAGCTTCTATAAATGAATAGTCCCATAGGAACAAATAAACATTTACAAATATAAACGGAATTTATTTGCGCATACATTCTGCGGCTTCAGCCTTTAATTCAAATACAAACACTAATTTTCATTTTAATTTAAATATGTTAACCTATAACTATAAGCATGAACTTAATGGTAAATTTGAGTTAATTTGAAAATTATGAAAAGTAAGAAAATACGAATCAACAATAGCATTCAGCGATAGTCTATAAAAAATATTAAAAACTACCAAACTCGGTCAATCAAACTGTTGTCCTGTGGTTTTTGATTCATTGTCGCCATTTGTTGATGATAATTTCTCATCTGATTATTGCGACGCGGTTGTGCCAAATATTCGAACATACTTTGAGAATGCTGTGAAAGCATTTTGCTCAAGTCACTAGGCATTGGATCAGTCCAAAAGAAGTCATGATTAAGCGCAGTGTCCGCATCTATACGTTTCTTTGGATCAAGGGTCAACAGCTTATCAAGTAGATCACAGCCATTTGGGTCCTTTACATAAGGTCGCAAGCGCTCTTTTACTCGACGCTTCTGATTCTTAGGTAATTCTACTGATTTATATAATTCCAATTCTTCGACTCCAGACCATACATCCGGTGTAAATGATCCGCATAATTGGGAAATGAAGGTAAGTTGTTGTTGTTCTGTATTTCCTTGCATAATGGGAGAACGTGTCCACATTTCGGCCATAATACATCCCGCACCCCACATATCTACAGGAGGACCATAATTACGATCACCGAGCAACAATTCAGGTGGCCGATACCACAACGTAACTACCCGATTTGTATAACGATTTTTTACATCGTTTTTCGGTATGCTAAAAGCACGCGCCAAGCCGAAATCAGCTAATTTTAACACTCCGTGTTTGGTAATAAGTACATTAGCTGCTTTCATGTCACGATGTAGAATCTGAAAATGTTATAACAATTTTCTATTAATATACTATTTTACGCATTTGTAATTATATTACCTTATTGCTATGTATATAATATAAACCGTTTAGTAATTGCTGCATAACCTTCTTGATTTCGCCAAGACTGAATTTAACATTGATGTTCGATAACAACCCGGCCAAATCGTGTTCACAAAAGTCGAAGACCAAGTAAAATGTTGAACGGTAGCCGTTGCTGGCAGTCGCTTTTGTACGACAGATTTCAATTAGATTCACGACGTTTTCATGTTTTAACAGTTGTAATATACGTATTTCACGGAGCGCAGTGATAGGAAACTATAATTTACCAAATGCATGAGAATCTTATTGAAATTTATATTCACAAGGAAAGGGTTATCGAATAATGCTTACGCCTTCTTTTTCGTTATCCATTAGCACTTTTTTCATAGCGACAAATTTTTTGTTACCCTTCTTTTCGCGGGCTTTGAACACTTCACTGAAAGTGAAAGCAAACCAAGCAAATCAGCAAGCAACCAAGCACAACAAGCACATCACGCAAATTAAAAACAACTGACACACAATGAAATTAGTCCATCAATATTGATAACTAGACTTACCCGAATGTACCTTGACCGATCTTTGCCACCTTCTCATATTTAGAGGATTCGTCACAATATGGAAAATCATATTCTTCGATGTACTTTTGTTTTTCCGCCAATGAAAGTGTTCGTGATGAACTAGAGGATGTCACGCCAGGCGTCGACTGCATTGAATGCGGGTGTGGAATGTGTTCATCTCGTCCACGAGAGGACATGCTGTTTGGCCAGTCTTGCCTACTTTTAGGAATTTATTTATATTGTTATGTTGCGGTTATCGACTGTTTCCTTAACTTGCACAGTTTCAGTCTTTTAAATTAATTTTACTAATAAATAATAATGATTAATATTGTAGCAACAAGATAATTTATTTTAGAATGTAATTACTTTTTGACAGTTTATGTATTTTGCAGTGACAACTTTCATTTGTGAGCATATGATTCGAGACTCGAAATGGTATTTCAAACACGATAGGGTGATTCAAACACAATTTTCATTTTACACAAAGTTTACAAAAATGCTGCTGAACAAATTAATATGCACATTTTGACCTATAACTTATATGCAACATTGCAAAAATACCTTTGGAATATGGGTCCTCTAAAAACATGGGAAGTAAAGTTATATATCACATAAAATTATATAGCACAATCATAAGTACATAAACTGAGTTTCCATTATACAACCCATATGTTGAAGGAATGTAGTCCTTAAAGTAAAACATATATTTTTCAAATGATAATATTTATTGCATATCATGGATAAGATCTTGGATATAATTTTATCATTTTCAATTTACATCAAATGATGCTTTTCTGAATATATTATTGAAATAGTAGTAAACTAATACACTGTAAGAACTGAAAAGTTATATGACACTATCTTAAATTTACATTAACAAGTCATAAATAATTGAAGTAGCTTGACTGTAATGGGCTTCGCTCATTAACGGCTTATATTAAGTTTATAATTTATAATGCATATTTTATTGTTCTTAAAATACCAAAATATTTAGGAATAAAACCAATTCAGGCTAAAATTTACGAACAAAAGAATATTGAACAAACAAATAAACAAAATCTAAATTGTGGAGATAAAAATATTTAGTAACGTCTATATATTTTTCAATACACAACTGCGATTCATATTCCTAGCATAGGCATTATCCTCTAGAGACATAAATTTAATCAGGATAGATTGTGATAGAAGACGCAATAGTAGTTAAGGAATGCGGGTGCATTCAATTTTTTGCTTAAAAGATGTCAATAGTGTATATTATGCTCTCAATGACGATTTCTTGAAGTGCTTCGAGACCGTGAACGATTGCGACCACGTCTTTGTTTGGAACGAGTTGGTGACTGGGAGGAACGCCTTTTACGTTTTACTGATGTTACTGATGTTACTGATGAACGAGAAGATGATCGTGAGTGTGAACGTGATCTTGACTTAGATATATTACGTCCGGCTTTTCCGGACATATGTGTAGAGGTTCGTGATGTTTGTGAATGGGTCTTGGAGCGTTCTCGTGACCGCTTACGTGTGGATGGTGCTAATTTAAGGCTGTTTGACCGAGAAGTCTTCCGATCTTTGGACGTACTACGTTGACGTGATTTTCGTGATCGGCTGCGCGAACGTGAACCGCCAGAGCTGGAACCTGAACGGGTACTCGAAGTATAAGATGATGATGAAGAACTTGAGCTGGAAGAAGTAGAAGATCTTGATTGGGATCTTGAACCGCTACGAGACCGAGACTGTGATCGCGAATGTGAGCGACTACGTGAACGAGATTTTCGTTGCTCTAAGGATTTGTTTGTGCTTGATTTAGGTTTTTGTTCTCCTCCTGGGGTTACAAGGGTAACAGGTGTTATTTCATCGTCACCCCACAAATCATATTTCGAAAGATCACCGCCATCGTCTTCCTCGTCTTCATCTTCTTCAAGAGCATCTTCGTCTGTATCGTCATATTCCTTTTCATCGTCATTGGATTTTTCGTTATCCTTCATCTTGCGCTTTTTTAAGCGACCATATTCGTCATAGTCACTGTCGGAATCAGAGCGGTCTTTATATTCGACTACACCACGATCATTATAGCCACCGCCATAACCTAAATAAATAAGATAAATTAACATATACAAATCTATCTATGGGATTATAATTCACAATTATAAATAACATTAAAACCAAATACAATTATTTTTGTCATGGTAATAAAAGTATTAAATCCACATTAGTTACTCACCAGTCCGCTCTTCGACATCGCTAAATTTAGGAGCATTACACATATTGCAAGTTTGTCGACGAGCCCAGTTTACGTTGGCACATTTGCTACATTGCCAATCCTCAGCTGAGAAAAGACCTCGCGATTTCTCGGCGGCAGCCTTGCCTATTTCAGTTCCCAATTTCTTCTTGGCCGCGGAACTTCCACCGCCAGATGAGCGTTCCGGGCTGCGTTGCCCAAAACTCGCATGACGGCTTCTGTAAGGCAAATTTCAGAAATCGTCGGAAGAAATTTTAGTTATATGATAAAACAAATAATTGGCTTTTTGCTGCGAACAACACTCGACCACCCTCCTCAGACAGTCGACAGTTAGCTGCAACTCACTCGCTATCACCGAAAGCGGCACCAACGCCTGCTCCTGTTCCGGTACCAGCACTCGACATATTTTTAACTTCCTTTAACTTTTTGCTTTCTTTCCACTTTTTTTCCACTTCTTTTCCGGCCAATTTTTTGCCGTCACCTTACTGCTACAGCGTACTTTGCATTAAATTCAACTTTTTGTTATAATCTTCCAAAACGTGTGTTTAATATTTTTCATATAATTTCTTTTTTACTGACAATTAAAATTAATATTGGAAAAGAATAGCAGAATTTTCCCAATCGATTTTTTTACTTCTACAATTTTCGCGTGTTTGTCCTTTTCTTAGATTCTTCCTCTTATTCAATTATTTCAGAGAACGTCAAATATTTTGAATGCATCATGAGAGAACAAGCGGAATACGGATACGAACAGGGTGCTTTTGAACTCATATATTTCTTACGGATTCAAAAGCAGGTTATTCTCTGGTATGGTATTTATATATTGAATCATTTTAAAAGATATGTTTAATTAGTGCTCTTGCATTCAAAAAGGTAAACGAACGCAATTAATTTATTTAAAGACAGAAATTATTAATAATATATAAATCTAGAAATACGTGCATATACGCAAACGATGAACATCCCGCTTTAGGTTGGGTAATATTTCACCTGTATCAAGAATGATAGATGTCGCTATCAGATGATAGATGGCTCTGCCAGTCTTTATCTGTTTATACCTACTGTCGAAATGTTTTTATTTTCCTTCGTATTTCGCAATTAATTTGATTAGTCAACCCGTCGGTTTCTTTGTCATACACAAAACATACTACCAAAACAACTTTATATTATACCATGGAGAACAAGGACAAAGAAAATTTTAAGGAGGATTTGGTTGCCACGAAGTCAAATTTGCTAAATGTTATGTGTTCAATTTGTTTCGATTTTTATGAAAATGGTGATCAAATCTTTTCCACAACTTGTGGACATATATTTCATAAGAAATGTCTGTTCATCGCGCTAAAAAATTCTAAGACCTGTCCGGAATGTCGTCGCCCATCTGGAAGCAACAGAGTCCATCCTATATTCCTCAATTTTGGTGAACGTACCGAAATGGATTTGAAATGGAATGATTCTAGTGCTGCTGATGCCTATGCAAATATGCCTATTTGGACACCTTTATACGGATTAGAATGGGGTGGATCACAACAAGTCCCACAGTCTCCACCAGATCCAGACGAAGCGATTCAAGCAGGTACAGATTCGGAAGGTAATCCAACATATGTGGCTCGTGTTTATTTCCAAGATGATCTTCTGCCAGCCGGTTATGTGCCATCTAAAGGTGTTGCATATGCGTCGCATGGTTGTCATGGCTATACATTGCGTGAAAATATCGAATTATTGAATAATTTCAAACACAAATGGGTAACCGCTTCAAATGGACATGTACCGGAAGGTGCCATAGTGGCGGGATATTCTGAGATTGGTGAAGATTTGTATGTGGCACGTGCACAATATAATGATAAAATACTATTGGGCAAGGTACATCCTTCTCACAGGGTAATGTATATGCCATACAATGGCATTGAAGTACATTCAAATGAATATGAAGTATTGGTTCAAGAAAAACCCACTGCCCAAAGTAGTGGTGAAACGAATAATGAAGCTTAAACGGAAATAAGCAAATATTTGCTAACGCACTTAACTCAGCAACCTATATATATATATTTATATTCGTTAAGATTTTTATTGGAAATTATCAGTTATATGGGGGAATAAATCCGAAAAGTACTTCGAATATAAAATTATTTTTTTAAATATGAAAGTCATAAGTGATATTAGAAAGAAATGCGTACTCTTTTTAAATGTACTTACTGTATTACATTTTACAGTTGATGTATACATTATGTAAATATATAAAATTTCAATTAAATTTATAATAAAAAAACACGTTTAATTATAGCATTTTTTCGAGAATAGAATAATTATTAAGATTAATATGTTGAAATTCGTATTTTTTATTTGGAGATTCGGTAAGTGCGATAGTACTCGCAAACATGAAAGGAGAATTGTATATACCTACAAAGAGTTAAGATGTTAAGTTATTCAGTAAATAAAAAAGTAGTATTCTCAACACATTTTTTCAACAACTCATTGTTCATTACAATGTGTGTACATAAGCGGACAATTATGGTAGAACCCAAAATAACGTATTAATTTAAAACAACATTATTTTCCACTTAACAAATCTTTGATTTTATTATTTTTTTTTTTAACTATCTAATAATTAATAAATGTGTGTATGCATTAAAACTATTTGCTTATGTACTAGATGTTCAATATCTTTCATTTGTTCTCTTAGAAAAATCATACAGTATGCAATTTTAAATACATTCTACTTTATACGCTCTTCAACACCAAATATTGATTTTCTTTTTTTACATAATTGCATTTCGCTTTATGTTTAGTTTTCATTCATTCACAGTGACTAATTAATTCATACTTATATTTATAAATTTTGTATAAATGTGTATTTTCTTCATTTCAAATATCTGAATTCGCTTGCTGGATATTGGATACTTAATTGTTGTTAAAAATATTGTGACAACTGTGTATTTCATTTAAGTTAAAACCGACGACTTTTTTTTATATATCTTTCCATAAAAAAATATATATATTTACAAAGTATTATAAAACAAAAATGTTTATGTATGTTTGTGATGTTCTAAGTGTGACTGTTATCAATAATTAATGTTAAATTTAATTTAATGTCAATGGCAACATATAATGAATAGAGGTACTAAGAGGCTTATTATGTATTTTTTAAATGTTCGTTTAACTCTTTAACTGACATAGCAACATCAAATAGTGTTGAGTAAAATTCACAAGTAAATGGCGGCACTATAATTTGTTAAGGGACTTAATGATTTTAAATGTATGCGCATGTATTTTATTTTATAAATAATTGTATGCTAATATTTGATTAGTCAATTAGTTTTAAAAATTTTTTAATTAAAAAAAAATACAATATAAAAGTTTTTAATTTTTAGGTATGTAATTGCAAAAATTAATAAAGCAAATTTATTTTAGTTGGGATATGAAATGCAAATCAATTACTTAAAATTTTAAGTTAAATTCAACTCCATACTAATATTATAGGATTTGTCTAAATGAAAATAATTTGCCCAAATTGAGTTGCTGTTCATTACAAAGTTTTAAAGCAATTTTAGAGTCCCTTTTATATTATCTTTATGTATATTTATAATTGAGTTAATATATCTTTATAAAATAATGCAATATCTATGTCAAAATGTTCCAGACGTAGACGATGGCTTAGCGATAACTTCAAACTACATAATTTGTGCTAAATTGTATAATTTTATTACAAATTTTGCTGAAAACCGTGCGATCAAACTACTCTATATAAAATCTTAAAAAAGTTGATTCAGGGTTATTTAACATGCCATTGATAATGGTTATATACCAGTGCACTGTTATTAGATGTTCTGGCAGACTTTGTGTTTTTTTTTTTGATGATTTATCAAGAAAAAGTTCTTATTACAAATTCGCTTCATTTACCAATTTAACATATTCATCAAGCTTTCTTTTAACAAACATTTTAATTGATCACTAGGTGGTAGTCAAAACTAATTGTTAAACTGCGATAGACGCTATTTAAAACAAATTTTTTTAGTTTCGTTTTACTCACATACGATAAGTTTATCAGTTTTTATAAACAGTAAAATAAACCACAATCAGATTAAAAATATTTGAGCTGGCAAAATGTAAGAATTACAGTAGTAAATTCAACTAAGGTTTAATCGCACAGCCTTCATAAAATGCTCAATAACTGCCGATGCTTTTTACCAAATGAACATTAAATCTTTATAACCTTCCATGTCATTGTTGATTATCGTCTTTAAATAACAATTGACTACTAACGTACAACAATATTTGTTAGAAAAGATAAAAGAAAAAATGCTCTAAATGAATAAAAAAAAAAAGTCAGGCGTACACTTTGTACATGGATGAACTTAAGTAATAAATATGTGTATAAGTAAACCGAGAATAATAATAATAAAAGAAAAAATTATATAAAGGATATAGTATGTAATCCACACATACAGTGCAATTGGCGCCCACTATTTCCATCAATATTGTTCTTGTTGTTTGCTTATGCAACTTTTACGTCGTTTTTATGACATTCTTTCTCATGCAAGAAACGCTACCACGTCGCATTCTTGGCCACCTTCAACGTATTGACCTCATCTCATTTCTTGGAAGACAAGTAGTTCATATACTTGGCAGTTTGGCGTGCATTGCGCACTAGTTCACTGTTGTCATTTTTCGTATCCCATGTATTGTCTTCGGGCTGGCCGTGTACGCTATGGGTATCCTCCCAACGGTCTTGTCGCCGTTGGTTTTGCCGTCCAAAGTTACGATTTCGGGTACGATGATCAAATGTGCTCGACGCTTCGCTTGCCAGGCTGCTTTGACTGCTGTACCGTGGGTTGAAATTACGTGTGCGCTGTTGCTGATGTTGCTGATGTTGCTTATGCGTAGAAGGGCTTTGGCTACGACGATAAGTTGGCACATTGTTAGCACTCTCATCTGCGTCCTCGAAATGACGAGATTTGCCTGGACGTGGAAGTGTACGTGCACGCGATGAGCTGCGACTATTTGATTCGGGTCCATTGGAACGATATGAAGAATTTTCATCATGATATGAGTTATGCATTACATTGTTACGTGATTGACGCCATGAATTACTATGTATGTTAGTATCTTTATGTTGTTGCTTTTGGAAGCGCGGTGGTTTATCATAGGTTTGACGATTAATAAAATGGCGGTTACCACGTCTGTAATTATTGCCACGCTCATAGTTGCTAATATAGGAACGTTCACTGCGATCGTCTCCATGCTGCGACTGTCTGTCCCAGTTTGAATTGGCAATTGAGTTGAAATTACCACCACTACGTTCCATTTTCTCCTGCGAATGTCGTAAACGATCATTTATACTGTACAAACGAATACTGCCACCGTCGCTGCGCACACTCTGATCATCATCGAAGCTTGTACTAAAACGGCGTTGTTGATTATTTTGTGGAGCATCGTTATTTTGAAATTCGTTCTCTCGATTAAAACGTGGCGCACGCCAGCGAGGTAGCGGTTTGGTTTCATCCTGATCTTCATCATGTTGTGGCGGTTGGGGTTTATTGTGTGGACCATCCCTTTGGGAGAAATAATGAGATATAAGTTATTGTCGGATTAGGCAAAGAGTATATGACGAGATCTATGTATAAATAAGTTGTGTTTAACTTTTCCTCCACTTTATCTCACCTTTCATTACCGGCGTTTTGCTGATGTTTAAGTGGACGCGGTGAATTACGTGGTTTTTGTGAACGCCTAGCATTTCGGCTGGAGCTATCATCATCATTACGCCGACTATTATTACCAGACGAATTTAATTTGTCACTTCCATTACTTAAGCGTCCAGTCTTTTTGGAATCAAAACCTTTAGCACATTCACCACTATCATTGTATTCTTGCTCATAACTATTAAACTCATTGCCGAATTCACCTTCATATAACGCATCTTCGCACACTTGCTCACTCCATTTTTTGGTTGATGGTTGTGAATCATTTGTATCATTTTCCTTATCATCATTTTCAAGAACGGCATTGGCTGGTGCACCCACCGATGAATCTGCACTAGTATTAAGTGGTTGTATTTGAGGTTGTAGTTGTGATAACGGTTGCGGCTGCACTAATTGCACTTGCTGCGCTGGCACATATACTGGCAGTGATTGTGGTTGCATAGCAACGTTGACGTTGTTATTACCCTCATCTTCCACGTCTTGTACTAGATATTTTGTGTACATTTGTTCCAGTTGTGTTCCCAAGTTTGTAAAATTACTATAGTACAGATCGAGTGTCATTAGCAATAACGCTTTTACGGTGGCACTTAAAGTCGGTTGCTCAATCAAATTACGTCTTATGTGGTAGAGCAGTTGTGTTAATTCGTCTTTGTGTTTTACGCGAATTATATCACCGTTTAGAGTGATTTGTGATAGTATTAATTTAGCTAATTTCACATTTATTGATTCCAGTGCGCTAACTTCACGAATAAGTAAGCTAAGTAAGGATTTACCCAATATGGTAATCGGCGATTGATCAGCTAAACGCACTCGATTATAATATTCACCTAACAATGTAATAGAATTGTAAAGGCGTTCCTTATCGTGAATGCGGTACGTATCGGCATTTAAGTAATTTGCCTCCAACACCTTTAGCATGGCACTACGTATTTTGACATCTTTCATTGCTAGTTGGTCAAAATTGTGCGACGAAAAGAGCGTGGCAAACTTCAACGCCATCTCACCATCTGCCAACGCCTTGTCGTTAATATAATCCATGCATTCACTGTTGATTAGAAATATATACATATTATATATGTACGTTAATTATTTTAAACAAACACATAAAATATTTAAAATAAATAGCAAAAACATTACATCCAATGGCAATCAACTTTGCTTTTAATGGTTAAACCCAATAAAATATAAATTTAGTTTATAGCTTATTTTTAATTGTACTGGGGCAATGACCTGCAAATGCTCGTCTAAATTAGTCATAATCAGTCAATAGAAAAATATACAATTATTCTCGGTGAATATATGAAGTAGAAAAGATATGGTCACTTATCGTGCAAACATACACGTACGATTGTTTGTATGTATATAAACAAACAATTAATTAAATACATTTGTATCTTGAACTTCAATTGTGGACGCAGACAACAAATGCACATTGATTTGAGCTGCTAACCGTTAAAAGCTCGTAATATTTGTATGTGCCAAATACATATACACAATCATTATGCAAGGTTGTCAAGCGGAACATCTGGTTATTTTATGAAGTTCACTTACAGTTGGAATTAAATACATATACAATATTTAAAATCCAGATTTGCAAATAAAGTAGCATGTTTTGAAATATGTGGTTAGTACACATTTCTTTTATATTTGCTCCATTCTAATGTGAAAAGGTTAACAAGCAAGCGTTTAATTATGTTCAAAACCCTTTTATTAATTTATAAGAAAGGAATATAGCGAATTCTTTAGTATTGTGCACATTGTTGTCACGTTTTTATGCGTCCATTAGCGAAAGCTGTAAAGTTGACAACACTTTTATTCGACGTATTTAATATAGACAGTATTGCCTAAAGCAAAACTGAAAGCATTCATTCATTGGACAAAATCACATTAGTCACATACCCTACGAACGTGAGTATGTATATGTTTATATATAATACAATCATTTGTTGCTTTAAAAACAAAAACAAAGAAAACTAAATTGACAAATGGTTCAAACTTATTGCTGTATGACTTGGCTTTGGTGCCGTAAATGCCAGTACTGTGTGCAGAAATTTTTTATGCTAATGTAGCTCTAAATAGAAGTTCATAAGCTCGAAAATGTCAGGCACCAACGTTTAAGTTTACATGTTATGTATACTTTTTAAGATGATGTTGTCACTCACCATAACATGTTTTCGTCGTGTACTAGAATACAGAAGTCGGATCGGATAGCTCCAATTTTATGATTCATTTTAATTCCGTCATCCTGCAAATCAAGACCTCGTATCATTTCTACAAGATGATCGTAGGAACAAGCGTCTGGTGGCAAATTAAAGGCCGAGTTTAAATTTCCTGGTTGTAGAAAGTTGCAAACGTCGTTTAGGTTGCTTACGGTAATGTCTGCATCACTTTTAGCGTGATTAGTTTTATCTTTACCTCCAACTCCGATATTACCAGCAACGCCATTTCTGTTATAATGGCCCGCCGCATTATTACTGGCCATTGTTACTTGCAATATTTTCTGATTGCTTTGTTACACTCTGACTGTAAATTTGCTGTGCACAAATTTTTCTTGCTCTTGGTCCCAAATACAATTTAATGAAACTATAGAATATCCCCCGTTTACACACTTCTTTCAGTTGTTCGTCATCAATTATGCAGAATTCCTTATTATAATTCTTGTTTGTGCGCAAATAAGGCGGTCAACTCTAATATAAATGGCTGAAAGCAATTTAATGCGATTTGAAGTGACGTACGAAGCACCGAAACACATATACGGGAATACGGGAATACGGGAACGCGGACAGGTAGCTAGGTAGCTAGGTAGCGACGAAGTCAAGCAAGTAGGCAATAAAAATTTATGGTTGAGATGGCGCTTTTCATACCAATATCGCCGTCCGTCTATTGGCTCCAACTCCAGGTTCTGCAACAAGTGCACTTTTGTGCCACAATAATGTAAGTTAGAATATAATTGTTTTGTAATTTGTTGAAAAAATGAAGAAAATATATATAATTAGCACTGCGTCTCGTGGAAATGCGTTTTTCGCTCGCGCTTTCTGAAGAAACGAAAAATTAAAAGAAAACGAAAGAAATATGAACAATGCAAAATATGCCAAAACTGTCAAGCTGTCAAATTGATACGTTAAACAGAGAGCGAAGCAATACTACAGTGCCTCTCAAATTGTTTGTATTGTTGCCAATGCATTCCAATTAAACCATTTAATTCACTTAATTAATAAATTTTATACAGCTTAACGAGCCCAGAATTGTGCTTAATAGTAATAAAATACTGTATTTGTTCTGTGTAATATGTTACATTAGGTTTAATACCTCTTTAATCAAAATGACAAAAGCATTACAACCTTGTTATAATACGTTTCTTTTGCATTTTCGCGTTTCCCTTTCCGCCCCATTTTGACAATTGAAGCTAGTGCGCGCCAAAAGAAACGATTAGAAGCGTTATTTTTAGTATATTGAATATTCGTTAGAAAATTTAACATCATTAAACTAATTCGACGTAATAAATTTATTATCATATATTTACTTTTTGTGATTATGTAAAAATATAATATTTTTAATGTGCTTACGAGAAATACACTTTGAGGCAATGTCATCGCACCAATTAATTAATTTTGTAGACTATTGGAAGAAACAGGTAAGTAAAGCATATTATACATATTTGTTTGCATATAAATTATTAAACAAATGTGAGAAATTGTTTTAGTCTAAGTTCTATCGATAATATAGGCAGGGCAGTTTCCGTGCGAGGTGTAAAGTAACTTCATTTTGACTAACAATTACAGACGTTTAAATGCACGACGAGATATGTACATGTACATACACACACATTAAACGAAAACTGAAGGGTTTTTCTACTTACTTTTCTGGTATGAAAATATCTGAATTTTTGTGAGCGAAGCGTCAGTGACCTTTTGGCTCATTACAAATATTGGTTGTGAAAGCCATTGTTTGTCATGTAAAGAATCTTTTGACTTCATTTTTAACAAGGAATGCGTGCAAATGTACAAACATTCACGTTAACTTAAAACAGTATTCTTATTCATGTGTGCAATACAAATGTTTATTATGTGTGAATTAGCTAATGTTATCAGGTGTAATTGTCGAGGATTGTAGGAATATAGAAAAACGTATAAAGCAAATAAGAAAGGATCTCTAAGCGCTTATCACAGAATTATTTCTGTATAAAAAGAAAACCTATGTAAAGAAATATATCATTCACACAGTTCACATATTTGGTTATCTCAAGTAGATGCGTTACCTCTACAATAAAAATCTCATTTCATTTTATTTGATAAAAAAGATTAACATAACAAGCATTTAAAAATACATAGTACATATTTACGTGCGATAAGGCACTGAAATATACGAGTACGATTACATAAATACATACGAGTTTGAAATTTGGTTATGCATATGAGGGCGTATAAAATCTGTAAATCGGCTACAAATAATTTAATATTAGTTAGTTCCAATGTATGTATATATATGTGAATATGTAAGATTTTACCAATCCTTTATGTTTTCACGTACTTAACAACGATGTTATACACTTATTCATACTTAAGTTCTAATGTTAAAATTTATGTTTGCATGTATATATTGTATTTATCTTGAATTATGTAAGAGTGTGTTCATTTAAATAACACTTTAATTTTACTGATGACTATGAAACAAATCTATGTAAATGTTATATAATTTGTATGATTTCAATTTTTTCGATTCATCGTACAACAATAAAGTGCTCAATTATCATTTAATGTAGCAATGGACTTAAGACATAAGGCTATTGCTCAAAGCGATATGCATTCAACTGACAAAGCATTCGTTCAATTTCAATTAACTTTATTGTTTCCCAGTGGAGGAAGGAAGTTGTTTGTATGATTTTATCGATCTTTTCCCTTGTAAACTGGTCAGCAGGAACACTTGCTTTTGCTTTCTGTTGGCGATTGGTCTGCTGAATTATTTAGATTAAATTTCTCACTGTCAGCTAGATCAGCGGCGCTGATCAATTTGTCGTTGAGTAAAATCTATAATAGTATTAACATTAAATACAAAAAAAAATATAAAACTTTAATATTAATATTTACACTCACCTTGTTCACTAAAGCCCTGGCGGCCTCATCAATATTGATATTTTCCTTGGCTGATGTCTCATACCAGCCGGCAAAACCATTCTCACGTACATACTCATCCATTTTCTCTGGCGATGTTACAATACCTTGTTTTTCCTGATCGCACTGCACAAAGAATTGCAAATAATTATTAAAATATAATACAAATAAAAATATAACAATATAACAATATAACAATATAGTAAAATGAAACCGACTCGAACAGACAGTATTTTTCTGTGCTTTTTTTGTCTGTACTAAGTACCTAACCTTCTTTCAATGGTTCTTACGGGTGGCCATTAATTTTGGCATTTTAACTTACCTTATTAGCTAACAGTATACATGGTATGGGGCTGCCATCTGGTAATTGAACTTTTGAATCCAAATCTTCTTTCCACTTACTCACGCAATCGAATGTGCCACTGCGTGTTACATCAAACACTATAAAAGCACCAACGGCTTCTTTATAATAAACACGTGTCATATTGCCAAAACGCTCTTGGCCGGCAATATCCCAGAGTTGTAAACGGACGGTTGTATTTGGATCCCAATGTAGTACTTTCAATGCGAAATCTACACCGATTGTGGCACGATAATTCTGACTGAAAAACTGATGCACATAGCGTTTGATAAACGACGTTTTGCCCGTGCCCAATTCACCGATGACTAGAATTTTGTATAGATGCTCACGCTTTTCTGTATTCGCGGAGGTCATAATTGTCTGAAAAGAAGATAACATTCAAATATTTATTATATTAAAATATGAATTACAAATAAAGTATAACTATCGTCATAAAAGGTAGATAATTTAGAAAGAGTAATTTATGCAAAGACAAATAATATCATATATATATAGATATATATATTTATAAATATGTGGTGAGTGATGTCCTATCTTAACTTTCAATAAAATGTGAGAAATAGGCGAACTGTTTTAGACATTTTCTAGTATCTCTATTACAAGTGTAAGTCACATACCGCACTTTGAACTAAGATTAAAAACACTTGAAAATCTATAACGTCGTCGAATAATTAGTCACTGCGCAATTGCGCGGAAGCAATGAAAATAAATTTCTGTTCCGAATTGCATGTGCTTCTGGTGGGTGTTTTAAGTATGTAACTATATATGTACACCTCGAATGCTTTAATCTCATTTTCCTTAACATACTGCACTCGCGTCAATACATACTCACATATTTAACACTTTATGCATTTGCATTTAAGCCTTTAATCTCTATCTTCAAATCGTATTACTGTCAATAGGGCTTCTTTGAAGAAATTATCTCTGACCTGTCGTTTCTTTTAAATTGATTTACATAATTCCAGATTGATGCCATCTTCTAGGCATTTATTGTCGTCCCAATTTCTATTGTTCTAATCAGAATAAATTAAATATTTCTAGTGGTTTACTAATAAGTACTTTTAGTGTACAGCCGATGGACTACGAATTACTTTCACAACTTTTTCGAAAGCCAACCATCCACACCTACTTCCAAGATTCTTTCCCTTTACAATAGATAAATCGAACATCAATGATCAAAATCATTGATTCAATCAATGATCAAATGAAAGATATCAGATCTTAATGGCTAACTTTATACCGAAAAAAACGATAAATTTGTAAGATATCTTTGTAAATTGAGTTAAAGTATTTTCTTAGATATACTGTAGTTTGATGCCGAAATTGGTTGTGACATCGGTCGTCGTTGTAAAATCACTGTTAAGTTTGTGCCACACTACAGTTAATTGCAAAAATAAGCAACAAATATCATTACAACACTCTACTGTTGCAACCTTACCGGTTCCATATCCTGCTCCATGGTTAAATCGCCAAATGCTGGCATCTGATTATCGCCTGAATCGTATTCCGAATCTACTGAGTACTCGCTGGCAAGAGTTTTATTGTAATTAAACTTTTCGTGACGTTGCTGGATGCTCTCGAAATCCTCGTCAAATGTTAACGGTTGCGATATGTAACGTATACGTCGACGACTGGACTCACTGTGTGAGTCGCTGCTCGGATTCGAATCGTAGGAGCTGTGATCGTGCAAAGGACTGTCAAAGGATGTGGCCAATGGACGTACCACGCTACCAACGGCAAAACGTACAGTCGGTTGTAAAGGAGGACCGTGCGTTTGCTCCTCTTGATCGAAATCGTTACTTAACGCGTGTCCTGGCAAATTGGGATTCCGTATATTATTGCCAGAGTAGTCGCTTGGTTGTGCACTTTCCGCCGAAGAAGCGACGTCGTCTGCGCCACTGCTGCTCGCTGTGGTAACTGATTCGTCAGCTATGTACAATAATGCTTCTGACTTGTCCGCGTAAATGTCACTGTATATGCCGGGGTCTGGAAAAATGACTTTACTCGATGATGGGTGACGAAAATGTAACGATGATCGAGTTTCAGGTGGTGTGGCAAGCGGTGTGCTCGTTATTATTGGTATGGGTGATAGTGTGTACGAAGACGATTGTTGGTAATTCGATTGCCAAGAATGCGGAGGTGATGCGGTGTCGTCCACCAATGGTTGTGGTGCAACAAGCACTTGATGTTGCTGATGTTGTGGACGCGGTTCCTGGCGTTGCTCTTGTTCGGTTTGTTGCAATGGCTTATCGATAGATGCGTGAGACTCCAATTGAAATTGTATCTGCTTTCGTATTGCCTCTAATGTGTCTGAATTGTCAGTCTTCAGGGCAGGCGTGTCTAGCGCAACAATAGCGTTTGTTGGCTTCGTGTGGTTTTCTCCAACGGTGTCGACATCAGCTATTCCAGTTACTGTTCCCTCAATCGTAGATTTATCCGTTATTGGTGTTGTGGTTGCCAGCTTTGATATCACGTTGCTGCGACTTGCGGACTGTGTGGTCGCCGACGCGAACTCTGTTGACGTAGCTGTACTAGCTTCGGCCTTTGCACCGAAAGAGGTTATTATTGTTGGGCTTGGTTTGGGAAAACGATGACCGCGTTGCAGTGGATTTATTGAAGTGTGCATCAATTCTGTATCAGCTTCTTTCTTTGATTTTGCTATCGCGCTACTATTACTTCCAACTGTGCTCGCTTTATTTGACGCACTTTTACTAATTGCTTGATTATTTGGGGATTTACCGCTCTTCGCGCGCTGTCTTTTACCAGCAACGGCTGCTGCTATACTAACTGCTCCGAAGCTCGAACGCTTTTCACATCCCGGCGATGGAGAGGTGAGTGTATCTGCTGCGCGCGTGCTGCTTTTGCGTATAGCGCCTGTGCTGGCCGTCGTCGAATCTGCTATTGGAGGCTGCGCGGTGGTAGCTACCCTACTTGGTTTGGCAGGGGCGCGCTCGCTGGGCGGTGTATCACGTATACTCTGTGTGATAACGAACTTCTCGTCGGTGGTTATTGTTGTTGTTCGTGTAGTAGAAGTTTTTTGTACTGTCGCAGCGGTGAGTTTTGGTGCAGTTGTTGGCACGGTACTGCCACTATTGGTGGTGGCTGTGGTCTTTATTATGGTCACTGCCGCTTCTTTAAGTGTACTCTTTTTCGTTTTGAGCTTCTTCTTCTTCTTCTGGTCCGGTGCGCTCTTTGTTGGCGATGCTACGGCATTTATATCTTCTGCTATCGTTGCAGGCGTTTGAACGCCGACGCCGCCACCAACACTTTCGCAAGCACTCCACTGCGCCTTATCTTCAACAGGTGAAAGATAATCCGTTTCGCTTTGTGCGCCCGTTACTGCTGTGACGTTAGTTTCATCAGCTAACTGTTGTTCGCCAACTTCTGCTTCTTTCAGCTCTCGCACTGCAGATCGCTGAGAATCACCGAGCGATATTGTTACCTTACGTTTTATATGCTCTTCGAGTTCATCATCCGGTAAATGTGCGTCATCTATGACATCTACCACTTCAACTGGTATTTCTTCTTGACTACCCTGTACTAAATCTCCTTCCTCATCTTCGTCAATACTCTTCTTAGTACTATCCGTTTTGGATTTCTTTAAACCGCCCAGCAAAAAACGTTTTGCTAATTTACTTTTCTTCTTGGGCTTTGATTCTGGCGATGCGGTTGCATTGGTATCACCAGTATCTTCTCCGCCGCTAGATAATACCGTTTCAGGCGCAGATACGATCTCGCAAGAGGGGCCACCGGCTAACGAACTTTCTGTAGATGTGTCTTTCGAGAGGTTATGTTTTTTCCTACCCGAAAGTTTGCGCAATGCCGAAGTAAAGCGCGAACGTGCCTTACTTTTACGCCGCGTTTCAGGATCTGATTGAACACTTTCACGATTGGCACCTAAAGTTTTCCTAATTGTGCTCGCACTATCATTTGGCGTGATAGAAGCCGTTCTCTGCAAATGACTCGAAGGCGTGGTCGTTCCAACTTTTGCTAAATCCAAATTTTCATCATCCGTAAGAGTTGTTTGTTGAACTCCAACGTTTTGCATAGTACAAATGCTACTGCTTTACCGTTAGTTTTCCGGTTAGAGATTCCGCACACCGTACTTGACGTGGCACAAATTCTCACAAGTTATTGCTTCCCTTGGATTGATAAAAGTGAACAACCGGTCCTTGACAATAAAACCGCAACCAATCAACAAACTGCCTCGCGCTCCAAAGCATTCTTGTTAAAACCACCTTTAAAAAGTATTAATAGATTTTGTCGATGGTCATACACTCAGAAAGATTTTCTTTTATGAATGTTTGTACGTTGCATTTGTAGGGTTTCTTCTTATTTTAGATAGCTTTGGTACCATTAGAACATATTAAAAGAATTTCGTTGTACTTATTCACATTCGAATAAATTTTATCTACCCAAAAATTGCCACTAATTAACACTCATCCAGAACTGAGTATCCTCAAACTTCAATCTATATGTATGTATGCACATCCTTTCAAAATGCTGGCGATATCACCATGTAGTATTTGTAAATTGAATCATTTTCACTATGAACCGGGTCTTTGCCGCTTCTGTCAGCCAGCAATCTCAGTCAACCACCATTCAAATTCGCACTGAAATTGTTGTGTTGTTCTGTTGGCTTTTATAAAGTTTTTACGAATCTTTAGTGCAAGTGCAACAGCAAGTTGTTGTACTGAACTGAGCTGAGCTGAGCTATGATGTGTCCGCTAGTCGTCAGAGTAAACCAACCGCAAAATGTTGCAGGTGTCGGCTGGGGGATGATAACGCAGCTAATTTGTCTACACACAGCAGCAAGAATCGGGTGGTTTTCATTTCAACACTTGCTCTATTACGCTTTGCATCTAAGTGTATTTCTGTTTTAGTAGACTTTAAGCCTTTCGGCATACGTAGGTGCCTAAGTATGTACACGGTAAAAAACAATAACGCTGACTACAATGCTAAATTTCCTATGTAAATAAATAAGTACTTAAAATTTCCTTGTTCAGGTATAATTTATAGAAGCTTGACCTCACAACAAAATCAAAAGCTCGTGCTTAAATTCGAAAGCAGCAAGGAATTTCAGTTTCTAATTAAGAGACTTTGGTCACCGTTATAGTTTAGTGTGATGATTCCGTGACGATCAACCGGTGGTTTGTGGGCTCGTACCCTGATCGAGATACCATCTTGAATTTCCATATTTTCTAATATCTGACACTTTCAAAAGCTCCTTATAATAATCCAACAACCGTTTGGACTCTTCAAAATTGTAGAGTCACTACTTTAACAAAATATGGCATTTCCCAATATCAATATCGCCTGCAAAATAGGTATCGTTTGAGTCAATAAAAGGATGTCGCGAACATTTATTAAATTTTCAATATATTTATCTTATCATCTGTAGATGATGGTCTTTACATCCTCTGAAGGCGATCCAGTTTCGGAAACAGGACAAAGTCATGAGAGCTAGATCTGGCGAGTACGATGACTGAGCGATGACTTTTAATTGTGGTTCGGTAACGACTACTTCTATTGATGTTTTAGTTATACTCATATCTGATATTTTGGTATGAGTCTGCCGATGACGCGCCTCTACATCAATATAACGTTAAAGCGATTTCCGAGACAATAATCTTTACATTTTTGATATTATCACCACATTAGCAAAATTTTCTACGACACTTTATGTCACTCAAATGCTTGAATTCTCAATAAAGTAAACTCACACTAGTCAACACACACTAGTCAACATTTGCAATGATTCCGTGGGGATTTCCAAACAACACATTTTAAGCAAAGGCAATTTTCGTATTTAAGAAATCGTAGGAGTCATATTTTAGCTTTGCAAGCAAAAAAAATTTCGAGTACTCCTAATTAATAGTTCTATCTCGTTCACCCTTCAGAGGAATGTCAAAAGAAAATGTCTGATTCTACATATAATATTTATAACCACCAGACTGGATGAAGGCAATAAGATTGTTTATAGAAAAATAATTTAAAAAAAGTATTTGGAATTTTTACTTGTGTTTGCTTTCATATATGGAATATTTTAATTTTCAGTGTACTTTCGAGTGATAGTTTTATTTTGTGTATGAATTTTTAACAAACCAAATTTATTTACATTTATTTTTAAATCCTAACTAAAACTTAATTTTTTATTATAGAATTAATTAAAAAGAAAAAAATTCATATAATTCCTTTGGAGAAATATGAAAAAAAATAATGAGTTAAAATCCAAATTTTCAATATGAGTTTCACTCATCTAAATCCCCAATTGTCAATTAGCCTTCCTTCCTTATTTTCTACACATAAAGAAGAAAGCGATTTACATATGTAAAAAGTATATTATATATATTCTAAATGCTAGTAAATGCTTATATATTTATTTGTTAGAATAGATACACTCGAGATACTCCTTTCGGCGTAGCTTTTGAACTACAAAAAAGTGGTACTAAATATGGTATTGAGGGCATTTTAGAATGATCGAAAAAGTTCAAGGGATAAGACGTTCATACGTACGTATGTTTATCAATAGAAGTAATTTAGAAGGCTTATCACATATTTTATAAAAAATATTTTCTTTGCATATGTATAGTTGTGTATGCAAATACATATATTTGTACATGTGTATGTATTAGTTATACTAATAAATATAAGTCCGTTTGAAAATACCGCTGCTTGTTAGAAATAATTGACTCCACTGTATAATTAAGTAGTCGGGTGATCTATGAAAATTGGCATTAACATCATTTCTTTGGTGATAAAATGCAAGGCCAGCAATCTAATGTGTTGGGCGTGAATATGCAACTGATTGCTAGTATGCATTACGATAGTATTAATCATTGAAAATAATTACATTTACGCATGTCTAGTTTTCTGTAATTTTCTACTAATTCATAAATATATATGGCACATATCGTACATACATAAGTAGCATTGACATATTAAGGGAACTCAACTCATAAATGATGGCAAACTACGTTTTTACCCTACACGCTAGATTTGGAAAGAATTTCACACTGAAATTTTTGTTTAACCATTTCCTTATTAGAAAAACAGTTTGGAGCGAGTAGTTTTTAACCAGCTGAATTGCTGCTACTAAAACATGTACTGTACATGTGGTAATTGAAAAAAGAATGTTATTGGAGATTTTGAAACACAGTTTAGGTCGTTTAATATTAAATGCAACCTTAATTATTCTTTCCAATTTTAATTTAAAAACTCAATCTTCATTGGAATCGATCTTTTGAACTGCAGGAATATATTTTTACTTAAAAACTTATATTTCTTAGAACTACTTGTCTGCTCCAGAACTCAATTAATAATAATGATAACTGCCATTTGCTACTTTCACCTTTTTTAGGTGTTTGGCTGAGCTTCAACACACCTATTTGTTTGCCCATAATGATCGGTATATGAATTTTCTTTTTATTCCAAATGCGATCGGCTTAAAATCCTTGAGCCTCGAAAAACTCCATTAACTAATCCGCTAGCTTTAACGATGAACTTCTCACAATTAAAAACTTTATCAGCTTGGGATTCCAATTTCTAATTTTCAGCAGGGCATATCTCAATATGCAAAGCAAGTAAATTTTTAAAAACAATGTAAGTAACTGTTAAACTGCTTAAAGCTTTGAAACCAAATCCCTATAATACATGCACACGCCCACTCTTACTGTACGGTTAGCATCTTTAGTAACTGAGCAGCAACCAAGCTTTGTAATGCGGAATTACAGAATTTTTCAAATTGATATGTGCATAGGTATAAACGTGAATGCTCCATCGGAACTCAAATAGCATCTTCGAATGTCTCGTCTACTTGCACATGCTTTCTAGAAGTTGTAATGAGGAGTCGAAGTGCGGGTGCAATTAAAGAGATATATTTCTTCATATCAAAAAACAACAATAAATTGTCATACCACTTGCGATTATTCCAAACGTCTAAATCTCTGCTGCCAACCTATGCTAATTCTGTCCAACAGGGTTGCCTATTTAATGAACATTTACAAACATTGATGCATTCGTATGCATAGTAACCGATCATTGACGCAGAAAGGGCGACAACAACCGACGTTATTATGGCTTCCTCACTAGCGTAGCAAAGCATATCTAACGTTAGTTAATATGACCAAATACGATATTTCCGATCACTTATAGTTGCTCTGAATGCATCTACTTACAGATATTTCTATACCGCATCGCAAGTGGGTATGTATCATTTCACTACGATTATAGTTCTTAATAATAAGCAGACGGCTTATTTTCTGTATGATTGACAACTAAGGTTAGAAAGAAGGGAGCATACGTATATTAAACATAAACATGTGCATATTCTGCAATTTAGTATGATTGCAATAAGAGATTGTTTTCGTTTTTTCTTACTGCATTTCTAAAATACGCAGCTTGCATACACGCAATTATGTATGTATGTATGTTCGTATGCCTATGTATGGCTGTGTGTAGATAATATTCTATATGACTACAATTCCAGACCACCAATATTGTAGAAATCATGTCAAAAATATTTTTGGCCACTTTTAAATATGCTAATAATAGCTCTTTACTTGGTTTAAGTCAAGTTTTTAATACGATAATTTATCTTATAAACGTCCAATATTTTAAAATTGGGAAGTATAAAGTGGTCAGACATTTAGAACTAACTATATGTATAATATATGTCCATTAAAGTGATGAAAGATATTTTTTTCGAGCAGGAAATATTCGAACTGAACATTTTCAAAAAAAGAAGTGCACAGGTTGGGTTGGTCTTCGCTTTCCGATTTATAACTGCAGATGAACATATATTATATTTATTGCTATTATATTTAAGCTGAGTTACGAGAAAGTATTATACGTGAATGTTTTATTAAAACGGTATAACTATCTCTAACTCTATTTATTTATGTCACTCTATTACATATAATTTCTAAAAATAATGCACGAATTTCTTAACAAACATATGCATATATTTGTATAACTATACATGTATGTACATATATTTATTTGCATATTTCATAGACATGCCATTCAAACCATTACAATTCATTTCCAGTATAGACTTTTATTTATACATATACCATGTATACATACATATGTATGTACACATGTGAGCACTTAAATTTCTTAGCTTACCACAATGACCCAATCATTTAGTTGCCCCAACTTGCGTTACATCAATCAATAGTTGATTAACTAATAAATTTATATTTTTAGATGTGGTAAAGTTGAACCACAGCAATATATTAAGTTTCACTGTGGTGACTGCATAACTTTTGCTCTGTTTATTGCAAGTATGTGCGAATATTGTGAAATGAGTTGCAAGTTCGGAGACTTCAATGTAGATACTAATGGACAAAGGTATATTTTATAATACAATATCTTGAAAGGAGTAGATGATCTATTGAAATAACAATAAGAACTTTGAAATATGGACCGATTTAACCAATTTTTTACGCATATATACATTATGGTCATGGCAACTTAATTTCCATTTCATATTTTCATCGTTATAGCGAATGTATAGTTGCCACATGACACTTGGCATGTTAGTTCTTTTACGATAATTTTTACTTCGATATCTTCATTAACGCTGGCTCATAGTAATAATTTAATGTAATTAAAAAATTCGTCTCCAAAACATGAATGAAGCCTCGTCATCCTGATTATTTATATATATATATATATATAACTCTACATATCTCAATTTGTTTCTAGTTTAAGGTATTCTAAACAACCATTAGGTGAAAAAAAATGTTATGCTCATTCAAAAATGTCGCTGACCAGTTTATATCCGATGCCATCGATACGGTCTCGGCGACAATGCCTATATTTAGGCAAGGGGTATGAAGCCATCTGGAAAAGAATGTCACGCTACAAATCGTCGATAAAATATATAAGATTGCATTGCACGATTTTATTCAAAAAAGTTTCATTATCAAACTATTCTCCTATTATTCCTATTAACAATATAAAGTTATGGCATTACTTCGCTGAATAAAATAAGTTAGAAACAACTAAACTCCATTAAGTACAAGTTTATTACTTTCAATTTTTTTTTTTCTATTTCTGTGAAACACAATTACTGATATGCGCACATATAAATTACGTTTGTATACAATTTTTAAAGAAACGAATACAAGTTAATATACTTCTTGTAATAAAATTTTATTACGAAAGCATATATTAAGGAACTTAACTTAGTTTACTTGAAGGCCAAACCTAAATGTCTGTCTTGTCTCGACGAAGAGGCGTCATACGTGTACCCGAACGTATGTAGTATATTTAGATGTGTCCGAATTCGCGAACGCAATTTCCAAAGAAATATTTTCCTCACTCCTAAAAAAAATAAATATTTAAAGATTGAGTCAAACTACATTCACGCTTTCATTTGAAGGGTAAAGAATCTCACAGGAGTATCAATGCAAATTTGTGGATAGCGAACATATTAAAGTCATAGATATTTGCATTTAGTTGCTTATTTGCATACGCATAGTATACGTGTATATCTTATACAAAAACCATTTAAAACATGGAATATACAAAACAAAGTTTTGCTATAGTAGACTAATGAACGTTCCCACACTTTCATTTCGATAAATACATATGTATATACGCATGCATAATGAGTTTCATTTAAAATAGAAAATTAATGAAATAAGCAAAATTTGGCTTTATTATTATAATATTTGTGAAATTTGTTGACATTTAGTGCTTAAAAAGAATTTTTGGGGCATATGACAACCGCGATTGCGTCTTCAGTCGAATTCTTCACTTTTTCCATCTTAAACGATCTCGGCTCGTGGAATGCTGGTTTCCCACTGCAATCTCTCGTCACTGATTTATCAGCACAGTACTTTTACTTTATCCACAAAAAGTGGTCATTCTGTGTAAAATCATATGATCTGGGTGGTCAATTGGCAGATATATTTTGTGATATGATTTGGGCACCAAAAGTTCGTCCCAGAGGTTTAAACCTACATCAGTTAGTAACTTTTTCTAGAACATTGACGTCCAACAAACCTGTTTACTTAGACAGCTAGTCTAAGCCTTTAAAAGCACCCTATATTCATATATGTAAAAATCTATTAACCCAAAACCAACATTGCAGAAGCATTGAAAAGAAAAATGCTTTTAGTTTTAAGATAAAGGCGCTTGACTTAGTTCGTATTGAAATCAACAACTTTGAAAGCCAATTCATAAACGCACACTTTCACATACACCCACATAATTGTATATATACGTGTGTATGTTCAATAATAACCGCACCTCAAACGCCGATAAAAGTGAAAAGGAGTATCGTTCATACCTTTGCCTCACGAAGTGTTCTAGTTTTGCGCGTAGTAAGCGTTGGCATGTTTATCATGCTGATGGCCATCTAAGGATTAGCTTCGTTCATTTATTTTCGCATCCATTCAAAATGAGTGTAAGTATGTAAGTGATGTATAAACAAGTTTAAATGTTCACATGATTACATACCTACATGAGTGTAGATACATAACTATGCTAAATCCTTACACATTTGAAGCTGAAATCCTTTTCATACGAATTATTGCTAACTCTAAGCAGTTTAAACTATGTATGGCGATGGTAATATAATATTATATTTTCATAGGGGTATTTTTATGAATATATGACCTCATTTCTTTTAAATATTATTATTATGAAATTTATTCATTCGAAAATACTAAGAGGCGTTTGAAAAATGTTTACCTTTAATGGCGCGCAACCTATTTATTCGCAATACATTCATACTTATTTGGTATTATTCTGAGTATTTACATTTCAACTGTTACTTTTAGTAATGGGCCATTAGTCGTTTTCATTAACCGCAGAAGTCGTAAGCTAAAAGTGCGTGATATCCTTTCAGTGGGTTGTTGGACCAGATTTCACTGGTTGAGAGCACTTCTAAATTTAAACAAAAAGCTTAATCAAATAGCGATCAGCAATAATAATATATAAAAAAAAACGTCAGTTGTTCAGCGTCACTCATACGCCATGCTGTTCATGTCTTCGAATTCAAAACTTTATATTATTATATTAGTCCAGAAAGTTTGTGATTTAATGTAGTCTTAAGTAATATTGATCTTTATACAAGTATGAAAGAATAAGTTTGAAGTTTCATCTTATACAAACATGTAGCATGTAAAATGTCATAAATCTTTGACAGCATTCTAGTTAGGGTTAGTACTCTAAGGCAAGAATAGAAATTTTTTGTTGGTGGCGATTTCTTGGTCAAACCATATATAGTGCATATGTAAAGCGGCGAGGCTTTTCTAAAGTACCTAAATTCATATTCCTTACAATGGGATTATTACGAGGAGAAAACTTTATTGAGTAAGCGCGCTCGCTAACGTAAGCCAAGTTCAATAAAGGTATTCACTGGGTTACAGCAAAGAAGAAGATAGACAGGTCTCTCAATACAATCCAACTAAGGTGTAATGTATCATATGCGATTTTCTGAAGACCTTGTAATTCCTAAGGACTCACTTGATATTATACCTCAAGAAGGCAGTTTGTTTCAAGCCCTTGTTTGCATGGATACCGCACGAAATATTGCTGAAGATCTTATATCTATATTAATATTTTTCATAAAAAGAAATTAGCATTGCAATTTCTGTTTCCACTCACAATATGCATGTATATATTATATGTAACATAAGCCGTGTTCTGTTCACCGATTTTTTGCTCGCTATGTTTGAAGACCTTTTCAGTTGGGTTCGGTGGGTTTTTTACGGTGAAAATTACCCAGCAAGATCTATTTTTCCAGCAAGTTTACCATAGTTAGACCATTTAGCATGATATGTAAATATTCATTTAAGTTATCCGTTGAACGAATTCTAACTACCTTTATTTTAATTTATAGTTCTCGGAATTAAACTGTTTGTATTTCAATGAAAATTACTTTTATATCAGCAATATAGTCAACGGTTCTGAAATGTATTTATGGACTTCCGGTAATTAATGTATTACAGCTGCGCGTATTGAAGGATCATATCTTCTGTGGATGCTAAATAATTATTTCACATCTACGAACTTGTTTACCGCGAACGTAATTATGTAGCAAAAGAATACTTGTATATATTGTATTATATATTATATTCTTATGATGTTGACACTCCATATTTCGCTGCACATTGATGCTGATAAAAATTATCTCTCGACAATTCAACATGCCAAGTTTATATTTTTGGTGCCGGGTGCAAGGGACTATAGAATTTGTAGACAATGGTATTTTCTATGCACTTCATATCTACATATGAACATTTCGGCGTAGTTGGCATCTACATAAATCTTCTAAGAAGATCTCACTTTTATCGTAATGACTTTAGATTTGATTACTTATTATTCACTTTCCATGTGATAACACTGATCTGCCTATTACTAACCACATACAATCATTTGTGTTATTCCGTTATGTCTACTTTGCGCTCGCTCTCAATGAAAATTTACTCAGGAAGATGTTTCTAGTTCTATGCAGAACAAAAACGGCGAAAACATCAACAAGTTAGCGACTAACTACTAACTTTGCCTAGTATTCAGCTTTTATTATTACCATTTTGTTGAACCACAGACACCAACAAGTTGTTTACTTTAAAAATTATCTTTTATTGTTATAAATAAATAGTACACGAGCTCTCCAAGGAAATATGGGTGAACGCGTTATATTAAGCAATAAATATAACTAAGCACATTTCATATTTAATAAACTCTGTACTATTTGTCTTATAGTACTCAGACATATAGTTATGCGATTAAAAACTATAAGTGCAGCAGATTATAAAATAAATAGAACTTTACGGCTATTTACATATTCTCGCTGTTGCCATACAGAATAGTCTGGACACAGACACTTGTTTGCGTATTTGGGAAGGTCTCGGCGAAATTACACACCTATCTGAATAAAACAATTGATCCGGTTTTGTTAAATTTGTAGTAAACAAGTACTTAGGTGCTTACATTGAATTCATAATTGCTATATACTTAGTATATGTATATATGTATTTAGTTACATACATAAAAATATGCAATATTTATACTCTGATTGATAATAATACTGACTTTAATCGCTCTGTTTTGTAAACGAAATGAGAGTAAATAACTTGTTGATTCATGCATATTGCTGAAATCAATAAATTTCAAAAGTACTCCGTTACGGTGCATATTCTTCTAGAATTAGAAAATCAACAACAGTTCTTATAAAACAGAATTACTCAGCAAAATATATAGTTTGCACAATATATAGTACTCATTTAATATTTTACACAACCAACTTTAAACGGGGTTATGATCACAGAAAGTGTTTAGAAAAGAATTTTAAATTTTAGTATTGCATATTATGTCTTAAGGAAAATTTTAGAAAATTCAACTAAAATATACTGAAGAAACATTCCCAGTCAATTTCATTCAACTCTTTTATATTGTATATATAATATATATTGAACAATGATGGATAATAATGGATTTCTTTTTACTAGAGTTAATATATGCTATAAAAGTAACTGTAAGCACAGATAACCTTTTATTTGGTAGATGCAGGCTAGAAATGGTATGGATTCTTAAGTTATTAATTGCAAAGGCAAATAAGTTAATCACATTTGAAATATCGTTACATGGGAAGTATTCACAGCTAAATTCAAATTCACCTATCTACAAATTGCATCATAAGGATATTATCAAAATATTATGAACCAAATTTAACAACCAGTTTATAAGATCTGGCATTTCTCTTCAAAGTGGGCAGTCCAATCTCTTTGTTCAATTTTTAAACTGGTCCACACAAGGCTGCTATATAATCATTATCATTATATTGAATGTTTCTGGCTTTAATGCCTTTTATTGGGGTCGAACATAATCGTTATATCGGAGGTGTGTGTGGTTATTACCCGATTTCACTCATTCTCACACTATAGAATGAGAAGGTAAAACACAATGCTTCCATCAAGTTTATTTGATTGAGTTGTTGTAATTTGTAAGATATGTGCAGTCCAGGTCTACTTTAAAAAAATGTCAACTAATTTATTTATGCCCACTGTGACCCTGTACATCAAACATAAATTTTGAAGGGAATTATACCATTTATGAGTAGCATTATGAATAGCCTTAGTGAGTTTCAAGGGCGTGCAATACCAACCTTCGAGATGGCTGAAAATCAGTTAATCTCGTTATCTTTTGATTTATTATCAGCTGAATTATCATTTTGATTTTCAAAACTCTTTTTAATTACCAAAAAATCAGAGGAATCAAACATTTGTCCAGAAATTTTATTTCGCTTTTTGTTTAACCCAGTTACAGCGTTCTTTTGCAGATATTTTATAATTATACTTATAACATTATATTTATATATAACACTCTATTGCTACACATGTATGTACAATATAATGATTTTTTTGAGCAAAATTAATTAATTATCAAACAAAATTTTACAATTTATTTTAATGTATTTGCCCTTAACTAAATTAGATTTTTGGGTATACAAAATTAATGTCTGTATGACAAACCATATATAAGAGTTAATTAAAATTTTACCATTAAGATAATTGAAAGTGCGATGAAAACGAATTGAAAACAAGCGCTTAGTTAAAAGATGTATACATATTTACATGAATAATCGGCTTAAACAGCAAATTAACAGAAGATTTAAGTATGAATAGCCACACAAACGATATGGTACAGTGAGCTTCAATTAATAATTCAATTAATAATGAATTATGATGTTCTTGCATATTCCTGCCTTTGTCAATCTAACGGAGTTTTTCTTCAAGTTGTAGTTAGTCTACTAAATGGAACTTTCCTCTACCGGACTCTACTGGAACTTTTCTGCTACCCGGAATCTCGTATTATAGTATCAATTGTCACCATAGTTAATTAAAATTAATTACGAGGGCATATGCTTCAATGAGACTAATATCACCATTTGAGATTTCTTAAAAGTTAATTTCTTTTTCGTCGCTCCGTATAAATAAAGCCCATACTTTCTTGCTTCACTAAGTTAAGTTAACTCTACTAGAGTTTTCTTTAATAAAATTTCGGAACAAAACAGTTTTACACATGAAAACTCTATTTGTATAAATAAAAAACTAGTTCATAACAGCTGTTATGTGTATACTTTCCCTTCGGCATTACTTGCGCATTTTAAAAGGATTTCACTGTAATCGCATTTGTGTTGCGCTAAACAACGAACGAAATATGAACACCGAAACATTTAACGAAAAGCATGTAATAAAAGTAAAATAATCGATTGACATTGAAAATCAACTATTTCTTATTCGAATATTTACCACTTTGTATAAAAATAACATATAAGGTCAAAGGTCAATTAGCAGCACATGATGGGAGTATGTTATGCAGACCGGGTATGATGGAGGTGTTTTTGAAGTGCAATAACATCATAAAACAACCATACAACCCACTGAACCATATCGGAAAAGCAATATATTGCATGGCTTCAGGTGAGAAAATTCAAAAAAATTAAAAGCATATCGTATTTAGCTGCACACACTCGTATGAAAACCGACTGCTAACACTTTCTCATAAAAGTTGGCACGTCATGTGCATGTCATAGTCGTCATTTCATTTTCGCTTTGTTAATTAAGCCATGCAAAATGTGTCTACATATACATTCAATTCATACAATAATATACATGCATGTGATATATGTAAATACATGCGCTGTACTTATGCATTGCTTATTTTTTGCAGTGAAAATTATGATATAATTTTGATAGCGAATAACAAGTACCATAACTGTGTACAGATTAAAAAAAAATTCAATGAAAACTTGGACTTCATTAAGTGTATTTGGCTCTGATTATTATATTATCTCCAAAATATGAACAGAAGAGCTTGAGCTTGAGTTTTTTTACATATTTTCGAAACGATTTCAATACATGTAGTTTTAGGCACGAAATTTAAGGAAAGTTTTGTATCTGTTTATTCTTTCTGAGGAAAATTGTGTATTGAACATCAATGAACTTTCACCAGAAAAATCGTCTCTTCGTGGCGAAAATATAGTCACAAATAATATGTAGAATGTATGTAAAATGTGTAAGGTTGTAGTTGCCTTTTAAAAACCTTTGTAAGAGGGAGTGTACGATGGAAAAGGATTTATTCTAGGTAATCTTTAGCATCAAGCTTCGTAGGAAAAATATTCGGTAATTTCCCTTAATGTGTTAAATACTCTTAGGTTTGCTCTGAAAATAAAATTACCGTTATGCGCTAGAATATGGAAAAATATAAGCTCAATGACAGACTCTCTCAATAGTTTAACTTTTTCTTAAGAAATAATATGATTTGATAATCTTAAAGCTCTGTTAAATAGGACATACCGGATAGGATGGCGTTTAATATAAGAACATATGCCACTGATTTAAAGGAAATTTTTGCTTTTTGCAAATTTCTGATGCTCTTAAAATTTTCATTGAAACAGATTTATAGAGGTTACTCACTAATAATAAATATTATTAATTTCAAACGTCTGAATATTGATGAACTGTATACGGACGGTAGAGTGAACAAAAGCTTTCACTGAACTTTCGGTGGAGTAGGTATATATAACATATTTATATATGAATCAATAACTGAGGCTTTACTGGTTTGTCTTGAAATCAATTTATAAGGTTTCTCTTATGTGTTCTCGTTAAGGAGATCAACTATCTGTCTTATTTAGGCAATGCAGAGATTTCTCCATGTTTTAGACTTATTGATTGTAAAAGACTTGAAGTAAATATTTAGATTAAAATTAATAGGAAATGTGCTTTGATATTTTTTGATATTTGGTTCATTAAGTTTTGAGCTCTGCTCTCTTATAAACAATGAATGCATTTGAGAGCAACAACAAAGTTATTTAGTTAAATTTAAAACAAGATAGTATGTGGATACCTCAATAAAGTGGTA
The DNA here is from genome assembly GCA_021498325.1 of Bactrocera minax. Lineage (NCBI taxonomy): Eukaryota > Metazoa > Arthropoda > Insecta > Diptera > Tephritidae > Bactrocera > Bactrocera minax. Next base: position 6,140,196 of record JAKEEE010000004.1, read on the forward strand.
TAAGTGCTGGCTGTACCACCTATTTCATTATACCAATCTAAAGCATTTATACCAGTTGCTTGTTCGATTCTTCATACACAAAGTTTTTTTCATCGAAGTTAGCTATATTATGTATGTGTATTGGCATTTATACACTTCTCAAGAAATATTGTACAAATTTTCTCAAATAACTAAATAACACTATCAGCATAAACATTCATACATATGTACAACTCTCTCTTATTTGATGTTTTACTAGAATATTTTATAATACTGAGTTAAGTTATATGGTTTATTTTTATATTTGGAAGTGCAATAAATAAGTAATTGAAAAAATATTTTACTTTTTTTTCTAATTGCTTTGGTTCAAATATTTTTAGGAGGGAACATTTTTTGCTACGGTGTCCGACTTTGACTTGGAGCCACTGTAAAGCCTATTCATCATACAGTATATCATGTATGTATGTATATGCATACAGTTTACCCCTATATTCGATTTGTCATTTTCTTTTCTATGGCACACTTCACACGTCATTCGACCGTTCATAGACGAACGCCATATGCCGGAACCATGCGTTGGAAAATGTTGCGTGCAGAACAGCAGACATGCATCCACCGTTGTACGCAACGAAGTGGAAAATTACGAGTAGAGGTACTGTGAGTCCACACGTTTAGTAACGAAAGCTTGGAAACAAACAGGCATGGAACGCCAACAGTAGCAAATTATCGACAAACGAGCTGACAAATAAAAGCTAATGGGGTAGGGGAGTTGTTAACTTGAGGAAATGAGTGGACCAAAAGGTAAACAAACAATGAAAAATACGAATGAAACAAAATTGCTAAATGCAAACAGAGAGCATGCAAACAAAAACATAAATTGTAAATAACTGCTGCTGAATATAAAAGCGAAGACAGAGTTGGAGAATCGGATGATTGAAATTTAAGACATGGTACATTGTAAACAATTGCATAATTGGTGCAGCACTATCGAAGCATATATGAAACGTTGAAGCCAACAACGTTGCCAACTGCACGTTGTTAACTAGCAACAGCTTGTAATTTAAATGCAAGCAATGTCTGCACGGAAATGGTGTCACCATAACCAGCATAGTCTATGTTGGTGAGCTTTGAATACCTTTTGGAATTTATAATAATGTTTTGAACTTGAAAATTTCTACTTTATTAATTTCACTTTTATATCTGAAAGGTATTCAACGTATATGTGTGTACATATGTACTCGTATATAATCAACATACCATTCCGTTTCATACCATTAACCATTCAGCTATATTAATTTTACAAGAACAAAGTTCTCCTTCTTCTCTCTCTCCCCTTTTTTCTCTTATTGAATCTGCTAATTGGTTCCTTATTTGTCGTGAACACCAACGAATGAAAATCCAAAATTTAGATGGACAATGTGTTTAACAAACGTGTAAGAAAACATCGAATAAGTATATGTTCTTCCCTTCAAAGTTGTCATTCTTCGACTAGTTTTAGCCATCAATGCACAATTCTGGACGTGCGAATCTTTTTCTTCTTTCTTGTAAACATTATGACTTTATGGCCAAGAATACTTGAAAGACGAACAAGTTTTATATATCGAAGGAGATCGTTCTAGTATTTTGTAATAATTACTTTGACAGTGACTAACGCTAGACGTTATTAGCATTAAAGCTTCTTGGCACATAATGAATTCTCCATCCACTTGAAATGTCAATTCACTTAACGTAGTACGTTAACGTTACTTAATGTATACTTAACGTTACGGCAAATATCGAAAAATAATATGTGAGATCGATGCAAGAACCTTCTTAAAAAATCGGACTAAGTGGACATGTTGCGACGAGGCCAACCAGAAACTTCAATGAAATTAAGGAAAAATAATGGATTTGTTTTTTCTTTTCTTTTTTTGATTGATGGCATCCCTTTAGCTTATTTTAGTTGTAGACCCCATAAAATCAGTCTAGCATTCACGAAACAAACTAAACCAACTCACTTTCGTTGCATTCGATCGATTTTACTATTATATTAAACTAGCTTGCCTTAAAATGATCTTTTTGAATGTATATAATTTCGTTTCATTTATTTGCACTATATTTGCGATACATGAGGACAAAAAATAATTGCAATCTTGTCCTTTCCTTCTTTGGTTGTTTTATAAAATGTTCCCAACTCTTTATTACCTTTTGCTATTAAAAGCAACACAAACGTTTGAAGCCGCTTGTTAGGCGGAACTAAATACGTATTTTATATATTCAATAAGTTTGACAGTTTACAGGCATGAGTACCCCAATTAAATTCGCACAATTGTAACGGGTGAAAACGAAAATTAAATTAGTCACAATTAAGGTAACAGCTGATCAATTTACAAAACCAATTGTCAACTGTCAATAGATAGAAATTAATTACACGCAAAGGTTTGCTTTTCTTTCATCGTTTAAAAATAATCAACTACATGAGCTTATCGAAATAACACACAAATTCCTAAATGATACAATAAAACGAAACAAAAATAAAATTCGATGAATCATTAGTATTTTGACTGTATCGCACAAGCCATTTGTGAATACAGTCTTGGAATACTTGTGTTGGCATTTTTGGCATCTAATCAATGAGCATTCAAGTTAGATATGAACTGGCATTGATAAAGTCTGGAGTACGCGCAAACTATAGCAATTAGATGTGTCATGCAGAAAGAATTGAAAGTTTTGCGTACATAGAAATATAGAATAGATATTGACGAAAGTATCTGCGTAGACATGACATAAGTCAAATAGATATATACTTAAATAGATTATTTATATAACTTTCATTAAGTCTACTTGCGAAACTCACCCCATTTCGTAACTGGCCATTATTTCGATTTATATCGGTGACATTGGTTGGGCTACCAACCGCACCGTTTGCAGCATCTACGCTCATAGTGATCGCTTCGATAGCGTTATCGATCGATTTATTGATCGTGTCGATTTTATGTTGATTGTTTATGTGTTTCTGTTCACCACTAGTGTTGTTTATTGTTTGCCCTTCTATAGGTTGTTGGGCATAAAATGGATCTTCGGTGCGTAGAGAAAATGGTTGTGCTAGAGCAGCAGATGGTGAATTGTTACGTTTTATTTTGCCAAAGAGTGGAGATTGTTGCTTGCTGAATGCACCCAGCGAAGCTACGTCTTCCTTCTCCACAGAAATGTGTTCCACAATCACTGATAACTGATCTTTTTGCAGAGTTTTCTCTTTGCCAAGTTCCACAGTTGTCGATGTGGCGACTATATGACTTTCTAAACAATCAAAACCGAATGGTGCTGCCTTAGTACAATTGAGGCATGCGCATAATGGTGATATTGTTGAAGTTTTCGAGTCGCTCAAATCTGCACTCTCGTCGTCTAATGGGGGTGGCTTATAAGGCGCCGGGGGTGGCAGTTTCGTCTGTCGATAAGGTGATGAGCATTCAGGCGAAGCACTGTTGTTGATACAAATACAATCGGTTAGATGGACCGTGAGGGCAAGTCGTGAATGTACCGCTACACTGCGTATGATCGCGCTGGCCATGCAATAAAAAGGACGCCTCGTCGAGAAAGTGTTCGCAAAGGCTTGGGCGAACCGTGCGAGCGTATGCGTTCAAAATACGTGATTGCCGGTGTGGACGGAAGTGAACGTTGAATAACACGTGTGTATGTGCGTATTTACTGCAGATCGAACGGCTAGTTGATCTTTTGGACGGCAGTTATTATCGTTTCACTGACAAATATTGCAATGACTCACACTTTGTTTTAGTTCTTATAGTTATTTTTATTTCGACTTCATTGTTTTTCTGTCACAGACTTTATACTGGTATTATAATATTTTGTAAAATTTACACATATAATGTACGTATTTTTGGGTAAATTTCAGCATTTGTTTGTATGTATATATATACTAATATTTATATTGTTCACTTTTAATACAATGCAATATGCTAGGAAATTTATCAATTATTCATGGCATTCAAGGTCAAAGTACTCTGTTATCTGCTTGCTGTTGTTCGCTATCACAGTGTCCGCCATAAATGTTTTATTTTCATAGCAAAGTCACAGTTCAATTTTATTATAAATATTGTACATATTCTGCAATTAAAAATTTAAAAATAAAATTAGTAAGCGAAGCAAGTATTAATAATAATTTGAATGAAAAGTGATACTCAAAATATTGTATGTTATGACAAATTAGGGCATTTTAAAATAAAGTAAAAATTGTTAATTTTTCTATTGAAATTAGTTTAGCCAAAACTCTTTATGTTTAGTTAGACCTGAAATGTAGTGATAAATGTAAAAACTTAAAGTTATGTATAAACAAATTAGAATGAAACAGTTTATTATAAATAAAAGAAGATGGTTTCAGGCAATTCAGCGGAGAAGAGCAGTTAAAGAAGTGAAGTTAGAGTAATTTATGTTTTTGTATGAAGAAAAATTAAACAAAATGTGGGAAATATGCATTACAAAACTTCTTAAATGTAGTGGAAACAATTTATTGTCGCTGCGGCGGTATATTTTCTAGTTAAATAAACAGAGTCACTCTTTTATTTCGTTTGTTTTCAGAAGCATTCAACATTTTTACGTTTATTTGGATAAAATTTCTATAGCGCATATAGTTTGAATTTTTTGCAATCGCCAATCACTATTTAATCGAATTTGCCAAAACCTTATAAATTCATTGCTTCTGCTTGCAAACCATATTCCGTAGAGTTTAATGAACTGAATTCAGCGGTTTTGCCACTTTTTTGTTTATGCAAAACGAAAAAAGTTCTAAAAGTTCAGCGAAAATCACCTTCAAAATTGAATATATTCAATTAGAAACAGTAAAAGAAGAAAAAGTAAATATATACATATGTTTAAATAAAGGAAAATAAAACCAGCAAAAAGCTGCGAAGCACGCAAATTATTTCAGTCAACGGAAATTATGCAAAACTGGTGCGAAGTATCACAACAAAAAGCAGTTAAAAAGAAAAGAAAACAAACAACGTAAACAAGCAGTAAAAAATAGAGCACCTTCTCAGCTACTGTCAGAGATATATTATCGAAACGCTATGCAGTTGAGGGACACAACTGTAAAAGCAACAACAAACGCAATAAAATTGCTCACGGTGCTTTTGCAAACGCCATTTTGGCATTTAAATTTTCACTCACGAAACAATTGGCAAAGAATAATTGACATTTAACTACTCAGGAACGCTATGAAAAAACACGACTCCTTTGATTACATACAGACACCGAGGCATAAGTTCATCAAAACAAAAGCACTAACCAGCTCGATTTTTTATTTCGATATATTTCTTCCTCTAACATTTAAGGCTGTCACATAAACAGTTACACACTAGTATATTTAACAGCCGCAACAAAACCAAGAAACTTATTAACTTTCAGTAATACCTTCTATACACTACCTTCTTAATTCGAGACGGAGATTTCGGAATGTGTCTTTAAAAATGACCGAAATGTATTTAAATCACTTCAAACCCGGAAAATTGCATATTATATTACAAGCACTAATATACGTATAACAATGTAAAAATGTTTGAACTGAAAATCGCACAGCTGCGCCCACGTCCAGCCGCAGTTGTCTCACTTCGCTAACTAATTCGGCAGTGTAACAGCACGGCGACAACGCGTCCACCAGGTCCAATACAAGTAGAAATACATACATGCATATGTTCGTAGCTGGTAGCAGTGCCCGGCAACGTCGAATATTCGAATTGCGCCAAACACAGTAGAGCAAGCAGAGACCGGCGGCCAGCCATCTGTCGTGGTAATGAGAGAGCAATCGGTCGGGCTGTGCACTGCGCCAGCGCCGACAACGGGCTTGATAACGTGTATATAATAATAGTAACTTCGCTTTGTCGCTATCATTTGCAACCGAGCTCCTCGACCGACCGTTAAAAGCAGAACAACAACAGCGGTGCTGTCTTTTTGCACACTTAGTCATAGCTGAGTTGGAAATTGAAAGTGGTTACATTTTTAAGAAATGAGGGCAAAATTTATAAAGATTGACGTTTAATATACTTCATATAAACTACTTCACTTTCTCTAAGCTTTTCAATCCTAAACTCTGATAAATGTCTGTCGAGAACTGACATCGACAAAAACACCTAATATGGTTTTATTAAGATCTAGCACAACTTCTTTTCTTCACTTTGGCTCGTAACAGCTTATAGATTCTCTCAGGATACAGGATCAGGTTGTCATAATTAGTGGTTGTTGCTGTTGTTGTTGTGGCGGCAGAAAACACTGCTATTCAAATATTGAGGAATGCTACCGAGTTGACAGCTTTTAACCGGAAATAAACCCGAGTCCGTTCCGGTTAGGTAGATACGACTGTTGTGTGAACGAGAATTCGTGTTCCATAGTTTCGGCTATCCTAAATTCGAAAGTATATTCAAAATTTGAAAATATATTTGATAATAAGGACCCTTATTTAGATTAAGAAAATAAATATGTGTGTATTTTTATGTATTTGAGATACGATCTCATCAAATTTAATCAGAACAGCAAAAAATGATTGTGTTTACACAAATCGTGGTTGTCTCTTTCAAAATAGCCTTCTTTTGTTTCAATTGGTTAATCTTATTTTTCATACACTTTAATTTGTTTTTTTTTTTTATGACTCCAATCGACTAGGACTTGCTATCCAGACGGATATTTTAGTTTTTGGAACAAATTGGCGAAAACGTGGCTAAAGAACGATGCTTTTTTTTTCGTTTCATTAGCGAAAATCTTCTATTTTGAATCGAGTCAAATAGCAACGGGTTTCGTGCACGAGGTACTAACCAAAAGTGTTGAGACGCCGCGTAATAAATGATTGGAATTTCTTCCATCTCTCTTTTGTTGACACAATAATTTTACAGTACAATTTCCGTTCGTTAAGAAAGCTTGTTCTACGATCTCACTACGTTCATTGAATCTCTTTGCCATTCAATAAAGTAGCCTCCCTACAAAAGTAGCTGTCAGGAGAATTCAGATAAGATGGTGGCAAGATTATGTGCGCATTTGATGTTGTACGACAACTGTAGTGACCTACATATAAATTTTAAAGTGACTCCGAACGGCTAATGAATTATATGACAAGCCTTTGCATGGCAGAAAGACGCCGCTGGTAGGAACAGGAATCGAAGTTATGCAGAATGACAGGTTGTTTAACCACGTCTGTCGCCAAAAAGTATAGGTTTTTCTGTCTTTGTGCTGAGAATATCAAAGAAACTAAAAAATACTATAATAGAAGGGTCAAAATATCAAAAAATTAACTATTTTTACAACACGAGTGTGAATTGAAATTAAATACCTATACTATTTGACATGCAAAGCATTTAACAACTGCACCATTTTAAATTCACCTTGCATCAGTAATTTCATCGAAATGTAACAAAATGTTAAGTCAAGTTTTTTTTTTTCGTTAGGAGAATTGGCAGTCTATATACATATCTACTACGTGAACAAATATCTGACAAACACACACTATCATATTTCATACAAACTTGACACGAATATCAAAAGAGCAGTTTAAATAGACCATCTTTTCTAATTTTACTAATAACAAGTCTTAGTAATTAGTTTCTTTAAAAATTAATAATAAGAAATATTTCCCATTTGGGTATTATCTCAAACATTTAAACAACGGATTTGTGTAAAGGTCTCCAAAATTGTATTCATCTCTTCAATTTGATTTTTTGCCTTGGTTGGGTACAACTGAGCGCATTAGCTGCGACGAAAGAGAATAAAATACATCTTAGCAGATCAGCTGTATGCAGTCGCAACCTAAACTCAGCCCTTTCACTTTTCATGAGACTTGTACAATTAAAGCCGAAATTAAACAGCGACATATTACTTAACTGTGTAGACATGTTTTACAGGGAAAAAAAGCAATTTAACGCAGACACATATACACGTATGTTATAACTTATCTATAAGTAATCATTAATATTTACATTCAGTAATTAAAATTAAAGACAATAACGAACACCGACAATTTAAACTCATGTGACCTGCCAAAGAGCAGGAAACGTCATCACTCGTTGCTTCGTTCCTTGAACTGACATTTGTTCTAAAGTGTCAAGTGTATTTAGCAGCGATTTGCTAAACGCTTTGATATTTAACATTACTTTACTAATATGCACTGTAGTATGAGCTATGGAAGTCACTTTTTTGTTTGATTATTTCAGTTGCAGCGGTGTCGAGAGCATTTTGCACCTATCATCTCATTGTACTATATACATATAAATTTACGTATGCACAGATGTGAATAAATTCTCTTAGAATTCTCAGTGTCTTTCATTTACCATTTTTGTCTATTGAATTTCAATTTGATAAGCAATGGACTGAAGCAACGTATGCAAAATATTATATATACATATTTGTAGAAAATGAAACACGATTATCATTTCATTCTCATCCAGTAATTAAAAACGATTGAGTACTCATATTAGTTACATGTTTATAGACGCAGTTAGATAAATAAATTATAAGTAAATATTTCTCAATATTAATAACCTTATAATGTTGCAGACTAGCACGAGGCAAACTTACAAATATTGAAATTTGTATTATGCATTACCAGCCGCTAATGACTCTCGGTCACTGATTCTAGTTTATCGTATAATCATATATAGGTAGTAAAGCAATACTGATATCGAACTGCTGTGATGTAGTAAATAAGATGCATGTACTTGAATTTGTTGTAATTATAACAAATTATAAACAATTCCGTTTGAGTGATGCACTTTTAGGTAATGCTTTGAACAACATTATGGAAAAAGTTTAATAGAAAATATTCCACATAAAATGAGTATTCTATTTTGTAATATAATGTGTAATATTTTTTTGTTCCACACTGCCTATTATTCAACAGTGAAATTACAACAAGGGAATTACTCAAGGTAATTTCACAAATTTTTATGGGTTTTTTTTCACCTTTGGAACAGACCATAGAGAAGAGAAATCGCTTTTTCTGACACATTGTCTTTACAGGAGGACAAAGAAAACAATAATAATTGCTTATTTTATTCTTAACTGGATCATGCTTTAGTTCGCCTCGACTTCTGAAAAGTTTTTTGAAAAGTTTTTCATTTATATATTTTAGCTTTTTGGTCTGAATTGATTCTTGTTGTGGTTGTTATTGCAACATAGTCTCGTAGCTACATAGAAAATTTTCTGAATGGCTTTAGGAAATACTGCAGCGGTGCCCAGTTCTTGGCCGAGTGAGCAGATATACATATATGCTTACTAATCCCTTTCGGAAACCTTGCAAGTTTAATAAATTTGCGAAAAATACTTAATTTTATCTTCTAAACTTATACGATTTAACTTTTCAGCTTAAAGCTCGCACATTTTTTAAATTACAAAAACTCCAATTAAATTTTTTCTGGTTAGATTTTAAGTATAGACAATATATAATGCAAATATAGATCCCCTTCGGTTAAACGGAATGTTTCTAAATATACACAGATTCTCTTGCGAACTCTGCTTGGGCTAATCTTCTCCTCTATTGTGTGGTATGCGTCTTAATATTATGCGCCAAACGAAAGGCTTAACAATTTTATATTCAAAGGAAATTAAACATTTAATAATTGCTTTTACACTCGGAGGATTTTCGGAGAACAATTTGCTTTTACGGTATTTGAATCCCCAATTTACTGATTAGTGGTCATGTACTTAAGTCAATCTTCAAAACAGCATCACCCACTCATTGAATCATGCACAACAATAAATTTATAAATATTAGACATAAAAAGGGAATTGAAAAATATCACTCATACGCTTGGTACAACCACACCTTCATGTGGATCTTATTATACACAGCTATATACTCAGTAGTCTAGATTAGATTTACCACTATAAATATAAAGACTTGCTCACCATTAAATTAATACACGTTGCTTACTAGCAGCCAATTGTTTTACAGTTCCCAGACTAGGTACATATATAAATATACACATAGATATACATATATGTATGTAAGTGAATAGATGAATATGCATCTGTACGCTCTTCTAACAATGTGCGCAAGTTGCTTTAACTCACGTTGTACTAAGAGCCGTTGCAAATGTGGAGTTGTGTAACAACTTTTACACCGACAATTATTTTGTTTTATTATTTATCTACTTACTTAGTTCGGTTGTGCATCTTGTTTTGCTCTTACTTCACTGTTTTAACAACATTTAGTCTGAAATTATGTTGTTGTGACTTCGTGATATTCGAAATGAAAGTAAAACTCACTTTAAATGTTTCGCTCTGTTATATTTTTGCAATCCAACAACTCACCGGAAGGTGTTCGACTTGGCATTGTATGCAGAAAATCTAAGTGCAGCTGTCAAAAGTAAAACCATAATCAATGTAGCTCACACTGAACTGGTTTGGTTTGCCGGTGAATAGATGCCTTGACATACCATTCAATAATTGACTTTGATTGCTCTTAAAGTTAACATCTGTGCAATTAAATATTAAATTAGTTGGTTGGAGTTATTGAGCATGCGAGGAGTTTAATTAAAGAGTTTATTTTAAGTAAAGTTTTCAAGACTCTAAGTGGTAAAAGTTCGATTGGATATTAGTATATATGTATCAAACGTATATATGCCGTGTACGTTTTAAAGCTATATTCCATTGACTTGCTTTTAGCAACTTCCGAATGACTTTAGAGATTTCTTGTTACCAATAATATGTAATACTCGAATGCTTGGCGGCTAAGTGCAATCATTGCAATTCGAACACTGCTCTTTAAAATTTGCATCATTCCATACACTTTAAAAGTAATAAATTTGTGTAGAAAAAATATATTGATACAGTATCAAAACGTCTTTATTTATTCTTCAAAATTAACGTAGTTCTGATCAAAGTAACACACTTCACAGATTTAATAAAAATTTGCCAATACTTCCTCCCAATATCGTGGTACTTATTATAGGCGAGTTTTGGTATAGCCTTGAGATCTTCTAGCGTCTTCGAGGTATCAAATATTTCCTTTCACATTCAAAGAATCCTGGTAAACGAAGGAAATTATAAGCAAAACCTTTGGGTATTTGATTAAGCCGGGCGTGCGTTTTTCGGAAGAGCCTTTTCTGTGGAAGGGTCTTCCGTTGGGACGATCGGGCTTTAGTTTCGACACCAAAACTATATACGGTCAATAGACCCCTCGCTAGAAGGTCATAGTCAATATCAATAACATCATTCAACAGCTCTTAAGCAAACTTCATGCGAAAGTTCTCAAACAAACAAATTTTCTTAGCACACAACTCAAAACATCTGAAAAGTTTGCATGACACACACCAACTAAGGTGGCTATGTTTTTAGCTACTATTCTAGTGGTGATTCCACAGTTTACCAATACGTCAATGTTTTCACTAGTAATTTCTCCTTATATTATATATTTTTAACCTCTTTTGCCTCTCACAAACAAGCAAGGGATTATATATAATTGAAGCGATTAATATATGTTTGGGACAAGTTTCCAATCAGTTTTTTTAATTCCACTGTTCAAATTAGATGAAATGTGATAATTTTGAAAATTATACTGTCGAGTTCAATGAAAATGTATTCTCTAACATTTTAACGTTCTAAAAATTTAAATATACACTCCGGAAAATTCCTCATGAGTCTATCGATGCCATTAAAAGGAATTCGTTGAAGAAATTTAATAAATCGTTGACTTGTATTGAATAAAAAGTATACTATTTTGAGAGCAATAATAAACATTTACATTCATTTGTATTAAAATCATGAAAATATTGCACATGTTGTTATGGAAAACATTCTTTATTATCAGATACCAATACAAATATAGTAATTCTTCTTATGCAGCTTACACGTAACCAATTAGGTTATGGATGTTCTAATACGTATTTAAATTTGATTTACAATGTAATTTAAATACTCCGAAATCGCTTAGAAAAGTAACAAAAAAAGAGAGATATACATGCCTACAATTAGGCGCTAAGCCATAAGCGGAATACAAATATAACATACTTTTAGGCGCAATCAAATTGTATTGTTTCACGCGACTCTACGGTATACACACGAACACACTCATACGCATAAATGTAGCATTGTTCAATGAATAAACACTATGACAACCTGTGTTGAGTATTGAACAACAACAAACAAGTGCTGAACCTAAGGCTTACATACTCTGAAAGAGAGCGAGAGTTAAGCAGAACACATATTGTTTTTCATTTTATCACATTTCAAATTTTATGGCTTTATTTCACAAATAAAATTCACCACTTACGAGAAGTTGATGTACAAAAATTATAACGAGAGCTTAAAATTAGCAGATGGAATAGGGGTTTTTTGGAGTGTCAACCGGTAAGCTTGTTAATAGTAATAACATATTTGATAGACTATAATACAAATTAAATTTTAGCGTACGAAGTATCACACACAGACGAATCGCTCATAAGACGCATCCCAATTTAAAAATTATAAAAGTAAAAGTAACAACATGAATAAAGGAGAACAGTAGTAGATTTCTTAATTAATTCACACTATGTAATAATTAAATATAACTAACAACTTATATAGGCGTCGTAAAGCTATTTAAACTGAAGGAATTTGGCTATGTTTCTCTTTGTTTGAACGGCTTGGCGTCCTCATGTTTTGGTCTTCGATCTTTGTAACAAATAGTGTGACACATTCTCATACATAAAGAATGTTACCATCGTCGCCGGCAACACCCGTGTCAAACTGGCTTGCATACCCTTGTAGAAACCGACAGGGCCTTCATATCTGCAATTAGTTTTTGGAAAAAAAAATAAAAGGCGAAGATTAATTAATTAATGGTGTACAAAGACGCTTACCTCCAACGAACGTGCAAGTATTTTAAATACGAGTTTTCATTCAATTAGCAAATAGATTCTGCAAAACTGTTTCAAGACTTACTTCATAATGATTTATATGTAAAATTTTTACAACTTATTTACCACAATTGCTAATTTGTAAATATTTAAGCACACTACTTACTTTTTTCGTGAGCTGCTTACATTTTACTTTTTTTTGGAGGAGGCCCGGCAAGCTTGGGTATGTGACCGAAAGCATGTTATATTCGCTAAACAAGTTCGACCACACACACATAATCATTGCAGGCATAACTGAGGCAGGAATTCGCACCTACTACGAGAACCTAGTAAGTTTAAAGTTCCGTTACTTATACATTAAGTTAATAAAACCTTTTTTACGCTTCAAGAATGTGTTTACCATCTTGACAGATATAATTATGCTCTCATAAAAGCCTTTTTTTTAATATTTCCTTTTTTTCATTTGTAATATAGCATTACATAGTTTTTTACATAAAAAGTTAAGAAGAATCTTTTTGCCAAATGAATTAATTACTTACAAACTATTATCTCAAATATTTTTGTTTTTAGTTTTTTTCTTATACTAAACTTAAATAAGTGGATTTTCAGCATATTGAAAGTGTCGCTTGGCTTCTTTACTTTTATTGTGCAAGATATTTACTTCAAATATTTTATTTTTAATTTTTTTGAGAACTCGATTAAGTGTGCATATTACGTAAACATGTAGATAAAGTTAATAGCTTATATAAATGTAGTATAATTATGATACTGCAGCTTACGAACCATAAGGTCCGACACTTACATAAATTATGCCTATTTTATAACCGAAAAGACGAAATTCCTTGACGGAAGTTCTTTATTCCCAAAAAGCCCAAAAAGCCCAAACCCAAGCCCAAATCTATTGCTTGACTTTTTTTTCTCTTTTCTTTTCTGTTTGTTATTCGTCAACTACAAGCAAATTCATTTCATATAACTATTCAAGAATACGAAAGTTTTTATCACATTTGTCGACAACATAAATTTTCTTTCGATGAATCTTACAAAAAAAAAAACAAAAAAACAAATAGATGCCTTCTAATTTCTTCTAAATTTACAAAATTTTTAAATATACTATTTCGATTTTATTAAATTAGGAAATGGTCTAGACTAAATTAAGTTGTACAGATTGGTGGATTGAGTGATGAGAATAAATTATGACATTTGTTTTTTTTTGCATGCCAACATGGAGAGAAAACTTATGGACTAATGTCTATAGTAAGTTTCTCTAAAAACTATTGGAATTTTTAACTTAAAATTATTTGAAATAACCAGTTACAAAAGTAGAGAGTATGAAAGGAAAACTTAACAAAAAAAACTAAAAAATTAAGATAATTATATTCAAAGTTATTAAAATTAATACATAGAACTTAATTCAGCTAAAACAAAAAACAAAATAAAAAAATTTAGTTTTAAACGCAGCAGTTGATTTTCATTTTGCTTTGCACAAAATGCATTAGAAACAATCAGAAGTGATATTATTCATTATTCAATTCAACTTCTATAAATTTTACTGTATGGTGTATTTTCCGCTGTAAAAAGCACTTTGCATTAACTCTCTTTCCGTTAAGCCAACAAACTTTGCACTTTTCCTCCGCCAATAAATTGCAAATCTTAAGGTCTTACAGCTACATATAAGCTGACGTCACATTCTTTTACTTTTTTTTCTCATTATATATATATTAAGCAAATATTTAGACACATTTCTAATTAAAATGCTGCAAGTAGTCTACATATCTATAGTGGAAAAATGTTTTTGAATATTCGATCTTTCAATTTTTATACGCAAATGTTTTTGTTTCAGTAAAGTTTTTATCTACTTAATGGAAAATCGTTTCATCCCTTCATCTTACTCTTATACACACTAATTTGTTTGTGTTCTTTCACTTTCTCCCTTCATTCACTTCACTTTATGTATCCGTGAGCTTTAATTGGTCAATTTTTCCCAAATAAGCATGACCATACAAATATTCGGTGTGACATGAACTAAATATGGTGCTAGGCCTTTATAAAAACCACGCATACGTTCGTACCTCCATGTTTGCTTAATGCAATCCCATGAACTTGTGTAGCTAAGGTGATGATCCTGCATGCGTGCACGTATCACCTGATAGGGATATGTGACTGCAGCGGCGACAAGTTTCGATATAGCAGCGCAGGTTAAATACTCCGACGTGGCCTGCAAAAAAGTATGGGGAAACATGCATGAAATAAATTAAAATTTTAAACTTATAAAATTTAGAATTAAATCCTAAAAATATAACTTGTATGCAAAAATATGCTCCGAACTTACATTTTTTAAGTATTTTCGTTTTCGTTTTTGCCGATTCGTAAAATTATTACAAAAGAGCACTCTCTCTACACACGTAACGGTTTACTGTTACCTGTAATACTTTAATTAAATCGCTTGTGAAAAGAAATACTTGTGCTGAAACAACACAAAATCTTAATAAGCTAAATTTATTGCCATATTTTTTTGGCAGAAAGTAATTATCAAAAAAGTGCAACGTACGAGTGCTTTGTCGCATATGGACTCCGTGTTATCATTTATTTGATAAAGATAACAAATAAGCAAAAAAAAAAAAAAAAAACATGTTTTCCTAGAAAGTCGCACGACGTAAAAGTATATTTCAAAGTCAAACATTCGCTATACATATCGAACACTGTATTATTTGGATGGTGGCCAAAAAAAAAACAATCATTAATACATTTTAAGAATTAAGAGCGGAAAATGCGCGCATAGTCATGAGCAAATCATGTGATTGTTGTGCGGATGCTTTTAGTTATGTACCAAATATAGGCGAAGGATATACAAATTGAAACTCTAACTTTTTTACTATGCATAGTAGTACGATGTGATTTTCTTTTATATATTTTCTGTTGGTACTAAATTGTTCTTCAGTTTTATTCTTAGTTTACTTACCAATTTCGTATCGATCGGCAATTTGTGGTATGTATTATAATAATTTTTCATCTCCTCATATGTCATGAATTGCAAAGCTCCATGAGACACGCCAAGTATGCCGGCTGCAAATCCCTATAACAAAAATTAAACAAAAATGAAAAAAGCAATTAATATGTAATTAATATTAAAATTTATCGTGTCAAACTTACCCTGTAAAAACCACGTATACCCTCCTTGCGGTAGATCTGCGCCAGCGCATCTACCATACCGCGATATTCAGTTTTTTTGCTCGAAGTCTCAGCGCCATATTGTAAGCACAAACGGGTTTTCACCACCCAAAGTGGATTTGTGAGAACCAGAGTAAGCACACCAGACTCAGCAGCGGCCAACATATGCAATGTTGGACCCAATGGCTGTGTCGTATTGCCGCCCTGAATGGAAGTCTTAATTGTGTTGTAACTATAAAAAATTAAAAACAAATACATTAATTTGATATTCAATAATTCATGTGTATAGGCGTGCACACAAATACTTACAACATGAAATAGAGACCCCATGAGGAACCTGAACCCCAGATATTGGGTGTGACACCCTTGTACAGTCCACGGAAACCTTCCTGCCGGAAAATGGTTGAGAATGCGCTGCTCAGACTACTATATTGTGGCACTGTGGTTGTACGCCCATCATTCACTGTAAAATTGAAGAGAGGAAATAGTTGGTTTTATTCAATAATGTGGAACATTTTATTTCGCAAATTTTTTAATTGCCTAGTGTTATAAAGTTTTCAATTCATAAACGTAAAATACAGCAAACTGTGTTTTGATATTGTATAATTTAACACAAAACGGGTAATGTGAGCATGTTCTGTTGGCATTGACGTCAGTCGATTTGCTTTTAAATGTGGACGCCGAACTTGTATTAACGTGGTTTTTGCTCCTGAGAAAACCTTTTATTTTGAATTCAAAAATTCTCTTGAAAAATAAAGCATACATTTCTTGCTCGCCATACTGATTGATATTTCTTTTTCATAAAACAATTGCATTAAAGTAAATTTTCAACCAAATAATATAAGGAAATTTTGTCGAACTTATTCAAAAAATTATAGTGTATGCTTTCATAGCACGAATTGTGTTTTCTATAAATATATATAAAAACATATATAGTATATGCTGCCAAACTATATTATTTATAATAAATAATATATAAACACCGAGCAAATGTCTTTGTCTACCCACAAAACAAGAAAAACCAAATAATTCTTAAAATTTGCACCCCCTAGCAACAACGTTTTCGAAAATAAATATTTATACAAACAATGTTCATATGTATATGTAAGAAGTTTATATGTTTATACATATATGTATGTTAATCACATCACAAATAACTACGTCAATCCATTCTGCATTACCGCAGACGAGCCTCTTTTGCTTTTAAGCTACAGATAGTCACCTTAAAAAACAAAAGGTTAAAATATATGTACACATATACATAAATACGTATTTGCATGTATGTATATTAAAGCATTTTTCAGTAAATGACGGCACGAAGTCAAGTGGTTTTAGATGAAAACACAAACATATGGTAAAATTAATTTTAATTTATAAAACAGCATAAACTGATATAGGTAATTCAATACTTGTCTACGCTATATACATACATACAAACAGCATTTTTTAATTTAAAAAATTAAATAAAATGAACTGTGGATTTTAGAAAAAAAGTTCATAAATTTTATGCACTGAAAAACAAATTTAATTGTTACTAAGTGTCTTTAAAACCTGTTAAACAACTGTTCAAAATAACTGTTTCAAAATGTTTTTAATAATAATGTATTTTGAAAAGAAAATCGTCCATTTTGAAAACAGAACGCTACAATAATGCAATACTTTTCTTTAAATGCCATTAAGAATTAATTTACTTTCACTCAAAGTA
Source organism: Bactrocera minax (assembly GCA_021498325.1). NCBI lineage: Eukaryota > Metazoa > Arthropoda > Insecta > Diptera > Tephritidae > Bactrocera > Bactrocera minax. Next base: position 6,157,860 of record JAKEEE010000004.1, read on the forward strand.
AATACCTACAATGTCTGTTTGTTATCGCCCTAATATAAATTTGTTTTTTAAAATAAAAATTTTATAATTTGCTTGTTATTCTCACGTTCTTAACATTTGACCCATTGTCGAATATGGGACAATAACAATATATAATTAACACAGCAACATCAGATATTCGAAATAGAGTCAACCTTCTATCGCCTAGTAGCAAATTATTAATGCTAAACACCCATCACCTCTGCAGCTCCCAAAAGATTAATTAATAGCTGCTATCACCCCACCAAAACAGATCACTCATATTTATAAAAACGCTTATCAGAATTGCTGCGATATACATAATATGTTTAGCTATCTTCAGGCACAGCAACGGGCTAAATTTTCACAGTTTAGAAATCATAATTTTTGAATTTGAAGTAATTCAGAGTTGAAGAAAGCCGTGGAAGAAGAAGAATGGAGAATGGTGGAAAGTACACCATGTCGTCTCCACGAGGTCTTAAATAAGAAAGGAAAATCCACAAGATATTGAACTCCTGCAGACTTAATTCTTTTCTTAATTCTACAAACTGTCCCATTTCAAGTGTGAGTTGCATTGAACACGCAATAAATGTAATTATGTTAATTTTGTTGTTGTTATAACATAAACATTGGTTCTTTTTCCTCATGTCAATAAAAAATATATGTCCTATTTGAAATAAAAAGAAATTTTTGAAAAATTTAGCATTCTTTGCTTACTATTTATATTCTAAGTTAAAAAATTAAATAGTTTTGGGGTGTCCGATTTCTATTGTGAGTCACTGTATTTAGAAATAAATTTAGCAGTGTGAATGAGTACATTTGCATAGTTACCGCTATAGCTTTATGTGAGAAACGCAAACATTCATATTTAATATGAGCCATTAGATAGCCATTAGATAAGGCATAACTTTTGCGAAAACCATTATAATAGATTATATTTTTGTTATCACAGCACACGTAAAGGCAATATTTGAATCTAATAATAATAATAATAACTCAATTCAGTATGATCAAAACAACTTCAGAACTTCGCTGTACAATCTGTATAGGAGTTTCTTAGTTGTTTTCGCAGCAATTAGCTAAAAAAAATGGCTACATGCTTAAAAAAAAATTGGGGGGGCTTGTCGCTGACTCGTTTACGCACACGATGTTTTCGCAACGAAATCTATTTTTAACTATTACAATTTGATTAGCTGAATCGCACTTTTAAAAGTTCCTTACGTAATGTTAATAGTTTCGTTACTGCTATGGTTTTTTTCTGTATTTTTTAATTAAAGTAATGGAAATTTGCAATCATGTGTTAGTAATAAATATTACTTTTAGTAATAAACATTTTTTCGGTCTTCTCATTAGCAAAATATACAGTCATTTAGTTGGCAACCAGTTTAACAGGTGACTTTTCGACCTTGAGTTGGGCTTGTAGCGACCACATGAACGTGCTCATAGATTCTATAAAGTCTACATGTGCAAAACAAGTTTATTTTTCATAAATACATTTACAAAATGCATTAATCAATTTTAAGGAAATATAAAAGAGATAAAGAATTCGCAAATAATTAAGAAAAACTAATCTAATATGCCAAATCTAAATCTAAGTATGCAATACATAAACACACACATGTTGACTTACATGTAAAACAAATCACTAACGAAAAAATTTTAAACAGTTTGAGTAATAAAAAAAAAAATACTCAATTAAAATAATTGTAATAATTAATAAAAATGCATACATAATTAAGCTAAAATAAATAAAATATTAAATATTACAGCTATTAAGCGCTTTCGTTTTGTATTGACAGCATTCGCAGCAAAACTAGAAAAACAAACAGAAAAGGCAGATAGGTAAAGCGATGGAAAGATAAAACGTAACGAAATCAATGTTTATTATTTATACACGTCAATAGGTTGACAACATTTTTCAATGTAAGTTAACAACCTACTAAACAACATTGCATTGGGGCAACAGCCAGGAAATAAGTGCATTCACCAATATTTTAAGTGTAAACAAAAACTAAACATAAAACAGTCCAAACAAAGCAATATTCAGGTTTCCAGCTCGCTATGGCTGTTGCATTTCGAAGTTTTGTTTTTGCACTGTCAGATGACTCATCCACTTCAAAAGCTCATAGCCAATACTAACCGACGGGCTGGTGCAACAAAAAAAAAAAACAAAAAAAACCGAGGTAACGAAGTAACGAAGTAAATGTTTACGAACCCTGGGCAAAATCACTTAAAAGCGCTTAGCAACACGCTAACATGCTCGATCACTCAGCGCGCACAGCAACGGGTTAGGTATAAAAAAAAGCGAACATTTCAAATAGACGGGAGCGTACTACAAAGAACGTACCAAGTATATAAACGTTGTTGCAAGTATATTGGTGAATAAGTGCATACACAAGGTTTTGGTTTTTAGTAGTCATTCGAGTTTATAACTTTTAATGTTTTTATTTTTCCATATATTCACCGCTTTCGCATTGGCTGTATTTGTTGCGTGACTAGTGAATGTATAACGTTAGTGCGCCTTGTATGCAGACTTTTTCTGCCCAGTGTATGTATAATATAAACAAATCATATGCACACATGACACATATTGAAATTAGGCAGAAAACCAAATAGTATAAATTCAAATTTTTATGAGGAATATTTTTTATACGAGAAATTTCATTTCAAGAAATTTCCTTTATTATTCGAGTTAATCAACTGTTAATAAACTAGCTGTTAGTCCCAACACTTTGTTGCTGAAACAGTATTCCCCGAGCAATGCATGAACTTACATTTGATGCCTCTAACAAAGCACAGTAAAAAATCAATTGATAAGTACAAACATACATACATGCATATGCTACACACAAAGAAACTGGAGCACCATAAGAATTTCCACAAGATGAATGTCGTTATCCAATCTACAGCATGTAGTATACATATGTATGAAATATACGAGAAAAAAAATATCCAAACATAATATCTCAGTTTTCCGGTTTTAAAAATTTGTGAACTAGATGTCTAAAAAACATATTAATACTACTTATTGGGAAGTGTTTGAAATTCACTCGAACCTATATATGTACGTATGTATATAGAAGCAATATTTGCCATCCCTGGAATTTTCAGTTAATAATTAAGTGTATATGCAATATTTTGTTTACAGACCGGTTAAAAAAATAATCAATGTAATTAATAACAAACAAAAACAAACAAAAAATTCTCTTATAACTAGACTAGAAGGTGGAATTGTGGCGATGCCATTGAAACAAATCAGCATTTACTTCCTATATTAAGCATTCGTTATTATAAAGCGAAACAGCAATGCAACTTAGGCATCAGATCAAAATAAATAAATTACATTTTTCCACTTTATTTTGCACAAATTCATAAGAATTCAGAAGAATGTTTACCGATTCTTAACGGAAGTAGATTTAGCAAATGAAAACAATGTAAACAATAATACGCTGGGTACACTGAATAAAATTTGTAGACGGCTTAGCAACTTTTGGTATCGTTGGCTCAAAAAGCAGTCCACAAATTAATAACAAATATATATTTGTATATGTACATATACATATATTATATTTACACAAAGCTGTAAGGCTGATATCATAAGACTAAAGACGCATGATTGTGTTAACTAATTTTTCGTTTCAAAAACAAATAACAAAGTGCAAATAATTACTGACGTCAACCGACAAAACCTACTAAACAATAACACGATTAGCTTAACCATTCATTTTTAGAGAAAATGATGATAATAGTTATAAACTAGTCAAAGTCAACTAGTAAGTAAGTATTTGGCAACAATATTTGTGAGACTGTCTCAGCTAGCGTGTGCCGATAGTATCACTTAACGACACAAGCTTATTGTAATGATAATAAATAAAATTCTTTTTCATACTCTTTTAAATGTATTGCGAAATAGCGGTAAACAACTTTGGTCGACAACAAGTCTTTAATGCATATAAAGCTAAGTAAAATTTATTAACAGGCGATAATAGCATTTAACAATGAATTAGTAATAAACAATTTAAACAAAAACAAATTGAATCAAGAGTTATACTCCTAACCCGTTCAGTGTGCAAACATTTTTCTTCTTCACTTCATACAATTAAAGCAATTATTATTATTACGATTCTTTTCAGATTTTTAGTATCTGAAAATTTAAGAATTTCACTTTACAATCAATTGTAAAGACTTTTGACAGCCCCTCATATCAAGACTTTTTATTAAAATTTTAACTTTATAAATTTAGCACGAATTGTATTTTCTTCTGATTAATCAGCTCACAATATAAGGAGAAACTAGCTGACCATGGTGAAGTCAACGGAAAATACCATAAACACTTGAAGTGTTATATTATTTAGGTATATACGTAAGTATACAAGCCGGCTTAATGCGAAAGATATACATTCCCAAACAATAAGAGTATCAAAAGAGTCGCGCGTGTATGAAATTAAATATATTGCATTCATTACAATATTTGCCATGTCTACAATAAATTTGCAATAGCTTTGGTTATGATTTTCTACTTATTTGCTTTATAAAATGATTTCTGCTTTATTATAGTGCTCTATTTATTATATTTTATTTTATATTTAGTTTGGGAAAAATTCCACTTTCCTATGAATTGTTATCACGTTGGAGACTCGTGCGAGCGATCATTGAGCAGTGGGCGATTATTACGTAGAGCTATTAGTTAACTATTAGAGGAAACGTATTGCATACATACATATGTATATAACATATGAAAATTGTACTCAGCATAACATGGACATGTAGTGAAGACAAAAGGCAAAATATAAATAAAGTTGATTCGAGACATATATAATTATTAATAAATTTTTAATTGGTGCGAATTAATTGATTACAAATATTTTGCGTCGCTGTCTAATCACTAAAATGGGCGATGACTATAGCACACGTTCTTAGAGACGTTTTATCAACATGCGAAAGATTAACCCACGCCACCACCGTTATCAAATACAAGCAGGGAAATGAATATTTAACAAACCAATAAAAATTCACCGACAGTGATAATTATTGGAGTATTTGTAAAATACACAGTGAACCGTTTTTCAATGCCATTCAAATAATCTTAATTTAAAGGTTACGAAGTTATTTTATTTGCATTCTTTTCATTTTTATAAAATACAATATCTATTTTTTAATATATGTATGATATTGGAAATGCTTGAAACTTACCAGCAAAACGAATTTTGATCAAGTCTAATGGATGCAAAATTAGTGTCGACGTTACGCCGCCCGAAATACCAGCTACTAAATGCTCATATTTTACATGTGAGGATAAATTCAATTTCCCTCCAAATTTGGTAGATTTTGTATTCATAGCAGCCATTTCTGCAGAGTCCTTTTTATCTTCCTGTTCCTTCGTCGAAATTGTTGTTAATTTTTTGTTGGTGTCGGTAATTTTGTCGATTTTGTGTCCGCTTGGACACTCGTACATCAGTTATATACAAACTGTGTATATTAATCCTTATATTTTTATAACCGACTACTCGAACTGCAGGCCTTTATCCTTACGGTAGTTTGCTAAGGGCTTTTTAATATTTTCAAGTTCCTTAATACAGTTTAAAACCGTGTTATAATTTTCACTCGTACTGCAAATCAATTGTTTTCCATTCACTCAATCTAATAATTCTAATGTTGATTTATATCTCTTACTTTTATATCAAAACTTCAAAGCTCTTTGGCGAATGTGCTGTTCCCGCAGCAATTTTTAATAGATACTATTTTATATATGGAATCTAATATATATTTGATCAAAGGAACTCTTTATTCTTTGTGCGTAACTGCTCCGCTAAGCTGCTCGATTCAGTTCTGGCACTGGTTTCGCCTTTTTTATTAACTAAAAAGCTCCCGTTTTCGCCTTTCAGTGTTATAGTTAATTTGTTTGCAAATTGACTGCTAAACATCTTCTCGTGAAGTAAATGATTGCTGTAATTCTTTTTAGTTCAATATATATGAAAAATTCCTCTTATGAATCGTTTTCTTTCCTCACAACTGTATATTGTGTTCGGCTCTGCTTCTGTATCGATGATGAAATTTCATCGACCCGTTAACTCAGTCGTGGAAAAATTCACAAAATCGTTAATGATTTGTGTTTAATAAAAATTGCTCAAATTTTCATGAATACTTCCGTATTTCATTCCTTTTTGCATTTTTTCTAAGTTATTTTATTAAATTATGTAATTCTCCGCAGTCTGCATTGAAATTATTTTGCTGAACTGAGGATTGTTATTTTCTGGCTGTTGTACGAAGGTGAATTGATTTTCCTTACAAGTTATTTTTTTACACCTCAATTAACTTGTATATCTTATTTCTTACCGAAAATATGTATTTTGGTGAGTTTCCGAATATTCAAGAACTTTTCACACTACAAAATTTATAAACTTTACTCAGCAAATACCGAAATGTGACTCCTATAATTACTGACAGCACATAATAATATCGGTTGGCATCGCAAGATGACAAAACCGGTTTCAGTGTTACGGGCGAAACAGTGCAACACTTTCAATAGCGTTGCCACTCTACTAAATAAATTAACTCTTGTGCTAAATACGGTACGGGTCGGAACAATTGTATAAACCTACAATTAAGATTTGGTAATTTTGGAATTTTAGAGGCAAAAGTTAATTGAATGGTTAATTGTTATATGAATTGCTTTTCCTCACCACCTCTGAGGTTGGAATGTTGGCGCGTTACCGATCTTTTTTGGGTGTTCGGTTCCCCAGGAACCGGGATTTTCACCCATATGATATTTACAATGCTTAGCCAAACTACTTGTAATAATTTAAACAAAAATAAATATATAAAAATCAGGTACAATTCAGGTACATTAACAATACATTATAAAAACAAAACAATCACCTTGTAAGAATTTAAACAAATATATAAATCATAATTGTATAAAAGTCAGGTACAATTCTGGTACAACAATTTTAGTAACAGTAACTAGGGAAATTGCGGTCTTCGACAGACAAATATTTGGCCAATTATCAAATAATTCAGATCGACAGACATAGATATCAATTCCGACTCACATAGGCAGACAAGCGGCACCAAACACGGCAACACTCTATAGCAGATTTGAGCCTTTTTTGAGGCATTTGGGCGCTTTAGTAGTAGAATATTTGAGGCGAACCTAATCAAGTGCCTAATGTTTTGCCCCTTCTCTTCCTCATTCTATTTCATTCTTATTGTAATTTCTTTCATTCTAAAAGCGTTCGCCTGCGTATGCATGAGTGAGAAATCTAAGATTTGTTACTTGTAGGCTTATACAATGATGTCAATGCCTGCTGCTTATAAGTATCGTTCCGTAAATTGCAATTTATAAATAGAAAATAGTAATTAAATACATAAGTATTTATAAGTTTAGTTAGTATTTTAATGATAATTGTTAGCATAAGTACATATTTATGCACATATTTTATTATTTAATTTAGTGTCCTCAAAATGGCAAATGAACTTTGTGCATTATATACAAATATAATTGTTCTGAAAAGAAGATTTTCTACTTTTTCCATTCTCCTCATAAATTTTTGTCATCCTTGAAATCTTCAAACGGTTCAAGAGCTCAAACGGTTCTATAGCTCGAAGATACAATTATTATTATGTTAATTATTTGAACTGTTGAGTAATTCCAACTTTCCAAAATCTTTTTTTTTTGTGTCTGCGACCGTACTTTCTCAAAAGTAGGTACTATTTTGGTGAAATTATTTGTAATTATTTTCATTAGTTGGTAACTGAAAATTATCCATTAGAAATAAGAATATTCAATATTATCTAGCATTCGCTTTTATAACCCATTTTTATTTCGTTTGTATAAACACTATCAAAAACTTTAGTTTATATATAGATCACTTTTCATTCACACTTATTTTATGTTTGTATATTTTATTTTACACATACTTTTGAGTATTTATATTCAGTTATGTTTGTATAATCGTTTGCTAGTTGAAAATCGGCAGGAAAGCACTATTGTAGCATCGTAAGTCGTATAATTCTCATAATAGATGGAGAAGATGTAAAGGGTAGAAAAAAATCATTTAAGAATTACAATCGCATTTATTGAAACACATTCCATAACAAGGCATTTTTATCAATATAAAAAATTCACAAAATAATAATATAAAAGTACCGTAAAAAGAGAGACGTTTCAGAACAAATTGAATATTTAAAAAAAAACGTAATATGAATACATTAAAATTATAAAAACTAAAACATATAAAATTAATAAACTTCACAAAAAGAAAAAGGAAATAGAAAGTACACAAGTTTTGAGGCAACGTAAAAGATATCTTAAAGAAAAGGTAGTAGTTTTCTTAATTTACGTACATACGTATGTTTACAGAATTTATTGGGGTGACTGGACCTTGTCATGTTTTTAACAAGCAGCATATGTTTTTTTTTGTTATTTTTAGTATCAAGGCTCTGTTTTTGCGCTTGCAACATTTGACAATGAAATGTTAAGTTTACCTTTTCATTTATTTGCTTCTCCAGCAGGGCATTTGCACACTTTATGATTTTTACCCGCTTAATATAAAATTTACAATGATCTTTTTAAGTTTTTCAGTTTTTATCAAAAATTTCTATATAAATATTTTGTTATGTTTATTAGTTATGCTTGTCACATACTAGTAGTAGTAGTTTGCTTTATGCTTTACATATGTATATATATTTTTTGTAATTATGTAAGTATATGTATATATATTAAAAATACATTATTAATTTGGCATAAATTTTGTATAAGTAAGCTAATTTTAAAGAGGACGACTCGCAGCATTGGACAGACAGCAGCAACATGAAAATGTCCACGTTTTCAGATGCATTATCTGATTTAACCATATACAGTGTGGTTTTTATATTACATAAATAAATATTATATTCAAGTCTCTGATATTGCTGATCTGTTTAAGCCACAATAGTAGTATTTAAATTCTTTTTGATCAGTAGTTCCCTTTTTAATTTGTTCATTGACGTTATTATTTAATCTAAATAGGACTTTTGTAAATGAATAAAAGCAAATAATTGAACAATAAAAACTGCACAAATCTTGCCACATTCAAATCATGCCTCATAAAAATCATAGATTCTTTAAAATTTCTGGTTTTTGAAGTCTTTACGTATGCATTTTTTAACAAAATTTGCAAAACAAACGAGGAATAGTGGATTCAATATTATTGGATATAGATAATTTTGTAAGAAATTCTGCACACGAAGTTTTTGCAATTCAATTACTCGCCTAATTCTAGTTAAATTTATATATTTTTGTATTATAGATGTTATTTAACCACTTTCTAAATTTTTTAAAATTATTTGCACATGCGCATTGGCATTGTTAACAAGCATGCAGCGTGTTTGCAGCAAACATATTTTTTTATATACGTGTGAAGCAACAACTGAGTAAATACATAGTTATGTTTCTTTTATAAAGTTACTTTACAACTCGAATATTTGTGAGCTAAAAAGGCAGCAACGGCGGGAGAAAAATACAATCAAGTGTTAACAAATAATAAAAATGATCACTATATTTATGATAAATGTACAAATAGTGGTTAATAGTTATACGTATGTGTAAATTGGATTTAAGTGCGCCATTTGAAGTCAGTCTGAACAATTAGTAGTTCCACGGTAGCCTGAAAGATAATTTTTTACAATGAATTAATCAAGTTTCAGTTTCGTTCTGGCCTATATAGTATATGATTTTCTTTAACAGTTAATTAGTTTTGTAGTAGACATATATATGTAGCATTTATTTAAAATTAAAATGAACTATCTATACGAAATGACTTTGCTATTTAAAAAAATATAACCATTCGACAGAGTTATTTTGCTTAATTTCGGCACAGCTATGCTAACTGAAAGTGTGCGCACTTAAACAATGTGATTAGTCGTTTACTTAAAGCTCTCTGTTTTACCATTACTGAAAAGAGCTTGTATTGTATTAAGTGTAAATGAAAAAATACGCAACGAGTTATAACTACTCTTTTACAATGGTAATTTACAAGTTTTTTTTTTCGTTTTGCTTTATTTTGTGTTGTTTTAGTTACAGACAACTTTTAACGATTTTCTAACAAGTTTCCCTTTTTATATTTTCTTGCTTTTCATAGTGTTTTGCGATTTCTTTATGGTCTAACTAAAGCACATTTATACCGATTTTTGACAGGGCGAGCGTGTGTGTATGTGTTGACAATTTACAAACAATATATATATTTTTTAATTTTATTTTAAAATGTAATAATGAAAATGTATCTTTCTGGATTTCATAAAATTAAAAGGTGGAAAAGCTATATATATTATTTTAAAATAAATTAAAAAACGATAAAATAATATTAATATTAATACAAACGAAACGTATTTTGAATCGATAAAGCGTCGCGGAGCAAATTTAATTAAAAATAGGTATATATAAATTTAATTAAAATTCATCGTCGTTCGCGGCAGTCGGATGACTCTGATCGTTGGCACTGCTATTATCGTTGCTCGCCTTTTGCGCGCCGCCATCTGTGGCCGCTTTGGATGAAGAATTGCCGTTGCCGGCAGTGACTGGCGCCGCCGCTGGTCGTGAATCGGTATCATCGCCTTCTTGTGCACGCACAGCCGCCTCCAGCGCGCGTATACGATTCTCATGCTTCACAATGATCGCCTTCAATTTGCGTATTTCATCGGTGATATCGCGCAGATCCTTTTCCTGTAAAAAACAAAAACGTAAAAAAAAACTTCAGTTCGTTTCCTTGAGGTTTGCTTGCTAATTTGGTTACTTACACTGACACCGCTCACAAAACCGCACCCGCTCGATGCATTGTTGTTATTCGATGTCGCATGATTACCACCAAGCACTGCGCTGCTCGCACTCTTCGAAGTGCCCGCTGAAGCCTTGTTGAGGATGTTCGCTTTCTTTGTCACCGACAGCGACTTGTTGGCCGATTGTGAGACATAGCCACCCTGTACAATAGAGACACGATCCTATTTAAGCGTTTTAGAATTACTGTTCCGCCCGCTATGGGAGCGGAGAGATTGGAAATTAACAAAGAACACAACGAAAACACAACGACGCCGCAAAACGTGCGTGTTAGCGATGATGAAATGGAATAAGATACATATGGGATGTATGTGGATGGTATGATGCATGCGAAGTGAAAATTTTGCATGAAATCCGATGTATTTCTCGTATGTAAGCTTGCATGCATTGATGTCTGCTTTGGATTTTATTTACTAATTTCAAGATATGTATGTATGCTAGGATCTCAAATGTTAAGGCTTGAACTTTATGTTTTTTTTAATTATGTTGATGTTAATATTATGTTAACATCTTTGCTTGCTAGAAGCAATAATTAAAAATTTCCCTCCTTTTGGCATATGTATGTATGCATATGAATAGTGAATAATGCGGTTCAATTAGCATAAAACAATTGAAATTTTTTAAATAAAATTGTAAACAAATTGTTTCGAAATTTCGAAAAATAAATATAACAATTATTAATGCTTAAGTTAATAGTCATTCAAACAAGTCAGGCAGTAGTGGGCAGCCATTGAACAGAACCAAAGCGTAAATGCAAAATACCAAACGCACAAAACTTTAAATTGGAATACAAATTCTCCAAAAGCATATCGTATAGAGTAAAGCATATTGAAAGTAGTACAAGTTAATAAATTAAAATTAATTCACTAATGTCTTTGAATTTTTTAAGAATTGTTGCTAATTTGTGGAGGCAGTGCTTGGGTAGATAAATATCTGTTAAGAGACCCGACTTTATTGAAAGCATGTTTATATCATAAAAAACTGTTTTTTTTTCTTTAATTATGGTCCCATTTTCATACAATAGTTTTTATCACAGAAACAAAAAAGTAAATCGTAAAAATTTTATATTGATGCTAGCTATATAGCGTACCGTTTATGTATTCCAATTTTATAATTTATTGACACACTCTACGCACAATACACTTACTTTAAGCGAAAATGTCAATGGTTCGGCATCATTTCCAGCAATCCATTCCTCGGCAGTTTGTGCAGCATCCTCGGCTAAGGTGTCCGGATACAGATCCTCTTGGAATAGATCTGATTTACGCGGCACTGTCATCGAGATCACCTGGCACAAGCCATTATTGTTTAGCCGATAGAATTTAGCTATTTCGCAGGTTGTGACGTCGCAGCCCCGCTTTGGCATCAGGCCAATACCACGTTGGGGATCTGGCGTTTGAAATGTGTTGATGTAGTGTACAAACGGTGGCTCTGGCGTTATCTACAATCAAGTTATAGTATTCAGATACAAAGAAGAAATAAATATTTTTTTAATAACTTTAATTTTTTTCAATTACCTCAAAGTAACGTATAACTGAATCGCCTTTACCGCATAGGTAAATCAAATTCGTATCCGCATCGTAAAGTGGGAACATCACACCGTTTGATGTGTCCAATTCCACCATAACGATGGGTTCATTAAGAGCATCAGGTGCGCGCAGCGAATACTGACGTTCCGATGAACGATTGAAACCGGTGGTGAAGATGAGACCATGACGCAGGAAGATGGCACGCGTTGCCTTCGATCCTTCATGACAAAGTGCTTCGCTTTCTATTTCACCGCTACGTGGATCATAGATACGTATCTTTTTATCCTTACATGTGGTTACCAATTTCGAACCATCCCAGTTGAAACATGCACTATATACAACATCCGGATGCGAGTCAATGTGAACGAGTATTTCACCAGTACCCACGTTCCAAATGACAACCTATTTGAAGAAAGGATATGTTATTATGAGTTTTTTGAGTCGAAGTTATTTCAGAATTTTCAGAAGAATGGGGTTGATGTCTAAACTCTGTAATACAGGGTGTTCAGCAGATAGCAGCCAGCAAATGTCAGTAGTGAATTTTGCGCTGAACTGTCAAATTTGATCTCCCAAAGAGAAAATATCTAACAAGTTCAAGGAACAGAAAATCTGCAAAACGTTTCTGGTTGCACTGTGAATTGTATCTTCTAAAATTCGTTACTAATATTCCTTTTTTTTCCAATTATAACTTTTTTCTTGTTGAAACTTCGATTAGTGACCTTCAATCAACTTTTTCCCGCTGTGGTTCAGCAGCGGGCTAAACTGTTTTGCAGTAAAAACTCTCTTATAATCAAAATAAATAGAAAAATTGTGCTCTGAATTTTAACAAGTACTGGATATCACTAGATATCATATAACTAAACACACTTAATTTTTCTCACAAATATGTTTACTCATCTAACCTTTTTTAAACTCGAAAATAAAAAATGCAAATAGTTGTTATACGTTATTAAAAAAATTTTAGCAGAATTATTATCAGTTTAGCCTCACCTGATTGTCTGAACCCGCCGTCAGCAGAACATTCAATGCTGAAGGATGCCAAAGCACAAGGCCGACACGACGTTGATGGAACACCAAATCGACGACAGGTTCGGTGAGTGTGCGTGACAGACCACCATCGGGTATTTGCCAAACCTTAACCACACAATCCTCAGAGCCAGAGGCGATGACGTTGTCATTGTGCGGACACCAGGCAATGTCCAGAACGGGTCCTTTATGGCCTCCCACCAATGGATGATCAGCAGCTATGCGACCAACCTGCAAAAATTAAAAGTGAAAATGTTAATGAATATAAATGATTAAAAATATCAAGTCAAATAATAAAACAAAAAATAAATAAATAAAATCAAATAAAAAATAATTATACATATTTACTTTTATAAAAAAGACCGAAAGAGAACAGCTGAAAGTATTCTATTTTTGCATATGAGTGTCAAATTAATTACAACGTTACACCAGCATTTGGATTTGGTCCGTGTGACGCTATGTCAACCTCATTTCCTAATTTCAGTCAACACATTATTTATTTTATTTTCTATTCGCGCTTCAAGTGCACCCCTCTATTTTTTCCAACTCTTTTTCAATGTTTATTTGTATTTTGTGGATTTTCACATTTTCAGTGTTTTCATATTTTCGTGAATAATAAAAATGGCACAGTCGTACTAGCCATCAATTGCCACACGACCACAATTCGCATTCGATATTTATCACCTGCTGTGAAAAACACTCCTTGCCGCACGCAAACTTGCTCGCTGCTCACGTCAGATTTGTCCAATATTTGCATATACATACGTATATATCAATATATATACAAAATTTGAAGAGTTTGTGCTCGTAAATATAAGCAATGCGCCGTGAAAATGCGTGAAGCAGGTGGCTCAGGCTCTTTCAGTGAGATTTGTAATGGCATCCAAGCACCGAAACACCAAAACATCGAAACACCTGACAACTGGTCATTAATAGCATTAAATTACGAACTAAACACATACATATATATCTTTATTTGCATGTCGGAATGTCTGCACTAATTTATATTTTATGAATATATCAAGTTTTTATGCATGTTTTGGAGTATTTTAAAAATTCTAATAGCATAAAATAATTTAATACATTTGAAATTATTAAGCCAAATAAATAAAGTTGTTTGAAAAATATAAGAAAATTTATACAATATATATGAGAATTGCTAATTTCACATTTTGCGCTTTTTTGCCCTTTGCCTTTTTTTTGGTGATTCGTTCCCTTTTAAGCGCGACCCTATTGTTTGAGAGAATTTTTGGAAACCACATTGCAAACAACTAATAGTTTTTGTAGCATTTTCAATATTTCATATTTTAAACATTGTTTACATATTCAAATATTTTGTGAAATTGACCGTTACTGGTTTTACCGTTAACACAAGCAGGTAGTTTTACTGCGTTTTTTTTTTTAAGAGTATCATACCCAATAATATTAAGTCAAAACAAATTAAAATGTAGCAACAAAATAATTTATTAATTATTTCAAAAGAGATCATAACAACAATGTTGTGTCTAAATATAAATTTTCTATGTCTAATTTAGAAAATAACGGAAAATAAATGAATACTTAAAAAGTACGTAACAAATTAGATTTCGAGAAAATAAAAAAAAAAGTTTTCAACAACACTTTCCTTTTATCCAATCCGTCAATCTCTAGGATCACTTTAATTTCGGGAAACATTGGATTAGTGGACTTTTACTCTTAAGAATAAAGTGGTGTTCTTAAAAAGACGAATTTAAAAATACCACTTTAAACCTTTTTCTCCAAAATGAATAGATTTCTGCATAGTATAATGTATATATTGGATACATATATACATACCTCAAAGGCATACTCATATTATCTGTAGTATATATCACATGTTTAAATTAACAATTTGCTAAAAAACAAAAAATATCAAGAAAACGCTTTAAGGAAATCCCTTTATTTGGCCAACAATTGCGAATATTCTAAAATTAAAACTCAGCAAGGAGTATAGCCTAAAAATAAGAAAATCAGAAAACATTAAACAATTTTGTACATACATACATATGTACATGTTTGAATCACGTTCTGAAAATAAACTACTTCCATCATTTCACTGACTAGTTGGGATTTTGCTTCATTATAGATGTGTGGAAACGAATATTCGAAGTATGGGGCCCAGGGTGAAGCATGGCACGATTTCACCAACTATCAGAAAAAGTTCCACTTATTAACATATTAGATTTATATATACATAATATATTATATATATTTGTTTCCATAAATTTGTTGAGGATTCAAGTTGTTTAGGTTATATGGAAAGTAAAGCATATGGAGAGTAGGCCATAATTTAACATCCCTATTGCGGAAAGCTACTGGATTATAGTTGCTGGTACACTTGCGTTGGATACAATAATAGGATTCTACTTCACGATAATAATAATAATAGGATTCTACTGAAGCCAGTTTACTTGAAAACGCAGATAACAACCCTGAGTTTATAATTCTGGGAAGCACTGCCCCAAATATTTGGTAACATTGCTCAAATTGCAACTATAAATCGTAGAATGAAAAATAAAGAAAAGGAAAACAATGCAGTTCATTAGAATTTAAAGTCGCTTAGAAGTTCAGAATTAATTTGTACGTTGTTCGCGAAATTACTAAATTCCTGTGCATTAAATGACTGTTTTTCAACTTGATTAATATTGGCATTTATAAAGAAACTGAAAATTTTTTTACTATCAATTTATAAATAAACAATTATAAATATTAGTTTAATCACATTAATACATCAATAGACAATATAAGTTCACAACAAAAAAGTGTGAAAGTAAATATTAAATACTTGGAAAATTCAGTGTTTAAAGAGCAACGTTTTTTTTTAAGATAAATTTTGGTAAATTATACAGTTAGAAACGTTCCTAAATAAATAAAAAATAAAGATATATATTTTCTTAAAGATATTCAAACTCTAAAATTCGCTAAATAGTGTAGGCAACTGCCCAAGATGATTTTGACATTTCTGCATGCTATAACAAGAGTTGATAGTAATCAATAATATACACAAAACGGGACCTCGTCAACTTTTCGAAATTTTTTCTGAGGATTTTTTTTTTATGTTGCATATCCGGCTTTAGGGCTCTCATATCAAAAATTATTTGTTAAATTTTTTTGTGTCAGCAGGCAACAGGGAAGTTTACCAGTTGTAAGACCTCGTATATATTCAATAGAAGAATTTTCTTGCTTTGAAAAGTGAAAAAAACTCTAATTGCTACCGATTCAAATATTGCTATAGGCTCATTCCTTAGAAAACCGGCAAATTGTCTGTATGGTTAGTACATCTCTTTATATGCAAATGAGTGGTCGCGAGTGCTGAAAGACGCAACGTTGATGAAAAACTAAAATTAAACATTTATTTTTAAATAATACTTCACCATGTTCGCAACTCACACACACACACACACACACAAGTTGGCTGATATTTGTGTGGCAGTAGAAAAGTTTAAATTTTCCTGCGCCATACGAGGATATAATTTTTTAAGTTTCTCTCATCATTGGTAAATCGTAAAAAAAAAAACCCCGCTTTGAAGAAGATCCAAAATTTTTAATATGATGCTGCAGTCTCCCCTTTTTACCCCCTTAACGAATTCTGTTTATTCACAATTTTTGAGTATAGTATAGTATTTTGGCAATACTGCAAATAATTGCTGACACTTTTAATTATGAAATTTATAGCATTGCTCAAAGAGAAAAATATAATATTCCAAAGGTATATCATCAGTTGAATTTATTAGCGCTTGAAAAAAGTGGCTGCATTATACCAAACAGCAGCTACGCATCACCCCCACGCCACCGCATGATGTGTTCACCAGCACAAACGTCGCTAATTTAAATTAGAATTTTTGCGCGCGTTACCTCAATTATTGGTCAATTGCCAAAATCTATCGTAGTCGTAAGTCGTATTCTATTTTTAAGCGATATATTCATTCTAAATGAAAAATCACTTTCGAATGCGTTTACACATACAAATGCATTTGCTGTATATGTGTCATTTCCCCGATCACCGCACTTTCCCTTCTACAATGCAACACACACAACACATATAGAAGAGAAAAAAAAAAGTGTTTATGTGTATTAAACAAATTTAGAAAGTAAAACTTTTTGGAACATTTTTTTGGCCTACGTTTGGCCTTACTTTGCGCACAGCAGTAGGGGTATACGCCCACACCCAACGCTTCACCAGCAACGGAGTGAGCTACTAACGACCAGTGGTCAGTCAGTTTGCTGCTAGTCTTTTGTTGTTTAGATGCCACTGCTGCTGGCGTTGGCTGGCAGTAGTAGTCTGCTCTGTGTTGCTCGCATTCAAATTACCAACGCGAGCCATTTGTAGATTTTCGTGTAATTTCGCATTTATTCTGCACTCCGATTCGCATTCAAATTAGTTTTCATTTGTGCTTCACATTGCTTTCACATAATTTTTAATTAAAATTAATTTTGCTATATTTTTTTTTTTATTGTATTCCAATAAGCCTATGCCTCCACCATTCTAATTCGTATGACGTTAATTTTATTTTGTTTATGCAAATAATAAATTTATTGTAAATACAAACTGGGCTAAATTTAGTTCTTTTCCCTGCACGCGCATGTATCTATGTACGCTTATAGAGACGTGTATGTATGTACCATGCATGCACCTTCTTAAGACTTCACCTAGCGTTGAGGTACACAAAGAGCGAAATTTTTATTTTAACCTTAACCTTATTTGGAAACGGCTTCAGCAGTCCAATTACAGAGAAAATACATTTCTTCAAAGTGTACACATGCGCATGTGTGTGTATGTACATATGTATGTAAGAAAAAATTGTGTGTGCATGCATAAAATACTTTGTGTTGGAAAAGCGTAAAAATAGCATTAATTATATAAGAAAGACGTTGAAGATGTTTCAATTTTGTTTTTGATCTCACATATTTATTTATTGTACGAGTTGAAGGACGAATTGTTTTTAAGTGTGTGTTTGTTGTTTACACAATTTTGTAAAATGCTGAAAATGTGTTGGCGTTAGAAGACTCGCTGTCTATTTATCATGATCACCAATTATTAGAAAAAAATATTTAAATCTGCGCGAAGAAATTTTCAACGGAAGCAAATACAAATATATTTACAAATCTACATACATATATACGCTAAATGCATATGTATATTTAAATACACAGTGTACATATGAGTATATAATGCGCACATCCTTGAGATTTCTTGACGTAATCCGTTATATAGAATATAATAGTAAAATATTCATCTGAAATATCAAAATTAAAAATTCTTTATATGCTTGATTAAATGATGCCTGATTAACTATATATAAATATATATGTTTCCGGTCTTATCAAATCGCTACCACATTTGGGTTTTTCCCTAAAAATTACACTCACAAGTCTTGGAATATACTTAGTAAATAATTTTGTAAATAATAATAATATAAAATTTTGTTCTGTCCTTCTCAAAACTTACTTGGCGAGAATTCTTTAACCTGGTGGTAACTTTTTCGTTAAAAAATCTGGTAGAATATCTACAAACTTTTTAGACTCTTTCTATTTTTTATTGATGATGAATATGTCTTAAAATCGGAATTAATACTTTTTGCTGGCTTTAATGAATAATACGTAGATTATACTTCTGTGAAGTATTGTAAAAATTATGCATATGATTCTAATAAAAATAAGAATATGATATTCATAACATATTAATGTTTAACCCCGCACTTTTATATAATACCCCACTACCAGCCTCTGTTGACATGGTTACGACCGATGGCTATATATATATTGGACGTAATCGTTATGGAGTATAAGTTGAAAGAGAAACATAAAAAAGTTTAGGTTAGGTTAAGATCATTTGATCATTGAGATAGCAGATCTTGCTAGACTTTTTTGGGCTTGACCGGAAAAGTTTTATATTTCCCTATTCAAAATATAACATCCATCATATTGCTATGGAATTTTTCACAAACAAAAACCAAAAGACTTTTTTGACAACTATCAATTACCAATTGTTTAAGCTAAATTGAGTAAACTTGAAGACCCAAACATAAAGAATATTATTATATTTTATTTCTCTCAACTCAAATAGAACCATATATCTCATCGGCAACCGTAATCATTTTGTAATTGGATTAAATTTTCTATCAATCAAATTTAATCATCTTTTTTATTTCAACTCTACGACAACATAATCGATATATATTGCTGTTATTTTTTCCATAAAAAATAACCGTTACTCTTGAAGTTCAATGTTATCGATTATTATGATTATTGATTATGAAAGATTTAACAATAAGTGTTCCGAAAGCTTAAAAAATTATGTAGTCAATAACTTCCTAGAATGTGTTAGGATTGTAAAAAATATAATTTTCCGTGATCTTAAAAGCCGACTTATACATATATTGCTGGGAATATAAATGTAACAAATTTCAAACAAAAATATTACAAAATTTTTAAAATAAACGTTTTTATTTGAGCAAAAAGATATTTGAAAAAAAAATAAAGCTCAAACATGGTTGAACAAAAC
Source organism: Bactrocera minax (assembly GCA_021498325.1). NCBI lineage: Eukaryota > Metazoa > Arthropoda > Insecta > Diptera > Tephritidae > Bactrocera > Bactrocera minax. The sequence goes on from JAKEEE010000004.1 coordinate 6,177,748, forward strand.
TTTGAAATATAGGTTATGCAATTATTAAAAAAAAATATTCGAAATGAAAAACATGTCATATTTATTATCTTAGTATGTTAGAAAATAATGGCTCGATAGTGCCGGTGTTGTTTTAAACGAAATCTTCAAAATGTTTTTTAATTCGAAAAAACAAAAAAATCAAAATAACCATTATTTTCAGTTAGTACTAAATCACTCAAGATATTGAAAATAGTAGTAATCGAGTGAATAAATTTAATAAAAACGATTACCTTACAAAACGAACGTCAATCACTGCAATGAACGTATTTTTGACATAGGAGTTTTCTTTTTTAAATGACGCACATAGGCCAAGACAAACGTCATTTCACCCACACAGTTTCCGAACGTTTATTTTCACTATTTTCAATACCATTTTAATTATTTTATAGAAATCGCCAGTAAGTCTATTCTAAATTCCTTAAACGTGTGTTCACATTTACAAAATAATCAAATAATTTCTTATATATACATATATATACATGTAGGTATTATTTGTATGTATGCGTGCTTGGTTACCTTATTGTGTGGTAGTACAATGAATGCTCCACCGCCAGCGGACTCCACAATGATTGCCAAGAATTTCGGATTCACCGCACAGAATGTGGAGTCCCAACTGCTTTTTGAAACGCGTATATTGTCGTAGCATTGCTCACGTTTCAGTGCCTGACCGTAGACGTGACGAAATTTCGAACTTCGTACAACGCGAAATGACATTTTTTTGGTTGCTCTTAGTTTATTGCTTCTCTACAGTTGCTTTGTTGTTGCTACTACTATGAGTACTACTACTATGTATGCTTACTGTAGTAGTTGTTGTTTTTAGTGGTATTTTACCGCTTTTACTTAGGATTACTAATTCTTTTTTTTTTTTTTTTTTTTTTTTTTTTTTTTTTTTTTTTTTTTTATTACAAAAACTTAATATTTTTTTAATTCGCCTATTTTGTTGTTATTTTGCTTTGAATCGAGTTTTGCTGAGCTAGTAGTTTTCAATTTTGTTGTTTTTGTTGCAGTTCTAACGGAAATGTTTAGATTTCGAATCGGTGTTAGTCGTCGTCGTGGTTGTTAACTTGGTTTATTTATTTGTGAATTCTTGACTCTTGACGGTTGACGATTGATGTTGCTCGATTTGTTAGTTTCGTGCTGTTATTGTTGCTATATTTGCTGTTATGTATTTTGTATTTATGCTATTTGATCTGAAGTTGACTTTGTCTTGTTTACTGTGGTTACAAGGCTTTACTACTACTTGTCAACTCAATTTCTTCCTTCATTCGTGCACACTTTTTGACGTGTCGAATCTGCCAATTAGAATGAAAAACTATAAGGTATCTGGTAGATTAAATAAAACAGTTTGTTTACAGATAAAACTTCAATAGGTATTTATTGTAAACAATTCAAACAAAAATGCACTTTATGGCTTGTGTTTATTTAACAGTTGCACTCAACAACTTTGATATTTACTACAATATATTATCCATTTTTTTGATATTTAAATATACATTTGCTACATTTTATTGTTGATTTGTGCTGTTATCGGGTTTGTATAAATATATTTATGTATTTCTTCTGAAACGTTGAAGTTTTATATTGTTTTTAATAAAAAAAAAAAGTTATATTGCAGTTATGAAAACACCTTTTAACAAGTTCGTTTGAAATTTTCAGTGTCAACGCATTACTAGCGACCGCAAAGTTGTAATTTATATACCGTAATCGATATGTGTGTCATATTAAAAATCCTAACCTACGACAATTTTTCCGCAACAATTTTAACAGCACTATATACACAAACACACACGTGCATACAATTGAACGTGCATCACAGCTTGCTGATTAAATCTTTACGACTTTTTTTCAAACTTGAGAAATGATATTTAATTTCTAAATGTAAAATTCAACCGATTGATAAACAAATAAACTTAAAGAAATAAATCCTTGTTATAAGCATATTCAACAAAATTTATGTTTTTTTGTTTTTTTAATTTGTAATTCCATAATTCGTAATTTAAAAAAAAAAATCCCTGAAAAATAAGATTAACACAATTTAAATTTCATAATAAAACTAATGAATTTCTCCACCTATTTTTTAAGGTCAATTAAATCATAGTCGCTCTTCAAATTTCTTAACCTGGCAGAAGTACTAGATGTTTTCTATCTACAATATATGAAAATTAAAGTTTTGTTCGAAAGATTTCAAGACGCGTATTTCATAAATTCCGTTTCTATTTCCTTCGGAAAATTTGTTAAATGCCACTAAAACGGAAACGGTTTGATAGCATTATTATAATTTTTACCGACTAACTTGTTGAGTCAATATATATTTAAAGAAATTTTTGTCATCATTTCTTTTTCAACACGTTGGACATTTTCGCCCTTCGCTAAAAGGAACATAAAATAAAGCAGAAAAATATCCAAAAGACAATATTACTTATTTAGCATAACATTCGAATAGATAAACAATACCGATATTTAAACGATAAGCTGTAATTTTTAACACTTTTTATTATGACTTATTATAGTTTTTATGCCTACATATATATTTATGTTATTTGTTAAGCGCTAACCCAGTTTTTTAACGTTTAACACGGTCTTGTGTGTTTTCATAAGTTTTATTGTGCAAACAACGCATTCAAAGATGTTAAGTCAATGGGCCCGTATATATAGTCGTACATACATATATGTATAAAAGGTGAAAACCATAAAAAATGTTGTTATTCAATAAATTTGGCTGACACAGTTTGATATTTTCAATTGTGTGGAGGGCAGTTGGTGATATTTTTCCATACAAATCTCCATAACGGCAAATCCAGTTGAGTGCATTCAGGGCACGGTTGCCACCGATAAGTGGATTCAGATCGTATGTTGGATAACATCAAGATTTACATAGATGTAAGTATGTTTAAACATATGCAGACTTTAAAATGTGCATTCACTTTCTGGTGTCTGGTTTTATAATGAGATAAGTCAATCACAATCCACGCTTTACAAAATCATAACTCTATATACTTAGCATTAAAGAGAAAAACATAAACAAGATAATTACACAAATAACAACATTAGTCGGCTCTTATACGGAAGTCGATTAAAGTCAACATTGGCATTTAATGACCGCATACTGTTCTTGTTCTGAGATAAAGCTCACTTCTCAACTTTATACATATTCAACAAGTCTCACATATGTGCACATATGTGCAGTACGACTTACTAGCTTTGGTACATATGTACATACTATGCTTATGTACATATACAGCTACTGATATAAAATTCTGATATTTACCACGAGAATGAAGCAGACAATGAATTCAAGTGCACTTGCAAGCAACGGATTAGCGTTACGTATGCATATATACACAATAGCGTAATGTATATTAATAGTAAAAACGAATTGTAAAATAAGTTACATGACTAGTTTATAATGTGAAATCGTAAAAAAAAAATAAAATTTGTTTTCACTTCTCACTGCCCGTTGCATTATATGCATTTGCTGCACTCGTTGATATTGTCAATTTGCTCTTAATTTGTCTATGAAATCATAAATAAGAATATGCGCATCATAAATTCTGTATTTGCACGCGCAATAGCCATTTAATAACGCTCCATTGCATACCAAAACAAGACGGACACTACGGCAGACAGCGCAAAAATCAGCATTGATGACAGCATTGGTAAAGCGTGGCAAAAATTGCTGCAACGTGAAAATATTTCAAGTTTAATTGCAATTGCAATTGCAATTTTCACACAATTAGCAACTTATTTTGTGTTAGAGTGTGATTTATTATGCATTTGATATTTACCTTCCAATGCAGGAGATGGGAGTTTAGCAGCTTAATTATCGATATTAAACCGAATTAGCTGATTTTAGACATCACCAAATTGTTAATAAAAGCAGTAACAATGCTACGAGGAGTGGCTACAAATAAACTTATTGCATTTATTACAATACAATATGCCATTCCAGACAAGTATAGGGTACATAGCGACAGTACAAGTGTTAGCTGCCAGTGTGCCTGCTCGAAAAATGTGAGCGTCTTGTAAAGTATGTGCACAATATGTGAGGGAGGGTGCCGCAGTAGTTGGTTTAATTGTGTAAAAATATTTTACTGATGTCTGCAACGCGATAAGAAACCACATTTGCCTCTACTGCTGCCGCATATTTTCCGATGACACATAGCAAGCCATCGGTATCGGCATTTGAGGCATGTCAAAATAAAGTGAAAAACGAAGAGAGTAGGATAAACTAACGGTATAATCATTTTAAATGTACTGATGCATGATTTGGTTAAAAACCATGTTTCAAAACCATGCATGCACATAACGTGAATTTTTGAAACTAATATTAAGCTATGTATGTATATGTGAAGTTTGACTCAAACTCACTCTTTCTTAATTTCATGTATGTATGTCTACAAAAGTATATTATTTCTATATGTACGATGACAACTTATAGTTTTAAGCACTGAAATGCAGCTGATAAAGCTGCAACCCACCTAAAAACACCACCGACCTACAAGTTCGTAATCATACACTTTATGGACACTTCACAACTGCTTTATGTATACGCCTAATATTTCGTCGCACACAATCTTCAATCCTAGTCATATTTATACAATAAACACTTTAGTACAAATTAGGCGATTGATTGCTTATCAGATTTTTGTTTACAAATTTATTTTAAAACAATAAGTATAATAAAATCGTCATTGTGTGCGTGTTAACAAAAAATAAATGAATAAATTACATAGATACGTTTCAGCAATGATGTCACCCAGCCGATGAAATGATTTCTTGCGAAAATTTAGAAAGCGAACTGACAAAATTAACGCTTTGTGCGCTAATAAAAAATAGAACTCAATACTGAATGTATAAAAAAAATCGAATATAAATGATAACTTTATCATATTTTATATATGTACTTGATTAAAGTATACTGAAATTTTAGTATGTATATGTGCAAATATTACTAATATTATGAAAGTACCGGTAATAAATACTAAGCCTAAGCCACTGACATTTATGACTAATTACAGGGATCGTTCCCACAACAGTGGCGCTACTTAAACGGAACTGGCCGAAATTTATATCCTGCCAAGAAAACACAAATAGGTAAGATTTTCCAAAATTATTATTTAATCTTTTTATTTTTGGCAAGTGGATGGTACAAGTTTATAATCGGTAAGGGTAACATATCCAGCATTTTATTTAGTTAATTTTGTAACTATACCCAAATATTTCAAAAATAAATAAGAATTAATTAAAGCTACTACAGAAAATGGCAAATCAACACGCTGCTGCAGGAGACAACGAGAATATCTCGGATCAGTCATACATATATATATGTATATTTATACAAATATTTAAATGTATATGAAAATTTGTACGTGTTGCGTTGAAATTATGCGATACAAGTAGCCAAAATGCAGACAACGAAGACATGGAGCCGACTAAGGCCGCACTGCAAAAGTGTACTTTGCAATGATGAGCAATGCCAATGCGCTGATAAAGACGACGCAATCACTTGCAATGAGTCTCCACGCTCTCGCTGGTACCACTACTGGTGCTCCGAATACAGCTACTGCGGACGGCGCTTTGTGGCAAGCGATACGGATGACGCATTCGCTTTGAATTCATATTACACACATACATTCGTATAATTACAATTGCTATAAATTATTATGATTTTTCTTTTGCGAAAACTGCATGTGTGTTTCCTATCCACTAGCTCCAATGTGCTAATGATTACTGCATTTAAAAAGCTTTTTCAAATTATTTCTGTTTGGGGTGACAAAAGTGCCAAGTGTCTGCCTGTTTGTCTCCGAGACATTTTGCTACAATAAATAGTTGCATATACATACATATATTCTTTCTGCCAGTCTGTCTGTCTGTCTGTCTGCCAGTCCGCCAGTTATTTAAAAGTCTGCCGCTGTCCAACTCAGCACGGCAGCTATCTTTAGCTATACTCATGTGAATCTATGTACATATGTTTACTTTGCAGTTGATTTTATATATTTGTATGTAACGATATTTGCTAACAGTACGTCTGAATGACTGACTGCCTGATGGTTGATTGCATTGCCACAAGTTGACAAGTTGCTCAAGGCGTTGAAGCATTGCGTTGCTAAATCACATTTCTGATAATACCATTTGGTGATGTTGCTTGTGGTTTCATTTTGAATTTTCGAAATATGCCTGCGTTCGCTATGGTGACTAGGCTATGGGTAGTCTGCGCATGAATGCTTGCTCGCCTGCGTCACATTGGTTGCATGCCAGCGCGCGCGCTTTGCTCACTGTGCGACAAGTGAAAGTGGAACTCTATTTCTAATTTTAAACTAAGTCGCGTACTTTTTGTTGATTTCTTTTTGGTTTAGCTCAATTTGGTGATTTATAAATTAATATGTTCTCCTCAGAATGTATGTTCTACTTATGGTCATGACTAAATTTCTAATTTTTATCCGCCTTGTAAAATGTAAAATGTTAATATTCCAAAGTAAACGATTTCATTTTTTACTTTGCATTTATAGTATTTGAAAATCAACACAAACTTCATAAATAACATCAACTCGCCAATATCAGATAAATACACTGCTTCTTTAAATAATGATAATTAGATATCTACATAGTATAATATGTATGTATGGCTAAGTTTCAATACTTCTGCCAAGTAGAATGCAATTATTTACATGCATATGCAAATGCTGTAAGTGCGTATAATCTTATTAAGTAAGTACTTGCGTCGAAATGCCAACTTTTGAATTTGTAACATTTAATTATAGATAAACATATAGCATTTTTATTTGTCTGCAACTACGTAATTATATTGACTTAATTTTTCGTTTGTCCGGCTTTACTACTTATACCATATATAGATAGGCAGTCGGCCTCAGTATGTCGTTCTTTGGTACTGCGTGGGGGCACTAACCACAGCCAGCAAACAAACAAGCAATACATTTATAAGCTCGACAGGCATATGCAGACGACTTTTGGCGTGAATTCACGCTTGCGCGCAAGCGCTCTAACACAACAGCGCTACTCACCTCACCTCACCTCGATTTCTTACCGCACTCTTTCACAGTTGGAGGTCACATTGTCGATTTGTTTTCACACTTGCTTAGCCATTTGATATTAACCTTTGCTTTACATAATTTTTGCTGTTGTTATGATTATTTTCCTTTTTGCTACACATTTATGCTTTCTTAATGACTTTAGCAGTTATTATTTGCTACATTTGCATGCCGACTACTGTTCGCTTCCACATATGTTAATACAAACGTATGAATCTATATAAATACATATCTACCAACGTACATTAATGTATTATACATTTGTAGACGTGCAATATTTAGTCGACTAGTGCGTGTTGGGAGATGTATGGCGCCCCATCTCATAGACGGTTCGTTTACCCATTGGCGCACAATTCTTTCATGTGAACGTGGCTTTGCAAGTAATACGATGAGTCAGAGCGTTTTGTTTCGATGCAAAAATCCCTTTGTATAAGTTTAAAACTTATATGGTTTGTCTAAAAAATATATTATGCCTTCAAAAAGCAATTACAATTTTTAAAACAAAATACTCTTTACTTGGTACTATCTATATTTGAAAACAAGCAAACGCTTTTGTGTTTTAGGTACTACCAATGTATTAAAACTAACTCCAATTTACTTTGCTGGCAAATTGTAAAGCAAAACAAAAAAGGTAACTGCTAAACATTATAGTCTTGCTTAAAAATTGGAAATATGTTGGAAAGTAAAGATGCTTCTCCTCTTAAAAAATTACTCTCCCATTAATATTTGATTAGATACATATCTTATATACATATTTACATATATATGTATATATATATTTATTACCAATGGCATAAAAATATTTGTTCAATTATGAAATTAATATTCGCCGGTTTTCATCTTTTTTTATGATTACAAAAACAATGCACTGTACAAATGTCCTTGTGTAGAATGACTATCGACTTGTTGCACATTAGGCCCATTACAATGTACAAGTGTATGTGCCATGCGTAAATATGCATGCGCAAATACATAAATATAAAATGTGAAAAATATTCCGTTACGCTTTGCATCTTAAAGTAAAAATATGTTTTGTGTAATTTAGCGGCTGCTATTTCTAAACAAAACAATGTATATTTATGAATTAGAATGCATTGACAGCAAAAACTTAACAAAACAAACAAAAATGTTGCATTCTCTCAAAGTTTACGATGCTCCCAAGCAAAATATAGTAGCTTATATGCTACAAACAGCATGCGGGGGGGAGTGCAGTAACAATGGACAGAGGCAGCAACATTTTTATTCCCTTTTTTGGGTGTTGGACTCAGATAACACACTCTCGCCTTTATCTTTCGTATACTGTGAGATGTGTGAGCAGGCAATCACCACAGCAAAAAAAAAATTCCAATACGCTGGTCGCTCCGTTTGCACTAACGTACTTGTAGCACTGCGAACTACAAAATGTGCGAATTCCGCACGCATACAAGTTAAGCGGCAAGAAGCACACATCAGCATACACATACATATCTTGAGTGCTTTGCGTAAAAGTGAAATATCAAAAAAATATAGTTTAAAATTGCCACAAAGTATTTTTCACCATTCCGGTGTTTCAGCTAGCAATCCTGTTAGCACTTATTTGTTGTCCTGTTTAAAATGTACTCATTTTGTAACAATTTCATTTTTAATGTGTTAGCATTTTTACACTGACAACACAAAAAATACCCATAACAGCACAAATCACGTCAACACTTTGGGCTTGACGCAGAGAATAACTCAAAAATTTACAAATAAAAAAAAAGCCGCTCAGCGTCTCACATTCACTCACATTCACTCACTTTTCTTTAGGATTCACTTTGGATTCTTTCAATTTCAATTTTCCTTTCGCATAAAAGAAAACGCGCACAAAGCTTTCCGTGTAGCCTAATAAATTCAAATCGCTTTGTTGCTAAAGTTGCTAAAAAAAACAAATATCATCCGCGTATAATTTCTGTTTTGAAAGAATTGAGAACTTTAAAAAGTTTTAAGGGGAAAGAAGAAAATCCAACAAGAACGAATGAAGAAAACTCCGACTGCCGATTCCCGACTGATTACGAACAAAAACTAAACTCACTAATCTGACAACGAATTCCGGTAGACTGGTAAACTGCTAAACTGCTAAACTGGCAAACTCAATTTCTCAACAACTGACGCAAATTCAACTTTCCAATTTCAGACATAAACAAGAACCGACTATTCACCACTTTCAGATGTCAAAATTGCGCGTGATAGGAAAACGTCAAAAAAAAATAGTGATGCCAGACTAAGCATATAACTCAAGAGTCTACAATAGAATTTAAATGCCAACAGAAATAAAAATTAATGGCAATAGGCCGAAAAGTTCACACAGCTTCTATTAAAGGGCGCCACTTTTGAATCTCTCAAAGCATACATAAATTTCACAGCTTTCGGTTTCATTTGATTTGTGAGATATAGGTTTTTAAATGGTATAATATTTGAAAAAACTGATTATGCTCACTAATCAAATATTTAATTTTTAAATGACTTTTAATTTCGTATATATTTTATACACAATAAAAATAGAACATATACATTTGTTATAGGTCATGGTTATCGTTTTTGGATTCACACATCAGAAGCGCACTGTTTCCAAAAGTTTGCCAGTTTTCGCCAAGTAAAGTAGTTCCTGTATTTTTAATTGCAACATCGCTCGTATATGCGGTTCTCTAACATTGGCCAATTGTAATCCAATACTTTCACCAAACACTTGACATTCGCGCATTTCAGAAGGCGCTAACCCAATCGGTACAGCTTGCAAATGATTTGGATGTACAATGGTTACAGGCGTTTGATTAATAAGTGGAGGGATGGCAGATTGTGGCGTTTGCGGTTGTAGGGGTGTTGCATGTATTATATTTGGAATTGGCATTGTTGCGGCAGAAGTAGACGATATGTTGGGATCATTTTGTATGGCATTTATTTGGATTTGGCTCTGAGGATCTACATCCACCGCTGTATTTTCTACACTTATAGCAGGTGGTGGAACACTAATAGACGAACAGACACGTTTTCGTTGTGGCCGAAAACATGTATCCGGCTTAACGTTAGCCTGAGGTGGATGCTAAAACACAATGGTTTATTTCGTATGAAATTCACAATTTAAGAGAATTAATTACTTTACCATTTCATCATCTGGGTTTGTGGGCGCAACAACTTCTGGTTTTGAATTTTCACGTAGAATAGCTGTTTTTGACTCGTTAGTTGCTATTTTATCCAATTGTTTGGATGGGGATGGGCTAACCGCTTCAGTTTTCATAAAAGACCTTCTGCTTCTTTTTCTGCTATTGACAGCCGTAGTATTAGTCTTTAAATAAAAATTTTTAAAAACTTACAATTTCCTTTTTTAACTTACTTACTTTTGCAATAGTTTTAGCCTCCTCTATTCCGTTTTCTAATGCATTTGTCTTAACATTAACTGCTGATTCCCCAAGTGTCAATTTGGAATCTGTCTCGTTTGCTTCCGACCATATCTCATCCTCGTTAGTTACCTCGCATACAGATTCACAAAACAATGATGGCACAACACGTTCTTGACCCTCTTGGTATGCATCCAAGTCTTCAGAAGCAGTTAATGCCTCCTTGAAAATGTCATAATATTCCCACGCTATTAAAGACTGCATTCCACTATCTTCTTTCAATCTATTTTTCTTATAAGTTTGTAGCATGTTTCGATACTTCAAATCACAGACTTCCGCAGTTAATGAAAAGTCGCATAATCCTTGCCGTCTCATTTCTGTGGCAATCTCAGACCAAAGTTCTTTTTTTTGTCTTATACGTTGTTGGAACTCTAGTTGCCTTTCAAAACGCAGTTGCAGCATAACTCGTGTGCATTCCGGTGTCCACCTGGTTTGCGCTTGAGGCGATTGTAGCTCACAATTTTCACCGGTTTCGTTACACTCTGCCGCTTCAGAGTCACAAATTTCTTCTAATTGTGGTTCAGTTTTGTTACGCTTTGATTTCATTTTGTTTCTCTGAAGGTATTTGTGTGTGTTGCAGATAATTTTTATATGTTTTATATCACCGAATATTCTACAGCCACCAATGATACCAATTTCACGATTTACTTCAATCAACTTTCGTTTTCTTTTTTCTTTTTCATCAACTGTTGCCAAACAACAGCCAACCTATACAAAAACAACAATAGTAGGCACACCAAAATGAACCACCACTAAGCGCAATTTCTTTCAACTGTGCTGCCACCATTTTGGTGAATCTGTCAGCAGCGAAACGCAAATTGAGCATCGTTTTTCAAATCACAGCGAAACCGATTTATCACATTGGATTGGTGCAATGGTAGCGGTTATCAACGCTTTGACAATCGCAGCATTACAACAACAATTAACTATAAATCCGGAGACGAAAGGTGGACGACAACAAACCAGAGAAAATATGTACATACATAAGTGTATGTCAAAAAGCAACCCAGTCATACAAAAGGCAGTCTCTCTTGGAAAGCTTGATAAGATAAGAAATTATACTCTTATTTGTTTAAAACATATTAACATTTTTAATTTATTATTTACGATACAACAATAACATTGTTAACAGTTTTACAAATCAAATCTAAAAATTTTAAACTTTTAAAAGTATGGCGATGGTAGGAAAAATTAAAAACTTCCTAATAGTTGTTACATAGTATAGAGATACAAAATTTAACGAACGTCAATTGTCAATGTTGCTTGGAGGAAGTCGAGATGGTAACATCTCCACATTTTCTTATCTATTGTCCAGTCTTGTCCATACCATTCGGAAAGGTGTGTTGGTGCGTTGGTTTCATGGGGCATGCAAAGATGTGGTGGAAGGTGTGGTGGATGTGTGGTGGAATCATGCGGAACTCTTTGCATGCAAGACATAAGTTTAGTAAGTCGGGCCGGTTCTGGATAGGTAAGACTTTAATCTGCTGCAGTATCCAGAACGAAGTTACACGTGGGTCACTCTAGTTTCGCGAGGCGACTTGAGCTCTCGATAGAAATAATTATGTGCAGATGACCTGATGCGAGAGTTAATATATATAGAGAGGGTTAACTGTTATCGTCTATCTGTTCCGCCAATTCCATCCCATATGATCTTTTGACAGGCTAGAATGGTTGGAGGGGTCTGATCAGACTGGGAGCCATGCTAACTAGTTGAGCTCCTGAGGACGGTTGATGTCCTTAGTTGGCCTCTCATTGCGAGTGGGAGCGCAGTGCGAGAACCAGGTGCTAATTGCACTATCGTAGAGGTGGTTGTCGCAGTGATGCGTTAACGTAACTTGGGTCCACTCCCTATGTGTCTTAAGGTCTGAATAGGTCTTAAGATGGCTCCATCCATTATATTTGTTACAAATAACCGTGGCGGAGTTTGGATGAAACCTTTTGGCGCAACGCAACGCAACGCGCAGAAAAATTCCTCTGGGCCGGGGTTGGACTTAATGCCAGCACAGATCAGGAGGATAAAGAGCAACCCCGTTACTAGGTGTTGCTATAACTATATTCGTGCGTTTTTTGTTTTTTTTCAAAATTAAACGTTTATTTAAGAAAAACATGTACACTAGTATTATTCAATGTATTGCCCATTTAAAGCTATAACATTTTCCCATCTTTCTGGTAATTTGTGGATTCCATTGTGGATAATTTTTGAAACTCTGTTCTGATGTGAACCGTATTCCAGTGAGGGCGTTCTGCATCGACCAAAACAAATGGTCGTCAGAAGGGGTTAAACTTCCCAGCCGCTGTTTTCCAAATAGTTTTTAACCGGTCTTGCCACATGAGGTCGAGTGTTGTCAAGATGGAAAATTATTGTCTCGTGATTAGTCGCGAATTCCGAGAGTTTTTCGGCATTTCTCGGCAATTACTCGCTTCAATTTGATGAGTTGTTGTCGGTAGCGTTCTCCATTAATGGTTTCACCCTGTTTTAGAAGCTAATAATAAAGCACACCCTTCTGATCCCAGCAAGTACAGAGCATTACCTCAGCGTCATGGATATTCGGCTTTGCCGTTGATTTGGCCGGTTGACCAAGTTTTACATATTATTTTTTGTATTTAGGCTTCTCGTAATGTATCCATTTTTCATCACCACTCATAGTCCGATGCAAAAACAACTTCTTTTTGTAGCGTTCAAGCAGCATTTCTGACATGTCAAATTGTCTCTCAACTTCTCTTGACTTCAATTCATATGGCACCCAATTTCCTTGCTTTTGAATATACCCGGCTGCTTTTAAAATTTTTGAAATGGCTGCTTGAGTGACTCTCAAAGATTCTGCGAGCTCTTATAATGATGATGATTCCAGTTAGTCATCTTCAAACTTTTTTGGCTGCCCAGGACGTTCTTCGTTTTCCAAGCCAAAATCAACACTTTTAAATAGTGCAAACCTACCATGAACTTTTGCCACGTTCGCTCAACTAAAGCATGTTCACCATCAAATTCTACCAAAAATTATGACTTTTGCGGGCTGAGGTTTTCTTCATATTAAAGTAATGAAAAGAAGAACTCCCCACCGAAACACTTCTTCACAAGGACAGTGGCCTTCCAACGCATGTTCGGAATATTGGAACAACAGAATAAAAATCAAGTTACGCCATTTCTTGGCAAACCGCACGAATATAGTTATATAAGAATATATAAATCAACTATCACTTTCATTATATGGTAGTAATATTGTATTTTATTTTAAGCGATGCCAACATATATACATATATATGTACAAATTATACTATATTGAAACTTCCGGAATTCAGCTACTCATATTGTGATGGCAGTGATCATACTTCCCAATTTGATGAATGTAGTACTCTATAATTCTATGATTATAAAACCAAAATGTTCTAATATGGTGGAAGTGACTGTCGTACGAAAATTTTTGCATTTTAAGGACATTTATTTTAACATTGACATGATATTTATATACATACATATGCATATGTGTTTATCTGTTACTACGAACGAATGTGTTTAACTATAAATGTCTGATATGTACATGTAATATATAGAGCACTGCAACCTTGTCTTATACTCGGTTCCATAAGTATGCGCAGTCACTGGCAAGTCGTCACTGGTCAAAAGCAATAATAGCTTTTGCAATCCGTAGATATGAAGTCTGAAGATCATTGCTGCAAGAATCATTAAATTTCTTGAATAGTTTTTTGATACTTTTTGCTTCGAGTAGAAAATGCTTAATGCTTACAAAAATCCCCCAAGTGGACATATATGTATTTATGAATACCTAGACAAATTTAAGGCTACTAAAATATGCATACATATTTATTTGCTTATGTATATGCGTAAGCATTATTTACTTGCATGCTATTAAGTGAAAAATAAAATATCAGAAAATCTAAAAGCCAGCTTTTCATGGAAGTTTGATGTCTTATCCTCATGCATTGCGATTCGCAAATTTCACTATAAAAGATGCATCAATTTGTGCACCAAGATCAGTTCCGATTGCAATTTAGGAGTAAGCAAATCACTTTTAAACGAATTCTGAACGCTACTGCCCCAGAAAGTTCAACGTTTGAAAGGTGTTAATCAAGTTGTGAATTTGGCGATAATTAATAGTGCAAACATTTACGAAAATATGGGGATTAACACTGGAAAGGTAAACGAACACTTAAGTCTATCAACAACAACAAGATATCTAATAATATCATTTGATTTTTGGCTTGCAGTATCTTTTAATTGTTGGCATCCTGCTGCTTGTGGGTCAATATAAAAGCGTTAGTGGATATCCTCAAGCTGCCAAGGCTACAGCGCTGGCCAGTGCTGATGTGGTACTTGCAATTCCATAAAATTAATTCGTATGTATTATACATTTAAATAAATATATTTGTTCTTTAAATTAGCAATCCAGTGGGGATAGCGCCGGTGCAGTTGCTGTTGCGTCCGCTGATGCCGATGGCGATTTAAAGGGCTCGGAAACCTTTGGCTTTGGTTACTATCCGGGTGTTATTGGGGGCGGTCTCTATGGTCATGGTTTAGGTTATGGCGGCTATGGATACGGTGGACGTTGGGGTTATGGCGGCTATCATGGCTATGGTGGGTATGGTGGATATGGAGGAGGATATGGCGGTGGTTTCTATCGTCGTCCCATCTATCCAGTGTGGGGTTAATAATAGTAATATATAAATATATAAATATCTGCTTACACATCAGTATTAAAGGCATCGTTTAACGGCTATTATACTTATATACTACAAATATATTTATCTATAATAAAACTTGAAAAAATGAATGTTTGGATTTATTCTACTTAAGCGCAGTTAGGACAAATGGGTCCTATTTGATCCAATGTTGGCAGCAAAGCACACTATTCTAAGTATAACATTCCAGTGTAATTGTACTGAGATATATCCCTAACAGAACGATATGTTCGATATAAAGACAACTGGAAGGCCGAACATCATTATATTGGGTATATGGAGGTCAGGGAAATATGTGGAAACATCGGCACCAAATCACATTGTTCAAAGAAACATGTTAACTTACATGATAACTTGCTACGATTTAATAATGACGAAACGAAATGGTTTTGCCGAACATCGGTTAGCTGACATTAGTAGTTTACGAGGTATATCTAATATAGGGTTTTGTAGCTTAATTGGTGTCTAAGACATAGCAGCTCGTGTTTTTTCGAATAAGGTTGGTTTGTGGACGTGTCAGTGGTGCGATTTTGCCCATCTACAATATAAACATTTTTAGAATGTCGAAGCACATGTGTTATAAGCTTAATTAAAAGATCTAGATTTTTACTCAAGTTCTCGTTTGCAGACAGACAAACTACCGGAAATCAATTCGCCTCTACATCCTGATTATTTGGTATTATATGTATGTATGTATGTATGTACGTATAACTCTCTATCTATTTCGATTAGGCTTAGGCATTACTAACAACCGTTAGCTTAACAAAACTTTTATACTATATGGAACATATGTATATTGGCAAATAAATACAGGATTTACAAAGTAGAAGATTAAAATTTATAAAGCCCTTTATTAATTTCATAGAGACTTAATCTGAGCACACGACTTTAATCGCAACCTTCGACATAAAAGATAATATGCGATTTGAGACAATAATCTATATTTTGGGGTCCTAGACTGAAGAAATATTTACATATACACAACAACTCTTCGATTGTTGCAACAGGAAAGGGCTTGAACTTTTGATTACCATCATTCAAAATTTTAACGAATGTAATTTGTGTTACGATGCATTAGTAAACACAATTAAATTTGTGTTTAATGATACATATGTGAACATAAATACAAATATACATATATATATCTATTATTAAGGGGTGTAAAACCCGAAGGTCAAACAAACACCGAAAAAGTAGGCTTAATAATTATCATTGCCGGGCATTTACTTTTCATTTTCGGCCTCAAAACCAGCAAGAATAAAAATACCAGCTTCGCGTTATCATTATAAGCAAATACTACTTTTTTCTTATTGTATTCTGCCTTTCTTTTTTTCTCATAAACAACGCGTTTATTATTACTTGTTTATACTCTCGCAACATGTTGCTACAGAGTATATTAGTTCTGTTCACCTAACGGTTGTTTGTAATACCTAGAAGTAAACGAGTTAGATATATATATATATATATATATAAATGATCCGGATGAAAAGACGAGTTGAAATCCGAATGACTGTCTGTCCCCCCGTCCGTCCGTCTGTGCAAGCGACGCGAGTAAAAATTAATATATTTTGATGAAACTTGGTACACGTGTTCTTCGTCAGCGTAAGACGGTTGGTATTGCAGATGGGAGTAATTGGACATCTTCCACGCCCACAAAATGCCATTAATCGAAAACAGATAAAGGGCTATAATTAAGTAGAAATTGCAGAAAATTAAGATATGAACGTGTTATTTGGTATAGAGGATCCTAGTAGGGCGGGGCATCTGTGTGCAAAATTTTTTGTAAAAGTGGGGATGGCTCCGCCCCCCAATAGGTTTAATATATATATCTCGGAAATCGTTAAAGTATAGCTTGTAATTAGCAGCTAGCTAGCTATTAGTAGCTAGCAATTAAACTTGCTCCGAGTAGGTTTTTCGAGCATCTCCTAATATACTGAGAAAATAAGTAAAATCGGATAATAACCACGCCCACCTCCCATACAAAAGTTATATTGAAAACTACTAAAAGTGCGATAACTCGCTGAAGGAACACGTTAGAAATATTAAATCTCGCCGAAAATATGATACGGAAGGGTTGCATAGGAAACCGTGTAAAGTTTTTATGGCGGGCGTGGCACCGCCCAGTTTTAGGAGAAATCCCATATCTCAAGAACTCCTAAACTAATTTTAACAAAATTTGGTGTATGACATTATATTTGCATTCTTATGTCACGCAGTGAAAATAGACGAAATCGGATAAAAATCACACCTACTTTCATGTAACATAATTTTAAGTTTCATCTGATCCTTTCACTTTAAAGTAGATAAATGGAGCAGCAATTAACAGATGAAAATCAAACTTTGCGCAAACAGTGCTTTCAAGATATGGCATCCCATGCGTAAAAATAGAAAAAATCGTATTATAACTTTTCAAGCCACCAGATACCCAAAATTAGACCTCGGTATCTCTATCTGACTTTTTATCGAAAATATCGGGAAATATGTAAGATATTGTAATGAAATTGGAGGACTATATTTCCACGATAATAGTGTACTCTGGTATCAAAATTGTTAAAATTCGGGTAAATACTACCCCTAGCCCCCATATTACCTAACATACGGACTTTCAACCTTCGGGTAGACTTTATATCATATGTAACGGTAAATCTGTAAGATATCGTAATGAAATTCAAGGATTATCTTTCTATGATAATAATGTGCTCTTGTATCAAAAATGGGGAAAATCGGGTAAATACTCCCATAGCTCCCATATACTTAATATTAGGATTTTCAACCTTCCGGTAGACTTTATACCATATATTTCGGTGAATATGTAAGATATCTTAGCAAAATTAAGTGAACATGTAATATTGTATGTACCATAGTCTGATGCTGAAAATGTGTGAAATCGGTGAACGAATTATCCCAGCTCCCATATACTACAAATAACGATTTTCCTTATTCTAGCAGACTTTACTGTCACTGTCGGTCACTGTGTGAGTTACCTCCACAAAATTGCATGAAAACATGTTCCCTAATATACTTGAACAATGAAAAAAGTTAATGCGATCAGTGCAGATCTTTCTCTATCCCAAAAATGTCCGATATAAGAATTCCCGATTTTCCACCTGACCTTACACCGTTTATGTTGGTCAATATGTGTGATATTTTAATGAAATTAGGTGGATATGTTTTTTTTAAACACAATGTGTTTTCGCGCTAAATATGAAAGAAATCGGTCTAGATCATGGTCTAAGTCGCTTATTCCTAATATAATGATTTCCTTTTCTCTGGTTTCCTTTTTCTTCATGCATCTAATAAATTCATTAAGCCACTTTGGTTGAGTTTATATCGCATATATCACTTTTGAGTTAATTTGGTAGATTTTAATATAAATATCTCTGACACGAAACAAAATATAATAATGACAGTACATGAGTCTATGACCTGTAATATAAGTTAATAAGATACCAAATATGATTGCAATCCATTGACAATTTTGTCGAATAATAAATGTTGAATTCTTCCGCAACATTTTTTAATATAAAATTTGTGCTAGCACCTGAAAGCCTAACCCCGCCGCTGATCCTTGCACGTTGCGAGAGTGTAAAATGTTCGGTTACACCCGAACTTAGTCCTTTCTTACTTGTTTCTTTCTGTGTTTTGAAGGTGCACTTTATATATTATAATTCAATTTAATAGATCAAAATATAATAATTTTGTACCCAATGGATGAATTTGGGTTACAGTTATATAACTTTGTCCACTAAGTGGGTGAATATTTTGTGTTTGTAATGGCACAAATATTTTAAAATTCTTTTGTGGTCAAATTCAAATCCAATTCCTTTCGATTACATGCCAACGTAAATCCAACCATACCTCGGAGAAAACCAGTAACATTGGTATTTTTTCTTTATATCATTGACTTTTTAATCAAATTTAATTTCATTTGCCGAAAACTCTTATTTATTTTTAGATTTGCAGAAAATTTTCAACACTTGTTGAAATTATATATGTACACGCATGCCTTGGGTATAAAAAGTTCGATTACTAATTTTATATAAAAACAAAAATAATAAAAAAGAGCATTGCACCACATTTAAATGTAAAATTGCAAAATTTGGTATGGTTTTATTTCACATTTCGCTGATAACCCACCAAACTTGTTTTCTATTTTTTTGTTCATCCTCCTCCATCAGCTCCTACACACAAGTATAAAAGCACCAAAAGTTCTTGAAATTTATTCAGTTTCATTGAAAGATTTAATATTTACACAAGGGACAATAATTGCTTATTTGAAGAATGGCTAAAATAATGGTAACTAACATGTGCTATTTGAAGATGTATAAATTATTTATCGTTACACTCGTATTATTTAGATAATCCTCGCTGTTTGTGTCGCCTTGACAGTGGCGCTTCCAGACGGTTATGGTGGCGGTCATGGTGGTTACGGTGGTGGTGGTATTAGTGGCGGCCATGGTGGCCTAGGAGGTGACCTCGGTGGTGGTGGTCATGGTGGCTTAGGAGGCGGTCATGGTGGCCTTGAAGGAGGACTCGGTGTTGGACTCGGTGGTGGACTCGGTGGTGGACTCGGTGGTGGCCATGGCGGCTACGGTGGATATGGTGGGGGTCATGGCAATATCGGTCACGGTAGTGGCGGTCAAGGTGGATATGGTGGTGGCCATAGTGGATATGGTGGCGTTGGTTATTAAAACTTGTATTTATATGAAAATTCTTAACGCTGTAAATTGGTTGACGTATTATAAATATTCGTCAAAAATAAAAATTTAAAACAAAGAAAATATTTAGTTAATTTTTATTGATTACAAAACAGAAAAGATGTAAATTTATGCATTAAAGCTACATAAACAAAGTTTTTCCAGAACAATTAAGTAGGGATTAAGCTCGGGTGGAACCAAACGTTAAATACTCTCGGAATGTGTGAGATTATAAGTGGTGCTAAATATTTATCTATAGCTACAATGCCTTATTACAAATAAAAATTGTGTCTAGGAAATCAGTAGTCGTAATTTAATATTTGTTTTCCCTTCTTTCGTTCATGACGTCATGATATAATGTATTTTTCTGTCAATCACACTCCACCAAAAGTAAGGGAACGAAATTATCGCACTCTTTATGTCTATCATTTGATACCCACACAGCATTATTGTAAAAACGAGATTATCATTCAATTTTATTAATATATATGAGATATTGTACATATCGGTATATGAGGTTATTGGAAAAATGGAATGATTTCGACAATTCTTAGTATCTCGCCTTTATCACAATATATGTATATTGATCGATGAACAAATCAGTCAACTGAAGGGCGAATATCATTTTACCATATATGGGAATTAGAGGAAGAGTTGTCCAATTTTTGAAGCGATCCATTTATCAGACTACTATATCATATTCACCAAGTAACGGTAATTGCTCAATTCCACCCATCTACAATACAAAAATTTTTAGGATGCTGAGGCAAATTGATACACCGGAATTTTCACTCAGTTTATAGCTTGACCTGAACATTTTGTTATGTATAACTCTACATTAATCTTGATTGTTTTAAGACGTTAAAATCAAACGTAAACTAAACACTCAAACATTCTCTTGTAATGTTTTTATGGAGAATACATACAAATACATATGGACATATTTATTTATCAACATCTGAAATGTTAAGTTCAACTACGTTAGGTGGCGCAAATTACAATTCCTAATTGATAACAATTCAAGCTAAGCTTGCAGGCTTCATATGCAAACAAGATTGATGGATATACATACATAGGTATGAAAGTTTAACGTATGTAAGTGTTTTCTTTACTTATGCTTACATACAAATTTATTTAAAATTTAACATTTAGTTTAAATATGTAACAGTGCATGTACAAACAAATATCAACCGGATAATCATATTACGCAGATTCTCTACATGTCAACGAATAATAGGTATAGATATCTGAATATATATACGGTCAGTTGCAAACATATTATATGCGGATATTATTGCTTAGTGTTAATACATATTTAGTTAATACATGGAGTGTGGTAATTGGAGAGCTTGGAGCATTAAACGGTTCTCGTAGTTTTAATTCAATAATAATAATAATCTAATGCCATTATTCTTCTATTCCTTAAGTTATCTTTTATAATGATTAATCGGCAACTCTGGGCTTCACTTTGCCAAACACCCGTGACAACCCGTTTTCTTTTGACCAAAACAAATCGATTGTTATTTCGCGTTGTTCTCGACTTTCTTCAAATTAGTCCAAATAGTTAAAATAATGTATATTGAAAAATAGTTGAAAATAAAGCTGAGTTATTCTTTAAATAATTAAAATAACCTCAGTGCGACGAATTGGTGTGGCATACCATTTTCATCATGGCCATGTTGACGCGTCGTACATCACCCGGCTCACCAAAAGCTTTACAACGTTTTCAGAACTGTATATCCTTTCTATGGCCATCTTTGCATTCAGGTACAACTCAAGACAATAGAATACAGCATAAGTCCACGCAACTGGACAGTATCGATTGTTTAACGAATGAACTAGTTAATCGCAATTCAAAGAAATGGGATGAACTTAGAGACACACTTATTAAAAAATCCAACAAAAGTGAATTAAGTGCACACGGCTTTAGTGATCATAGCGATATGGTATCTACTAGTTTCGGTCAAAATGTAAACATGCTGTCTAAAAGTGTTGTAAGCGATTTACAAGCTATTCGTTCACCACAACTGGGGCTTGACATACGTTCTTTGTCTCAAGCGCAACTGGACAATTTATTATTATCCACGGTGGAAATAAAAAATAAACCAGATTTTCTGTACCTAATCAGGCAATGTTTACGTCATAAACAGTTACCATCGAATGAAGTGTTATTGGCTTGCTTGAAATACTTAATGCAGTTGTGCCGTTTGCAACAAATTGACTCATTGGCAGATTTGTGTAAGTTAAATGAACATCCACTTGTTAAAACCTATGCCAACTTCGCACCGTTCAAAGCAATGGCACTCTGGCGCAGTGGAAGTGCTGACATGGCTTTAATGACATTACATCGTGGATATGGGGACTGTATGGAAACGGATGAAGGCAGAAGAATGGCGCGTAATGTATTTCGTACTATTGTTGAGGAGACATTAGTGCAAAAAACCGATGCGGTCTTAGTTTCACTAATGCAAGTGGCACGCACAATATATAAAGAACAAAAAGATATTTTTGTTGTCGCCTGTGTGTGGAAACAGTGTTTCGCTAGTGAATGGTTTTGTGATCAAAAATCCGCAGGGGATCTTTACGAATATTATAAGGAGTTACAACAACTTATAGCGCGACGGTATGTTTGTCTATGTGATTGGTACCCGTTAGTAACATTTGTTTTCGTTCACAGTTCAAGTTCTCTTTGTACATCATTTCTACGTGCGAATAATGTTGATG
Organism: Bactrocera minax; assembly: GCA_021498325.1. Classification (NCBI taxonomy): domain Eukaryota; kingdom Metazoa; phylum Arthropoda; class Insecta; order Diptera; family Tephritidae; genus Bactrocera; species Bactrocera minax. Next base: position 6,200,350 of record JAKEEE010000004.1, read on the forward strand.
CTGTACATCGGCTAATTGAAGCGTTTTTGCAAAATGATCAACGAGAAGCTTGCGCAAATTGTCTAGGCCAATTGTTTAATCACCAATGTGAGCAAAATTTGATTCGTTTTTAGAAAACCTTGAATTCAAATTCTTCTAATTTTAAAGATTTGCGTAGTGATTTAAGAGCTTGTGCTGAGATCATTAAGTCCTGCAGTGAACTAGGAATACCACTAAGTGCTGTTCAAAATGAACAGTTTTTGAGTTTGTTCCTCAATCATCCGGCAACAACTCCTGCGAGCAACGTGGGTCAACAATCAAAACCAATTAAGGAGTTTCAATATAAATTTTAAAAAGCCGAAGATTAAATTATCCCTGCAGGTGATAATTTTTTTTTAATTTCCTATGATACTTTTTAAAGTAAGCGAAACATATTTAATATTTGTTGTTACATAGAGAAATAGTTCACATTACACCTGACAAAAATTCGTTACCTTGCACTAACAATTAATGGTTCATTATTCAAAGTTTTAAATAAAGCAATAAATAGTTCCATATTAATAAGTATTATTTAAATTTCGCCTTGAATTAATATATCTTTAAAGTATTTTATTAATTTTGATCAATTATATAGTTAAATTACAGTCATATTCTATGATTCGGGTATATTTGTAATTCTCATACAATCATTGGAACGTGCTTCCAAATGTCGGTAGCATAGTGTAGCATAGCCCTTAAGCACTGCTGACAACGCGTATGTGTTTGATATTTCGTACAAATGGCACATCGTTTACGACGTTGTAGTGTCTTCGACGTTAGCACTAAAGCCTTAGGCAAATTTAGTTTTTCTAATGAAACAAAACCCTTATATGATTTATTTTTGGTTTCTTCATTATTATTAGCAACAGCTTTTCGGTCGATTCACCCAATATCTCGGAAATCAATAGTTTTTGTGGAAAAGTAAGTTTGTTTTTCATTTATGGTTGTGGTTTTATCTGCATTTGCTTTAGATAAACTCAAAGATCGCGTTAAAATTCACGTTGTGTAGACGACCTTTCATTACAAGATTTAGATAGGCGTAAGAGTACCCATGCGTTTAAAACGATATTCATAATATGATGAAATATTAATAAAGATATGTTGGTAGGCATATCAAACAATGCATAAATGGTACGGAATGTGCCAATTGCTTCTTCAAAGTGTTTACAAGAAATTTTACTGATTTCAAACAGTCGTATTACCGCCACATTTCCTGCTAATCCAAAAGATAGCAAAAAAATATGCATCCTTTCCAGCTAGGTGATTTACACAACCAATGTCTAAATAAAGTTTTTGTGCACTCTCATTTACAAAAAGTGTTTTAGGAATTTCTTCGGATTCATTTGGCAATAAGCCAACTATTGTTAAACTTCTTTGCAACTTTAAACCAATTTCCGCGCTGGTATAATTCTCGGATGAGGTAACATTTCATTTGATCCCCTTAACATCCGTTACTAAATTAAGGATTTCCTGTTCTCGTGCTTCCTTAGAATCCATTTGTAGTGATATTACTGCATTACAAACATATAGCGATTTAGAATCCCATAATAAAGTTAGGTGGTGTTGTTTCCACCATGCAGCATTTCAATGGTATTTTGGTGTACTATGCAATTGCCACTTGGAGAGTAATAACATGCGCAGTTTGCTAGAAAAAATTCTCACATATCTTCAATTTGAATCGGTGTCCAGTAATAATACCCTGGTTTCAAATGGACTTTTAGCTTTAGTTGCTGGTCCTTTTCCAGATGGCTGAAGTTGTATGTTAGAATTAGTTGCGCTTGGCCGTTTATATGTTACTTTGTTTATACTCCAAACACATCCGCAGAGCGCATTAATTTCCGCACAAACCGTTCCTTTTTTACTATAACTTCTTGGCATTGCAGTTAGTTTGGATGATTCATCATTACTGCTTTAGTTAATGAAGTCTTCATGTTGTTGTTGTTGTTGTTTTTGTAGCGACAAAAACATTCTTCAAGATCTTCCTCATTATCATTAAGTGGGTCATCACAACTGATTTTGAGTTCTATATCATTAAAGGACTGTTTTATATAATCTTGTGAAATTGGATCGCAATATGCTGCAGTTTCTGACCCTACAGATAATCTTTTAAAAGTTGTAATGATAGTTTTTCATTTTCCTCCTCGGAATCAATCAGCTTTGAGGGATATTCGTCTAAATTACTCACAATTACTCATAGAAAAAAGGATTAATAGTTATTAGCATGGTTGCATCTCTCAAAACTTGGGTCTTTTCATTGATTACTGTTAAATATACTTTACTTTTTTACTCGAATAACAGCTATTCTTGTTCTAGATATTTGATTTTTTATTGAATCAAATCGAACTAAAATCTAAATTGTTTAATGCCAACTGGGAATTTTCGATAACAATCAGCTGATATCTGGCTCGAAAATAAATTGCGGTTATCGACTTGCTACTTATTTCATTTCCCTCTTCTCAGTCCGCTTCCGTATTATAAGCAAAACCGCCATAAGTTACCGCTTCTTTCTTTGCAGAAAGCATTTCGAATTTTAAATTTACTGATTTTGATAACCAGCAGTCCTAACTGGAAAATGAGATTTTATTCAATTCCATACAGTTTAAAGTTTGAGTTGTGGCATACAAATTGTATTTACTAGAACTTTTGTCATTAAATAATATTTGTTTTTTTACATTTATATTAAATTCATGTTTACGTGTCCACTTCAAGAACTTGCAAAGTATATACCAAAAATAATAATGCAAATACTATATATTAAGGGTTGTTATCATCCCGTCCTTCCTCATTATCGCTTTCACTTATTATTGTCTCTGATTTGTCTGCCTCTGCGACTTTATCTTTATCCGCTTCCGGGATACCTGTACAATCATGGCAACGTAATATAAAATGTTTTTGGCAAAGTGGACGTAAGCACTGCTGGCATCTTGTTTTTGTTTTTCTTGAATTTTTACTGGGACACTTTCGACAACTTAAACGACTTTGCAAGTTTTTTGGAAATAGTTTGATACCGTCAGGTATTTTAATTTTGTCAGTTGGTAAAAAGACAAAATTAGTATCTCTATGTGTCTCGGTTGTGGCACTTGCAAATAGTTGTTGGGTTGACTCACCCAGCACTTCGGAGATTTGTACTTTTTGCGGCAATGTTAGACGGTTGGAATTAAGTTGACGTTTAAGTTGTTGCTGTGTTAAATATAGACCAAGGTGGCGTTGAAAGTCTCTCTGTTTTATGCTGTTATCGCCGTTAGATGAAATCACGAAAAGTATCCATGAATTTACTGCGGCATAATCAAGTATATTTTGAAAGAAATTTGACAGCAAAGGAACATCATTCTGTTGTATTGCATGTAATGTGGAGTACATACATCTTGCATTGTTGTAATTCTTGCATGTATTACAGCTTAAGTTGTATAAACGTTCAACTTTTATTGTTTTTGGAATGCCACTGGCCAAAAATATTTCTGAATTAGTTTGACTTGACATTAACATGATATTATCCGAGTATAACCTTCGCCAAGTATCGATTGACGTAGACTCTATTGGCAGCTCCAAAGCATTAATTGGTAATATTCCCAATACAGACATATCCATTTCCATCAGTTTGTTCGTTAGTTCTATGCTAGTGAATTTTGGAGGAAGAACTATATTTCGTTTGCTTCCTTTAATGTCAGATACTAGTCGTAGGACGTCACGTTCCTTATAACCCCCTTTAAGGTTAAGAATCGCATTGCACATATAAAGAGTCTTTGCATCGCATAACATTAATAATAGAGAATCATCCTTCGAATTTGTTAAATTAAGCATCACTTCGTCAACGGAACAATTGCCACTTGGTGCATAATATGAACGACAGTTTATTAAAAACTTATTCCATATATCCAATATTGCTAGTGAATTATCATTCTTTCCTTTCCTATCATCTTCACCGAAGCGTAAGCATTCGTATATAAATTTAAATCTTTTGAGAGGCATTGTAGCTCGAAATATCGCATTTCCTAACTCCAGTGACCATAACTCATCCAGTGGTCCATTATGAGTAGCATTACGAAATATACCACAAAGATAATTCAGTCCTATCCATGCTCGAAACTCTACCGCATCGATTAACCGTTGATGTGGAAATGTTACTTTCCTTTGCTTTATCTCTATGTTTGTGTAGTGAACAATTTGAGAGATGATTTGTTCATCGACAAGTAAACTCCACATTTCTAGTATACTGCTTATTGTATGGGCGGGCCCCTTACCTTTATGTTGCAACAATTGTAATGCAGATTGAAAACTTTTAATGTCAGATCTATTCGTTCTTGTCGTGCTCCATAAAAAACCATTACGACCTCTTACCTCATCTTGGTCTCGTTTTCGTTTGTTGAGATGACTTATTGTATTGCTTTCATTATCATCACTTTCATCGGTTTTTAAAATTTCAGCATCCTGATATGCATAGGTGTAGTAATTTGGTGAAGTAATTTCCACATTGTTAAATAAAGGGTCAATGCAAGTTTCGGGTTCTTCTTTGAAACCCTCACATCTTAAATTTACATCCACCATGGTATCAAATTCTGTTGTATCTTCAGGAATGGATTTCAAAACTTTCGGTAATGCATCGGTTTGCTGATTGCATTCATCCTTTTCTAAATCATTTGGAAGTTTTATGTTGGACAGCATCTTTGATGGAAATCTTATAATTCCTGACCTGATACAGTTAGTTATAACATTTTAATTACAACAATTCCTTATCAAATGAATAAACAAGGCACTTACAATTACACAAAATATAATGGGTTAATAGGTGTCCAGGGTTGCAATACTGTTGAATGATGTTGAATCGAACTCCCATTGGAGTTTAAATTTCATCAGAGTAAATTTGATGATTATCAACACAATTGATAGTCAGAAGCGTGCTATATATCATCTTCTAAAAAAATTCTATAGTTCAATTTCTGCCAAAATTAAAAGTAAGGAAAATTTGCAAGAATTATAAATTTCACAGCTCTGAAGAAAATGAATAGCAAAACAAATGAATAACTGCACCTACATCTTTCTCAACACTTTATCTGTGAATTCGTTACCAAAACGGAACTGTAAAGGCGCAAAAGCGAAGTGAATTCTGCCTTCGTTCTCTGCTTCGGCTGTCAAATCGGCTCTAGCTAGATGTTCGTTTCGTCTACTTTTTGATAGTATTTTAGGTATTGAATGGAATCGTTTGTTGTATGGTTAACGCAATCGGTGAAAATTGTGAAAATTTCGTGAACATATAAATTGAAAATATAAATAAAATTGAAAAGTGATCTATAAAATTTCACACCTAAAATAGTTGTTTTGTGTGTACACAATAACAAAATTTGTGCGTTGAAAATGTCAAATTGACATTTTTGACTAGTTGACGGGCAAAACTTCATTTTTTATGCTTTGTGAAAATTATCGGTATTTCGCTGTGTCTACTGCTTCTATTTGACATTCAACGACATTTGTGGTATGAAATATAGATATTGGTGATGTCAACATAGCCTATGGACCTTTATAAGAAATCATACATTGGCTAAATAAATTAAACGAAAAAGTTGAAAGTTTTCGGATACAAAGAGCAAATTATTGGAATATTGTAATTTTGTGTTGTAGATGTTACAACGCTTCGACCATCTTGCGCAGAAGTTTGGCGATCGTATACCTCACTTCTGACCTATTTTATATACCTGTATAAATTGTGTATATAATTAAACGGCATAACTTAATTGAATATAATTATTCTTACATTAAACATTGGAAGCAATTGGTTCAGTGATTTTTTGTTGAAGAATATTCTTCCTCGTATCTGAAAAAACCACTGAGTGCTAGAACATGCATATATTTACAAATGTGTTTGCTAACTTATTGCATTTATATTTAAGGTATTCCAATGACTTCCTTCCAAATGCATTTTTCTGCATTCACTTTCTCACCATTTCATTTGTTTCCGCCATTTTGACAAAAGAAACGAAAGACCCACTTTGCTCATAAGACCGTGTTCATACACGAAGATTTTTATAGCCCAGATAATAGTTTTTAGGCTAGAGAGCGACATCGAAAGACGAAGGGCGCCAAGTTGCTCGTAATTGGGCAATATGCTTTGTGTATTGTTCGTAACAGTTCGCTATTACGTAGTTCGGCATTTTTTTTCATTTTGCAATTCTTTTCATGAGTGCAATTGTACACGGTTTCAAATGAATATTTACAATATGTTCGGAAATTTGAATTTTATCATCAATTTTTTCACGTGATATGCAAATGTGTATACAAACATGGTTAATATAATATATGCCATATATAATATTTAGAAAATGGTGAATAAGGGTAAATATTAGCTAATGAAAAATGTTTTTGTGTGCGCTTAAATGTAGCGTAAAGGGATATGAGAATGTGATATGAAAGAGAATATAGAAAATTGCCCGACAAAACAAGTCGCCTTTGCGAATGCAATGGTCAACACTAAATGAATGAATGAACTAATGAGCAAAAAAATCTTTGCGTGTGGACGCGCTCTAAGTTATTCTTCTGCAAACTCTGTTTTCGTTAAAATAACATAAAAAAAAATGGTTCAGAAAAAGAAAGTATGTCTATTTCATTCCCTCTTTAAGTAAGAATGTTCTAAAACGTCATGGAGAAAATAAATGACAACTGTCAAACGCGTGCTTCATATTTCGTGGCGTTCAAGTTTGTTGAAGGAAAAAAGTTTGAAGTTTAATTAGTCAAAAATCGCAGTAGAAATTGACGTTTTGTAGATTTTGTATACAAATGCGTGTCAAAAGCCACTGGAGCCGGCAAACTACTGTATGAGAAAAACGCAAGCCTAGAGCTATCTAGGAAAACTATTGGATGCATCCAAGCAACTGCTGACTTGCGATCCCTAAGGCAACTTTGTTAAAAAAATTGATTTTAGAAAAACGCTTAAATCGAATTTAAGAGACAAAATCACTTGAACACTCATATATCAAATAGTAAGCAGACGTTTGGCGGCATATTTTAATTTTGACTCTAGAATTGAATATTTCAACTTTTGAATTTTGTAAGACGCTTTGATTTTTTCTTTGAACTAGCCAACCAGCCAATTAAATAGATAATAGAGCATTGTTAATGCAGCACGTTGCACGAGTTGTAAACGTTCTATCTTGTATTAAAGGATATTTAAAAATTAGATTTCGTTTTTATATTATTTTCAGATTACACGTTGGGCCGTTACCACCGACATTAGTAAGAAGATTGCTAATATAAATGATTCTATAGCAACGTTTGTGCTGGTTATAAGAAGAAACTTTCGAAGTTACAAACGTTCAAAATGCTTTCACCGGACACATTGCATCACGAAGAAGTTAATTTGGCGTTAGACCGACAAGTACGCCAAGATATACAGGATATGGCGCAAGAGGCGCAAATACAAGCACAGATTATAGCGCATGAAGGTAAATAGAGCTCACAATTGTATGTTAATAAATATACTCGGATGTTATGCTAGCAAAGTCGCTTTGTGTAGATATTTAAGATTTAATTATGCGAAAGACAGCTGCGATGACAATAGCTTAGAATGCAATGACAGCGCGGTGGCACTTGACATCGCCATGCAGGCATGTCAAAATAAGCAATTTGACAAGGGAATGTCACTTGCATGCGAATTTATAAAAAAGTTATAGTTCAAGCACTTTGTACACACTCACTTTTAAATATTGATTATATGAAAATACTTCGTTGAGACATTAATAGTTTTTGTCCTAAGCTGCATTAAGTGGGTGATAATAATTATCATATAATTGTATAATCGCCCATAAACACTACTTTATATCTTTATTTGTAGCGCGCGATCGCTTTCAATCTACATCAAGCGTTGAGGAAGATGGCCAAGATGATATTGAGCATGACGGTGTCACCGTTTTGGGTGTTGTTGAAGCGGATGATGACGAGGACGGACATCATCATGAAAATATTGTTGAAGAGGATTTGACCGAACACGATTTGTCTGATATGCAAGATGTCAAAGATTTCAAGGATATTCTAATGGAATCCAATGATGGCAATGCGGACAATTCTTTAATGCGCAAGCGACGTGGCAACCTTCCTAAACAGTCTGTTAAGATCTTGAAGCGATGGTTATATGAACATCGCTACAATGCATACCCCAGCGATGCAGAAAAGTTTACACTATCACAGGAAGCTAATTTGACTGTTCTTCAGGTGTGTTGTCAAATGTGATATTTATTTTAATATATTCGTTAACTTTTGATTTATTGAAATAAAGGTTTGCAATTGGTTTATCAATGCCCGAAGACGCATACTACCCGAAATGATACGTCGAGAGGGCAATGATCCCTTACACTTCACCATTTCAAGACGAGGCAAAAAACTGAACTCATCCTTAAACTCATCAAATAGTCTAAATGCTAGTGGAAATGTACCGAATCCCATTACTGGTAGTCCTGCTTCCGAAGTGGTAAGCATTTTTAATATAGCTTTACAAATTTATTAAAAAAAAATTATTATTTTTTTATCTCAGATCGTTGGCGCGACGGAAGAAGTTGAGGGCGATGAGGTGCATGATGGCGTCGCAAATGTACTAACGGCGTTAGGTCATTTCGTGCAAACGCCGGGAGGCCACATGGTAAAAGTAGAACCAGACATGGAATACGACGATAGTGTAATTTATAGGTATGTCCAAGATAATTCTAAGTATTTTGGCAGCTTAATTTTAATTTATGGTTTCTGTTTGAAGATATTATATATATATGTATATATTTTGCTCTTGCCAACCTCATTCATTAATCACTAAATATTGCACTTATTTCGCCATCCAACAATCAATTAAACAATCGTATAATTCGAACTACTTTAACAACCATGTGAAAAGGTGGCAGCAGGCGATTGCTGCCAATCCTCAAGGCTTTCAAAATTTGCATCCACAAATTCAAGCGAAAATTTTGGCAAAAATTCAAGCCGCTAAACAAAGGCAAGCAGCTTCAAATGCTGCTGCCGCCGCCGCTGCTGCTGCTGCACAAATGCAACAGCCTTCATACAATACTGGCACGGGCGTTATACAAAATCCAGACATTGCTGCTGTTGCAGGTTTGCCAGCTTCTCCGCCATCTTCAAGCAACTCTTCTGCTGCACATTCTCAGTATCCCCACAGTACGAAATACTTCTATTCTCAAACACTCAATCAAATTTTCCACATCCAGAATAGTATGCCGCAAACGAAGAATTCATATTTCAATGCGTTGAGGTAGTGGGACAATGGCTTGTGTTTTAAATGCATAGCTTTTTTATTTCAATCGTATAGTTTGTTTTGTTTGCTATTCGTGGGGTTAATTCACTATTATGATTTAATGTAATTTTATTCTTAATATTAGTGATTATGATTTATGATTATGATTGATTTATGATTAGCTGAATTTGTTTTGAAAAATCAACAAATTTCCTTTTGCACACTAATAATAACGTGTATTTACATTCTTACAGATCGGAAGATGACAGCGTCAATGAATATGATTCGTGTGAGCCACAAAGTGAAGAGGAAGGCAAATTTGAAAGCTCAGACGCTTGGCAAAGCGTTATGAAGTAAGTTTTTACAATTCGAATAAAGCATTTAACTACACCTATTTCAAACATTTCAGTAGTCGAAGTTCTGTACAATTGTTGGATTTGAATATTTACTATTTACCAGTTGAACTTTTAAATTTCTGTATTTATTAAAACATAAATTTCTTCTTACTTGTAATACAAAAAGGTGTAGTTATTTGGCTATACACTATTATTTTCTTTTTTACTATTATACTTCTTTGAAATTTTCTTTCTATTTTTTTTTGTTTTTTTACTCAATATGTTTTTCGAAAATTTGCGATTTTCACACGTATTTTTTGGTCTACAACCCATGTCTATTGCCTGCCTGCAACTTTTCAAAATTTTTCCAACATCAATACCACCACCACTGCCACTATGATTGTAACACTACAAAAACGAACACATATTACCTGTAAACGTAACACATCACACGGAACAACATCGACATTTTGTTAATCTCTTCGCCACGTGTGTGTTTGTACGTTGTTCATCTACAATTTCCTATCCACCTCTTCGTTCCTTCGCTCATACCGTTTCATTTTGATTATTTGGCTTCACTCTGTCCCGAAATGAATGCGTACACTTATTTCGTCTATTGAACGTTTCTTTTACGGGACTGTTTTCAGTACCGAGGAAGTAACGACCTCTAGTCCAACTGCAACGAATAACACCTATTGGACGACGGCATCACATCCGCACACGACGACGGGGCAAACTCATGCATTAGGTGTTACTGGCGCAACAACAACAGGTACTGTACTCATGTAAAAGCAAATTTGTATAACCTTATTCTAATTCCGATTATTTATATCTTCTTATACAGGCAACAATGTGATAGCGACTGCCAATGTGAATGCGCTGGTAACTCCAGTTGAGTTGAAAGCTGAACCGGGCGTAACAGTGGGCGCTGAGGCAACAGTTGTTACATCGGGCGTCTCAAATGCCTCTAATAGTAATAATAATAGCGCAAATATAACAAATAATAGTACAATTACATCAACCGTACAGGTCATACATCCTGGTAGTCATTTGGTGAAAGGTTAGTGCACATTATTTTCGCTCAAAAATCCGAAAATAGTTGAACTCGTAATTTATTTGCTTTGCAGGTGTCATACGCGACGATAAAGATAAATTCAAATGTTTGTACCTGCTGGTGGAGACGGCAGTGGCCGTGCGCCAACGTGAAAAGGAGCAAGAAGACGAGGATGTGCATGTGCTGGGAAATTAGTTAGGAGGCCAACACACAATTAACAATAAAAATCGAAGAAATTCACACACACAGAAACTGTTTGCAGTGATCTATCTTTTGAATAGTGTCTAAAATGTGAAATGAAGCCTTGCATTGCATCAGTTTTATTCATGCTCAATGAATATGTGTGTGAGGAAGAGAAACCCTTTTTAGCACTAGTTAGTTCCATACACTTAGCGCAATAGCTTTTACATTGAAAATATTTTCTGCTTGCTGCTAATGTTCAATATTTAATTTTCTTAAAACATATGCTTATCACATTAGTTTTTTCAGTTTAATTTTATAACTAATTGCATTAGTAGTTTGTCAATGTTTTACATGAATTACATTAAACGCGTATTATCAGTTTCTAACAGATGGTTGCAGATTTTTATATATTCACAGCTTTACAAATGGGAGTACGCCAATTTGCCAAATAGCTACTAATAATAATAAATGATTTTGCTGTAAGTTTTCAATTTGAATTTTTTTCAAAAGTGCAATTAGTCATTGCATTAGATAAATTCACAATAATTTTAATAATAATGTGCTGTAAGGGATTCTCGCGAGAACTAAATACTAAGTCCTCTGCGCTCTGCAGAAATTTCTTGAATTCATTTTCGTTTTTTTAATTACCATTTAATGTTTTTTTATTGGAAAATCTATAACAAAACACGCAAGTGCACAATTTCCTGTCGTATTGCATGGAAACAACATTTTACTTATAATTTTTTTTTTTTTTTTTATTAATTCACACGCCATGTTTTTTTTTATACCAATTTAATTTTGTTCGTTTCTAAAGTAGATTAAACACAGCTGACGGGTCATTCAAAGGTTCATAAAATGTATGGTAATTCCCGTTACTGCCACATTGCATCATTTAAAACTGTCAAAATAAATTATGCGTAAACCTTAAACAGCCAAACTAATTATGTATGAAAAATCCAGAATCGCATTGGAAGTTAAGTCAATTTTTTTTGCGTGTTAATTTCTGTTTACATTTTCGATTCAAATTAAGAAATTATCTTTTACGTGGCTGGGTTCTTATCAACTAGTTGACTCAAGCGCCTTGTACACATGTAAATTAATTGAAACTAAGCAGAAGAAAAATAAACATGCATAACTAATTAGTACATTTCGCTATTTGGAAAAAATATGTAAAAAAAAATACAAATTTTTACTGCATCAAACCAGTACTAAATGCACAGACATTAAGCTTTTTTTTTAAATGCTAACTTTTCAGCCCGCTAAGTTTCAGTTTTATATCATAGGTATAGTGTCGCTAAACAGGTACCAATTCTTAATTTCTGAACTTCGTATTACGAAACTGTGTTAAGAAATTTAGCAAAAAAATTAAAGATTTACTTAAAATTAATTAAAAAATATAGAATACAAATATAAATATCCCAAATTGTTAATCATAAATAAGTAATAATAATTCATATACACAAATAAACCACAATTTGTGAAATGAAATAAAAATTTAAAAGAAAAATTTCAAACTTTGTCATTCTTATATATATGGCGGCATACTGTAGCAGCTCTAACAGCATGGTTTTTATACTCCTAGCGTGGACCACTGTTCTGATTTTTATATTTTACTGTTGCATATATTATTAGTTATTTAGTTTTTTTTACAGCGCTACACAGACAGCTGTGACTTATAACATTTAAATATTAAAACAAATTGATTTCGTTGACATTTTGAGCGAAGGGAAGCTCCTTGCACCAGAATATCCGCATTAAAATTTCCTGGATTATAGAAAAATATCACGCTCTCATGATACAAGAACATATTACCTCCTCCCACAAGGAGCGGTTTCAAGGTGTAAAAGTTTGAATTTTAGTAAAATAACTGCATCACGAACGACCTTTTGACCTCACTAGGGGTGTCTAATTTGTTTCAAATTTTCAAGTTCACGTGTTTTTCCTAATACACGCGATTTACTCAAAAACATAAATAGACAGCAAACAGACAATACAAATATTTGTGTCTACAACCTATTCCAAAGCGATGACCCAACTCTTTTCTTAATGCGTAAACTTTTTTTTTGGTTTGGAAATTTTTTTAACAAATGTCGCTTTTCAACAAATATCGTATTGACAAAACATGTGCTCCAGGGTGTCCAGTATTTTCTGACTCCAGATCCGAATTCAGCGGAACTAAAGACTTCAGAAATGTGCCGAAATCCAATATTTCGCTTTTATACACAGATAGAAAATAGTTTAAGTAATAGTTTAAATTTATATTATTTTGGTATTTATTTGAATTATTTTTCATATTAATTGTTTATTTTTTAATTTCGTTCGTTTTGGTTTCAAATCAATTAATTTCTCTGATTTTGGTCTCTTTTTATTTAAATTATTTTATTTTTATACAGAAATATAAAAATGTAATTTTTTTATATAAAAACATAATTTTTTTTTATATTTATTTGAACTATTTTTTATATTTTTTTAAACTATTTTTTGTTTTATTTTTTTACATAATTTTTTATATTAGTTTTTATATACTTTTTTATTTACTTTTTTTTAAAAATTCATTTCTTTTAGTTTCTTTTTATCGAAATGATGTTTTTTGTACATTTATTTTATTTGTATTTTCATTTTTTTTATTACTATTTTATGTTCCTGTTTTATCTCGTCTAATGTACAATTTAGTTAATTTAATTTTTCTTGTGTTTTTGCGCATATTTTGTTTATTTTATTTTGCTACACATATATATATATGCTATATATATATATATATATATAGATATTTCGTTATAATTTTATTTTATATATAATTTCATTTATAATTCCATTATCCATTATCCATTATCCTTTATATTCCATTTATTTCCTCTTTATTATTTCCCTCTTTATAATTATACTTGCTTCCAACTTTTGGCTACATGTCAGTTAGTTTTCCTTACTTACATACTCAACTACATGCATATGCATAAAAATATATACTTTCAATGGCTTTTTGTGTCAGCCCCATTCATTAAGCCGGCATAACTGCAAGTTGTCTCAGCAATTTATATCTGAGAGTTTCGCCAACGGCTTTACAACTCATTGCACTCATGTTTCTACATATGTACATATAAATATATGTATGCATGTATGTATTTGTCTAATTGTGTGGCTGTAATTGAAAGTTAACATCTATGCATGTGTGTGTTATTGCCACTCGTGTATAACGTATCCGCTAGCACTCTCAGTTAGTCAACTTGGTATTCGTACGAATAAGAGTACGATAGAGTAGTATAACCGGAGATTTTTATAAGTATGGTGTGGTACACATAGAACCAAATTCGGTCATAGACGAGTATAATGAACTCTACGGTCAGAATGTCAGTGTAGACTGTTAGTAATTGCTTGAGCTAATTGGCTATATTCTATTCGTTGTCGTGTCTCACAGCCAGCACAGTTCACTTACCAAATTTGGTTTCGGTGCTTACCAGACTTGACGTCGATTTGATGATTGAGCGTGCTTAGGCGCATACAATGAATAAGTGTCGTGCAACAGCAGCACGTTAGATGAGAGTGAGAACGCTGGTCAGTTTTGAGAATCGGAATGAATCGTTGAACAGGTGTTTGAACAGAAGTTTTGCATTATTGGGTGATATTTTGAAAACAATTGAGGCGAATATATATTATTTTTTTTTTTTTTGTAATTTCCAGTAGTTTAAGGATCCGTCAAGCGCATTAGTCAGCGAGTAAAACTAATTCCTGTATGTTGCATCTACCTATACAGACCGTTTTTTTAGGTTAGCTCTAATTATCGAAACATTTATATATATTAATATTTCAGCTAATTTAGCGTTAAATCTAAAGAACCTTTTGCCAATAATCGAGATTATAAATTGTTTATTGCTGTCACATAAAATCTCTGCGATCATCGATAAACCATGAAATATCCGCAGGTAACGACTATCTCCTATAAAATATCATTTCCTCAACTTTTTAAATAGTATTACTTTAAAACGATTTTATTTCACAATTAAAATTATGAGTCAGCATTTCCCAATAAGCGGTCATAATTTTCCTATGCTACGTGCAGTGCGTTTCAAATATCGGTTAATAATTGTATAGATCAAGCCTTTTCAGTTAGCCACACTTCCGGTTTGCTTTACAACACAAGTCATACCTACTTATTCATTCACGATACATCAACATGGGTCACCTTAGCATATACATACACATATGCACATACTTATAAGAAATGTTTTCAAAGTCCACATCTATTTTTTAACGCCCTCACATTAGTTAGGTAGTTAGGGTAGTCCGCACAACCAGAAAGGCCACTCATTGTGCAGCTGTTGCCAGCAGTGCGCATGCCCACCACATGTCGGTGTAGCGTACCAGCTGGTCGATATGCGCGCAGCAAGGTCGCCTTCGCCATCGTTCGACAACTCGGTGGCTTTTACGCTCGCTCGTAAGTATTGCAACAGTACAGATTTGTTCATCGACGTGTACGTATCGCATTGGCGGATTCGTGTAGTAAGATTGTGCGAACGCAACACTGGTTCGGTAGCGGCGATGTTCGGACGCGAATTGCTTTGTGCTAATTAACATTTTTGTTTATAAACAAACAAAAAAAACCAATGCCGGCACGCCAAATATAAGCTAAATACACATTTTCGCAGGCAGGTGCATCAAAAATAACTGTTTAGATTGCTAAATAAAAAAATGCAAATGCAATAATGGGCGGCAGTAGGAGTTACAGCGTGAGCAGCAATGGCAGCAATGGCAGCACGAGCAGCGTCGCCAGCAGCACCAGCGGAAATTGCAGTGAATACAGCGCCGCCGGCAGTGTGGAGCGTTGTAAGGCGACAAAATTAGTATACAGCCGAATTGGCGCAGGAGGAGGAGTAATGGCGCCACAGACCAACCAACAGCAACAGCAGCAACAGCAGCAGCAGCCGCCGAAAGTCCAACGGGCGCGGTCACAACGCGTTATGTGTCGCTGCTGCTTGTCGGAACAACAGCCCGCGCCGCCTCAGTCGCTGGGGTCATGCTCCGAACAGGAGCTGGACGATGAGGAGGCCGCGCTCTTGGAGTTTGTGCCCTTGGACACCTTGGCTATGGTGGATTTGAGTGACGATAGGTTTGCAGCTGCGTCGTCAGCGTCCGCTGGTGATTTATACAAGGCAGCGTTGACCAGGACGTCCCCGACTAAAGCCAATAAAGTTAATTGTATGTCAACAGCAACAAAAGCAACACTAATCAACAATAATAGCCGCATTGGCAGCAGCACCAGCAGCAGCAGCAGCAGCAGTAGTAGCAGTAGTAGTAGTGGTAGTGGTAGTATCAGCAGCACTCTGCTCGATTGTTTGAACGCTTGTGCGCACATCGGCGCTTCGCTGTCGGACAATGAACTGCCTCAGCACATTTGTCTTGACTGCTGCCACACGCTGGAGATGTGCTGCGAGTTCATACGTTGTGTACGGAATGCGGACAAAATTCTACGCAGACGTTGTGCGCTGCCGGTAAAACGGGTGCGACAACAACATCAGCAACAACAACATTATTGGCAGCAACGCCAGGCAGCGGGTTTGCCGGCTGTTAGCGCTGACATTTATGGCGAGGAGGCGCCGGCAGCGAAACGTAGACGCCGTCGCGAAGAGGTGTGTCCGTGTGTTTGTGTGTGTGTGCGTGTGTGTGTGCTTGTATACGCGTATTGCAATTGCAATAGAATTTCTCGCTTTAAATGTATCATTTGCTATTTTTGTTTTTACATTGTGTGTTACTATGAAATTGCGTAAAGAGTATTTTTCATTCAGGCTGTGCAAAAAAATCTATTTTATCACAGAAAGTGCAGCAAGAACAACGTTTGAGTGTTGCTCGTGCCGGTGTCAGTGGAAAAAGTCTCGACAACAACATGCCCAAGTCAATATCCTTGCCAAAGTCGCCGACTACGTCAGCGTCGATAGCGCTGGCAGTGACGTCAACGGCGAAGTCGTCGTCCGCAGAGCGGGGTAAGTGCATAAGAAAACCAACATCAATATGTATTACATATCATGTTGTAGATTTATGTATATGTATGTGTGTATGTGCGCCTTGCGCGCCGCATGAGTCAGGTTATGCCTTTTGCTTTTGCTTTTGTTTTTGTTTCTGTTTACTTATCATTTTTGTTTTCTTCGTATGACTCTTTTAATCCACATTTAAGGCGAGTGAAAATGTCAGCTGTGTTGTTGCAAGTGTTTTTTCGTTAAAATTCTATGGATTTCGCGATTCTGGAAATTCAATAAATTTAATTTAATGAAAAATATTGTATGAAACTAAGAAAATTTACATTTAATAAATCAATTTGTGAAGTGTATGGCAAAATATAAAACATGCGTTGCTTATGCAGTAGAGTCGTTGATTAAGTGCTTAAATTGCTACTGTTGGCAAAATAAATGAAAAATATTACTTTTTAACTAAATGGATTAATATGGTATATAATATGTTTTTGCTGGCTGAAAAGATTTTGAAAACAATTTAAAGAAAAAATTGAATAAAAAATTCTGCTGCTTTGGTGAATTTATGAAATTACGCGCATACATTGTCAGCTGCCACAGTTACTGCGTGTATGTACGTGTGTGTACTTGTATATGCTTACATGCACTATTTGGTATACAGATTCATATGAACATATATATACATGCATATATTTTATTAATTCAGTGCTAAGCAATAATTGATTTTAATTGTACGTATGCATATATATATATATATATATATATAGGTGTGTTTGTATATATGTATGTATGTACATAAGCACAAATAACAAGATGAGGAAATTGTTGCATGAATATATTTATTTGAAATTGGCATAACAATCGGTAAACAGCTGCCTAAGTAAAATGCATTCATACATACATACAAATGTATATATGAATCTGCATATTTAAATGATTATCAGCCCGGCCTAAATACATAATTTTATACAAAAATGTTTTTGGATGAATTAACCAGATATAAAACCATGGGTCAATGGACAATTTGAATGTAATTACAGAGATGAAGATATAAATGTTCTTATAGGTAATTACAAAAATTGTTTATACATATATATATCATAACATACATATGTATGTGTGTGTATATTTATGAGACCGGAAGTAACCCAAAAAGATTTGCAATTGAAAATCAATCAGTTTTGCATATATGTATGTACATGTTTTGGACTTACATACAAACGATTTTTTTAAACGTATATCGATCAACGATTACATTAATTTGAAAGAAAGTACTGCAATTTCTGTGTATACGCTCAACTGTAAAACAACAGCAAACCCCAAATTTTGATTGTGAATGTTAATATAATAGCAATGTTAATAAAAATTTGAAATTATCGTAAATAAAAAAAAATGGCATTATTTTTCCAATCTGAAATTTTTATAAAAAAAATCTGATTGAAATATTTTTTAAATATGCTGAAAAATAAATAAGCCTTCAATCAAGCCGCCAATTTATTGCTAAAATACCAAACCAATTCATTTCTTAAGGGCTTAGGCCAGTCTAAGATGGGTCCTAAACATGGACTTTAGGGTCCTAAACATATTATTCAATTGGTAGAATACTGAAAAAAAAAAAGTTTTCTGTCCAATCCGCTGTAGTGTCGAAGCGTTCGGGTCAGCCAGCTTTACCACCTTAAAATTTTAAACGCGTTTTTCTCGAAACTACCTTTTTAGGGCACAAATAGGGCGTTGATGGTGCTCGGAGACTATCGCATCCACTTGGAGACTATATCCGCTTGAAATTTTAACTGCAGACTGTGAAGCTATTATCTAGTTAATTGTATGTAGATGTTTTTGTTATTATTGCTATATGTTTTTTTTTGGTAAACAATTTACTGTGAATTTTTCTGTAAAATTCGGTCCCTAGATTCACCATCACCCCTACAAGCACTGAAGCTTGAAAAGCTGATTCCGAAGTTTGGCCCAGTAATCTCGATTTTGAATTAAAATATCAAACTTTTAATGGATTTAAATGCATGTTTAATAATGCCTGAAAGAAACATTCTTCCTTACCTCCAGAAATAATTGTCAAAGGCCTTCTTTGAGGGTTCTACACCGGCCTAATCCCTTAAATTTTCAACTTTCTTTCTTTTTTGCTTTTCTTTAGGAATACCAAAAACAATTTTTTTTTTTTACTTATCTTGTGTTACAACCGGTTGTATGCATCATTGGTAATAATTTTGAAGCATGGCTCCAGAAGTGATGTTCCGCATTTAATGAATGAAGCAACTGAGATCGTTTACCAATAATAGCCACTGGCTAAGTACAGCTTTTCATAGTCTTGCATTTGTTTTTGGGTGTTCTTTAAAGCGCACACAATTAGCCACCGTACACTAATACTATGCTATTCCTGAGCAATTAAGGCATTTGGACACGCAAGCGTTCAGCAGCTCTAGTCTTTCACCAACAAACTTATCTGACTTTCTTACTTAGATTTTTTAGAATTAGTCAATTTTTGAGGCATCATTATCACACTTCCCTTTCACCATGCGGTAGGCAAGCGGTTTTTACTCTCCTCTTTACTTTTTACTTAAAGACTATGCCCTATTAAAGATAAAATTATGCTGCATATAGAAAAGTAAATAAATGTTTTACGATTTGCCTGTGCTTCAAGTGGGCTATTGCTACCTGCGGAGTGAATGTCCAATACAATGTGGCAACGGCGCAGAAATGTTCAGTTATGCAAATTATCTGATGATCTGAGATAATGCCGTGTAGCCAAAGTGATTGAAAAGAAGTGTCAAACAAATGTTCTGAATTTAAATGAGTAAAGAAGTTGTGAATAAAAAATTGAATTGCCATTCTAAAATTAATGCCTATACAATTTTACAAATAATACGAATACAAATAAGATTATTAAGACACACTTAGTAAGGGTGAAGCGTAGAAAAAATAAAATCACAAAAATATAATTCCTACATACGTAAGTAATTCTAAAAGAAATATATAAACAATTGCATTGATATATATATATATAAGTATGTAAGTAAGTATGTATGTATGTTTATAGATATAATTTTAAAATGCGCTTATAACATTTACTTTAACTTCCAAAGCCGGTATTGTGTATATACCAATATAGTAGTAATATATAGTAGTATATAGTAATATAGTATATACCTATATAGCCAATATAAAAGAACTTCCTCTGCCTACACATTTCCAGCGCGCCTGGAAAAAACTGTCTAGCGCTGCTAAATTATAATTTTTTTTACCCGTTTGGAGACAAACAAATGCAGCGATTAAATGCCGGTGCCTATTCATCATATATGATTAAGGTGATATACATATTAATATATATGTAAATACATACATATCTACACTGCTTATAAAAATGTTCGCTTACTTACATATGTATGTGTGCCTGTATGGGCAGTTAGAAAAAATTGCACTTACATATTACTTCATTTACCTGCCCATTTTGGTGTCTTAAGATATTATGTTTGGGTGGAAACAATAGCAAGTAAATAGCGCAACGTGTGATAAGACATATACTACAACTATATGCTACTCTCATTAGGGTTTGCCAATTTTTGATGGGAAAAAATTGTCATTCAGATTTGACAGATTTATGAAAATGTGACTTTAAAACTATCATGCACTTCAAATTTCACTCATTTTGCAATTTTTATATTGAACATAGTAAGAGAGAGCTAAGCTCGAGCTAATCTACTCATTAACATATAATTTTATGAATATATATGCGGTATATAGGCAACCAACCACTGAAGGTACGAGTATGTACAGATTAGCGCTGATTTTATTAAGATATCTCACCCATTGACTGATGTAGACCGTATAAAGACAACCAAAGTAGCCATGTAGGAGGGTATATACCCTATACCTATTTCATATATTGACAGGTGTATGTGTTTGGTGTTAAGTCGGAAGAACAGAAATCCTCATTTATGGTATATGATGAAGGTTTGGACTGAGGAGGAGGGTTGCCACATATTAAATGCGAAGTTTGACTTCGATACCCTTATGAATACAGATGTTAACCCTTGTGAAGATAGAGAAACCGATAGCACTCAAACTGATGGAGTTAGGCGTGGTTATGTACTGATTATTCTCATTTTCAAGTGTACCAAGAAGGCATCAGAGTAATGTTATATACCAAATTGAGTTCAAATCAGACAAGTTTTTTATAAGGTATGGCATTCAAGTAAAAGAGGTCGGTACCTAGTTCACAAGAGAATTATTGTTAAGAGTGTTATACATATAAATGATTTTCTACGTTTGAGTTTACGTTTGTGTCGTTATGTTTTAAGAAGTTAGTGCACCTTAGCAGTTTTTAATAAAGCCGCTATACATATATGGGTGCGTTAATTATACGCTTTGGCTTACTTTCACCCCTTAATACAAGGTTTTGAAGTTAAAAATTAATTAGGAATAATTAATTAGGAATAATTAGACAATCTTTTAAAAACTGAGAACGTAAAAGTTACCACCCTAATGTAAAGCATATGGAAACAATGTGCAAGCAAAAGGAAAGAAGTGTGTGTTTTGAAAACCGACCAACTGATCAGGTATATACATATGTACATATATATTTATATATTTATATGTTTATGTATATAGTATGTTATTTGTGTTTAGCATTATACAGCTGAGTTCATAGGCAACAATGCCGTTAATTAATTTTGAAGCCTAATAGTTCTGAGTGGGTGTTGAGTATTAAAAACTCAGTAAAAAAAAACTGTCAACATGACAGCCTACGTTTGAGTCGGACTCGATAACGGACAAGCCTGCCTACGCCGTCTGTTTGACTGCCTGTTATAAATACATAAGTATGCATACATAGAAATACAAACAAATGTAATTACTTGCGGCTTATAAGTAGTAAATACAATTGAGCGATCGGCCTTAACTTGGGAGTTGAAGTCGCGATAGTGGTTTGGCTGCCACCCAAACACAGATAGAAATAATGCCCACGCAAGTAGCGCGCCTCAAACATATGTATGTTGATCTCATTTATTTACATTTACATGCTTCATTGCTTCATTGCTTTATTTCATTTCATTCATTTTATTTGCTTTTTCATGACCAAAAATTTCAATTTCGTTTGCTTGAAAGTGAGACTGCTAAACATTTGGCAACAATTTGGTGAAGCGTAGAAAAAATAAAATCACAAAAATATAATTCCTACATACGTAAGTAATTCTAAAAGAAATATATAAACAATTGCATTGATATATATATATATAAGTATGTAAGTAAGTATGTATGTATGTTTATAGATATAATTTTAAAATGCACTTATAACATTTACTTTAACTTCCAAAGCCGGTATTGTGTATATACCAATATAGTCGTAATATATAGTAGTATATAGTAATATAGTATATACCTATATAGCCAATATAAAAGAACTTCCTCTGCCTACACATTTCCAGCGCGCCTGGAAAAAACTGTCTAGCGCTGCTAAATTATAATTTTTTTTACCCGTTTGGAGACAAACAAATGCAGCGATTAAATGCCGGTGCCTATTCATCATATATGATTAAGGTGATATACATATTAATATATATGTAAATACATACATATCTACACTGCTTATAAAAATGTTCGCTTACTTACATATGTATGTGTGCCTGTATGGGCAGTTAGAAAAAATTGCACTTACATATTACTTCATTTACCTGCCCATTTTGGTGTCTTAAGATATTATGTTTGGGTGAAAACAATAGCAAGTAAATAGCGCAACGTGTGATAAGATATATACTACTACTATATGCTACTCTCATTAGGGTTTGCCAATTTTTGGTGGGAAAAAATTGTCATACAGATTTGACAGATTTATGAAAATGTGACTTTAAAACTATCATGCACTTCAAATTTCACTCATTTTGCAATTTTTATATTGAACATAGTAAGAGAGAGCTAAGCTCGAGCTAATCTACTCATTAACATATAATTTTATGAATATATATGCGGTATATAGGCAACCAACCACTTAGGGTATGTACAGATTAGCGCTGATTTTATTAAGATATCTCACCCATTGACTGATGTAGACCGTATAAAAACAACCAAAGTAGCCATGTAGGAGGGTATATACCCTATGCCTATTTCATATATTGACAGGTATGTGTGTTTGGTGTTAAGTCGGAAGAACAGAAATCCTCATTTATGGTATATGATGAAGGTTTGGACTGAGGAGGAGGGTTGCCACATATTAAATGCGAAGTTTGACTTCGATACCCTTATGAATACAGATGTTATCCATTGTGAAGATAGAGAAACCGATAGCACTCAAATTGATGGAGTTAGACGTGGTTATGTACTGATTATTCTCATTTTCAAAGTGTACCAAGAAGGCAACAGAGAAATGTTATATACCAAATTGAGTTCAAATCAGACAAGTTTTTTTATAAGGTATGGCATTCAAGTAAAAGAGGTCGGTACCTAGTTCACAAGAGAATTATTGTTAAGAGTATTATACATATAAATGATTTTCTACGTTTAAGTTTACGTTTGTGTCGTTATGTTTTAAGAAGTTAGTGCACCTTAGCAGTGTTTAGTAAAGCCGCTATACATATATGGGTGCGTTAATTATAGGCATTAGCTTACTTTCACCCCTTAATACAAGGTTTTGAAGTTAAAAATTAATTAGGAATAATTAGACAATCTTTTAAAAACTGAGAACGTAAAAGTTACCACCCTAATGTAAAGCATATGGAAACAATGTGCAAGCAAAAGGAAAGAAGTGTGTGTTTTGAAAACCGACCAACTGATCAGGTATATACATATGTACATATATATTTATATATTTATATGTTTATGTATATAGTATGTTATTTGTGTTTAGCATTATACAGCTGAGTTCATAGGCAACAATGCCGTTAATTAATTTTGAAGCCTAATAGTTCTGAGTGGGTGTTGAGTATTAAAAACTCAGTAAAAAAAAACTGTCAACATGACAGCCTACGTTTGAGTCGGACTCGATAACGGACAAGCCTGCCTACGCCGTCTGTTTGACTGCCTGTTATAAATACATAAGTATGCATACATAGAAATACAAACAAATGTAATTACTTGCGGCTTATAAGTAGTAAATACAATTGAGCGATCGGCCTTAACTTGGGAGTTGAAGTCGCGATAGTGGTTTGGCTGCCACCCAAACACAGATAGAAATAATGCCCACGCAAGTAGCGCGCCTCAAACATATGTATGTTGATCTCATTTATTTACATTTACATGCTTCATTGCTTCATTGCTTTATTTCATTTCATTCATTTTATTTGCTTTTTCATGACCAAAAATTTCAATTTCGTTTGCTTGAAAGTGAGACTGCTAAACATTTGGCAACAATTCCCTACAAAGCTTTCAGAATATGTGTGTGAAATTTTGTAAAAATGCAAAAAAAAAGAACACTCCCAAGTGTTAACGATTACTCCTTGGCTGCATTGTCTACTGAAATTGCTGATAAAAATGTGCTAACCAACAGCAATCAAAACTCTCGAGTGCCATTTCTAACTTGCATAAACTTGCGCTACAATGCCTTTAATTTCTCATGAAGAAACATAGGCACATATATGTATGTATATAAAATTTTATGTATGTATGTCTATGTCTATATTCAAGTGCAATTGCAGCATATTTGCTCTGCATACCGATAAAGCAAAAAATCCACATTTGAAAACAAACGACTCAGGCACGCTCTGGCCAGCGCAGATTGAACTCCATATGGCATCATGCTTGAAATAAATTAAACAATTTATTCAACAAGTCAGTTGCCGCACACAATTTCACTAACAAATATATACATATCTACAAACCCACTAGGCTGTAGTGCAACATAATCGAAATATATGCGCATGAAACTACATACATACATATTTATACACATACAAACATACATTTATATTTACTATATATTCCTCCTTTTATTACCATATCTAAGCTTTGCTACAACAACAATTTCAATCAAAAAAAATTTTTTGTTTGTATAAATAATGATTCACAAATCAACAACGAAATCCATTCATATTAATTAATTTGTCTCTCCCCTTCAAAAAAGATCTCATTTATGGTATAAGCTTTCTTTTATACCGTTACTTATGTATTTATATATATTTATATCGTTTTTGTTGTGAATTACTTAATTACTCAAACGATTTAACTCAATCAAGAATATTCTTTTATGATATCGAGCTCAATAGAACCATTTTGCATTTGCTTTATACAAATTTTTTTTTTCAAAAATACTAACTAACATATTGTAGTTATCGTTAAAGTCATCACTCTTCAGTATAGTGCACCAGTTCTTCGATTCTCGAAACGCTATATGTACGCTCGCCATCATGATCTTAATATTTCAACGTTGAGGTCTTTACTTCTCCAATCGTTGGAACATTCCTTTACTTATGTAAAGCTTCTTTTATAGTTTTGTGAACATTAGACAACAGATTAGAGAACAGATGAGGTTTCATGATAATGCAATTTTTTTTAATCGAAGAATTATGAATATTTGGATACATTTTTTAAAAACTGTAAATTTGTGCTTTAATAATTCTTAATGCTCGTAAGCGATCTCAACATAGTTCGTCATTCCATTCAAATACATATTTATAAATAATGTGAACCTTTTATAGAACTTGTCTTATACCATTCGTTTTAAGGGAATACCCTTTTTTGACAAAATTCGACTTGATAATTGAAAATAGTTGCTATCGTTGGCGATAAGCCGGTTCTATCCATCTGGCAATTTTTCGATACCATTTTCGTAATATTTTTTCATTGCATTAAAATAGACCACTCAGCAGTCTCAGCCATTATTTCTTCATTCGGTAAAGTCGGTAAATTTCTTTCTAGCGGGTATTAGCTTGAGGTCTGAGTACGCTAGGGGCCAGATCCGAAGATAAAATTTATGCAATTTTGTCTTGGGTATTTATTTGATCTCGCGCGCCACCCAGTTGAAAAGAGTTTGCACAGACCCAAATATTCATGAACGCGTTTTTTTTGGTATCTTCAGAGTGTCAACTATTGTCAACTAGGGAGCAACTACTTTTCCGGTAATTTTCCGGTCATCCAAAATCAGTTTGAGGATTTTTTTGATGTTTTCCTCCGTATATATATATATATATATATTTTATCTTCTCAAATTCAACTTTACATTTACTGTAAACAGATCATTTACTTTAACACTGGAACAAATTGTGACCGCTTTTAAAAAAAATTGTTGTATTATTAAACATTGTGTTTGCCAATATTTATTCAGCTGTTCTCTATTTGGGCTTTCATCGGCTTTCGGCAATTTCTTAATATTAACAAAAGAGTTTGAAATGAAAATTTCCGTTTCCAAAATTTGCCTTCGTTGTATACTTGTATACTTCCAAGTTTACCGTTTGCAATTCAGAAATGATTATATATGTATGAAGAATCAGACATAAAAATGGATCTCTGTTGCATATGAAATAAATTATCATAAAAGTTTGTTAAAAACTTATCTAAATCTCGGTTGGTCGGTTTAGATTTTAAAGAGAGAAAATTCATATACATTTTAGAATAATAATATCTTATATATATATAGAGTAATAATTATATAATATATGTATATAATATGCAGAGATTTAATTTTTTATTTTACTTTTTTCTAAAAAATCTGTAAGAAGGAGGAATGTAAAATTTTTCTGAAAGTTTATTAGAAATACCATCACAAGAAGAAAACTTTCTTGAAGTTATTTATTGATATAGCAATCTACTTGCTTACCATATATACATATGTCTGTCGAAAATTTCAATAAATTCAAAACCGTATATAAAACAGTACCCCTCCTCTAATCGCCATTTGTAAGTTTCAAGAGGAAAAACCAAAATTTTCATTGCTAGAGAAATATTTGTTAGGGAAATGAAGATTTTATTGTTAGGGAAATTTAACTATGGTCAACATAAAAGAAACTTCGAGTGATTCAAACAATGAGTGTTGGTGAATCGGGCATAAATTCTGACAGTGTTATAAATATCAAATATTATGTATGGGACAGAAAGAGCTTGAGCTAGCTTTTTATGCATTTAATAAATTTGTAGCTTGACTGTTAGAAGACTGAGACCAATTATTCAAATAACGGCATTGTTTAATAATAAATGGTGCAGGTGTGTTACATTGAAGTAGACGAACTTACGGCTCTAACAAAATTTCTCTTCCGCTCTATAAACGCGATAATCACCAGCATAGCTAAATTAGGTGCTGGTCGAAAATTACTGCAGTGAAGTATTGTTTGCATGGAGTATGAATGGATTTGGATATTTACAGATTACCTTGCACGAAATGGAGTCATGAATACATAGTGATTATGTATGAAGTCATTTCCTTTTGCAGCATTCGACGCTTAAGAAATTAAGACAATCTTAATAATAAAAATTAATTGTTATAAGCATGTATGTGTATTAAATTATTTGTTGGATAATGGTGGATGCTTAATAATAAAATATATACATATATATATCTTTATACATACATACATATGTATGTACGCACACATACTTCATTTCAACTCGCTGCAATTATGAACATGCGCTGACCTAACAACCTCAATTTCATTTTCCTTCTTGCAATTTCAGATGAATTACGGGACATTAGCAAAGCATTGGACGGCGTGGAGAGCAGTTTTGTGCGCTCATTTGACAGTGGCATTGAAATTGACGAAGACTTGTGTTCCGTCAAATCGAGCGACTGCAGCGCGAACGAGTATCCGTTACGCTGCCATCTGGCGAAATATGAAGGCTACACTTATGTGGTCGCCGAAACGCTTTCACATGATATCGCACGTTTTCACAGAAGTGGCCGGCCGCAGGCGTCTGCTGGAGGCGGTGTTGCCACCACACCGCCAACGACTTACAAATGTGGTTTCTGCATATTTGAGTGCAGCGTGCGACAGGAGTTGAATAAACACTTGCAACTACATTTGGGTGAGCTGCTGGCATGTCATTTCGCTTCAATCCACCATTAGTGAATGTATTCGCTCCAATATTATTTGATTTTGTTTTTCCTCTTTGTTTTGCATACGCATGCACGCAGGCCCGCCACAGCACAGCTGCCGTAAGTGCAATTTCGTTGGACACTTCAAATTTCTACTGGCGCAGCATATGCGTAATGTACACCACTGCGCCTTGGAGGCTCAAGAAGGTAGGAAACACTTTCTAGTCACAGTATATAATTCACAAGCGTGTAATCGCTATAAAAAAGTTATATTGCATCAATGTTATTGCGCTTTTTGTGCAAAACGTTTATTTATACTATCGCAACATGTTACAGAGGGTATAATAGTTTTGTTCAACTAACTATAGCTCAGCCCTATAACTCACTTACTTAAATATATATAAATATATGTGTAAATTTAGTAAATATTCTTTTGACATTCATATAAGCGTTAAATCGGTTTACAACCACGCCTACATCCCATATGGTAATACTTTAAATTTCACCTGATTCTTTCAGTTTGCAATAGATAACTCAAGCATTAATGAAGATATCGAATTAAAACTTAGCAAATAATGTTTTTTAGGTGTGTTAGCTCTCATATAAAGACGGTGTAAGGTCGAATATGAGAAACTTCGAACTATGCCTGACTTTTTACGTGAAATGTCTGTCAGTTTGTAAGTTGTAAGCCTGGTACTAATGGTAATGGATAAAATCGGTTCAGTACTTCCCTCAGCCCACATATGCCTAGATAATAACTCTCAAAAATCGGGCTGCCTTTTTACCATATACGGTAAAACGGTATTTTACGGGCTTCCATTCATATTTTGAACTATTTCTCATCTAACGAATATGGAGATTTCCGTCCCTCCGGGTTAACGTTACAGTACTTCTCTGAATTTTCGAGTTCACCTCATATCCGGTTTTGGCAGCATTTAGTCTTCCCTTACTTATTTTTTTATATAGGGCGTAATTGGAAAAAATGTGAAGGTGTCTTATCAGCTGGTGGGGTTTGTTGAACTGTGTCACCGAAATGAAAATATTTGTGACTAATTTTAAATACATATACATATGTACACTTATGTACGTATGTGTTTGTTTTCTTATCATAATTCATTTGTTTGTTTACTGCGTAAGTAGCGAGTACATCTGAATATGCATACATGCGTACATATATTTACTTTTTCGGCATTTGTTTATTTGATTAATGTTTTTATACTCTCGACATGTGTAGCAACATGTTGCCAGAGAGTATATTAGTTTTGTTCACCCAACGGTTGTTTGTAACACCTAAAACTAGTCGAGTTAGATATAGACATATACATTTCCATTATATATATATATATATATGTATATATGTGACTTAACAAGATACCAAATATGATTGTAACCATTCACGGTCTCGTCGGATAATGAATGTTGAATTCTTCCGCAACAATTTTTAATATAAAGTTATGCCAGCACCTGGAAACATTTCTCCGCCTTAGATCCTTGCACATTAAGAGAGTATAAAATATTCGGTTACACCCGAATTTAGCTTTTCCTTACTTGCTGTTATTGTAGTTAATCACAAAAGTGCTGAACGTGGTGGCGGCGATAGCGCACGCTGTTACCAGGGAGTCGGCGCGGCAGCGGATAGCCCCAAATATCATTGCCATTTATGTGCAGAATGTTTTGTCAATTATGATGGCTTGCAACAGCATCGAAAATCGCACAAAGGTGTGTCATTGTAGCAAAAACACGCTTTATAAATAATTTGATATTGATTGTTATTTACTATTTATTGTGTTCTATAGTTTTTTGCAAATGCACCATGTGTACGTTCAAGAGTTCGACGCGTGAAAATGTTTTGGAGCATATGGCCAAAGAGCACAAGATACTGGTGGAGCGGCGCTTAAGCGGTGAGTAAGTAAGATGTGGTGGAAATAAAAAACAAAAAATCGATAGAAAAAGAATACACGAATATATATTTATTTATTTTATACATTAAGAAAATTATGGGTCAAGCGATCAGGGGTTCACCAAAAGTTAGTATTCAAAGAGTTTAATAATTCATTTACTAATAAAACAAAATTTTTTACCAACTAAATATAAACCAACTATCTTATCTGAGGGACAAATTAATTTGATCACGGACTTTTGAATACTTCTGTTTCCCTACTACTACCTACCTTACTTTCACTTACATATATATATTGCAGTACTATTATAGCAAATAGGTGCCCAGGATGATAACTATACTCATTAGCGATATAACGGTACATTTCAAAACAAAAAGACTGCTTAAAACTTTAGTTCATATTTTAACAAAAAACTGTTGGAACCTTGCCTTTCACTTCTTCGTAACTTTTTTGGAACAAGTGGGATCGGTCTCTAAAGTATCTGAATCTTTGTGAATTGACGCCTTCGGGTTGATGTAACGCTCTTCCGCACTCATCATGCACGATTTCTGCAAGTAATTGTAACGGTTAAATCATTCTTCGAAGGATTTTTCGTAGTCGACCATCTTCTAATATAAAAATTTAAACCCTTTTAATAATTGCCTTGCCTTCCGGCAGAAATTTCTAGTGAAATAAGCTGGTGCTTCAGATTTCAGTCAAAACTTAAGCCAAATACCTTAAACCACTAGAGGTACTTCCATTTCAGTTGTGACCCAATGATCCACGCGGCTTGAGCACATAACATCCAAAGATTGCTTAAGTTGTTCAAGATGCGCAGATGAGGAGACAAGAGTCAGAATTAAATTTTATGGATCGTTGGAAATCGACTTCGTTCGAGTTCGAGTTTGAATATTTATACCTAATATGTATATATCCTATGTGCATTTAAGTAATAATTTTTAATAAAAAATTAAATCAGTTTATATTTTTAAAATTTTTTTAGTGAAATATATACCACTCCAACGAATTAATGCCCAACAAATGCAAGAGCTTACGCCCACCAAAAATGTAAGCGCCACCACTGAAATGAAATTTGTACCAAAGGATAATAAATATCGCAAACATTTGTGCCAATTTTGTGGTTAGTACACCAGCTCTCCCGTTATTTTTCTTTAAACACCACATACATATGTATTCATAAAATCTCAATATTTTTTCAGGCAAGTGCTTCGATCGACGCTTCCATTTGCTCAAGCACGAGTATGGCGTGCATCGCATCGAAATCGAACAGACGCCGAATAACGACGTCGATGTCGTGATACGCTCGAAATTACCCGGCTATGGTGCTGTTGGCAACTCCACAAAGCACACGAAACTCAAGTATTTGCGACAGCGTAACGCCGTGCAGGCGGCACGTCAACAACGTTACATCGAGGATCTCGCGCTGCTGGACGATCAGCAGCCTGGACAGGATATTAGCAGTAAATTTCAATGTGAAATCTGCATGGCAGTATTTATGTTCAATTTCGAATTGAAATATCACATGCGCACACATAAAACCAGCACACATACACACACTGCGGTGGGTCGGGAGCTAGCTGATAAGCACATTGCAACGCCTCCGCCATCACTATCAACTGCTGCTATAGCTGCAGCTGGCGCTGTTATTATACAACCCGAGCTGAAGCTATCAGCCGTAATTGCAAACGAATGCGCACAGAAAGTGGCGGAAAATCGGGAAGTGGTGTGTGGTGCTGAAAGTGATGACGATGACGATGCTGATGGTGATGGTGATGGTGATGGTGATGGTGATGGTGAAGTTGAAGTTGAAGGTGAAGGCGATGCCAATTGTGACGATGAGAATTTAAAGTTCTCGCATGATATCACACATAATATAGACGCGACATTGACCGGCTTGTCGGATGGCGTAGATTTGGATTTGATGGCTTTGATGGCGCCGCAAACGTCACCGCTGGATTCGCTGGATGCTAGTTCTGCCAGCAGCAATAATAGCTTCGATATCAACTATGATGATCAATTGTATTTAAATGATTTCGATTTGGGTCTGCTGGACTGCAGTGGCGTGTTTGCCGGATTTTAATCGGTCTAAAATTAGTTTTTAAACAGTAGCGTATTTTCTTTTTTTGTTTTCAATTATTATTGCGCTTGTTTTGAACGAGTTGGAGTATCAAGACAAAAAAATTTATATCTACACACGCACACACACAAACACAACAACATATACATAAAGACACACACACACAAATTCGAGGAGAACAAAAGTCAGAGACTGAGTAAAGTGTAAAGCAATACAAACAGACAAATTGTTGCAATATTTTTTCAGTAAATTTTATGCGCATAACGTAAATTAACACAGAGACACCTACGCATATGTTTGTAGTAACAGTAGAAATTATATAATGTATTAAAAAAAATATTGAAATCTTAGTGCAGCAGCGCGCTCAGATGAAGCAAGTTTCAAGCACAAATATCCAAAAGTAGCAATAACTTTTGTTTTAAATTCTTCGCAGTCTAACTCAGCCTATTTTTATAAATCACAAATGTTTTCATACTTTTTACTTAAATTAAATTTAAACTTACTTGTATTTAAGTTTGGCAACTTATTAATAAGCATTACTAGTTTATGCAAATTAATTGAAATTAACACTTTTGTCTGCCACTGTGTTTTTGCTAATTTACTTTTTTTAATACCAACAAGATTTATTTATTTTTTATTTAGTTGTTTATGCTAAATTTTCCTATTTTTTAAGTATTATTTCTGTTTACGTTCCTTGCTTGTATTACCATATGTAATTTATTTAATATAAAACAAACAAAT
Source organism: Bactrocera minax (assembly GCA_021498325.1). Classification (NCBI taxonomy): domain Eukaryota; kingdom Metazoa; phylum Arthropoda; class Insecta; order Diptera; family Tephritidae; genus Bactrocera; species Bactrocera minax. The sequence continues at coordinate 6,232,808 of JAKEEE010000004.1, forward strand.
TAATTTAGGTATTACAAAGTACCTTTCACAATTGCATTTCACATATTTATGTACATGTGCATTACTTTCCATTTATTTTTATAAGTACTTAACCTGCAATTAATCAAACAACTAATGATGAAATCATTTCAAAAAATATACAATTAATAAGCATACCCAACCAAAAAACATTTGTTTTATTTATAAGCAATAACCTGTATTGGAACCTGCAGTAAACAAAGAATAGACCAGATCGTTTTTTTTTTTGTGCTTTTAGCATAGAAATAAGTTTGGAAACATTCTATTTATTACAAAATGGATTTAGAAGCTCAAGCAGGTAGGTTTTAGAAAGCGTAAAGGCTTACTAAAGAAATGCTGAAGAGGTTCCCCGACACTTCGAGACAGACTTGGTCCTTGACCTTTATTTACTATGGCACAAAGCTTTTTCCTCTCGCGCTACACAATTTCGATATTTTTAAATAACGCTAGTGTTTTCAACAGCAAAATATTCTGATTTTGTAATTTGTGCACTGCATAACACATATTTAAATTAACGCACTTTTTTTGCATCCTATTCGAATTCAAACGCAATTATCATGGACAAAAACCTAAAGAAATCACTCAATTCACATTTTGAAATATTTTTGTTGTCCTTTGCACACGCATTTATAATATGCGGACAAGTGCAACAAGTGGCAAGTAAGCAGAAGTCTTGCCATATTTTTGAAATATTCATTCAAGTTGAATTACTCAGACTTTTAAAACGCCTTTAAGTGGCCACATCAATGATTTCACATTGCAAACCAGCAAATTTAATGTTGAGAAGAAGCGATTTGCTTCAGCCAACTTGCTTAATTACATTAATACACGCATAAAAACTAATAAACAACCATCTGGCAGCCACAACATACGCTTTTCACTCATTTCGCGCGAAAGAGACAACACTAGTGCAGTTCCTATTAGTTACTTGCCCAACGCTAGTGGCGGCGACTATAGCAAAACTGCCGTCGTCAAACTAGTTTCAGTTTAGTTTTCTCCGTTGGATGAGCAAGTATGTAATGTGTGGTTAACTTCGTACATGATTCAGATCGGTGCGCTAGTGTGTCGTCGTCGTCGCCATACAGTATCGCGTACAGTGTGTTAGTAAACGAAATTGAGCAAGAAACAGTTGGTTAAATGTGCAAAGTATGGAATTAGAATTAAGTAAAATTTCATAACAAACGAAACGAAATAATTCATATCTTTTACTCGTACGGAAAAATAACAGTACTTTGAAAAGCGCGCACGCTTTTGTTTTTTTTTGCCGCAAGTGTATGCAACGAAAGTGCATAGGCATTCGCAATACAATAAGAATAAAAATAACGAAAGAATTTTTTTTTCGTAGTGTTTATTTTGTTGTTGTTTTTATTACGTGAATGCGTTGCGGTTTGAAGGTGTTTGCGTGCGTTGAATGCAGGTCGCTCTACCATTGCGTGTGTGCGTTTGTGCGTTTGTGCGTTTGTGTTGAATTCGTTGATATATTTCTAGTTTGAGTCATACCTGCGGAAAAAGAAACAAAAATTCCAACGCAGCGCAAAGCAATTGTCAGCGAAGTAGTGAATAAATGTGTGCAAAACCGAATCGTAGAACCCAATGTAAATAAATGATAAAACAAATAGTAATTGGAAATTAAAAGAGTAGAGTGAGTGATGATGAATTAGAAAATACCGGAAGTGATAAAAGCGTGGACAAGTTTAACAATTCGATCTCTGTACATATATGTGCATATGTATTTATATATATATATATGAGCATATTTATGTAGAAAGCAGCAACAAAGAAAGTATAAAACGCAGAAATTTCGACAACGATTTGCGCTATTGCTATTTATTTACCTCTGTTGACATAGGTCAATAACTTATTGAACTCGAGCAGCTAATGAAAAGCATAAGAGAATGAAGTGTGTACGAAAAATACGAAGAAAAGTAGGATATTAATTATTTGAAACGAACAAAGCTATCAATTCCAGCGACAATAGAAAAAGTACGTCAGAACAAGATAAGCATACCAACAGTGCAACAATAACAACAACAACAACAACAACAATTGTTACCATGGTATTTCTAACTGGTAGCATGCAGCGGTGAAAAGTGAAGTCAGCATACGAAAAGTGGCATCAACAGCAAACACAACTAGTTGTTTACACGCACACCTTTGCACATATTTCTGCTTCCACTTTGTTCGCTTGCTTGAATTTCCTGTCAGTTGCTACCAAGTCGAATAAGCGCACTTGGTGCGACTGTGTGCCGGCAGAAAGCAGGTTTTCATATAGTGGAAGACAAGAAAATATCTAAAAAAAAAAATAACTACAAACAACATATATAATGTACATGCACATATATATGTACTTATATGTATTTGCGCATATGTGTAAATAATAGTGAGATCAAACCGTAGATCAAAAGGGTAACGAGTAGAGCAATGACAGTTGCGCGAGAAAACGTATTATGAAAACAAAATTCAATGCGATTATAGCAAATGTGTAGAAAAATTATGTAAAATAAATACTAGCGTATTTTTCTGTAATTCCAGTGTATTTTTTGAGTGTAAAAACTGCAACATACTAATTAAACGGCAGTGTTTTACCGCAGTTCTCTGTGTTTGCAAAGTTGCTGCAACGACTTTACAAAAGTTCTGGACTATATTTTGTGAAATCGTGCCACCGCAATATAAAAAGAGCACGAATTTAAGTAATTCAACGAGAAACCACTACAAACCACACTACAACATTTTGTGCAACAGCAATATTAACTACCAACCAGAAAGTATATATATATAAAAACTACCAACGAAAAGCATTTGCCAAAAGTTCTGACACCGGCAGCACCTACTTTTGGACACTTCATTTCGAGTGCATATACCAGCTGCACCTACATACGTTTGCAAGCCGGAAATGTCAGCGTGCTAAGTAACTTGTGGAAATCGCCAACTCCCTTGTGCTTAGCTTTGGATGCTTGAGTGCATGTTTCTTTCACTTAATCCTTTTACATTGTGCCGACTTTCCGTTTTCTTGGAATATTGAGTCATATCCACGTCCCTAGCGTTGATTCATCTTAGTTGGGTAATAAATAAAAGACGTTTACGGTACGGAGGCTGGCGCATTTGCAACATTTGTAGTTGTATATTCTTTCTCTGGTGACTTCTTCTGTTTGAGCGTGGTGTATAGCTTTTTAAGCAGCATATCCAAATTGTATTTTCTGTCCCCAACTTTTTAATGGAATAATTATGTCATGGGATCGTGTACGCGACGACACTTTATGCTGTCAACATGCTTGCTGCAAATGGTAGGTACTCAGAAATAATCATATATAAATGTGCATATTTTTTATAGGTCATTTATAAAGAGCGTGTATGTGTGCTTTTAATTAGCAACGAAATATCGTTTTAAGTGCTTCCAATGAATTTATGCCATAAGAAGTATTAAAGGCGAACAAAAGTGAATGCAAAGTTAATTCACAAAGTGCAAGGAATAATTATGACACATATATACAGATATTGTAATAATAATGATAGGTTTTCTGAACGGTGATCATCTGTCTTTATGTGAAAAAAAAAAAACATGTGTTAGAGCTCAATGTCAAAAGTTTAGATTATATTGGAATAGAATACGATATTTCAAGTAAAATAATAACATTTTGTTGTAAAAATTTTGAAAAAGCGTTGATGTGAGGCAAAAAATTGCTTTCCATTCCCTCGATGAAATTGACAAAGTTAAAAATTTAAAAAATTATGATTTTTTTCTTAAACTATATTGCAAAAAGAAATTATAACAAGCCAAGATTTTAAATGTCCAACCGTTGAACACGCTGGCTCTGGTTATACTCTCCTTTCCTACCACTCTTTCTCTCATCGAGCCCGAAAACACATTATTGCACGTATCATACATATTTTTTACTTATTTTGTGAGGTTATGTGTGCATCAATATGAGCTATTGAGAGTGCATTTTATATTATTCATAAAAATTAATTAATTCAATGAAGCTTTATATTGTAATAATGTCATGTGTAATAAATCGCTATATTTTGAACACTTGTGATGACGTAGGTTCCTAATTCCTGTACACAGTAGTTATCAGCTATAGAAAATGAACGATTACTTCGATTTTGTTTGTTTACCATATTTCTGTTTTCATCTATTTTTGTAAACGCAAGCCACTGGAAACGAATGAAGAAGAAGGAAATTGAGAGCTTTAACACCTTTAATTCAATTAGTACAATCGAAAGTGATACGAAATGGGTCGCTAAATGGACGTGTAAACATAAAAATGCCTATGCGCGTATAAATTTGTTAACGGTTACCGTACTTTGTTGCATAGATTTTGAATTGTTTGTCAAATTGATTGAATGGATTGATTGATTGAAAAGATTTGTAACCAATAGCAATAAAAGCTGCCCAAACTGGTTTAAAACGTTCGTGCCTCAAATGCTTCATCTTCCACACTCTTCAACAACATTTTCTGCATTGAATTTAAGTGAATTGAAAAAAGTAGTTGCATATCTATTTTTGATAAGAAATTCCATATTGAAGTGCTGAAATGTTGAATTGCATAATCACTTTAAGATCGACAACACAACTTGCGGCATTGGCGAACGCTTTCCGTTGCAAAATTGCTGCCGTCAGATGAAAATGCTTAAAACCGAGATAAAACCAAAGTGGGGGAATACCATATATACACATACATAGCCGCGCAGTAACTACCATATTGAAAGTGCACTCGGTAAGTTGCTTGCCAACAACCGTAGGAACCCATAAGAAGACATGCTTTTGCAGATAAATATACAGACATGCATGCATGTGTTTGTTCTTACATAAATATGTAACGCTCTCTGATATTATATACATATATTGCCATATAGTTGCATGTTGCACGTGTGTGTCCGTTGCGCGTAATGCAGAGTTGGCAAACTGCTGCAGCGCCATAAAGCCAAGAAGCCACGCTACAACTGAGACTGCGAACTAACGAAAATCCCAAGGAGACTTTCCAACAACCTTACATGTGTTTGTGCGTGTAGACTGTATCTGCCCTTGTTGTTGTGCCATATGGCGTGTTGCTGCGGCTCCTACTTCAGTTGCTTGTTGCAATGATTTGAAATGGTATGGCAGGAGAAAATAATCGGGTATAAATTTTCCCTAAGCAAGCTTTAAGGAGCGTGGTGAAGTACCATGTGGAGAAATGTACAAGTTTGTGTCCTGTAGAGATTTGCAGGTTGTTCTAAACTGGTTTGAAGCCTCGACAATCTGTTATAATCAAGCATTGTGACGGTAAAGTGTAGATAAAAGTTAAAAACAACAACAACGGTTAGATCAATGTAGTAAAGTTGTTGGGTTTCAGCAACGATTGGTTATCAAGTGGTTTACGCAGCATGATTCAGGATTCTGGACTTCGTGGAAACTTGTTCGAAGATTTCTATGTTGTTTAGATTAAGTTTTGCGGCAAGAGTGCCCTCAGGTAACTGCCTTCCGTTATAGTTGTACGGAATACCTGTTAATCTAAAATTATTTCATATTGCTCTATAAAATCTCCCTTAAATCTATAGGTAAGGTCATAACAGGATTGCAATCAAGTAAGATAAGCTAAAAGATTCAGTTAGACGTTTAATTTAATATCCAAAATTTCTGTTAATGAAAAAAAAATTTCTTAAACTAATTTTGCAGCGGACCAATTTCTGAGTGGTCGATGACTAAATATGTAATTAATTTACTTTTTCATAATTTATTTTAATTGATTTAAGCATTATTTCAAAATTATACCACCTATTACCTACAAGCAGGTCAATTTCGATAACACTGCAACAAAAATAACCATCAAGTCTACCAGGACCTATAACAGACGGGTACACAATTGTATATTGTACCCTCTAGGAATGAACATAGAGTCAGATAAATTTCTAAATTTAAAATAGAGCAAAAAAAAGCAAATGCAAATTCTAATCGCAAAACGTTATTTAAAAATTGAACTGAACTAATTTGACAAAAATAATTGAAATTACCTTTAATTTTGGCGTCATTAATAATTATAAATCCATGCAGCATCAACCTATTTCCACTTGGCTTTCTCTACCACGACTTTCATATTTCAAACTACCTCTAACTAGTACCAATATATAGAAAGTGTGTGCAGAGAGAGAAAATAATTGATAACGTAGTGTTGAATTCGCCAGTGACTGGTAGAAAACATGGTAGTAAGCAGGAATGCGTATGTTAGGGGTGTTTTAGTGCCTGAACCTGGCCAGCTTAGAACTAGTGCATCCCCCTGCAGGGTATGTGTGTGTATATAGGGTTGTTATGAAATGGTAGGAGTGGTCGTAGATATTGAATTGAGCTTGAGCGACCTTCGGGGTGGCGCAATGCTGCAATTTATTGCATTTATGAAACCGTTAAAAAAAGAAATGTGCTTTAATGTATTTGCTGTTGTTGCTTAATGCACACAAAATTATATACATACATATGTAAATTTGTGCAAATTTTTCATGAAAATTGCATGAAAATATGGAAAGTGAGTATTTAAGTAACCACTACAGATAATTGCAAATCTGCCAAATCGGCCAAATTAAGGCGAAATCTGCTTCTAACATCCTCCCGTTATAATCAGTGAAATTTTCGCCAAAATAAAATTGCAAATTTACATGCAAAATTTATATTTCACTTTCTACGAAGCACGCAGCACAAAATATTGGCTTTTTTTTTTACCCACATATTCTTCTGTTGCTTATCGGTGTGTCTATTCGACTGCTAACAATAGTGAAAGCAGCATAATCGTTCGATCGACAGCAAATTGCAAACCGGCCAAGCAAAGCGAAGCAAAATGAAATAAAAACGCTGAAGAATGGCAGTGGCAGTGCTGGTAAAAGGAAAAGCAAACGAGTTAATAAATAATAAATGAAAATAAGTGCAATAAAAACATGAAAAATCATACTCAATGCATTTTTCTTGCAGTTGTTGTTGTTGTTTTGCATAAAACATCAACTAAGCGACAGTGAAGCGCTGACAATGCAACGCATGGCACAAATTAAATAAAATTCAGTTGCAACAACAGCAACAACATCATGAGGCAAATGTGGCTGCAACAACTAGGCAGCCAAACCGGAGTGTCTGCATGTGGCAACACATGTCTCTTGCTGTTTGACAGTTTCTTCGCAATGTTTTTTTTTGTTTTGTTTTTGTTTTTGTTGCAGAATTTTAACGTATTTTCCAGTCGTTCTTTTCATTTTACAAAAAGAAAAAAAAAAAAAACAGATAAATACTTTTTCTTCCATATATACATGTACATATATTACATGTTTGTATATATTATATGGATTGTTGATGTTGATGATTTTGCCTACCCTGCGGCTGTTGATAATGCGCGCTATTCGTTTACTTTTTATGATCCATATGCATACATACACATACACACACACATACACATACACATATGTACATATGCCGATTGATGCCAACAAACTGCCTGCTGCTACAGCAATTTTCGCCGTTGCGCCTGATGAGCAACTTGATGTTGTCTTCATTTTGATTTTATTTTATTGTTATAGTTGTAGTTAACGTAGCGCTTCGCTTTGCTACTGTCGTTTTTGTCATTGGTGCTGCCATTGCTGCTATGGTATGGTTGTATTTGCTGTTGTTATGCTGCTACTATTGCTGCTTATGATGGGCCTCATTTCACTAAAGGGTACCACCGATTCAGTGGCAACCTATTTTAGTAGCTGCTAAGCGAGTTACGCTGATATTTTTGTTGCAAAAAATACAAAAACAACGAGCAACTAATGTTGCCTACACACGTACATAGACGATGTACATTATATGGAGGCCAAGTGCAATTCGCTTGCAATTCATTGGTGCTGGTCAGACGCACTTGCGTTACTTGGGACAGCAAAGTTGGTGGGATCGACAATTGAAATGTTGCATATCACGCGCTTTATGTGTCAGCAAGTCGAGCGGCTGATCGAAAGCTAGCGTGTGTGTTGAAATGCAAATTTTATTTTATATGATATTAAGTTCTGTTTCAGTTTCATCATCTGTACTTCATATATGGTTGTATAGCCATATCTGCTTACTAGAGTTTTCAATGGCTGCCCATGAGCGAATTCACTTTGGTGTTGAAAGAATTTGTACTTTGCTTTATCAAATGAAATTTATATCAATTTAGTTATTTTTGTGTTCAAGTTTGTTTTGCGTAAAATAGACAGAATTTGATGCAAACATTTTCCACTTTCAGCGCACATATTAATAGAACTCGAAGCCGTGCATTGATTTGAGAATTTATAATTTATTGAGAATATCTAAGATAAGATATCTTGAGAATGTATAAACAAATCTGATTTTTTTTTTATAACTTACACGTTACTATACATGTGATATGTTTAATCCCTTTATCTAGCATTTTCGTTTACTATGCATATTTTTTTGTTCGGCGTTAAGCTCTCGAACTGCTTGCGTCTGTTAAAAATTTCAAATTTCAGCCAATTAGCATACGACCTTAGTATTAATGGCGTAATAAATAACACTTTTAATATTTTTAGTTTCAATATATAAGAGTGGCAACCTCATTCGGTCCTGTAATGAAAATCAAAATCTCTTGAAAACATTTAAATCTTTGTATAAAATCTAAAAACAGTTACGCGAAGAATGATTTCAAATATTGCAATTGTATATTATGTTAGTATAATATAAGAATGTTGTTTAAATCGGCTATTAAACTTAGTATTTAATTTTTATTATACTTTTTATTTTTAATTTTGAAATTTAACAAAAAATATTTAAATGTTTATCGTGCAATTTTATTTTTAATGTTTAAAGTCATTAATAATATTCTATATTTATTATTTCTTCATAATAATCATTGTAATAAAGTGAATTCTTCAAGACTGTAGTTAAAAAATAATTATTTTTAAACTGCCTTCTCGATGCTCAGTTAATTTTCGGTTGTAAAATATTTTTTATAATTTTTATGTTTTTCAGTATAATTTTACGCTTCAAAAGCACCATAAAAATTCATCGAAAGGCATGAGAATACGGATTGTACATACTTCAAATTGAATATGTCATAAACATAACTATTAATAACCGATAAAAGCCCTTTCTATTCACCACATCTGGTTTTGCGCTTTGCTCTCATTTCAAAAAATTTGTGAAAGCAATAACAAGAGTGTATAGCTGAATTTATTACAAGAGCGAATGCGGATAACTCATTAAAGTTGTATAGGTGCTTACTTTTGATTTATACTAGTAGTTTGTTCGACTCGTCTCTCTCTAAGGTTTGGCTATTTAAACACAGCTAAAGTCTTGATTAGTTAAATGGCAAATAAATAATTACATGTGTCTTTGAAAATTAGTTTATTCAATAGCTTTAGGCACGACTTCTCTTTACTTAAATATTATTCTTTATTGATAAGTTTTATACCGCTAAAAATATAATTTAGACTTCTGTAAGTCATTTCTGGATTCCTTTACTTTGAAATACCTCCACAGCCTACTATGAGCTTTAATTTTCAAACATTTCACTTAAAGATGTAATTTCTCTCTTGTATTACGAGGTTTGTGGTATTCAAAATATCTCTCCAATTGAATTGGTAGAGAAACATTATTACGGGTCTAAAATCTTTTGAACAAGATTCGCAAAGTTTTTTCTACGTTAGGCATCGATGCAAGCTAAAATACATATTATAACTAGTCTCCATATTAGCTCGGAGGCTTCTTCAAATAATTGCTCAATAATATATATGTGATCATATCGTTTTTAATGCATATATACATGTATATCTTTATCACAATTAAATTTTGATTATTCTATTCTATTTACAACATACATCTTAACATTTATTATATATTATATGTAGGTATGTATTTGCAAAATTAATATAATGTGTCTATATATAGTTACAATGATGTTCAGCTCACTCGAATGGCGAGTAATCATTATCAATGTGTCACTAAATTGCTCCACATCAATTAATTAATTTACTAAATTGTTCATTAATTGACAATAGAGCAAGAGTTCAGTGCGCTTGACATTCATTTAAGCGCTTCCACATCTGTGGGATTATATATCTGTTTGCTTGTGTGCAGAAGTTGGAAATATCTAAACACGAGGATATATACGAGTATAAATACAAAAATAAGTTTCATAAAAATACACACTAAAATTCATTTTTTTTTTAGTTAGCTGCTTTCACATTTTGTTTGAATGACATCAATACATTATAAATTTAATTATTATTATTATTATTATTATATGTAAATATATATAAGTGAATGTATCATCACCATGAAGAATAGCAAGTATCAATGTTCAATCGCCATTATATTTCTGCAAATGTATTTCCATGCAAATTTATTTCACATTTAGGCAATGTAATATCGCCATCGTTGTAATCATTTGTATTCAGCTGTCATCTGTCATATTTCGCCGTTTTAGTTTTATTATCTTTAGGGTTTCTGATTTTGGGTTGGAGCGAATTTTTTTTTGTCGAAATAAATTGCTTGTTATGCTAATTGCGTTTATGTAATACCCGCATATGTATAAGTAAATAGCTAACAAAAAATAAAAATAAATATGTATATGTATATATAAATAATTTTGTATGAAACAATGAACTTGTGTGTGCATATAACTATGCGATAAGGCCACTCGTCATGAAATTCTCCGATAAGAGTTGATAACCATTTTTCGTACAATACTTATAACTCTGCTGCTCAGCAACTATTTGTTTAAAGTATTATACACATATGTGATATGAATATGCGTATATTTAAATTTAATATTATTTCCATTCAGCTTTCAGTTGGTCTTATCGTTAACGAAATCCAGAGGGAAATTATGTATGTCTTTCCTGCGTTTGAGTACGAATGAAATTTTCTTTCTATCTCAAACACTTTTGTTTGAGAATATTTTTTTGCTTGTCATCACTGGTCGACCAAAGTGTCTTGTTTGCAAAAATTTTTAAATTTTCAACCATAAAATACCTGTGAAAGTTCGGCAAGAAATAAACAAAAGTGTATTTAAAAAAAAATATTTGCTTACTATATAATTAATTAGTGAATAGATATATACATAAAACTATATAAAAAAAGATGCATACATAAAAACAGTATTTATGTACAACAAATATAGTCCAGTTGTCAAATTAGTAATTATCTATATTAGATTGTTTTCAAAACTTTTTTTATATTTCGAAAAATTTTCCAAATTCGTACTAATATTTCACCCAATTACGATGAAAACTCTTTAAACTCACCAAATTAAGATAATCCAAAACGATAATGCGACATATTTTATGTGTTCATCTCTTTATATCTGTGATCAAAAGTAAATGAAGCTTAAGACGGCTTAGATTATTGAACGCAATTTAACTCATACTAACTAATTTATACGAGATTCGATCTTATTTCTTAACTTAAGCAATACCTCGTATCAGAAGCTTCAAACTATGATAAAATGGAGGTTAAGGCCTATACCAATATTCTTACTAGAAATCAAAATATCTATCCTAGCCTGGTTCGACTTAAGCTATTTTAGCTTACTGCCACCGATATGTATGTATTTGTGAATTTAAAGAGTAGAAAATTAATATAAAATTGTAACAAACATTATTATCTATATTATTTTGCCTATGTGTGTCACCGTTAGGATCTGAATATCTTTTTATGTTTGTATTTACTCTTATTTAAAATTCTTTTTGTGGACAGTTGCGATTTTTGCTTTGTAATATTGAGAACTTACCTAATATCTGTTCATGAAATCAAATGATTTTATTGCGAAACGTCAATTACGAAGCGCTGGAAATCGTTACAATAATATAACGAATAGTTATAACAATAGAAAATTATATTTATTTTTGATTCTATATAGACATACATATGTGCCAAACAACCATATGTACGCTTCCTTAGAGGATATTCTGTTGGCTATTACAGAACCCAAGCGAAATGTGGAGCAATCAAAGTCTTGTATTGGCGAACCATATTTAAAGCGGATAAAAATAGATGGTCTCAATTTGAAGATCAGTTATCTAATTTGTATTTTTGTAAGAAATTTAAGATCCCTGCTCAAGCCTCAATGCCAAAATAGTTGTAATTTATTGATCGAAAACGAAATTTGGACAGTGAAATTCAACACATTTCAGCTCGAATTCAGTGAAGATTTCACGCAAAACCAATTCTTAAAACGTGTGCATATGTGTACTTCTTCTGTAGGTAGGTGAAAATTTTGAAAATGCAGATCACGTAGATTTTTTTGTGAAAGATTTCACTGATTTGAAGTTTCGTAGATTTCACATACAGACCACTGGCGAGCTATTGAATATATATAAAAAATAAAATTAAAATCCATCTCGAAATATGTTTGAGCGAACTCTCCAATTAGTTGACTAATTCTTGCGACATTGAAATTCTCAAGCAATCTCAAGTACTTGACTGCTAAAATATTTCCATTCTAAGTGGAAAAATCTGCCAACCAGATGTCTGTCTTTCATTCATAACTCTCGGAATATATTTCTCCCGCAAAAATGGTGTTAAATCAATTTTGCCAATAAAATACCAAACAGGAAATGAGGGATTTCTCTTTTTCGAAATAATTTTTTGAACCGCTTATTTTCCGCAATACATAAGTATGTATGCACATGTTCATATTTGAAGGGACATTTTGTTGTTGTAGCTTCTATTTGAAAAAATCAAAAACATATTTGCATTGCATACATATTTAACTAAGTACTACATATGTATGTATGGCTTCAACGAGTCACTTGCCAATTTCGTTCATTTCGTGTATTTCTGGATTTGTTATGTATGGTATGTATGGTATGTACGTATGCGGTTACATCAAATAATCACTTACACATATTGTTCGTATTTTTCACGCTACTTTGTTACTGATTTTTTATTTTAGAATTTTCTGCTATTATCATTATAGAAAAGGTCATTCATTCATTTATACTCGTATGCATGACTTGTGTCACGCTGTGAAAAATACTGCTGTCATGCGTGCGCAGTTAGCGTTGTATGTATGTGTTGTTAGTTGTATGTGTGTATGAGTGCACGCATGTGGTTTGGGTCTCTTTAATCGGTGAAATATGCGCAAAAGACAAACTTCAACAGTTTGGCTGCGAAAATGTGGAGCATAAACTCATTTCTGTGTTTTCATACGTAACGCACGGACGGATATGTACAGTCAGAGTCAAAAGTTAGCATACAGTACATTAGTACATGCTTCTAAAACCGTTTATTTCTAAGGCGTTCAGCAAATCATTTTTTGAGGTTATGGTTCTTTTTACAATGTTTCTGTCTAGAATATCCAACAAATTCTCAATAGTATTGCGATCCGGGGATTGAGGAGGTGAATTTAACTGTTTTGGTGTGTTATACAGCAGCCATGCTTTGACAACTCTTAACTGTAAGCTTCGGGTCGTTGTCTTGCTGAAAGACCCACGGCGAGGTTAGAGCCAACTTTCGAACACTTTGCTGTAAGTTGACCTTCAATATTCTGCTCTTCATGGTAGCAGCAGCCGACATGCACTCCCAAATCTTTACAGAGCAATGAAACAAAATTTTTTGGAAGCAGTTCGCTATTTCGTGTTCTCCACATCTTACCACCGTTTTTTGTGCCAAATATCTCGAACTTGCTTTCGTCACTAAAAACAACGCTGTCCCAGAAAGCTTGAGGACCAGTTAAATGAGTTTTTGGGAAGTTCAGTCGTTTAGCCCTATTGGTAGTAGAAATGCAAATCCTCCTTGGTGTCCTTCCATGCAAGTAGCGACAATAGTAGAGGCACTAACGGGCCTACTTCGTTTTTGCGAAAGGTTTTCTGCTATTTTGATCGCTCTACACTTCGGGGTTTTCTTAATTTCGCTTACAATTTTACGAACTTCAGTAGCATTCATAGTACGGGGACGACCAGAACGTTGAGCAGCTTTTGTATCACCTCGAAATTCGTAATTGTTTATAATTTTTTGGACAGTTGAACGACTTTTGTTGTAAATTTTTTCTATTTCACCTAAAGACTTCTCGTTTTTACGATGCTTGTGCCTACAAATTTCTTAGATCTATTGGATCTATTCGAAGCTCCTTCCTACGAACCATTGTAAGCGCTTTTAGGACACAACCAATGATGATAATCGCGAACTAAATTTCTTCAAAAATTTAAGTACCAGTTTACTTATAATCATAAGCCTCGGCGTCAATAACGGTACTTATAACGCTTTAAATATGTCTACTATATGCTAATTTCTCTGTAATATTCTGCTAATATTCTGTAATATTCTGTACATTTTACTCTTGTTTTAACAGGTTACTGCGTTATATAGAGTAACAAATTGCGACCTTATCAATAGTTGAAAAAGATTTATAAGAATTTACATCTTTTAAGGATATTAACGGTTTTAGACGTGAACATTAGCTGTATGTTAATTTTTGATGCTGACTGTATGTACTACTTATGTACAAATATTACATATACGAGGTAAATGAGCTTCATGTACATATATATTTTTTATTATATGTATACTATTTTCGCTTACCGTTTTGCAAAATCATTTCTATTCTGCTTTGGTCGGTAATTTCGCAAATTATTTCGATCTTTTATGCTTCCGTGCATAACAACAATAATTTTGTTTCATAAATTTCCTCTTATTATTTTTATACACGTACATCTTTTTTTACCTGTCTTTCAATTGTAGTGTTACAATGTAACGGTAAATGTAGGTTTATCGCTTGAAATTTATCTCCCATTGAGATTATATGGCCGTGCGGTATTTATGCACAGTTGCGGTTAAAATAATAGTGTTTTTAAAGGATAAGAACTTCAAATATGTAAAAATGTAAGAGAAAAACTTTTGTTAATAATTTTTTACTTTAGTAAACTTAAAATACTACAAAACAATAGTTAAAAAAGTTAGAACATCATTCAATGACTTTCAAAATATTTTGCTGCTTAAATGGCTTAATACAATCTAATTTACCGATCTAGGTAGGGTCAGATAGCTGAAATAATTGCCATTGAGTTGATAAAAATCCGGGTCAATTCCGGCTGTCGTGGGAATTATTTAATTTTTCGGGTAATTGAAACTTCATAGCATTCCCTGTTATCCGGTAGAGAACTACCACTATACAAACTGTAATGCTGATATCCTTTTCTAACATAATTTATGGTTTATACGGGCCCTTTGAGTATATGTATATTTAGACGGCTTGACCGCTTAATAGTTGTAAGATACGAATTTTGGAAATGTAAAATCGTAAACTATTTCAGAATAGAAATGGGAGCAGGATATATAAATTGGCTGTTTTCGATTCACCAAAAGTACAGCAGTTCAATGCAGAGTGGCAAATCGAACAAGCAACTCGTATAAGTCAAATAGTCTGTCATCAAAATGAAATATAAAAACGCTCCCGTGCTAAATTTTACTTGCTAACGTTGTTGTTGTTATGTTAAATTTATCGAACAGAGAAGTGGCTAATCTAAGACTGCCATTATCTGAGTGACAAGCATGCGGTTAGTGCTTGATTACCGAAACTTTTTAAAAATAATATTTTAAATATAATTGGAAATAATTTTAAAGAAACCGGAGCCATTTAGTGTTTAAATTATGTTTCTTCCGCCGATTTGTTGCCAGCAACATGTTTCTAGTAATTTTATACACCAACCGAGCGCTATATTCACAAATTCACAATATATTTAATAATTGATTATATCTTCTAAAACAGCAACATATATGTATTCGTTATGTATCACAAATATATGTTTAAGTCACAACGCACCCACTGTTTCGAAATAAAAATAATTATGCTGTCACAAAATCCCATTCTATCGATGCCATCAACGGCTGGATGCAATTCTTATTCTATTGTCTTTATATATATATATATATATATATATTTATGCTTTAAATATACCTAGGTATATTTATGCATGCCATTAATTTCCTTTTCATGTGCGTAATTAATTTATAGCTGACGCTTAACTTTGCATTAATCGTTTTTAAATTCTTAACATGGATTGGAGTGTGTGATTATTAACTTGTAGCTTGGCATCAACTCAACTCAACTCAACTCAACTCAACTCATTCAGCGCTTCACCTCGTACAAGTGATGTGACTAACACCAATATGGCGAATGACGGAACCCACGTTGCACGACGGAACACTTAACGCCGACGTCTGTATATACATACATACATACATATGTAAATAAATTAAAAAAGCAAAGTTAAAGTGAAAAACTCATTTACATTTCCATCTATAGCTGAGTATTGCTTGTACGTATATAATCAGATGTGCGATCAGACTGAGTACTCAGTCGGTGTGACACAATCGCAGGTAGAAAATTAAATATTTCACCGGCAGTCAATGAATCACTTGGAGAAATTGTGCAAGTTTTATGTGAAAAGAATGATTTTTGTTTTTTTTTTTTTTTTAAAAATTGTTAAATAAATTATAATATTTATAATATATAAGAAAATTAAATAAAATAAAAAAAGCACAATCTTTTTTTTTTTTAAGTTAAGATAATTGAATAAAAAATATAATAAGGACTAAGGACATATTTGAAAATGAAATATGAACGTGTTCTTATATATATTAATATAATAAATATATGATATACGTTTGCTTTCATGTTGGCTATAGAATCCAAAATTATCAATCCATTTTTTATACTTTACTTTCAATAGAATATTTGAAACCTCTTTCTTTTTCTGAGATCTTAGTCTAAATTTGGTGCTTAACGACTTAATATAGGCATTTTCTCAAACACAAAAAGGAAAAAATTATGCAGTACGCTTACCAAAAGGAAATTATTCTGTTAATCTTCAATTAATTCATATTATGATTAAGAGCTGCCAACTATCGAAAAAAGGTAAAGTAAGTAAAATATTATAAAATTATGTGCCAACCGTAAGACGTTTTCTTAAACGTCTTATTATTAAGAAATCTTCGGAAACGGATTTTTTTAGTGAATAGAGTTGCCACCTAACGCAATAAGTAGAACTGAACAAAATATTACAAAACATGTGCGGTGTTATAATAAAAAGATTTTATGAATGGAAAGTCTTCAATTTAGATATATTTTGAAATGGAGTTGCCACCTATTTAAAAAAGTACTACTAAGCAAAATATTAAAAAAATATTTTGCCGAGCGGTAGGTGTTTAGGAAAGCTTTGCGGGAAGCACTTCCTAATGAGATCTTCCTTTTGGCAATCTACACCCATTCTGACTATACAAGTGCCGTTTATGTTTCCTAAATTCTTAAAGTGTTTAATTTTTAGGTAACTTTTCATCATATCTTTTGGTTTAACTAACTTTTTAATGATAATTTCTTAGTTTCTTCAAGTTTTTGTACACAAATATTGTAGCATATTAAGCAATTTTCTTATTCATATTCTAATTTCGACTTATAATACATCCATATGTACATATCTCTACACTATTTATTGCATTTAGCTTTGTTCTTTGCTTTGTTACTTCTTCCAGCAATCAAATCTCATTTTACACTTAATTGAATGTCGTCATTAACGCTAAAGGGAAACCCAAAAAATGCATATGTATGTAATTGTGTATGTATATATATATAGTCATATGTACACGTATGTCATATGTGCATTGTAAAAGTAAATAGATAAAGAATATTCAAAAATGAAATCATTCAGTTCTCTCTTTTGTTGTCTTTGTTTTGCTTACAAATTAACACGAATTAGTTGCCACAAATTAAGGAGAATTGAATAAAATCATTTTGCATAAAAATTGCTTAAACACAATAAACGAAGTAATCGGTCATTCGAGTGTAATGCAATCTTTATTATTGGTTTCTAGGAATTAAATTCCAATGCATCGACAATGAATTTTATTACAACTTGTTTACAAACATATGTGTATAAATGTATATTGTAAAAGTAGTTTTATAAATATAATAAATTTAAATTATATTATAAGTGAGGCTCTAAAAATAGCATTTCCAGAGTGGCTAATCCTTCCAATGGCCAATGGTGCTTCCAATCAAAAGCCATAATATAATAAATTTGAATTTTTTTCAAATTTAAACTGCTATTTTTTTTGGAAAATAGCTCGTTTTCTACCAGTATTTGGTAATAGAGGAGTAATACTTACTTTATTAATTCATTTAAGATATACTAAAGCGTATCGTAATTAATCACTATAGTCATTTTGGACCCGTATAAGAATCTGTCGGCTTGAAGTGTGAAGAAGATTCGGCCAAGCTTGAAGTAAAGCAAATAGAACAAACCACTCATATAAATCAAGTAGACTGTCATAATAGAATAGAAGCCTTCGATATGCTAGCGCTTTTAAAATAGAGAATCGAACAAGTAACTGGCATACTTGCATTGAACTCGCATAACCTATTTATATGGTAAAGAAGGCAGTTATACCACTTTAATTAGGCACAAACTCAATCTCTTGCATAAATACTACTTTTACGTTTAATGTTTCGAAGTGGCGAATAGAAGACGGCTAAATTAAACTTTCGGTTATTTACTCTTACATATCGCTGAGCTAAACAACCGTGTATATTTTCCCAATTCACTTATATTATTATATAATTTACGCAAATATTATAATTTTATAAAATTCAAATACTCATTTATTTGAAATTGCCTTAACTCGCTTGACAAATAATATTTTTACCAAGAGATAATAAGGTCATCGGTTTTTAGTGGCACACATATGTTGGCCTAAGTGATTTTGAAAGTGCTTATTGTGTAGATTATGAATGAAATTGATAAGTAATTTAAACAAAACATAATTTCTTTTCGTTTGAAATATGTTTACTATATTTGATTGTGACATTTTATAAAGTGCAAGTTGTGAAAAGTTTAATGAGCGGCAATAAAATAGCTGAATTATGAAATGAAATAAATAATAAATTTATTTTTTATTTATATACAAACACAATAATAGCAATAACTTATGCACACACACACATACTAAACATATAGAGCGCTTGATCGGAGCGCGCCGAAACTTAATGCAGTGATAAAACAAAGGCATTAATAAAATTAGACAAAAAAGCATAACTCTAAACTAAACAAAAGTCACTTAACGCTCGATTGGCTATGCAAATGACTTCTTCCGAATGAGTTGGACTGGTCTGGGCTGGGCGGGGCGCTTTCAGTCATCACTTTGACACACACGCATATACACATGCGCGCATTGCGTCAGTCAGCCGGCGAAGATGCATCGCCACTAAATGTCACTTTAAAATCGCCTCAAAAGAGTGTTTCGAATTGGTCGCCGTTGGTATTTTGGTCATAAATTTTGGCAGACACTAAAAACAGACTAAAAACCAATACAACTGCTATGCAAATGCGGCTAGCAATAAAAACAAAAGCAACGACTACAGATGGTAAAAGATTTTTCTTTGCTAAAATAACGGACAGCTGGTGTATTGAGTCAAATGTTGAATGCCCTGTCGGAAAATTTAGATCAGCAAAGCTTTTCCTAATTTTAGTGGTGTTTAAGTTGATTTAGTAGTGACTAAGTTTTCGCATGAAAAAATTTAATTCAACACAATATAAAAAAATTTAAATAAAATAAAATAATAAATAAAAAAAATACATATGTTATTTAATTATATGACATATAATGATTTATTCACGTCTATTTTTCTTTGCATTTTTTTTCTTCACAGGTATGTATCCTTGCGTATTTAAATTTGAGGCGTCTTATTTTGGTAAGCCAATATAAGATAATATTAAATCATAGTTCCATCCTTTCTTAATATGTGAATATGTATGTATAAGGTAAATTTATACTGGTTGAAAAATTAAGCTGGCTCTTCGGTTGAGAGGTTCGTACCGTATTTTACTTTAAAATGGTTGATTTAAGCGTATGTTCGTCTCCGAAACGGTGTTTCGGTTCAGTTAGATTAGTTAGAAAAAGAAAAACAAGATGATTATGTACATGTAAATACTAGAGAAAACTTTTGTGTCTTCCTGAAATTTCCCATAATGTGGAATCCTGACAGTTATAAAAATATAGAAAGCGAGTATTTAGAATGAAATATATCCACTCTCACGAAATCTGAGTTTCTAGAATACCATAAATAATTTGAACTAATCCGGATTATTGTTTACGCGAGTAGGTTTTGCAAAAGATGGCAACATCAGCATTATTTGAAACCCGCTTGATTCCCCAAAACATTCCATGTTTTGGCTCAAATCAGTCAGAATGTTAGAATACCTCGCTGTACAATAATAAACTGAGCTCAGATTTTGTTTATATTTCAAAAGTAAATTCACATCGGGGTTCATAAAAAACAAAAATTAAGGAGTTTTATTTTTCTTCTCTTTTTAATAACTCCCTGTTTTCGACGGTCTCCTAAATGTATGTGGAAATAATTGAGGAATAAAAATTACACATCATCTTCAGTCTATCAAGTGGGGTAGCTAAGCTTCGTAGATATTGAAGGCACTTACCATATCGTTTCTTATTTCGAATAATCACTCGGTAAACTAAAGATCTATACTTAGGCATTTTTAAATTTCACTTGGCCATTGCACTATTTCTGGATCCAATATCCGAAACCGACACGAGTAACACGCTGTTGCGGTTGCGTTAAATTAGTGGCATGCTGCTTGACGTGCCGCCAACAGCGGCAGGTGACATTAAATGATAGACACAACTATGATAGATACAAAAATATTTCCACATAGTACATTTGTATGAATGTGGCAGAGATGTGACGGCTTTGTGGGTGATCGCGCTCGTGTGCGGACGGCAGATCGGCGCACAGCCATGCAAATGCATAAATCAACCGTTAAATGATTGCGTAAAATTTATGCATTTTTTCACGGTGTTTTGTTATGTTTTTGTTCTTGTTTTCATTTTGATGGCAGATGCCTCCGCTTAAATGGTGGCGTTGGAATTTTAAATGGATTTGTCAAAGTTCGTTTGACAGATGGGCAGCTAAGGTTGAGTGGATCGTGGCTGGGCGGTTTGCTCCGTTAGAGGAGAACAAGTGCGGGGTGTGGCAGTGAGTTTTCAGCTCAGAAATTTGTTATTTCAACTGCGGCATTTATAAGATTTATTGACGCTTTAATCGAGCGACATATTTCACAGTTTACCCCATGTGAGTATGTGTGTGAGTGTGTGTTGCCTATAAAACATTAGCATTAGCAAGTAAATCAACTAAGTTGCCTAAAAATTAATTTAAATAAACCAAGTTTATTACTCGTTTTTCATTTCATGCTATACACACATGTATATACATATATATATATATATATATATGTGTGTGTGTGTGTGTGCTGAGTGTGTTTGCGCTCAGAGCGCGAAAAGTTTGCGTTTCAAACAAAAGCCAAACTCGAATTTTTCATATCGCAGACAAATTTCACTATATAAATGCTATGCCTTCGTGTTTCACCGTTATGAATTCACCGTTCGAATGAAAAAAATTATTGTAAACACAACCTAATTTTTTGGAGTAAAATAAAATGTTAAATAATGTGACCTATAGAAGCGCCAAGAGCGCCGCAGGAGTGCAGCAAAGTGGCGGCTCGTTGGCTGACACCCGGAAAATTCGTTGTCGGCCCAGAAATAGTTTGCGGCAACAAAGCCAACAACAAGAACAATGTTGGAGTTGCCATACGAATCGTGAATATGCACACATCAAAGTGTAAATGTATGTATGTGCAATATATGTGTGTGTGAAAGTGACAAAAACTTGGTCCACAATAGCAAAAAACAACAACGACAATAGCAATAAGGTGGCGAAAAATGCGCGAAAAAGCAAAAGCACGCGCATTTAAGTTCAAAGTAAATAAAGTCCCATAACGGCAATAACAAACAAAAACCATAGTGAAATTGCAGCGACAACAAAAACAACAATAGCGCACAATTGCCCTGCCAACCATATGACACAGTTTTCAAGTCTCAGCTTTTGATGCAATTTTATTTTTGGTTTCCATATTTTTGTTGTTTTGTTGGCATTTTGCTTGCGGCTCGAGCTGTGTGACACACGCGCCATACACCATGCACACACTCACATATATATATATATATATACATGAATATGTGGCCTGCCATATATAGCCTGACACTTGGCGCATTCCAACGTTGCTGCGGCACTTTCATGCGTTCAGGAAGCTGCTGCGAGCGGCAAGGACGTGCGCAAATGAAAAACTTTCAAGCTTCGTTTTAAGTAGTTTTATTTTTTTATATATATATATATATATATATATATATACATATTTATTAATATTTATTTATTTGCGCGTATTTGGGTCTTGCCACTCGCGTACGACGCCCATGCACTTTGTCACTTTTACTTTTGTTCGAGCACTTACTTCGCTCGTTTGTTCAATAAAACTTTTACAAGTGTTGCCACTATTTGCGATTTAATGAGTTGACGAAAATTCAGCAAAAAAGAAGAAGATATTTTTGAGTAAACAGCATTGCATAAATGCAATTATGCATATACTTGAAATAAATCGTAAGCACATTAGGGTTGTTCATATTGCTTAAAAGAAATTTTATTAAAATTATTATTACGGTAAGTTCGCTTTCATTACAGTATGTAAAAGAATGGTAAAAAACATGTTTTATTAACAAAAAGTATTCAAAATATTAAAGAAATAAAAAAAAAATCATGTTCTGCTGCATTTATTAATGAAAAAATTTGGCTTACTCCCTTAATTAATTACTTAAGTTTTTAAGGTTTTTTTTAAGTGCCACCACCTTCACTTCCCAACTTTTATTTTGTGTGCTTTTCTATGGCGACCAAGACGTTGAGTAAGGCTTTGCTGCAGAATTAGTTTGGTCAGGTTAGGTTTCGGGGCTGATGACCCTGATGGAGATCACGAGGATCCCCAAACCCCTAGGTATGAATCAAATGACCTCCATGTGTCGATGTAGCGTTTGATCCTTTTACAAATATGTTTTTGCAGCTAATATCGATTTCAGCCAATATGCCGGTTCACCGAATATATGACATCCAAGATGGTTGAACCTTAGACTAACGGAATTTTGATAGCCCAGGAGAAAGAAATTCTACCAATTAGCGTCCGTCATTTGATCATTGAAGTATTTCCCAATAGAGATTTCTTAGTTTTATACATATTGTTTGTATTTACTTTATACTTAGCCAATAATAAGAATTTTCGAGGTTCTGAAAATGGACAGATCTTCAGCCAAACTTTTTCTTCAAACTAGATTTTTGAAATTCCAAATCAGGAAGATTAGTAATTATACCTAATTCCGGGAAATATACGGAGGTGTTTAATGTATTACTTTATTCATGCTCTTTTATGTGCAAAAGATCATGTGTGCCAGTGAATTGCCCATAATATAGATCAAACTCTTTCTTTTTCATTTAAATAAATCCATTTAAATAAAAGTCGAATTAGTTCGGCTGCATTGAAAAATCTTTGCAAGATATATTTAACCTCTATATAATGAACTAAGTAATCAAAAATCTGCTACGAACGAAGTCCCTTTGGTCTTTTTTGGTACAGATTCAACCGAAGAAGTTCGCCACTAAATATCTTCTTTTTTAATAGATATCCCTTCTCATCTCAGTGAAACTTCTGTTTATTTATACAGTGGCGGACAAAAGTCTACATACACCGCTTGTATTTGTTGTGTAGAAAGTACAATCACTCTTCTGAAAAATGTAGGTATACAGTTTTATTTTAAATCCTTTTTTAATGAGATATACTAAAAAAAATCCATTACCTAACTTAATATAAAAAGGTTATGGTGGAAAAACCCAAAAACGTCCTTGACAAAAGTCTACATACAAGACCGGTTTCTTAGCAGGTAGATCGATATTCTGTGTTGCTATAAGGATATAGTACCGTTTTTTTCACATTTTTTTCCTTTATTATGTAGTCTGATTTGCTAGTATTTAATTTAGTTGTGGTTTAATCACTTAAGCATCAACAATGGCTCCTCGAAAAGAAATTTCTATTGACGTAAGAAACCTTGTTATACAGCACAGAAATGAGAACAAATCTTATGGAGAAATTTCAAAAATTTTAAATTTAAGTCGTCCAACAGTACAGACCATAGTAAAAAACTATGAAAAAAAATGGCTCCACCGAAAATAAGCTGCGAGTTGGCCGCCCGAAGAAACTGTCTCGAAGAGACATCAGCTTGATTCTCAAAGAAGTGAACGATAATCCCAAAGTTACTGCTCCAAAATTAGCCGAAAACATAGCAAGCTCATCAAATAAGTCTGTCCATCCAAGAACAATTCGAAGAGCTCTGAACAATAACGGCTTCCACAGTAGAACACCTCGTAAAAGGCCTCTTATTTCTGAAAAGAATCGTAAACTTCGCTTAGAGTTCGCCAAAGCACATTTGGACAAGGGAATGGATTTTTGGCAAAAAGTTTTGTTTACAGACGAATCGAAGTTTAATATATTCGGCAGCGATGGAAGAGTAAAAGTTTGGAGAAAACAAAACACTGCACTAAATCCGAAAAATATAGTACCAACAGTAAAGCATGGTGGCGGCAACGTAATGGTTTGGGGAGTTGTTGCGGCATTTGGAGTTGGAAAGCTTGCTTTTATTGAGGGTAATATGGATCGGTTTAAATACAAGGCATTATTGGAAGCTAATCTGAAGCCTTCGGTGGATAGTTTGGAGCTTGGTGCAGGCTGGATCTTTCAACAGGATAACGATCCAAAGCACACGGCCCATATTGTCAAGGATTGGTTGCTTTATCACGCTCCAAAGCAACTACACACACCACCTCAAAGTCCAGATTTGAATGTTATTGAACATGTCTGGGAAATTTTGGAAAGAAAAATTAGAAAAAATCAGATTTCCAGCTCTGCAATACTCAAAGAACGCATTACTGAAGCTTGGAACAGTATTACTTCAGCAGAATTGACAAATTTAGTAGCTTCGATGCCACGACGGCTTCAGGCTGTTATTGATGCAAACGGTGGACCAACTAAATACTAAAAAATCAGGTTACCTAATGTTAACCACAAAGTTTTCGCTCTAAGATAAGTTATGTATGTACTGTATGTAGACTTTTGTCAATCCTGAATTAACGTTTTTTTGTCATAGCTTTACTATTTTATGTTAAAAAATGGATTTTTTTTGTTTTTCATGATAAGGAAATATATTTGAAATAAACTGTATCATTAAATTTTCCAATAAACTTTTTTTACATTAAATCCAACGGAAATAGAGGGTGTATGTAGACTTTTGTCCGCCACTGTATATACGAAAAAAGGTAAAATCTGGTAGCAATTGTTCTGGAAGAACATCAAACATCTCTTTGTTGTTGGGAATAGCTGCAACAATCAAGCGAATTGCCTACTCATTTGCAAATATTAATTTCAAATGTAATGTAGTCACTCACTTGAGATTCCTACCGTCCCAGAAATCTCAAAATTCTTGAGTTATTGTAGGTTATACTTATGGCATAAGTAAAATCAATACAGATCACTATAAAACTATTTAATACTTGAAGTTGATACTCCTTCCCACTTGTTTGTCCTTTTTTACTAGAAGGGGAATTGAAAATAATTTTAATAAGTTCAATTTCGAAATATTAACTATTTCTCTACAAGTTTTAACCCTACACGCACACATATATATTATACTAGACTTTTATGCGCAAATAACTTTAACGCCTTTTTGCGATCACAACAATCGATGGCGAATTGCGGTCAATTAAAATATGCGCGGAGAAAAAAAAAACACTCATTAATATGTGCGTCATGCAGTGAATGCTTTATTGTTTAATTAATAATTTCAGCTTTTTTTCTCAAAGTCAAAGCGCACAATGCAATGGAGAGGCATGAATAATAATAGTATTGTTTTTAATTGAATTGGTAATGCAACAAAACAGGAAGTAAAAAGCAAACAAAAAGCATCACGAAAAATGACAAAGGAATAACAATCACAAAATAATTTCTAAAACATCAATTAAAAAAAAAAATAAATAAAATATAAAAAAAAAATAAACAAAATATAAATAAAAAATAAAAAAAGAGACAAGAGCAAAAGTGAAGTGAATAATCGAAAAATCGACTAAATTATGTCATTCATACAGTTAAAATATTTCTGAACTGTAGATGAGGGCGCCACTAACTGTTCATTCCTGACCCCGTTATGATTTTTTAAGTTCTGGGTCTTGCAGTTCCGACATATTTCAAGTTTGTCTTGTGCTACCTAATCTCTATTGCTGTAAAAAATCGCATGAATTACAGAAGCTTTTAAGATTCTATATTTTATTTTAGTGCACTTTTTTCTTTAATAACAAAATATAATACTTTTTTGTATTTTTACTTATGTAAATTCTTATTGGGTTTTCCAACTATTGCGAGGTATGTTCTCTTAATCAATTTTGTTATGCTGTTAGTTTCCATCTCAAAATATGCGATATTAAAAACAAAATTTTTTTTTATTTTTAGAATTAGGCAATTTGATCCAAAATGTTGGAAAAGTATCTTATCCATTCGCAAATTATAATAATTTAACGGAAGTGTCAATTTATGCAATTTTCAAATCAGTGTCGTGAGTCTTACAGATCTCGAGGAATCATGCCCAAACCTATTCCGAATTGCTCAAATAAAACTCACAGTTTGGAGAGACTCCACTATATATTCGAATGCATAGCTGATTAGTAAAAGGTCTCTTGTTAGAAGCTCACTTTCAACTCTGCATTAATAGCTATATCGTTGAAAAAGGTATTTTAATGTTTTTTGGAATTTAAGTTTAACTATTTCGAATCGACTTGAAGGTGGATTATTAAATATAGAAAGCCCCACTCTTCAATTACTCTCATTGAGTATAAACAATATCCTAGACAACTTTTGCTGTTCTTGTAAAGTTAAGATCTGTTAGTTCGTAGAACGTTGGGAATATAGATTTTTTCAAATATACTTTTCTTTTTAGATATTTCATAGTAAAATCAAGAACTGATACCCTATCTCAGTTTTATTATCTCAGAAATTTTTAAGCTAGCATAAACAATGAAAATTTCAGTATTCTTAGGTAATGCAGAACTATAGATAATTCCAAAGTTCTCCTTGGATGTGCAAAAATTCAGTGTTGGATTCTCTCACGATGATCTTTCTAACTTATGGCACAGGAGGATGAAAATTCTTGAAATATTTTGTAAAAGACTTAAGGACTAGCATAAGTTTTTCGATTGTGAATAGACAGACCAGCTCAGGAAGATTATCAAGCGATACTATATAGTGGTAGCAAAGAAAAATGATAGGGTCATATAGAAAGGAATACTTAATACTTCGGAAAGGCTCGTTGTTGTTGGTTTTAGTACTAGTTAAGAAGATATTAAATTCTACTACTGTATTAACTACTTTTTTATATATTAGGTTATTATTGTGGCAAGAATTCGAGTTCAAGACCCATCGAGAGTAATTAATAAAACTAACTAAGTAATTAAATCCACACACATTCTATAATTATAGTATTTTACAAATATTTTGCTAATTTTGTTTTATAGCATTTGCTCTCTTTTCTAGCTTCTAATCCTTTTTCCATACTCCACATGAAAGATGTTGTCTCATATTCGAAAAAATTTACGGAATTAATCTGTGTATTGCTCAACTACTTAACTTTGCTGACAACTCACAGCCATATTTTACTTTATCTCAGTGTTTATTGAAAATAAACAGGCTATTATTATGTTATTTCTTCGCTCAATAATGTGACCGATAAACGATCTACATATGTAAATTTATATAAATAATAAACAAGAGTATGGTGCAATGTAACGAATTGGCGACTTTTCAACACATTTCACAATATTTTTATACGCAAGAGCATACATATAAACACACGCATACGAAAAAATTTTACACTTTAATTTACACAATCAAAACGAATAATAAATTCTTCATTAAATAACAATATTAATAAATCAAAATAATTCCGGCAAAAGATAGAAGAGAGACGCACATACACCTACATGCTATATATATATATATATATATATGTATATTATACGTAGTATATGTATATGTATATGAAGCATTGAATAGGTAATAAAAGATAAATTTTCATGTCAAACAAACTAAAAACAGTTGTAGCTACATATGTATGTATGTATGTATGTAAGTATTCACATTTCATTTTTTATAATAAAATCAAACGCAGACTTATACAAACATAACATGTATGCAGTCTATTCAACCGCCACCTCAAAGCCACTTTGGCCTCCATTAAATATTAGGCAGACGAGTTTATTACGCCTTCATCGCCTCCACTTCCGCCTCCTACGGCAAGTGTGTCGTGGCGACACAGCGATCCGGCTGACAATCAATAATAACCTCAGACAAGTCGATTCGAGTTATGATGTGCCACAGCGACGCAGCAATAAGTGTAATAATGCGTCAACCTGACGCCTAAACCGATGCTGCGGCTGCCACATCTCCGCTTACATATATACACAAGTGTGCACCACATATTACCACTATTTATTTAGCATTCGAACGGTGTTGTGTGGCGCACGCAATGCGAAAAGTGGTGCGTTGAAGACGGTCGACGCGGCGGAAGCAAATCATGCGCAACGCATGAATTTCTTTAATGTGAGTTGTGGCATCATAAGTCACTGAAGAGTAGTGCGAAGAACAAGGCTGGTAATAAAATAGACGTTCATACTTATTACAAAGGCTTTTGGTGTTTATATGTATAAGTATATATTCGATTTGGTTCCTATTTCATTAAGTCATCAATGCTTTGGGTGTGGTAATATCCCTATATTTGGTATATTTCCTAAAGTAGAGGTGCTCCGAATACTTTTTTCATCCAAAATTTCGAGTTTTAGATTTCAGTGCTCTGCCGTACCCGGCAACACGTTTAAGCTCAGGTTGCGGGGTCTCTGGGTTGTCACTTAGGCATTTCTACATAGAATAAAATAATAATGAAATTATTACCAGAAATCTTGAAATAAATTATTTTGACATAAAAATATATCAATAAGACCAAAAAATGCATTATTTAAATTGTTTTTTAAATATTTTTCTTTTCATATTCAAAATAACATCTCAAATATTTTCGTAAATTTTGTTTTCATGTTTTGGCTTTACGTTTTAAAAAATTTCAAAATTTGTATTTTGCGAATATCGCTATGTGCTCATTAAAGTCATTGCCATGGGAAAAAAAATACTTTCATTTTTTTTTATAAAATTTTAATTGAATTTGAATTTGAATTTTAATTATCTGTCTGAGCACATTTATTGGGAAAGCGTGGTCCAAAACTTTTCCAGTCAATAAATTCATATTTATACATACATACTCAAAATGTTTCCAAACGAAATTTTTGTGTCGTGTGGCTTAAATTATAAACAAAATTTTGTGCTTTCATTAACGAGTTTATTTTTTTTTTGCAATTAAAATTGTGTTTTTTTCTTAGTTTCGTTCAATGAAAAATCTTAAAACAAAGGAGGAAATTCATTAAAAAGTGGATGAAATACTGTTGAATAAAAAATCATTTGTTGAATGAAATTAAGAGCGTCACACGCCGTGACTATTTCTTTTGTTAAGTTTGAAACTCATCTATTATATGCTTGAAGAATATAAAATTATTGCTGAGAAAGCTTTTTGTTTACTGGTAAACGAGATCATGTGTTTTTATATTTCTATGCTTTGTAGGACTTTCTTTGTAGGCCGTTGCCGGAATTTTTATTTCTGTGATTTCTTAGTATGAATATTTTTCATCTAATTGAGTATTATGTAAAATATAAAACAATATAATGAAAGCTTACTACAAATATTGTGAAACTTTATTTCTATAAGTTTTAACTGTTATTACTTTTCATATAAAGCAAAGCTTTGAACAAAGTGAAAGCTTACTAAAAAGCTTGTGAAAGCTTATCATAAATTTTTATGTATAATATTTCCTGAAACTTTATTTCAGTCAGGCTTGACTGCCCTTACTTTTCATATAATTCAGAGCTTTGAACAAAGTGAAAGCTTACTAAAAAGCTTGTGAAAGCTTATCTTAAATTTTTGTGTATAATGTTTCTTGAAACTTTATTTCAGTCAAACAAACAAAGCTTGTACTTTGAATAAAGCTAATAAAACAAAGTGAAAGCTCACAAGAAGATTTATGAAAACTTATCATATTATTGAAATATTACATGTGGATCATATATGTTATTAATAATTCTACACCGTAACCGTAAGTGACATACATTCTGTAAATATATATATATATATATATATACATGTCGATACTTTTTTGTGTTTGCAGAATTTATAGAAACTAAGTTATGTCACTGAACTTGCTCTGTATCTCCGAATTTAAAGGGAAAATTCAAGTTGTGACACAAACAGTTTCAAAATATTTTTCAATTAATTATTTTTCATAAATTAATTAATTTCTATTGAAAAAGCCAATAATGTAAATATTAAAAAATATTGAATATTGAGAGGTATTTGACATGAAATTATCCTTAAAATTCGTACGTATCCCGTAAAACAAAGCTATGCTGATAAATGTTGTGCACTTTTCAGCACGAATATAAAAAAAATAGTGACGTATATAGTATATGTGATTCCATTAAAGAAATTTAAAAAATAAATTCATCCTGAAACTATTATTTTAAGTATAAGAAAAATTTCAAAATTAAAAATCTTAAGATTTAACTTTTTAAAGATATGCCATAAGTCCAGTAACAACACTTTTTCCTTAATTCGTTGAAATTTTCTACCCAATATTTCAAATAAAGCTTATCCTAAGCATAAGCAAAGCCGTCTTCAATTCGTCAATACTCTGCTAACTATATCCGATCTCTAATCTCCTAGCACAGAATTTACATATGAAAGCAGCAACAAAAGATAGCATGTGGATATTCGGATATAAGAGTATAAACACTTTCTCTTTTAATTTATGCTACTTACTTGTGTTTCGAAGGTGGATAATAAGTTTCTCCCCGTATTTAAAATTATTTATTTCTCTTTTACTTATTTAGTGTTTTATAAATATTTATGTTATATGTATGTGTGTATTTATATATGCAAGTAGAGAATGTTAGCGCTGAAATATTTGTGCGTTTCGTGCGAAATTCCAAAGCCTTGGCATTTCCTGTTAACTAATTAGTTTGGCGTGGAAAAATTTAATGCGAGAATTTCCAGACGCGTCTTTGCAGCCGAACAACAAATACAAAGCCATTTATAGTGGAAAACATGCTTGCTACATTTATGTAGGTATGAATCTCGGCGAGGAGCATATAAATGCTGTATACTTATGTATGCGAGCAGTAATTTAAACGCATTTGTCTGCATAATTTCATGTAGAAGCATTTCTCAGCGTTTAAAAAGCGTGAAGAAAGAAGGCAGTTCATCAACTTATTTATGCATGTTGCAAGATACATTTTTATATTATTTGTAATATATTTTCTTTTTTCCCTATGTTGTTCTTGTTTTCTATGTCAGCAGTGAATTTTTGCGACGCTGTAAATCTTTGAAGCGTAACATCTTTCGCCAACCGCCAACTCGCTCCGACCCCTGAGAGCCATGCCCACAGCCAAATGGCATCATCTTATGTTTACTAAGCATTTTCCACACTTCACTGGCAACTTCAGTGCCAACTAGCCAACGCTTTACTATCCACAAACATATCTACATATGTATGTTTGTTTGTATGTGTTTGTGTCGTTTCACTCCACTGCCTGCTCTTTGTATTACACGCCATTTCATTTGAACATTTCAAACGCTTCACATTCATTTATTATGGGCATAATAATCGGCAGACAGACACAAACGTGCGCCACAAGTTTTGCGAGTTTGTTGCTTGGTGGCACTGGAAAAAAATGTTTTGGACTGCTAAAACATACATACATATGTATATAATTATCTGGCAGTACTATTTGCTTTAAATTACTATGATTACTTTTTTATCTCTTATGATTATTATTATGCTGTTGTTGTATTATTAGTTAAGCTTAAATATGCTTATCTGCGTTAATTTATACAATATACGCGGCTAATAGTCTAGTGTGAGAAATCTTTTATGTAAATAAATAGCAGACATTTAAATGCATCAAACATACATACATATAGATATACAAGTATATAAATAGCCTGCTCGCCCGCTGCTAAAATATCAGATGATGCTAAGCGTTTGCATATTTATTTAAATGCTCTCATTTATTTCTGCCAAATTTTTGTTACTGTTGCTGAGGTTAAATTTTTCATTTTTATTTTTATTTCATTTAATTTTTTTTGAGGTTACTCAATGCATATTTTGCATATTTTGTATGCATATTTATTAAAGTTTTTGTTTTTTGGTTTTTTTAATATCATATTTTTATAATTTTCTGTAAATATTTAAATATTCTCTTCTAATTTTTTGTAGAAAATTGTTTCAACATTTAAATTTTTTTTAAATTTTCACCAACATTTTTTTTTAATAAAAAATTTTTTTTGTAATTTTTATTTTAATGTTTTTTTTTTACATTTTCTAAATTTTAGTAGAATTTTTTTGTAAATATATAAATTAAAAACAAAAATTTTTTTTGATTATTTTTTTTAATATTAAAAAAATTTCTTTTTTTAAGTTTTTTGAAGTATTTTTTTCCGAAATTTGTTATTTCATTTGAGCAAACCCTTTCTTTTCTATTGTGTATGCCAACATTATTTTTATTTGCTGATCTCTCGCCCATTGTCTATTGCACGACGCTTTCGGATTGCGTAAACTATTTGTTAATACTCGTATATACTCAGGGGAATGAATGTGCGGCATGCACCTGTTGACATGTTGTGAAAGCAAGAAATAATAAATTTATTAGACGTTTTATTTGTGTGGGCAATAATAGGCGCACAATAGCATGAAGCAACGGACGGCGAATAATTTTATTTAAATAAAATTTTCTATTTCTCAATACAAAGTATCACTCAGTTGAAATTTTTGTAAATTAACTCCTATAAATTCGTGTAATTTCGTAAATTTACATTTTACAATTTTATTTATGCTTAGAGTTTATTTTATTGTAATAATATTGTATTTTTTATAATGTTAATCTATATTACTACATAGCTTCCTCAGCGTTTCTTCAATGTTTTCAAAAAAAAATATAGTTTCGTGTTTTAGTTCGTCCGAACGAATAATGTTGTTGTAGTAATTATCATTATGATTAGTAAAATGTCACATATGTGGGCGCTAAATGATCTGTATTCACAAAATAAAAAATATATTTCATCAGTGTGCTTTTTTCGAAAACATTTTTCTTCTTCTTCTACTCAATTATTCCCAGCGAGTTTGGTTCACTTGGTTCACTTGGTTCACTTGGTTCACTTGGCTAGTCGTTTGTTTTTTTCGTATGTTGGCACAATTTAAAGCCCCAATTCAGCATTGATGATACTTGATGGTATTTTACTAATACCCTAAGAGTGAGATCTAACAAATACTTCAAAAGGTGGCTTTGAACTTCAACTCTTGATAGTTCAAAATGTTTAATGAATCAAAAAAAGTTGACTTTATTAGAGGGAAGTTTTTGTTTTAGGTTTACTCAAAGACATATTACTTGAGCTAAATCTGAAAACATTTATAACTATATGCCTAGGCTTAAGTATGTTTCCATATTATTTGACATGTATTCGCCACATTTATGGGCATCTTAACAGATCTACTCAGATACATGCCTGTCTAATTTAATTTATATTTTTAACAACAACTTTTACTTGAATTTAGTTGATTCATGCGTGTTTTTTTTAACATTATTTCACCGATGTAGCTATATTTCTTTACGAATCAACTTTCCAAAAAATTTATATAAGTCCGGTGATTTTCCACCTAATTCGATTTTAGTCCATAAATTCTAGTTGCAAATTGATATTTCCCTTACTCTAGAGTACGCAAAACTATCTGTATGTATTTTAATTAATTTTCTCACCTCCCCACCTCCCGTCTCGTGATAGGTCCGCCACTCGATCGCATAGTTTTCGCGTAACTCAATTGGGGCATTTGTGCTCGTGTGTGCATATTTTGACAGCTAATGGCTAAAACGCATTGAGAACTGCATATATTTCAAGTTTTCAAATATTTCGTAATAATTTTAATTACGTATGTGTCGGACTCTTTGAGACATTATAATTTATGACGGAATATTTGCGCATAAACTAGTTTGTCATATATATTCGCAGATTTTCTTATGCTCATATTCATATTTATGCACAGAAAAATTTATGTAAGTAGAAAATATTTCAAAACCTCTTTTAAATGACACCAAATCGTGATCTTGCGTACATAAGCTTATATTTAAATCATCAGACATTGGCGTTCGTAAAGTATGGCTTAAAATTAGATGCAATTCGGTGGAGACCGTATCAAAAAGGCTTAAATTTTTTGCTATGAAGAATAATAGAAATAAAGATTACGACTGTTTCGTGCCGTTACTTTTCTTAGAGTGCGTTTGACAGCAAATACAGTAGTTAGTGACGTCATGAACGAAAGGAAAGGAAGGCTTTGTTAACAATTACTATTAAGCTTGGGCAATTCTTTATTTTATGGCGAAATCTTTTCGCTCTCATTCTTGTTAATTATGAAAACTCTTAAACTTCGTACATAGCGTAATTTAGACATACATATGTAATATTGTGAAGTATGTCACAAATAATTTCAAGCCTCTGTTTCAATTTGGCAGAAAAGAAGACGATTTTGGAATCTTATTAAACTTTCTTGAAAAAGGTCTTAATGTACCAAGCTCAAATGGAGCGTGTTTCATTAAATGTACCAAGGAGTAGTTTCATTCTTACGATGCCCAGTTAAACCATATGACTTTATTTGAATTTGTCTTATGTTCCTTGTATGCGGTATGAAGTAAAAATGTGCTTTCGAATAGGTTAACATTTTAAAACCGGCAGTTATTGTGATATAATTGCTGTATTGGAGTCATATTTTGTTATTATTTATTTCTTGATTAGGTCTGACTGTTGTGACTGGAAATTATTTTTTTAAATTTTGTATTAATTGAATTTTATGGCCAAAAACTTTTCTTAACTCGTCAAGAATACACATTTTTCATACAACCCTGCTTTGTTTGACCATTTTCGCTAAATCTTGTAATGTGGCGAATCGAACAAACAACTGGTATAAATGCTATAGACTGGCATAATCAAACAAAGATGAAATAATAAGCTGTACTACTCCTCGTTGACGTAACCACAAATTCTCTTGCATTGTATTCAACTGCTGTTGCTTTCACATTTAATTAATTACGAGGAAAGCTCACAGCGAGTCTAGCATAAGTCTAAATAGTGCATGAGATTAAAGTATTTAAAATATGGTTTCTTTAAATTAATGTTACGTCAAAATGTGGGATTGTGTGCAGCGCAAGTGGGATTAAGGTTGTCCCATATTTGTCCAAATAAATATTAATCTTCGGAAAAGCTAATCTACATACTTATGTATGTATCTGTGATACGCTATTAATAAACGATGCTAGGTTGACTGTGCCATATGTATGTGGGCTGAGTGAACAAATTTCGTGCGCTTGAAATTATTATAAGTTAAAAGAAATATCAAAAATATAAAGAAAATTTAATGAAAAAAGAAAAAAAAAGAATGAATGTGTAAAATTAGTTGATCACTTGAAGAAATTCTATAATTAGAAATATAGATTTTATATAAAAAGTTATATCACCAAGCAAATAATAGTCTTCTCTCTTCAATTTTTTTCTTACTGCTTCTTAATGCTATACCTGCCTTTTTTTTTTTAATCCCGAAACACATTTGCAGTGTATTACCAGTAACACGCTGTCCATTCATTCAACTTGGAAAATGTAACGCTTTTTAATTTTCTATTTTCCACCGCCACCTACCTCCACCTTCACCGCTACAAATGCAAAGGCATGTGTGTACTTAAATATATAAGGCTCTTGTTGTTTAATCGCTTTGCTGGTATTGAATTACCACTAAGAAGTGCATATTTCTCTATTTACTGCGTTATTTGTTCGTGTGTGTGTGTGTGTGTGTGTGGTAGTTAAGCCTCGAGCAACATACATTTTAATCCACTTTTATTTTCTCACATTTTCTTTGCTTGGCTTTTCACTTTTTTCCCCCAAAGTTGTTTTGTTACCGGTTTTAGAATGCGGCAGACTAATGCTAAGAAGTCTTTAAGCAAATAAGAACCAAAAAAATAAATAAATAAAAATTGTAAAAAAGTAAGAAAAACAAAACACTTTAAAATTTAAAAAAAAGAAAACAAATAAGAACAACAACAACCAGACGCCGACAAGTGCATTTACTCTTACATACATACATTATTGTATATATACAACATTCATGTTTTGTTTGCCTAGTCCACCTTGTTTATTTCCACACTGCTGTTTGCATTTCTTGTTTGCTCACTCACTTGCTAGCTTCTTCAGCTTAGGTTCTTAAGTTGCTGTCTCTGACTATGTGTCCTCTCTTCACTTAAATATCCAGTCTTTCAAATATTCCTTTTCAATCATAAAGCCGCCAGAGTGGTGGTCAATCTGCGTCTACCTGCGAGAAGCACTGGTACATTCCTACATGTGTGTTTATGTATATATGTTTGTATGCAATGGTATGCGTGGCTCAAATGTACTCGTGTTTCCTGGCGCACATTTTACTTGCTCATTTGTTTTACCTGGAATTACTGCATAAATAACAAGCTAAGGTTAAAACAACAGCAACCTTTTCTACCATACGCTCATTTTTATTTGTAAATTGTAGCGAGAAAAATATTTG
This sequence comes from Bactrocera minax, assembly GCA_021498325.1. Classification (NCBI taxonomy): domain Eukaryota; kingdom Metazoa; phylum Arthropoda; class Insecta; order Diptera; family Tephritidae; genus Bactrocera; species Bactrocera minax. The sequence goes on from JAKEEE010000004.1 coordinate 6,269,470, forward strand.
AGTAATTTTGTGTTTTTTGTTTTATTTAATTAAATTTCAAAAAAAAAAAATTTAATTAGGAAGATATAGTAATTAATAATAATAATAACAAAAAATTTTTGATTTTATATAACGTTATCATAAAAAAAAAAAGAAAAATGCTTTTTTGAAAAAGCAAGAAAAAATTTATAAAAATATCACAAAGTAAATGTTTATTTCGATAATAAGAATATTGTTCTTAACAAAACCTCTTAACAAGCCTCGTACAGAAGACTAAAAAATTCCCGTTTTCAGACCTGTTGATAACACATCTCAATCAAAGTCATAAGCAAATTCATACGTTATATATGCTTTGAGAAAAGAAAGACCTTCTTCCTAAATTATTGTAGAGTAGCATTACAGCATCCCAAAATTTTATGTTAATGTATTGTTCCCAAATGTTGTAACCCACTAAATTATAAAACAAACACCTTACCCTCACTGCAGTCATTGAATATGACTGTTTTGTTTTTTGTTTTGTGACTGATTTTATTCAAAATGCATAGGTGCTCAACTCTATCAGACATTCGAACGAGAAATTTATTCAGCAACATAAGATATTTACTCCCATTTGTGCATAAAGAACCAACCGATGCACAAAAAGTCAAACTTTCCAACTCTTCAATGCCTTCAAGGCTTGATTTTAGACCAGCTAATCGAAATTGTAATATTACAACCAATGTTTTAAGCTCGCGCTTTCTGTGAAAGCAACTCTGTGAATTACAAGATTTGCTATATTTTTGAATAATATTGTTTATTTATATGGAATTTTGAGAGTTTTGCTCAAAAGCCATCGGAATATGTTAAACCAATAAAATTTGATGCAAAATAAATAAATAAAAGTCGTCACAGTCGTTATTATTTTTCTCATAACTGTGCCTATACTTTTGTAACTATGATTTGAGACAAAAGCATATGTTGTAACTGTACAATTATATTTCACACAACTGTAACTGTCTCGTAAACATATAGTTAGCCCATTAGCAACTTGTTCACCTCAGCTCCTCAACTGCATGCCCACCAACCAGTGCATTTCACGTGCATTTCTTCAATGCTAACAACATAATCATTAACTCATTGTACTTGTACTTATATATATCGTAAATATATTATATGTATGTCTGTCTGTCTGTGCTTCATCATAATGAACACAATCAACAGCTACAACTTCTGCTCTATTTGACTATCCCAAAGGTTTTATCTGTTGCCTTTGTCTCGGCCGTATGCATTCACTTGTGCCGCAAGTAACCCGTTTTTCAACACGTACACAACACACACACACAAACACACACTACGCATACTCATTATTTCCCTAAATCGTATTTTTATGGCCTTTGTGTCGTTTATGCCACAGCGGTTGCACATTTTCATTTTATTTGATTGTATTTATTCTTTCTTTTAAAACACACATTAAACATGTAGTCCGCTCGACATTCGAGATGAAAACGAAACAAATATATACATTTCCCTCTCTGTTTCTTTGTCTGCTTTGTGCATGTGGGTATTGTGCTTCCAGTCGGCTGCTCAGCGCTTTGCACAGAACTTTTTCAATGTGGCACCAACGGCTTATTTATGGTTTTTGTTGTTTTTGTTATTTTTAAAGCAATCCACTAATGTTTAGTCTCGTTGTTTTGCAATGTCCATCAAAGTGTCTGTTCGCGAGTGATTATTTGTTTACAGCAAATTCATAAGCGTTAAAAATGTGTGGCTGTGAATTTGAGTGTCGAGGTTTGAGGTCTATGGAAAAATGAGATACATGATGAGAAGTACTGCATACCTAGTAAGTATGCTTTATACTATGTATGTATGATGCAAGCAGGGGTATTGAGTGCTATGCATCAATTTTTCTGGCATGAATTCCTGGAAGGGAAAGTGATTACATACGCCCTTGATATGAATATGAAATATCACAAGCGTCCAAATAGGTGAAGGTTGTTTCTAAAAAGTCTCTAATAGCGACTTCCTTTGTCTACAAATTTAAGAATTTTGTGCTATTTCTTGATGAAATTTTTTGCTGTCTTGGACGCGTTGCTTTGCTCTTCCTCTCTCTACTCCACTGTGTGCTTAACCTTAGTTTGTTTTTCACATGAAGTATGAAATTCTTCAAATAATTAAAACAATTGAGGATGATTGGAGAAATCTTTTGAAGATTAGAAATTAGTAATTGGTAATCAGACACAGTAAAAATTTCAAAACCAACAATCACCAACTTCGAATTAAATTACGTTAAAAAAGAATCAAAAAAAACGAAAAATTCAGAAACTGCTTGGTCATTTGACTCAAGGTGTCCTTACGAACAACTGTATTTTACTTTAGTAGTAAAGTTACTCCTAAATTGATAAAACTCTAGACCCCTTTTGATTGTGCTCGGTAGGAAATAGAAAAAAATAATTGGGTATGCCGAATCAAACGATATCCTGTCGATCCAAAATGTCGATCCTAAATGAACAACCCTTTAAGAAAATTAAAATTGTCAATACCAATCAATAATTATTTTTCAGAGATATCCAAGCTTGCTAAGAAAAGGGCGGCAGGGAGCCTAAGCACAGTTCTTGATGATTTTCAGAGTCGAAATTAAGAAGGATCTTGTAAAGATCATCAATTACCAGAAGTCAAAATTTTTTCTTCAGAAACACATATTAAAAACTCTTCAGGCTTTTGTAGTAGTAACAATCTGGGGGTTCAGACAGCGTAGACAATTTGCCGGAAATAATTAAATAATAATGAAGTGTGAAATTATCATTAAAAATTTTGAAATATATAGCTTTAATTGGTTCCTAGTGAATCTATTAATTTCGTTGACGTCATTTTAGCGCGTGCTAATGCTTTACTTGATCGAAAAATATCCAAAATTAACAGCTGCTTGTCAGCCCTTTCCGGAACAACGCTAATATGATGTCATCTAACGGTTAGTTAAGAGAGTGTTATATTTTAAGAGAAGAACCAGAAGTTTAGTGAAAATTATAAAAAGCTTACTATTTTCTCTGTAATCTTATTGAAGAGATCGTTAATACTAACATTAACATAAGAATAAAAATACAGCCTGAGTGCTGACATTGTCTATTTGTTGACTCACCTCAAGAAAAGAGATACCAATTTCATTTAATGGACATCCAGCACTCAAGCCCACTGACCATTGTTGGACCATTTTCAATTTCTTGAATTGCGCTATCAACCCCTCTCCTAGTGAAGTCATTCAAAAGTTTAAATACAAAAAGATTCTGTAGAGAGAGTAACACTTACAACAACAACACAATCTAAGAAACAGGAAATACCAAACTAAACGACAAGAAATTGGACACTGCCACAAAACACAAATAAATGAACACACATAATGCGCTCGCTTGCCTTAATACACACAATATACTATATATATATATATATATATGTATATGTACATATATACGTTTGTATATACATCTACACACATGGATCAAACAGCTAAATATCACTACTGCCAAACAGGCAACCAGCCACTTTTTATGGTTGCAACTCTCCTGTCGATATTGCAATAGTTGTTGTTGTTGGCGGCAAGTTGATGTGGTAGTGGCGTGTTGAATGTTGCATGTCGGCGAGTATGTTGCACAAGCAAGCTGTATGCCCATTCAAGCGTTAAATGACAGGTGCACGAGGTGTACATGTCATTTTTACACAAACATTCACACACACAAACACGTACATACACATGCATCACAAACCCACTTGCACAAGCTCCATGGGGTGCCATGAACCGGAATCAGTATGAGTTGACTTTTTAACTTTGTTATACTCGTATTTTTATATTTTCCTATTACAAAAAACATATTATCTGTTTGTTTTTGTTGTTCACTGTATTTTGCGGTTGTCATCGTACGGTAGCTCAGTTGTTATTGTAGCTGCTCATATGGTTATTATTATATTGCTCTTTAGTTACGCTTAGTTGTTGTTGTTTTAGTTTTTTTTTTTTCTCCTTTTTCTGGGCATTTGACTTGTAACGGCTATTAAGGGATAGCGTGTTCATAGTTTTCATTCATTTTTTTTATAAAATTAAATTGACTTTCTATGTTCGTAGTGGTATATGTGGCATGGAAGGTAGTTCGAAGAGTTTATGAATATTCATAACTTATTTCGAAAAATTGTGAAATTAAATATAATTCGCCGAAATTGAATAAATTGCTTTTTATATACATAAGCATATATATACCTTCATATGTATTTAAATACATAAATAAATGAGAGCAATGTAAATAACACTCTTTTGTCAGCTGCGATGCAGTTGTTTTGCATTAAAAGTAATATTCCTAATGTTTAATTAACTCTGAAATTTCCGTTTTTTCCTTTTTATTTTTTTTTGCCGGTGCAGCCAAGGGAGTTTCTAAATTATTTTCGAAAAAGAAATATATATAATTTTCACTTTTTTAATATATTCCTCTTAAGATATAACCATGTCATATATATTTTTAAAAAGACTGATTCAATATAATCGAAATTATTATGAAATTCATTTTGAAATTTGAATCAGAGCAGCTTTACTTATATGGTTTCTAAGTTACACTCGTATATCAAGCCATTTATTCAATTATTCCAACTTCAAAGGCTTGTTGAAATATTTATTTAGTTAATAACATGATTTTCATCATTCATAATAATTGAGGTTTTTTTTTAAATTTGATGCTCTTTAATTCATGCTCAAGTTGGATATTCTTCTAGCTAACATTGTCTCACTGCTTTACTGGTGAATCGCAATCTTAGTTAGCGTTCTTCAGTAACTAGGGGAAAAACGGAGCTTTAAGGTGATTTAAATAAATAACTTTTCAAAATTTTTGTATTCAAATATCTTCCTTCCTAAGATGCTTCCTCTCTTCTTCTTCATCTACTCGCTAATGTATAAGCAACAACAACAGTTATAAAGTTGAATTCAAAAGTAAGACAATATATACAATATTTACACTACTGGTTTGTTCGATTCGTTGCTCTCCAAGAATCGAACTTATGGAAAACTCTGCATAACCATAAGCAAATGCTTGAATATGCATTACAAATCGTTGATTTAGCTTTCGATATTCAATTCGAAACGTTTTTCGATACTTAATACTGACTCAAAGTGACTTATGTCATATAATTTACTTTGAACGAAGCTAAAATTTTGATTGCATATCTGTCTGATTAAACTCCCGAAACCATTGTTTGTACTAAATCTGCTTATTTTCAAGCATATGCATGTCTTTTTCCATGTCATATTAGCTATTATGCCTATTCTTATATCACCCTTTCAATTCCTATTACTTCCGAAAGAGTTTCTTGTCTTTAGTAGTGCGCTGAATGGCTCATAATCTTACATATTTGCAATTCTATTTATGCAAGCACAACACCGTTATATATACATATGTATATAGTTTTAGAAATCAGGCACTTTTAGTCTTCAGCCTAAATCTATTTTCCGTTCTCAACAAATTCCTTTTTTGCTGTCGTCGACGGCTGTCAGCAGGTTGGCGATTGCGACCGGATTCTTACTTTCGTTCCAGTTTTGTTTCGCCGTTTTTTTTCGTAAAATTTTCGTAGCTGATACACGAATATTGCGATGCAATTGAAAATCATTTGGCAAACGTTCTCGTGGCTCGTTTCCGTTGTTAAAATTTTAATGTTGCAATTTTCTTGGCATTGCCACAAAGATCATTGCAAGCGTTGTACAACCGACGACACACACACGCACACACATGTATGTGTGGCTAAGTTGCAAGCAGAATGCAAGTCTTTCGAATTGGGTAGCTTTGCAAGTAAAAATTGATTGCCGAATGACAGCACAGCAGAGCAGGGCAGAGCAGAGCAGCGGCGGCGACAGTGGCAGAGACGTTGCATGCGGCCTCGATAATCTCCGGGCTGTTATGTTGGCACAAAAACGAACAATAAAAGCAGTAAGCTGAAATATGGGCTGTGACAACAACAACAATAACAACAAGAAATTTGAAGGGAAGCTCAGCAAGTACAAAAGAAAAAAGAAAAGTCGAATGTTTTGTTTTCAGATTTCAGATTTTCGGCCAGCTCTGCTGCTCTGCTGCTCTGCCCATACGTGTCCGGCCAGCGTTTTGTGGCCTTTGTCCTTAGCGCGCTGCTTGCTTGCTGCTCGGCTGTTGTGCGCATTGATGATGCATTCGGTGCAATCACGTAAATCGCATGCTATTACATTTGCAAGAATAATAATGCCAATAATGCAACAACAAAAACAACAAGAGCACAATAAGTTTAGTCAAACCTTATAACATTGAGTTTTGCCCTACACGGCGTTGTGGCAGCTGTTTTGAACCAATGCCGTTCGCACATACGCTCAAGCACCCTCACATCTAGATACACACACACACACACACAGACACACATATATATATATATATATACACTTTGATTTCTTTCTCCCCTCGTTGCAATCGATTGCATTATTTTCACAATTTCACAAATGCTCACATACGATCTCATTTCAAATTTTATTGCATAAATTCGTTTGTTGTTGTTTTTTGTTGGCGTTGGCTGTTGATTTCTTGTTTTGTAGGGATTTGCAATTCGATTAGATTTTCATAACTTTCCACCGGCTGCCGCCAAAGCAATTTCCCGCTTACCCGCAGGTAATTTTTTCACCCTTCCAACTATTCGTTTCGACCGTGCGAAAGCATTGTAAATTTATTAAAAGCATATTGTTTATGTAGTTGTTAGCATATAAATTGTTGTTGTAAATTACATTTGTTACACTTTCATATCATTTGAAATACAATTTTGCAATTTCATTATTTACCTTTATATACACTTTGATACTCGCGCGCTTTTCCATGGGGTATTTAGTTTTTATACAGTTAACGGTTGTTTTTTGTAGTAAAACAATGAAGTGGTGGTTATAGTACTGGCAAATCGTAGGCTCCCTTATAATGAGTACAGAAATCTGTAACTTGATGCTAGCAGTACTTTTTCTTCTTCTTCTCTTTGATTGGTTTCTGAGTTGGCGCCTGTTCGAAGCATCAAGTGAAGCTTAATCCATGCGGAGTCTCTTGTTAAAGCAGAGAAAATCTTCTTTTTATCTGCTATCACCAGTTGTTTTGGCATTAATTACTGTTAGAGCCTGAGAGACTGCATCAGTTTGGAGGGTGTGGTATAGTTAGAGTTTTCTCTATGTTTTCATTTTCGTTGTTAAGGTGTAAAGGCAGATAAATATATAATTTTTTTGCAGATTCTTTCGCTCCAACAGCACAAGAATTTCTCATTTTATGTTGTTGTTGTTGTTGTTGTAGCAAACATAACTCAGATTTGAACGATTGATTGATCATTTTGAATGATTCTCTCTTTTTGACATTCCTTGATGGAATAAAATTACGTTATCGTTCCGGTTACGTATACCCGAATAAAGTGGTAACACCTCTCTATGCTTTCAACGTCCATCGTCCATATGAGAAGTTAATTTCATTCGTTGCATGAGTACTTCTCACCAAATATTTTGAAACATCTTGTACAGACTATGTTTCCATGTAAAATTTCGCTATAATTTAGACCCTCCTCATCTCTTATTACCATCCCTTGGACCTAGGTATATTTTGAATTTTGGAAAGCAATTCATTAGTCTGAATTGGTTTTCTCAAAATGTGTATAGTCCCACGCAATTACTGAGATATATATGATATCGTCTCCAACCAAAATTAGTGCTACCCTACCTGTTAATAAATATTTAGCTTACAAAGTTTCCATCTTTTGTTATTTATTTTTGCGTATTCTGCTTTCCACTTGAGTGATTACTTCGTATTTGTAACTGCAAATTCATACAGTAACTATAATAGCAAAAAAAAAAGAGTGTATTGATAAATGAAAATCCAAAAAAAAAAAAACAAGTAATTAATTCGAATAAATTGACTGCACTGTAGCACAAAGCCATAGTAGTTGCGCTTTGAAAAAGTTGTTTGTGTTTATTTTCTAATGCGACATTGTTTGGTCAGCTGTTAGTAGTTCGAGCGGGGAGCGGAGGAATAGTTACCACCCGCTGGTATTGAGTTGCCAGCGCAGTTGCGCGTGCATGTGTGTGTGTTTGTTTGAAAAATTCATTAGTAACGGCAACGTTGCGTTTGTCGCGGTTCAATTTCACACTTTTTTCCGCAAAACTTTACTTTTCATGCAGCTGCAACCAATACTATTTTGTTGTTTTTCCCTATTTATTTCGCTTGCTCTGGCTTTTGAGCTTATGTTTCATACGCACATGTATACGAATTTGTGTGTGTGTATGTGTGTTTATGTTTTGCTTGAGCTTATAAATTGATTGATGGAATTTAATTGTTGGTTGTTAGTGCAGCAAAGGATTTGGTGTGATTTACTAACTCACACTAAGCTCGAGCGTGTATATGTGTGTGTTTATATGTTATTTTGTTGGAGAAATTAATTTAGCAATTTAAATAAATGGAAAGCTCTAAATCAATTATGGTCTGTAAATGGCCATTAGCAATGTGTGCAGCTGCAACTAATCGAATTGCATATAATTTTATGACATAACCACAACTTGTACTTAATTTTTGAAATATTTTATATTATGATTTTTATTGCATTTATTTAGTACAGCATTAAATGAAATTTATTTTTTATATTAATAAGAAAATATTTGCCCGTTAAATATTTGTAATATACCCGTAATATACCCGTTAAATATTTGTATTTTTCTCAAAAAGTAAGTAGGTAAGCTGGTAGTTTTTAATATCGTTATTTTTTTGTAAATATTTAAAAAAAAATTTATTTTGAAAGTTGATATCGCGCCAAATAATGGTAAAAATTACAATTTATATCAAAGTGAGAATTTTTTTATGAAATGTGCACCCCGTAACTCACTCAATAATTTTAGTAATTTTTGAAGGCTGTTGCAACTTGGCGTGCCGTGTCGACGTTGCAACTTAAATACCATTATTTTAGATATAATTCAATTGTTTTCTAGTTGTCTATGGCAGTGTCTAGCCATTAAAATTTAACTAAAAATTTCCTGTACTTTTTTTTTATCTAGAGTTTCAATAATTTTCGCGTATTCACTTTAAAGCAGCCTGGAAGTAAACAACTTGTAACTTGAGAAACTACGAAGCTACGAAGTCCTTTCACTACTTTTACTGGTTATTTTTCCTTAACCATACTTCTCAGAACACAGTTATCAATCATAACCAAAAATTTAAATTGTCAACCAATTTACTTTGAGTTAGGCAGTCATGCTGTGCGCCGAAACATTACCAGCAGTGTGCTGCACATTGCCACAAGGCAACCACCAAGAATTTAAGAAACTCTAAGAGAAAACTTAAACATCAGATTAGCAAAGCAAAGGTTAAATAAGCAAACACTACGGTTAGGGAATGTAATATTTAGAAAGTACTAAGGCTGCCTAAGTACACCACTTCGTATGAGTAATTTAATTTAATGTGCAACAAGACAATGTTGGCAGCGTTGTAAACGACAACTAAACTTTTGCACACATGCACACAAACAAACACACACATACGCAAGCATACATATGTACCGTAAGTGATAGGTGTGTGTAAATGAGTTGGAATATGCAAAGGCTAAGAGGTAATAAAATAAACATGAAAATGGACAGCTCGGACATGAATAAACAGCATTTCACTGCAGTGTTGCAGGTTGCAGGTTGCAGTTTGCATAGAAAGAGTTGCACGTGCATTGGTCATAGTCAGCAATTAATTGCCGCCAGCCATGGTGGCTATAAACATGCAAAAGCAAAAAAGAAACTAAACAGGTACAAAAGACAAATGTGTCGTGAGTCAGTGAACAGGTATGCACATCTAACGCACACATATGCGCTTGTGGCAACAAAGTCACACCATTAAATGTTAAAAAAAAAAAAATAAAATAATTGCAAATATAGTCGATGTATTGCATTACAGCGAGCAGCTTCTGGTAAACACATTAAAATTTTGGATTTATTGACTACGCGAGCGCTTCAAAGTGCATGGCAGCGCCGTGGAAATGGGCTTGCTGGCAACTTAACTCTGTTTACCAATATACGAGGGTGGTTAAAGATGTCAGCACTTGCTTACATATATAAATAGTTAATAATTTGCTTAGTTTCTTGGTCTTTCTTGTTTTGTTACTGTTGGGCACTTCAAATTTCATCAAAATCTCTTGATCTGTACGTCTTTGGAAACTGTGAATTGGTGCAAGGATCTAAAGATTGAAAAAACGCACCACATATTTTATCTGTGAAATCGGTAAAATTGATTTAATTTCTTCAGTGCTTCTTCTCTTCCTAAGTGCATCGCCGAGTTTTCTAATTATTTCTTAAGATATGACTAAATTTTGGTGTTCTCGAGGTAGTTTTGTAAAGTGTAATGGAGTCCCTCAAACAAAAACGAAGAAACTTGCCAATATTTCGGTAAAATTTTTCAGCCAGAGTTGCATTCACATGCGGCTGTTACTAAACGAAACACTGCCAGATCTATCCAACTACCACCGTATAGGAGTAAATGTGCTCACATGTTTACGACAGTGCCGCCAAGTGGCCTTTGGCTGCCAGCCATTGCACCTCTTACGCGACACCTACTGTTGACTGGCAGGCAACTTTTTATTGTAGCTACATTAGCACGAAACTTTTTTTGCCCTTTCCGCCACTCTTTAATTGTTTTTTTTTTGTAGTTTTTGATTTCTCAACTTGTGTGTCTAATAAGGCCTTCCATTGTGTTTGTTGATACTTTGGGGTTTTTGCACTCTCCTATAATGCAACAAGGCTCATAAATATATGTTATTGCATAGTTGCGCTTGCAGCTGGTGGATACCTTCGTCACGCACTTGGCGAACTTTCAAAGGTCGCTTCGGTTGCGGCGTTGCATGACGTCGCGTTGCTGTCGCGCCACTGCCAATGTTAATTGCCTGTAATACGAGTGGGTTTCCACAGAATCGCTTAAATGGCGACAGGCAGGAGTCGCGTGGCCGTTTGCGATGTATTAAATTGAATTTTATTGTTTTTAATTTTATTTTATTTTTTCGAATTCCTTGTAATTTTTCTTTTTGGTATTTATTATGGCTTAGTTTGTAATTAATTTTTTCGTTACTTTGTTGGATATTCTAAGTAAATTCTAATACAAGCTCCCTTGTGTTTTATCACTTACTGGTATTAGCGAGTGTTGGTTTGCCAGTTTCGTAGTTCGTATTATTTGCAATTTGAAAATTATCGAAATGAAGAAGAAGAAAACCAAGTGTTCGAAATATATATTTTTTTTTTCTAAAGAGAAGGAATCTTGGAACCTTCTTGTTTTTGTACTACCTTGCATATCTTCTATTAAACTCAAAATAATTTTTTTTATAGCACTATTCAAGAAATGACTGTTAATCTGCTAGCATCCAATGTATATCCTGAATTATCTTAATGAATAATCTTAAAATCTTAATTATCTTATCTCCTGGATTCGTGATATTCTACTCTTTGTAAATCAGTAATTCTAAAACTCTAAAATCACTGGTCGCCAATACTTGGAAAAAGCAACAAAATAATAATAATAAACTTAGTTAATATAAGCACCAGAGCTAATGGACTTAAAACGCCTATTTTGTGATAAAATTCTCACTCTTCAGCTCATCTGAGGATGTTTTTTACGGTCATATATATAAATTTTGCATCCCAGAGGTTCATACTACATCTACACCTACATTTTGGATTTCCTAGCGAAACTCTTTCGAGGTATTGATCTTCTATTTTAGATGACATTAGTTCGATATACAGTGCAATATATTATACTATCGAAACATAAATCCTTCTGTTCGATGACCTTAATAAGATCAGCTGCATTGTGAAGTTCCAGGATGGTTTTGGCAGTTATTTAAAAGCGGGTTGAAAAGTTGGTATAGTTTTAAAGAAAAACGCATTTTTTTTTGTTCAAATTCGATTTTATTATTTAACAGCGTTGTCATTGAGGGTAATATACCGATTATTGATCGCGAATAAAATTCGGTCTAGCGAGCATTCTCTTGATGTCTGAGAATAAGGAAAAGTTTCTGGGAGTCAAACCAGGAGAACACGGCGTGTGCGAAAGCATTTCGAAGTCTAATTAATGTAGTTTTGACAGCAACAATTACATTGATGTGTGACACGTTGCATTGCCTTAATTTCGAGCTTACGCGGCACCCACTTTTCACGGAGCTTTTGCATATCCAAATATTCATGCATGGTTTGTCTAACATGTTACTTTGATATCTTTAGAGTGTCGGCTATCACGATCAACTTAATCTTACGGTACTCCAAAATTATTTCGTCAACCTGATATTTCCATACATAACATTCATATGCTCAGTACGGAATTTAGGGAATCACTTGCGTATGTTTGCTTCGTCTGGCGTATAGATCGAATAACACCCATCAACAACTTTTTGGTATCAGTGGCAGTTTTTTTTCTCAAGAATTCTTTTGAAGATTAGATCTCAACTCACTCGTGTTAATTAGATTGATTTTAATTCGACTCAAGTATTAGGTCGATTTGCTTTGGAAGAACGTATGATGAGGGGTTTTTTGAAATTTCGATAGGTGGCGCTCCAGACAACTCAACTCAAAGATTTCTTATTTACTAAGCGATTTCCATCATATTTAAAAATTTTTTTTACTTATATATATATTTTTATCAGATTGTGAAGAAATCTTATACTTTCATTGCATTAATTTTTTTATTTATCTAATAATTATCTTTAATAAATAGTTGCAGTTCGTTTAATTAAAATCTTTACTAATTCATTTGCGTATACTTCAACTCAAAAGTCACTGTTTTCATTGCAAGAAAAAGATGCCACACAAATGCTTGCTGTGTGTTTGTATGTATTTCACTTTAGTATAGAATTTACATTATATATACTTCTGTATTACATATGCACCTATTCATACAATGAGGAACAATATTTGTTCAATAGCAATATTTTATTGTCGATGATGTAATCTATTTGTTTGTACTCAATCGATTTGCCATGCATTTACAGCTCTAAGTACACAGATACATGTCTGTATGCGCGTGTATGTATGTATGAACAGTCTGCCATGAAAATGAAAATGTACGAAAATATTTGTTTCTACTTTGCAAAATATTTATACTCTGAGTCACGAAAATTATAGCGGTGAAATTGTGTCGTGACATAGTTTTTTATATACGCGGACAGACCACATGTATGTATGTATGTATGTATGTATTGGTTAGGCGTTTGATTGAAATATTTGTAAATTTATATTGGAAAATTATAAAAAATTACAGGTGTTTGACTTGGAGTACATACATATCTGTAGCACTATAACGGTTTCTTGACTGCATTACAACAATTGTATTTTGCCTCCCTCTATCTCTTTACAAATTTTCTACTTTTTTTTTGGTAGTTGTATAACTACTTGCATTAGTTAAAGCTCTATTGGTTTTTCGAATGACATCATTTTGTGAATACTTAGCAAATAATTCTTATGCAAGTGCAAAAATTTTTGCTCTTCTTTGCAACAAAATTTTTTTTAACCCGCCTTAAACGCCACTTTTTCTTAGAATTTATGAAGATAAACTCGAAATTTGGGGGGTTACAATGCGCATTTGTTGCAGAACTGAATTTGCCGAAATGTAGCCCATTTAATATTTCACTCTCAGTAGTACGACTTTTAGGTCTTTGGTATACACTTAATTTACTCAGCGTTTTCGGGGTGCCGTTTAGGCGAATCAAAACTTCTAAATTTATTTCTTTGTAGTAGTAGTTTAGTATCCCCTCCTTCTCTTTCTTTTACAATCTCTCTTCTATTGCACCTCTTCTCTTCTATTGTAACTATTATTTCTCTCTTATACAATAGTTTTAACCGTATCTGGAGCTAAACAATAGCTCCGATATCTATTTTTTACTAAGTTCAACTTTTTAAGTTTTTAAGTGTCTAAGTTTAAGTGTCTAGGTCTTAAAGTTACGGTGTATTGAAAATTTTCTAGTTCTCTCCAAAGATATTTCGCCATTAAGTAAAATCTGGCATTCGTCGAAAATAGTACTGCAGTTGGGTCTTGGTAATGTCTCCTTTAGAGAAGAAAGGGTTATTTTGTACCATTTCTGCCTATTTTTAGTTCATGACTTGCATTGGAATCTAATCTGAAATATTTATGGTCTATACGTGGGGGAAAGAGCGATAGAGAATGACAGAGAGAGAGAGACAGAGAATGATAGAGAGAGAGATAGAGAATGATAGAGAGAATGATAGAGAGAGAAAGAGAAATAGAGAAAGATGGAGATAGAGTGAGAAAGAAGTAAGCGAGTGAAAGAGAAGCAAATATAAAAAATGAGGCAGAGTAAAAGGGGTGGAGAAAGAGGGGAACAGAAAGGGAGAGAAATTCTGTTTTCTAAAAAATAAAGAAAGTAAACTTTAATAATTTAGTAATTTAATTATTATTGTGCAAGATAAAGGAGCACTAGCTGGTCGGGTTTTCAGCTCGTTATGATTTGCTAATGTTTTTTAGGAATACATGCTTCGCCATATAAATATCTACACTGTTTATATATATAATATATAAATAAGCATATAGTATATTTTTTTATATATTTTATATATATTATTCTATATCCATACCTTTTGCAAAACCAAAATAAATCTACTTCATATTCATCTCAAAGAAACAAAAACGAAATTTCAGCGACTGAATGAAGAAATATACTTATTCAATTAATATTAGATTACAGTGATGGGACAGAACGCGCGCGCCGAATCTAAACATGTTGCGTCATTATCAGTATAACCTAATTTTCATGCCAGACACGGGTGGGCCATCAATTGGCTTATTAGATGCACGTATGTGTGTGTGTGTGTGTTTGTTTGTGTGCGCGCAGCGAGCGAAACCACAAATGGGCGTCCACAATTGGAGTAGCTCCCAAGACAACGCTGTCGGACAGACAGAATTCACCAAATGGCAAAATTCCAGATAACGGACGGAGCGTGTGGGAGGCGACGCGGCGTTGGCAGCAGCGCGTGAATTACACGCTCAGCCTGTTGGACATGAACATATGTTTAGTCATTAATTACGCGCGCGCGCGCACACACAAGCGCACAACAGCTTAGCGTAATCGCTGAAATGCCGTTGATGAACTTCGCTTCGATGATGGATGGAAAATAAACAGCGAGTTTGTATTGAAAGAAACAAGAGAGAGAGAGAGATAGAGTGAAGTACGGAGCGGTGCGGTAAGGGTTAGTGGGGGTTAAGGAAATAAAAATTAATTCATAACAAAACAATTTGATGCTCTGCGTGGAGGCTGTATATATATAAATAAATGTATATATGCCTCATCTAGATAAATACGTATGTCTAGTTAAAGCCACTTAATTTAATTTTGTTCAATTTTCTTGTGTCTATCTAGTATTTTAAAAATTTCTTTGTATGTTTGACCGTGATGACATATTCAAATGATGTATGATTTCAAAATATTTTTCAGTAAACTTTCTTCAGCCTATTAAAAAAATGCTTTAAAAAGTAATGTTTTATTTAACGAAATTTATCTTCAAGCCAATGTTCGTACGCTAATTTTACTCATACGCCCCGCTCGTCCCACATGAACGCCCCTTGCACGTCTCTCGCATTGCATAATAATGCTTTTATAACTTACGTGTGCCGGTCAGCGTGCTGAACTATTGCCAGATTGCTTCTCACAATTTTAATTGTTTTCATTTGTTTCATTTTGTGCTTCGTTTTGGTTTTTTTCTATTAAGGCTATAAATTCTGTTATTAAAATATTTGGTAAACTAGCCAGAGCACAGGTTCGGTTGCTTGCCTTCATACCCACGTATGTGTAATTAAATTGTGTAAGAGAACGAGTAAAACACGTGGTCAAATATATGGTTGTTTTCAATAGTTTAGTAATCTTTTTTTTTATGTATTTTATTTCTGTGTTTCTAATGATTATTTTTTCTGCGAATGAATTTGAAAACGTAGTGTGTTGGCCCAAATTGGTTTATTAAAATGAAAATAAAAATAAAAATTTATTAACCTTATGTACATGAAAGAGGTGTAGTGGTTATTAAGCTTAAAATAATCAACTGGTTCGCATAAATTTTTTGGTTACTTATATCTTAATCTGACTCAGTACCAAAGCAGTTTTCAAATAAATCTGGTTTCTGAAAATTTACATTTTAAAGTAGCAGTAAGTCTAAGTACTTTGTTTTCGTTTAAATATTGCTATTTTTCTTCCATTCAGTGGGGAAGATTTATGGTGGTTTAAATACACACATTCTTCCGAAATTCATAGACTTTGTTTTTCGGTCATACTTACAACGATAAGGGGAAATCTCTTTATAAATTATTATTTATCATTACAAAATGAACACTCTCTGACTCTAATTGAAGTTTTTTTTATGAAAAAATGCACTATTGGGCAAAGATAAATTCTTTTGTATGTTCGTATGAGGTTTGCGACTGTGATAAAATATTAAATGCGTACATAGACACTCCTAAATGTAGGCAACATTCCATGCCGTTAAGGAGAATAGATGCAAAGACATTGCGTATAAATATAAAAAGTTTATTAAAACTGATTTAAAGATCCAAATCGTATTTCAATATGATTTTCTAACTTATATTTATTTTAGAAATATAAAATATATAATATCTGTCAAGAGAACAACTGTTAGCAAAGAAGGAAAGATGTATTAATTTTTCACTTAAATTAAACAAATATCTATTCTCCATAAGGAGAACCTTATAAATTACAAAAATACTACTGAAAAGGTGGAAAGACATTATTCATAGGTTGAACTTTATTTAAAACATGGTAAAATTGACCATCAGATTAATAATATTTCAAAAGATGAGCTCCTAAGACTCGTAATTCTATTGGGCTTTACTTTAAATTTGGTATTTGGGATTTTCTTTTAAAGATTTATCTTTTTATTTATTTAGATCCAGCTTAGAAAAAGTTAACCAATAAGCGAATTCTGCTTTTATTTTAATGAGATATTGCGGAGTTTGAAACGGTAACATTTGACTAACATTAAACCTTAGGAACTTTCAAAATAGTGTATCGCTTAAAATTGTTGATACTCTTCCCGGAAATATATATGGAGATATATTGAGTATTTAAGGCCAATTGCAGAATTTGGTATGATATACTTATAAAACTTACTTGTCAAAATGTTTCAAAATTTACTGTTCAAAATTTGGCTTTCATACATATTTTTTATTGCTTTATAATTTAGAAACTTTTGGTACAATGATTGTTTTGTTTTCCAAAAAAGTGGGTTGCAATTTTAATAAAAAATCACATATAAAAAAGCGTTGCCTACATTTCGGCGCCAAGTATAAATGTGTCAGGAATTAAATATGGGACTAAGAAAATTTCCAAGACGACAACAAATTACACAGCAAACGGCAAATTTTTCAACTGATGAGTAATTAAAAATATTTTTAACGAATTTGGAAGCTTATAAGTGATCCAATGTTTAATCTGTATTCGTGCACATATTTTTAAAAAAGAAACACTTTTTTCTTTATTAAATCAAAATGAAAATTGAAAGCAGTGAAAACGGGATAAAATTACGAATTATTATTATACTAAATTTCCGAAAACTGAAAATTATCGATTTTTGGCCAAACATATGTCGTGTATATTTTTATGACCACGTCCTTATCGCCACGTTTTCTTGAGTACAGTCTTGTGGAAGTGTATAAAGACACCACGCGATTAAACAATTTTCAATTAAAGGAGAATCTTCTTCTATTTAAGAGTTTAAATACAATTCTACTTAATAACTGTCTGGCCTGCTGTGTAATTTAGTCCATTATTTTACTTAATATGTTTATTTTATACAAGCTCCACATTAATCCGGTCAAACAGCGGGCAGCAAATCGGTTTTTTGTTTATTGTCCATTACCACCTCAGCAATTCCGGCATTAACTAAATACCCACAGTTCATTAGCTGCACACGGAATTCGGCCAACAGACTTGCCACAATTAAATAAAATCGATGGCGGTGCAATTCAGCCAGCCAACAGCCACAGTCGGGACCACCCACCTTTTAACCACTCAATCATTGAATTTAAATCTCTCATTGCCGCAGTCGGCAGTCCGCAGTTCGCAAATTAGCGCAAAATTCCCAGACAGAGTGAAAACAAAAACAAAAAATGAAAATAAAATAACAATGAAAATAGAGAGTAAAAAGGAATGCAACAAAAATATAAGCAAATTAGTTGCGATTCAGGTCGCAGAGTTTTATTTATTTATTTAGTTAGGAATATGAGCCTCAACTCCTCGTAGAAAATGCATACAAATAGCATTTACGCATTTACATAAAAAGTTTAATTACAAACAAAGTTCTGCTCGCACTCTCTCAAGAATGAAAGCGAAAAAGCGCCGATGTGGAACAAATAGAAAATGAAAAATATAGTAAAAAAACTATCATTTTGAACTTTGCTCTGTAATTATGCAGTTTCAATCTCTCACAAATGCGCTTTGTTGCTAATAGCTAGCACTCAGCCCTAATACTCACACATACATACAAACACATGTAGAAAATAATACTAAAACACCTAGATGAGCACACTTTTTGAAAAAGGCGGCGAAAAAGTTTCCTCTTCTTCCTACTCGCTTTAACTTTTCATTTCTCTTTCACGGTTTTTTTCCAAAATTTCATTTTTATTTTCGTTTTTGCCTTGATTTTGTTCCTGTTGCAGCATTTGATTGGCAACGCAACGAAGGTCAGTCAATACTTTGGGGATATGAGTACATTTTTGATTAGGTACACGAGGAGAAAGTGTAGCAAAAATGTTCGAATCAATATTGTAAAAGTTTTCGGTTGAGTTCGAGTGCAAAATTGGCAGCGAAAGTTAGTCACAAATAATTTTATGTTTCTGTTGAGGTGTAAGAGCTTTGTTGATATCGAATTGGACTTGTTGTGCGGAAATCATTAAGCACGGCGGATGAGAACGATATTATGTTGGGAAAAAGAAAAATCGAGAGTTTTTAGTCAGTTAAATTTTTAAGCTTGAATTGACTTCAAAATAATTTTACTTTTCCTTTGATAATAAATTGTTTTTTTATTTTTGAATGCAATGAATGTTCATTTGAGGATCACATTTAGTAATTTTTACGTCTTCGCCCTTTAAGCATTTGGGTTTTAGTCTAATAAGAGTTGAGAGTGTAGTTGTGAGAGTTAAGAGAATTAAGAGAGTTAAGGGAGAATATACAGTACTTCTCATAATTAGATAGTACTACTCACAGCGTTGCATCATAACAGTACCTTAATTTGAGAAACATAGCCTTCTCAACAAATTTGGTGTATGGAAATAGTCCTTCTCAACCTGAGAAAACTGTAGTTCTCAACTTCAACTCAAGTGTGATTATCCAGTGGTTCTCAAACATACGACCGCAAAAAAAGGGAATTTATATTTTTAAATTCATAAAAAAATTCTTCTGCATTCTCAATTTGATCTCAATTTGCTATCTATTGAATTTGAACTTTAGAATTATGGATGTTTCAAATAATGTTTTGTTTTTGTTTTTGGTTTTGCATTCCAGTTCAGTTTAATAATTTCCTCAAATTTAGGCAAAAGTAATTATTAAGAATCTATACTCTGAATACATTTTGGTATATATGTAACAGTGAACCTCGTTTTGGTAGCAGTCGTTTCTGTACACCGTTAATTTTTGTTTATTTTGTGTATTTTGTCATTGGAAGGATAGAAGGAGAGAGAAAACAAATGATGTCTTTCGTTTTGTTTATTATCTTGTGTATTCCAAGGGCAATTAACGCATCGGTAGGCTGATTTCCTCTGTTGCTTGTGTTCCATTAATAACTATAAATATTATCTAAAAGCAAAATTTTTCTTAAAGCTTTAAACGATTGTCCGTTGGGTTGGAAATCTTACTTCCTGACCAACTCTTGAAAATTCACCTGCAATAATAACTTAAACATAAATCTTCAGGACACGACTTGAGCAATCTTGAATTTACCATTATCTGTATAGAGTACATAACGGAAATTGCTGAAGTTGATCCGATATATTGTATTTATCGAACCAATGCGCCAATATATTTTCAAATAATCTTTCAAAAGTTGGTTCTTATATTCTGTAGCTTTTTTATTTTGGTATTTTGCGTGCGGTGACCGTTTTGTCTTCCAGAAAAGTGGATGGCAAATATTTAAAAAAATTCATAAAATAAAACGTTGCCTACATTTCGGCGCCTAGTGGAAATTATTTGTGCAGATATATAACAGAACAGTTTTCCAAATTATGAAGCTCAATTTTAGGGGTGTTTATGTTAGCACTATTGAATTTGATATTGATCAGTGAGTTTTACTTACATGGCTTCAGGTAAATCACAAAAATGTCCACAGAAGAGAAGCTAAAATCTTATCTCTAAACTCTTATGTTTTTAATACTTAAATTTTTTTTCTTACATAATTTCCTCTCGGCGTGCATCGTTGCAAAAGTTGAAATTTCTTCGCTAAGCTATGCTATGCTATGTTATGTTCATGTGTGATAAGTGGCAACAGATTAAACTTTAACACTGCTTGTGCATTCATAGTTTGTTGCCAAGCATTGTATCCCAGATGCACGGGTGCTCAGAAACAAAAGTGCCATAACAGCAGCAACAAATGTCGTATATCAAAAGTGCATGGCGGCACACACGACATACAAATAGTAAAAATATAAATTTTTGTATAAACACATTTAAAAAAGTGAAAGAAAGTTGAAGGTTTAAGCGAAATGGTGTAAAAGAGCTTAAAAAATATAAATATTATTATTACAAAAAAGTGCAACCATGGTCATTGGAAAGGCGTTAAAGCGCGCTTAACAACAAGCAACGCGCCTTCAGACACACAAGCATTCGGCAATACTTTGCCCCACACATCTGGAAGTGGCTCGCTGAAATAGCGTGGGCGGCTGGAGTTTTCGCTGCAGCAAAGCGCATGGTAGCAAAATTTTGGGCTATGGCAAGGGGGAAAACACACATTTTCGGTTTTGTGGCACGCACACACTACTTGCCGCCCACTTGTACACGCCCCACGTGCCACCTTCGCCTTCAACTTTAGCGACTTTATTAATTTATTGCGCCGCTGTTATTGCTGCCACCAAAGAGTGTCTTCTTGTGAGCGCAAGAGGCACGCAAGGCGCCAGAGGCGGTGTATTACTCGGAAGGTGCAGCACGTTGCATGTTTTTATGCGTTTATGTGTTTATGTGCATATGTGTTTATGTGCATATGTATGTGTGTGTTGGTTATTGGCGGAAATGGCGCTCGTACACATTTGTATGCGCTCGCATTTTTTATATTTATGCGCGCGTGCTTGCAAAGTGGGGCATGGACGTGTTCATGTTGCAGTCTTTCAATGTTGCATGTCATATGCGACACGGATGTTTGCAACTATCTTGCTTATTCGCTTTTATTTATTTATTCGTTGCGAAGTGCGTGCTTACTCAGGTATGAGTGTGTGTTTGTGTGTGTGTGTTTGCGTGTGTTTGTGTGTGTTGATGTGGCCATGTTGATGTAATCACACTTGCAACGCACCTCTACACAGCCATTTTCAGCGCGTTGGCTGGCGGAGCATTGAAATTCATGCTCGAGCATAGACATCATCCACTTGTTTGCTTGTATTGGTGTGTTTATTATTCTTTGCGCTGTGCCACTACGGCTCTTGACTGTTATTTTTGCTTTTGCTTTTGTTTGGGCGTTTTGCGCCCTTCGTTGCTTGTTTCTCGCGACTCTTTGTGTAATCTTTCTTTCATTCAGTCATTCAGTCATTCAGTCATTCATTTTATCGCCGCTCATTGCTACTTTTGACAGTTGACTGGCGAGATAGCGTTGTCGTCATTCCTCTTGGTTGCTTGCTCATTTGGCTAGGCGAGGCCCCGCAGAGTGTGGAGCATGTGTTGCGAAGTAAATAAGATTTGCCTTGCTACATTGCCTTGAACTTGAATGTTGTGCATTGTGAGGAAAAATGAATTGACGGGTTAATATTTAATGATTTGCAGAGATAATTTTTGAATGCGAAACGGACAAACTGAAGCGTGTTCGCTTACGCGTTTTGTCTTAAACTGGTAAGAACGTAAATAAAAGGCTTCAATGAACCTTAAGAATATGAACCGTTGTTATAAAATAACTAAGTTAAATATGTATGTGATAATGTGATAATTATTTTATAACTTTTTCTTTGTGGTATTTGTGTACAAATCGGCAATTTTGTAAGAAAGGAAGAAGATAGGCCTATCGAATATTGAGTGAATTATATAATTAAGATATCGCATATATGAACCCCCAAGTTTTAGAGATATTTGAAGAAATTTCGATACACGAATGATTTCTTTTGTCGGCTGAATGCAAAATTGAGCTCCTATGGGATCCATTTTTCAAATATGATATGTTATTTATAAATTTTTAACTCAACTAAGTAAGAAGAAGAAATTGTTTGAAAAATTCTATGGTTGTAAATGGTTTTATTTTGTATTTATGAGAAAATTTTAGTTTTTTTTTTATATTCTCGAAGACAGTAACTTTTTCTTGCCAACAATATAGAAGGGTTATAGCAACTTAAATTTGAATAGACTAATATAAAAATGATGAATATATTGGGGTAGTGTCGTTCAAGTTTGGAAACTTATAAAAATATTGTCAAGCACTTTCCATTTTATGTCACCTATTTTGAACCTATTAACTCCATATATATTAGGAACACTTTTTTTGCTATGATATTATCTTACAACCCGAGGAATCATCATGCTTTCAAACCACTCTTCTTTGTTGACTTCCAGTTGGTTTCGAAATGTTACTTCCGAAAAAAAAACCAAAAAAATGAAAAGTTTTGCGATAAGTTCGGCAGATTCGTCCACCGAAAGTGACGCTAAACTCAGTGGCTGATAGCTAATAAAGGTTATGTTTCCACCTAGGACGAGCTTCTCTGTTGTTGACAAGACATTATCGTAAATGGAAGTTGCAAAAAACTTTACACATAGTGAGATACTGAAAGGGGACGAACAAGAAGGAGAAGAAGGAAAGTCGATTTCCAAACAAATCCTTCAAATAACTGAAGAACTTCTAGGAGGAACTTCAACGTGTTAAAAATAATAATTTGAATCGTTCTTCAACAAATTTTTAAGTTTAAATTGTGCACACAATTGTGTATCAATAAATGCCATGCGAACTCTTTTCTGTCTCAAGAAATATACCAAAAATCATTACATTTTTCTACTTGTCAAAAACAAAAAAAAAAAAAAAACTAGTCCATTCGAAGTATTTGTGATTATCTCTTTTAAATTGCATATTTTTTAAATTAAACTCTCTTATCCCGTTACTGTTGAGCAGAACAATTCGCTTCACATAAAAAATTTGGTTCTTAATCCAACTATCTCACTGAAAAAGGCCCATTTGATTTTTAATAAAATGTTATGATTATACTAAATTCATCGCTGTGGCTCCCCAAATTCATTGGCTCCCTGTGACTTTTACTTCTTTACGAAAGTGAAATTTACGCTCCAGAGAACTCGCCTTAAGTTGATTTACTCTGAAAAGAAATTGTCAGTTTGCCGATTACTAATTGCCTAAGTAGCCTAAGTAGCCTACTAAGCCTGCATTACCAGTTGACATATGTAATACCCAAGTACATAAATACAAGCATGGAAGTAAAATATTTGGCAGGTCACTTTCCGCCATCGCATAACTTCAAATTGCTTTATAGCCGACCCAAAGGCAATAAATAGACCCCAACAGGCGATAAACAACTAAGGCAAACTATCCAAAATGTGCCTTTTTCAAAATTACCTGAGAAAGTACTTTCGTCAATTACTCACACCGCCTAAATGCACACACTAATAAGCAATAAAATGTGCGTTGGCAATGTCAGCCGTTATATATGTAGGCATTATCCGTTTTATAATCAACCGAAGTGCATAAATGGGCTACAACAAGTACTAAACAATTTCAGTACCACTATTTCAACAACAAAACCACACCTTTGCACCCACTTTTCATTTTTGGTGAGCCGGCAGACGCACTGTACTATTTTTTATTTCTTTTTGTTTGTTTGTGTTGTTGTTTTGGAAACTTGACTCGTAAATTAGAATGACCACAGTTAATTATAAAAACAATTAAAGGACCTCACCAACAACAAATAACCACACCTTGCGACGTCGCTCTCACACTTCCTTCGCTTATATGGCGACGGCTGTTCAACCACCCATTAGCCTTAACACCAATTTGTGGCCGAAAATAACAAACAGTTATTTATTTTTATATAACTTTGTATATATGCATGTGTGTATGTGTGTGAAAGTGCAAGATGAAGGAGGCGACGGCAAAGCGTTTGCCTTGGATACCAAAAGCAGCGAAAGCAATGCAGCAGAAATTACTTCACTCTCTCTTCTGCCTTATTTCCGGTCACCATCAACATTCGCCGCACCATTGTTTGGCCAAAAAGGGGCCAAGGAGCACAGCAACAACAACCGAGTACAAAATGCAGCATGAAAAAGCGAATCGCGTGCTTTCGGCGCGCATTTCGGTTGACGCGACCACCCAAACAAACGATAAACGTCTGCAATTTATAAAATTAAGTCTGAAGGCGACATTCCAACGAACAATTGGGGAGCACAAGAACAAAAAAAAACAAAGAAACGAAAAGCGAAATGTAATTGGTAAATGCAAACGGAAGTGAAAAATGCGCTCAAAATGAGATTGCTCTGTTTCATGGTGTTTGTGATTGAGTGCGTGCTTGTGTATGTGTGTGTGTTTGTGTGTAAGTAATCGTGAAAAAGTGCAATTAAAGCGGTGCAATGAAGTGCCGGCGCCTGCTCGAGCCACCGACGCCCAACACGCAACGCCGGGGGGTTATGGAAGGGGGCAATTTTGCTTTGCGGTCGCTGACAGTGTCTCTCGGGCTTTATATGAGGTATATTCATTATGAAATGTGAATTTCATGGCGCAGGTATAAATTGTAGTAGTGAACATCCTTCGGGATATGCAGTCTATATTCAATATTAGTTTCGATGCCAGCAGTCCTCTACTTACCCCACTCTTCCCATTAGATGGAAGTTGTTCTGATATTACTGCCAGCAAAGGC
This sequence comes from Bactrocera minax, assembly GCA_021498325.1. NCBI lineage: Eukaryota > Metazoa > Arthropoda > Insecta > Diptera > Tephritidae > Bactrocera > Bactrocera minax. The sequence goes on from JAKEEE010000004.1 coordinate 6,294,504, forward strand.
GATTTGCGAGTTATTTTCCTTCAATAAAAGCTGACAAATTTGTTTCAGAGCTTCCTTAGTAACACCGTTCGCATTAATTAGTTAATTTTAGACTTTTTAGGACTAGACTGTCTCAAACTTCTCCAAATATTTTCCTGAATTTATACGATGAATTCAGTAAATTCTCCTATCAATAAGGAGAGAAGTAATAACCGTAGAAAAGTATCTTGAGTTCCACGGGAAATCTCATATATATTCTTCTAGATATCCGATGAATTTCTCTCACAGATTTTGGATATCACCAAGCTATTAGGCTTTCTATTATAATTAGTTAAAATATGGTTTAAAAATCTTATCAAAAATTGTCCATATCCATTACAGATATATCCATAAAGATATTTCGTCTAAATCGGCCGAAAGGTAAAACCAGTCGAGCTACACTCCGTTCTGGTTCGTTTAGGGATGATGAAGTTTGGTTAGGTCGGCGAGAGAGTTCTATGAAGATACCCACACCATAACTAAGCACTGAGTATGATTAATGAGAATAGGAGAGGGTGGTAGATAAAGTGAATACACATGCTGAAGTGTTTTAATTAGAATATAAGACGTCTTCGATTCGCTACTTCTCTGCTCGCTATGCTTTAAAATAGCAACAAAGTATAAGGAATGCTTGTTGAATTTCTCTCCAGTTGATTATGCCAGTCACTGTAAATTATACCAGTTGTGTGTTCGTATCGCTACTCTCCAGAGCTTTACAAGTAGCGGATAGCGGTTGTTTAGTCGAAGAATGACTTAAAAATGGTCAAGCTTTCCCGGACTATTCATGGAACCAGCAATGGTAAACATTCTAATCTAATTTGAATGCGAATTTTAAGTTTAAATGTTCCAAACTTATGCATTAAAAACAGCTTTTCTTATTTTATGGCGACCAAAAGAACCAAGTGGTTTGGTAAATGTTTCTGTTTGGGTCAATTCATACAAATATGTTTGTATATCTATATTTGTACCTGCTATATTTACATATTTTTAGCTTTATTACACTAGTTGTGTGCCACATATTGAATTTCATGTTCACAAGTCAAAGTAAATATTTACGCGGATGACAGCAAATAAGCTCATTTGTTGAGGGAAATACTAAAAACCTGTATGAAAATTAATACGTGTATATGTATCTTCCTTCAAACAGTTTTTTTTCCCATATATTTTACTCCACTCCACTACAACAAATATGTGCAAGCATACTATATTATAATCGTAGATATTTATGGACCCACAGTGAGAAGTATTGTCAGCGACAAAATCAGCAGTTTGACATTTGCGATTAGTGAGTCGCACATGGAAAATCGAAACCGAAATGTTGTCATCGATATGTCAAAGCGCTGGCAGTTTGAGCGGGCGACGGCCGTGAAGGGGCACCGACTAGGCACCGAGGCCAGTTGTGATACGAGTATTAACATAACGAAAACACGCAATTTGTAATCCAAATACTGTTGGCAACAAAGCAAGCAATAATCCACTGTAACTGTATTGTGTGTGTAAAGAAGGGGCTTTAGAGCAGAGCAGCACAAAGCGGATGAGATTAAGTGGCGGTGTACCTAGGAGTTGAATTATTATATGTGTGTGTGTCGAAATATATGTGGTGGTCGATATTGAGACCTTGTTTAGACACATGTATGTCAAAGTAAGTTTTTCGAAAATAATTTGTTCGTAAAAAATTTAAAAATTTTAAAAGTAAATTCTTAGTAAAATGCGTCTCAAAAACGAATCTACAATTTGATATACTTTTTTAACGTTATGGAAAGAAATAGGTTCATAAATGGAAGATACGATTAAAGAAAAGACGATTAGAAATGTCCATTTAAATGTTCGAACCTATTGATAAGTACTGCATTTGAAGTTTGGGTGTTTAATAGCTTCTAACGGCGATGAAGGACGATTTCTTTTTTTGGTAGTTAATACATGATCCTACGCCGAATATATAATTTTTGGTTATTTTATGATATCTGTAGTTCTATTTTAAGCGAGCTTCTACCATGCCCCTTCGTTGGTTTTACATTGGTGTTATTCGTCAAATAGACCCCGAACGTATAAAGAATATTCGAAAATACTCTTTCATGTTAGAAAAAGGGTCAAGGCTTTGACTATGCCCACCGAAGACTGGGTCTTCTTGAAACAAATTTTTTTTTTATTAAATTTTACACCTGTCGAATTACATTTGAATTGACCACCACCTGCGAGGTAGCCATACAATTTCTACTAGTAATACACTGGGTGACCCCTTTGGGAGCTTGCCTATGGTGAAAAATCAATATAAAACACAAGTTAGCTGTAAATTAATTTCCATCGGCGCTGCTAAACATGCGACTGGCCATTACCCATCGCATTTGGTCGGCCCCTACCGTCATATTATATTTAGGTGTGCATGTTTGCACTTACAATCGGTTGCACTGATGTCGTTGCTGACTGGCAGCATTGATAGTGTTTGCTGGAGCATGCGGTGTCGCTGATGATGGCTCAAATGGTGGCATTAGCAATAGTCATCATCACACTTTTCCGAACACACACACACAAACTTATTATGGCTGACGAAGCCATAAATCTGCCAAATTAACTTGAAAGCGCTTAGTGACAGATAGAGAGAGATAGTAGGGAGAGAGAGAGAGAGAGGAAAGGAGGGAGAAACCCTTGTCTGCTGTCAAAAAGTAGTGTTCAACAAATGAAGTTTTGTTGCTCCCCTTCCCTCCATGCAGCTGTTAGCTACCGCTCATCAACTCATATTTATTTTACAACTAAAAACTGGAAAGAAGAAGAAGACACAGCGCATAAATAGTTGTAGTCAGAGTTGTATGCGCAAAGTGGGCGGCCACAATGGGCGGCAGCAGTTTTGCATGTCAAATGACACAAAACTTTTTCCGCGTTAACGGTAAAATGAAGTTGTTGGCACATTTACTATCTTATTCGCTTAGCGACTTTTAAGTGCTTAGCTGGAAAATGCGAGAAGCTTTAATCCACTTAACTAACAAGCATTCGAATAGCTAATTTTAATACTCATAACTACAACAAAAGTATTTACACACTCGTAGCAGTGCTCAAACAATTTAATTCATGCATAAATATACGTTTTTTAGCTGCAGTTCACTTAAATAGAGTGCTGTAGGGTGGAACTGCTTAGCTAGACATGCTGTTTGTGGACTCGCTTTTTGTAGAGTCGCCTCTTTCAATGACAGCGAAAGTTTTGCTTGCTCTTGCAGAAATTTCCACGCTAAGATTGTTGGACAATGACTTTGTGAGGAGTGGCTCACTTTTTGTCGTAGTGACTTTCTTTGATGCTCTGTTAAGTTTTTGGGTTATTCCTTTGGCTATATTTATTTAAAACTTTTTTGTAACATACTTGAAAGACAATAAAAAAAATCGTCGAAAAACGAAATAATATTTGATAGGAGAGAGGAGAGAGGAGAGGTTTACTGTAGACCCGTAAGAATATATTCGTTTAGAAGAAGTATAAAATTGGTAACCTTAAGTGTGAAAAAATAGTGGTCAATCGTATTTACATTTCCATATCTTAACGCATCGTCGAATAGTAGATTTGTATGGTATTCTCAGTATTTAATAATAAAAATCTATTCTATTGGCTGAAATTTAAATTTGTATAAGCATATTTTTACTTATAACCGTTATGTGTAGGTTAGTGGGATTCAAAACTGATAACATAGGCCCAGTGTGTCCCGAAGTCCGCGAAAATTAACAGAACGGCCTAAATATAATTGTTTTGTTTATTTTTTGGTTTTTTTGTGTTTTTTTTTTTGTGTTTTTTTGGTGTCACAAAATCATACAACCCCAAATAAACTAAGTACATTTAGCATATATTCTTCCTTTCTCTGTAGTAGGTAAAATAACCAATGATGGGCTAATATGACCCCGCGCCACTGTCGGCAGTTTAAGAAATTCAATTTAACCCCAAAATATATTGAAATTATCTATTTTACTATATTAAGTGCTGATTCAAGTATATATAGTAAAACTGAAAATTATAACTTAACAAAACAACAATTAATAATTATTTACTCAGTATCACACCAAAAAATATGCTATTGATACTTTTATTTTTCTTGCAGGTACGTAAATTTCGAAATACATTTTAAAATATCACGCTGAATAAGTGATAAGTTGAATTCAACAACAATTCAGATTCGCTATATAAGGGTCATTTGTCACCGTGTTTAGTTGGATTGCGTCAACGATTTTTACAGAAGTAACGTAAGTTCCCATCGGGTAGGACATTCTCACATCTTTATTGGTGATTTTGAGCTACGGCCAGATCATTTTTATTATAATATTTCCAACTTCTTCTTTAAAATTGGGCATCTAAAAAGTATCAAGTTTATTAAGGTTATCGTTAAAATTAAAATTTTAGAACCGAATTCGGTGCAGTTAGCTTCCGTACGTTTACGTATATCTGTCCAATTGAAAAAAAATTAGATCTTCACTGTTTCGAAATTCGGCTCATATCTGTCAAGGGGAATATTACATTTGCATCCTATTTTCTGCATATGCGGCCAATTTTTTGTTGTGAAGTCCTTAGTAAAGTTATATCAGCCATCCTTTTATAGAGCCATCTTTGTTGTAACTCTTTAGTAAAGTGTATCTATATCTGTACTGTATCTATATCTCGCCTTTAGCTAAAAAAATTGGTGTGATATCTTTCTTTGATCTTAAGTAATGTTTTCTTAAACGTAGTCAATTAAGTTTCAGTATATTCTTTAAGAATAAATTAGAACTTGGCTAATAGGTTTTTCAAGAATACTTTTTACTTTTCAAACTCGAGTTTATTGACCAAAACATTAGTCTTTAATTTACCTTTAATAACATTTTTTGATCTATATGGAGGAGCAAACCTCTTTTGCAACAATAACAAAAATATGTAACAATATCCGTTTCACAATTGAAAAATTCGACTGAACTTTAAAATCTTTGAACTTTGATCTTAAACTCGAGTTTATGGTACATTTGTATTTACAGCAACAATACAACATTGACCTTTTGACCTTTTTTGCATAGAACGCTTCTGATAATTACTTATTCTTAAGATATAACTGCAAATGAAATCAGAGACGTTTTTTGAAGGGTCAGGACCAATGAAACTCATGAAAATCACAGCGAGAGTAAATTTTGTATCAATATTGGATACCAGCATCAGCTGTCGAGTAATAGTTGGAAAAATAATACTCTTCTTTGATTATAATATTTAGGAAGACTTTGTTTTGGTTCTGAATTAAACGACGCACCAAATCTGATTCATTAGAAATACATAACTCGACTCTAACGCCATATGACGGAGAGTCGCTATTTAGAAATTCAAAGAACCGTAAATATCGGTATAGTTTTTTAAAATATTTAAAATTTAAGTTCCAAACAACTTCAGTTAGTACAGAAGGTACAAAATATAATTAACATATTTCAAATTGCATTATGGTCATTAACACATTGTATATTTACTGAGTGCGAAAACATGGACGTGCAGTAAAAAAGTGTTTGTGCCTACAGGACGACTACCAAGCCATACATACAAGCACTACAAGCATCGCAAACAATCTCTTAGACGAACTTCATACTCAACTCAACGGGTACAATGAAAATATTGCATTTTGCCACAGAGCTTTCAATAAACATGCCCGTATGTACAGTGTGCTTTACTTTCCGAAATCCAAAAATAAAAGGAGCATTTACGTAGCATTAGTGGAGTTGGTCGCACAGTTAGCCGCTGCAGTGTAATTTCACTCATTTTCTGTTACTAAATTTCATGCTACTGCTTATGTTTGTACATTTTCAATTGCGATTTATGTACCAGAAAAAAACAGAACATGAAGTAGGGGAGCGCCAAGTTCGGATGCACCGGAACATTATATACTTTTACAATTATTGAAAAGTTGACAGTGTTGGGGAAGGTCCTCGCTTTTCGCTCGCTCAATCTATTTCATATATTTTTGACACTAAAATTAGCGATTAGAAAAACATGTTCACTTCCACTCAATTTAAGTAAGATACCTCGGAAAATTACCGTTATTTTCGATATAAAATAAACCGCAGTCACTTAGCACATATTCGAATCTGGTGGCTTGCCAATATATGGTCCGATTTCGACCATTTTTTCCTACGAGTTTCCACATGTCTATGTTTTGTTTCGATATTTTCATTGGTGCAACTGGTGCACCTTAAAAGAAACTGATGAATGTAGGAGTGGTTGTAGACCGAGTTTCAGTAAATTCTTTTTTCAGATATTTAAAAATACACAAATATTTTAATGATCTATTGATGTTGATCTTCCTCAAAATAAATTTTTTCAAGATGTCTAAATTTGTATTCAAGTTACAGCTTGTACGGACAGACGGACGGGCAGATAGATTTCTGGAAAGCAATTAAGCTTATCGTCCGGTGCAATCCGGTATTTGGTACATAAATCTATATCTATCGCGATTAGTTTTAGGTGTTGCGTACAACCTTTAGGTGAACAAAGCAATTATACCCTGTGTAGGATGCTGCAAGAGTATACAAAAAGAATTACGACATGAAACGATTAGCTACTGGTGGCTATAGCTCGGCAGCGGTTATCGGTCGAACATGTGGTAAAGTACTTTTGTACTTTTGTACTTTTGTACTTTTGGCCTGCTGCCCAATGCCTGACATGACCGCAACATATCCAGTTATGTTCGTATTTTATTTCATAGCCAATATGCGCTGCTGTAAATTTGCTCCTAAGTGTATGTATGTGTGTGTGCGCAGCTGGTACCAATGACCGGAAAAGTAATGCGGGCTCACGACCTATTGTAGTGCTGCAGAATTTCAATTCAATTTGTTGTGCTCCTTCCTTTTTGTTGTTTTTGCTTTTGGGCCTATTTGAGTTTTTGGCCAATACAAGCTGTGTGCGAGCGCCTTCTGCTGCCTGCTATGTACTTAGCAAACTTACTGCTTGCTAACACATGAATTCTCTATTTGTATACGTGTGTATGTATGTGTATATGTGAACGCACGAGTATGTGTGTGACAGTATATTTGTTTGTGTGAATTTCTGCAGTTCTACGGGATTGACCCATTTTGGTGGGGTTATTATGCTGCTTCTTTGTTTTCATCACATATTGTTTTATTGCACACATTTTGGACATTTTAAAGCTGACAATATTGGGCTGGCAGTTCTAGAATTTGTTCATATGAAATATTCCTTTTCTGATTTTTAATTTTACTATATCTATAATGGTTTTTACGTTTTTACTTTTATATATTTTTAGTCTAACACTTTTAAACAGTTTTTATGTTATATATAATTTATATCAATTTTTTAAATTTTATAAATTTTTCTGTTAATTTATGCATTATTTATCTTAATGTTTTCATATGAAGTGTACCATTTTTTCTATCTCCAAAATAGACATTTTGTTTTGTACTACATATATAAAAATTTGGAAATTTTTTATTTCGAAAAATAAAATTAAAATAAAAAAAATTAAACGAATTAAAAACTGACATAAACAAAAAGGCAGCAGAAATTTTTGAAATTTTAGAAGTAAATATTTTTTTAATTTCCACTTTTTCATTTTTTTAATTTCCGCTTTTCAAATTCTTTAATAAAAAAAAAGTACCAATTTTGCTTTTTCATATACATAATATTATATTTTTCTCATTTTAACTAGCTTTTTAAATTTCAACCTGAAGAACATTTGGAATTCCTAGATTCTTAGGGGGATTAGGTCAATCGTAGGCCTGTAAGAAAATCCTAATTCAACAATTTATTAGTAGTAAGGAATATTTTTCTTTCTGACGATTGCATTTCAGCGTATAAAATATTTTTTATATTGACATTTCGATTCGATTTCGAATTTTAAGCCAATCTTTGGATTCAGGAGGACATCTACGGACGGCGATGATTTTGGGAGCGCGTATCATCTGAAGCAAAATAAAAAACCAGGTTCTTAGATTTCAATAAATTTTTCATAAAATGGCGGACTTGTCTGTTCTTGTTAAGTTTTTACCAAAAAATTTGCGGTAAATTGTTTCTAAAAAAGTTACAATAATGGCAAAAAACTCGATCGTAAAGGAAATGGGGAACTCGAATAAATGTAGTAATAGATTATATCATATATGTGGTGTTCTAAGCACTAAAGGGTTAAGGGCATTATTTGTCTCTTAATACAATTATATGCTAAAATGTACTATAACTGAGAACATTGTCGGTAATATAATTGGTCAGGATGGTTATTTTGAAGTTTATAAACAAAACCAATACAGTCTTACTAACGACATTTCCTACAGGGCAACATCAAATGCATACATACTACACAATATAATTGTATGCGCGGCAAAACTATGAATTTTTTCAACTGATTAACACATTTTTGAGTTCTTTATTATTTGTTGGTTTTTTTTTTCAGAATTTCCGCAGTGCCAATAGTTCTTTAGTATAGAAGAATCCTTAGATGCTCGCTGTGTCCACTTGTGTGCGCATTTTCAATTGAACGCTGACTGGTTTTGCACTTATCATTTGGCTGCTCACTGCAGTGCCACAAATGTTTTTATGCGTTTTTTTTTTTGTTTTTGCGGCAATTGTATGCACTTTCGCATCTCCACCCTTTCGCCTCAGCCAAACTGATATGAGTTTCATTCATCGATTCAGTGAGTCAATTGATTGTGTTCATACGCTTATCAATTTACTGCAATTCAGCTGTGGTTCTGTGTGTTCATTTCAAAGCGATTGAGGTGGTTTGCCTTATGCCATGCCACATACACACACATACAAAGTATTGTTGTAAGCAGAGTAATTTGCTTGATTCTTTGTAATTTGACTCATTTCAATTGGTCATATATACAATACATGTATACTATGATACAGTTATGTCATAAATTAATGCGCAAATGCGGAAGATATTACACACAGCTGTTCATATGCATACACACACACATATGTATGTGTAGATGAAACTTGCACCCATAACTTTCAAATGCAGAATTTATGCGCGTAATCTGATTACTCAACGAACTGAATTTACATTTTTTTCATTTCTATTATTTTTATGGAAAAACATTTTTTTTTTATTCGTATTCAGTCACACGCCAATGTCGCTGCGCAAAAAAATTGCATGAAATATAAATCTTAATCAAACTCATAACTGCATTACTTGGGTATGTACATATGTAAATATTATATAATATGTGAAGCGTAAAAATGGAGCTCAGTGAAAATTGAGTTAAATTGCTCAAATGCATTAGTTTAGCTGCACATGTGTAGTAAGTTTTGCGCGCATAATCGCACATTTCACTGCATACATACACACATACATATGACTTTTTTTGGTTGAATGCATATTTCGATATTTTGTTGCATAATTTGTGTGGTAATATGAGTCTAAGAAATGAAAATTCCGCAATTTTCCAAAAATATTCACTTTTGCTTCGAACCATGTGTAACACAAGGAAGAGTGATATTCGACTTCAAAACCGACAATAATGATTTCATCTTTTGTTTTCTGTTGTTTGAAAAGGCCAGTATGATATTTTAGTTCATTTGCAATTTCTCTTACGTTTCACTAATCTTTTGAAGCATTTTTTTACAATGTCTTCAGATTGGGACTACTCGACATAGCTCAGTGGCTCGGTTCTACTTTCATACGGAATCCCTCATTTGATTTGATTGTGAACATGATCATTAGTGCTTAAGAGATAAAAATGTTCGCTATTAAGAATTCTGTACTCCTATCTAGAATTGTTATCGCCAACTTCAATATAGAAATGAGTGACAAAAGAACGCAACCACTCGCTTAGGCGCATTTTCCCAGGTCGCAATTGTGATACAAGCGAGCCAGTTAAAAAAAATAGAAAATTTACATATGGTAACAGTTAACTTAAGTAAAATAAATTGAAAATAAAATTTAAATTAAATAAAGTAAAATAAAATCATTAAATTTCTTGGGGTACAAAATGGTTAAAAAAGCTTAATTATTACTTGTCGAGGTAAAATTGTTCTGATTGCGCATTCTATACTGCCCCTTCCTGTCTAGTCTTCCACTAGTCGTCCATTGCGCCTCAAATTAGATTAACAAAACCTGAGTTAAAAAGTATTTTAGACTGCTAGTTAGTTTTCAATATTTCGACTCGGTTAATAAACATATTAGCTATAAGCTATAAAATTTGATTAATTTATATTAAAATCTCTGACTAGGGTTACCAACTAAATTTAGAGTTTAATATTATATTTAATATAAAATTATTGTTTTTTAATTAATCAATTTGTTACAATGAGATATTTTTAATCGTCATAAATTTGAATTTCAAAATATTTTTGTATAGAGTTGCCACCACTAATTTTGCTTGCAAAAATTTATTTATTCCATTTTTGGAAAATCAAATTTTAATATATTATACTTAATAAAGAATCAATAATAGTGAGAATATGAGTCTTAAAAAGCAATGACCGCCAATCGAAAATAATCAAGAAGTTTAATTCAAGCATCAAGTTGAGTAACATTTTAAGTTCTGACTATTGCTAGTATTGTGGCTAGAACTGAGAAAATATTAGAATTTAATTACTTCTTTTTATATTTTTGTAGAAATTAAAATGTATTTTAGCTAAACAGCATATGCAGTAACCAGCTAAAACAAATATTTTTATAGCAAAAAGTTCTCGAGTAAACGCCAAAATTACTGTTGAATCCAATTGAGTGGAAAATCTGCGCCTTTTAAGAATAAATTTGTTTGCATGCACTTTTTGTTGAAAAAGTTAAAAGAGTAGTTTGGTAAAGCAGCAAAACCACGTAAGTGTTATATTTTAATTAAATAGCCAAAATCCTTAAATTTTCCATGTCAATAATGTCATAAATGTAGAAATTATTAAATGTTACGTATACGCCACGTATACCCTACGTTATTTCCTATACATATACTCACTAAGTGAACATATGCACATCAGTTGATATCAAATTTAAATATCACTATAAATAAGCATTTAAATATTAATTGTAATTTTAAAAGTTCATAAAATGCGGTTAACTTTGAAAATCAAGTAAAGCCAAAACCGAACTCTTCACACTAAATGCTTTAAACGAGCGCGGTAATTGAAACAAATTATGAGTAATAATATTTTATTAGAGTGTACTCCACCACGGAATTCACCATTAAATTGTTATTAAGCGAGCGCTACATTGTTAAAGCAAAATCTCACATATATATATATGTGTATGTGTGTGTTTGCATGGCACATAAATGAGTGTTTGTATGTGTGTATGTTTACAATTCCAGCGTCATATTAACTGTTATGCAGCAATTTCCACTATCATAACGCTGTCATTACGAGTGGTTTGCATATTCAATTTCAAGCCACAGGCGGTTAGTTGGTCACGATCGACTTGCCTTGTATATATGTGTGTATAACAACCGGCAGGCCATCAGTGATTTGCGCTGTGATAAACTTAATGTAATTTAATGCAAATATAGTGGAATAATATGGTGTGTTGTGATGCGTTAAGCATTGCGACAACATTCGTCTCGCACCGTATTTGTATATACATATATATGTGTATGTGTGTATGTGTGTGTGCGTGTGCGTTGAAATGTTGTGTGAAGCGCGCGAGATTTAATGTTGAAATCAAATCATAGATTTGTGTAGGTTATGGTTTTACTTTGCGGTTATTGCGTGAAATTAAATATGTCAGTCAAAGTATGTATAAAAAGAAAAAAATGTGGCAACTATATACATACAATTGACTAGTTATGTGTCACTTCTATGAGTTCATCAAATTCGTGCGGCGTCAAGTGCATGCAGTGGTTGGAAAGAAACTTTCTATTTTTTTTTTTAAACTTTACGAAGGAGCAAATTAAATTACAGCTGTGTGTGTGTGTGTGTAATTGTTTGCGGTTGAAGCTGTGCCGCAATTAAAGGCAGTGTGTCAACATTGTTTGGCTTTTCGAGCACAGTCACTTGTACTGCTATTCCGGGAGTAGCGGCTGTTTGCTTTCGATTTCTTTTTTCACATTCCTTGTTATTCTACTTTCCATCGCTTACTTCTTCGCATTCAACTTTGCGTGCATTGCCATTGGCTTTGTAGAAGAAGTAGGTATAACCAAATAAAGTGTTCTTGTGTAAAGTTGTGTGACATGCCTGCTTGCAAATCCTGCTAACACAATTCCTTGGCCAATCATTTATGTACGTGTGCGCCGCCAACAAATTGTAGAATGAGTGAAATATCGGCTGAACAGAGAATTAAATCATTGGGTCGTCTAGTGTGCTTGCTCTTTGCTAGGGTAGCCTAAAGGTATTTTGGAGGAATTTTGGTAGACAACTTCTTTGGGAGTTTTACGGTTTTTGTGGGATTTTTCTTAATCCACTACAAATCCGAAGAGAACTCAAAAATTCCAAAATTGCGATGTTTTTTCTTAATTGTTAATATTAATTCATTTTTGTTTGCAATTAAAATGGTTCAACGCTTTCTGGGGACTAACCTAACTATATATGTATGTTCAGAAACTCCTTAGAAGTTTGTAATACTTATAATTAGTATATTTTTTTAATGATATATTCGATTTTAATTTTTTCTGATACAATAATAATCGAATTCACCAAAACACATTGTTCAACTCAACTTAACCTCAATCGCCCTAACCTCATTCAACTCAACCTAGCCTCCTTTAACTCAGCATAAGCTTATTTAATTTAAATTGAGCAGATTTTATCCAAACTTTTTTAAGATTTTTATTCAACTAACCTAACAAATCATACTAGATACGCTAAGCTAGAAAAATTTTTAACACCCCTATTATAGGCGCCGCCTCGTATATAAAACTAAACTTTACATATTCACCTCCATACTTGCCACACTTAAATTTCACTTCACTTTTCTAACGCTTGTGCGATCACCTAGCTACCTAGCCACCTCACCTAGTAAGTGCGCTTCATAATATAAAGGACATGCTCCACTTAATCGCTTGCACATTGAAGTTGGCCTGCTTGGGTGTTTGGCTAACTGACTGCAGGATGTTTGCACGTTGCATGCCAAACGTGATGTGGCACGAACAAAAGGAATAAAAGCCAAACAAATAAATCCTTCATGGCGTTTGTCTCCGACAGTCAACTAACTCTTAGCTGCCAACACTATTGTTTATACATAGATATATATACATACATACATATATAAATATTGTAAAGAAAACTACACTCATTTGAAATCTTTATTCCCTTTTACCTGCCGCATGCGTACGTATATTTGTGTAAAGTTTTTCTGGTGACAAAAACGTGTGTGGCGCACCAACTTATTGCACTAGTGTTGCACCTTTTTGGTGCAGTTTCAATTAATTCTCGCCACAATCTGCCTCTTGCCCGTCTGGATATGTTGCATTGTTAGCTGGAGTGTATTTTATGACTATACGGCTATAATTCATTATGGCTACACACACATACATGTATATGTAATTAAGCTGCTAACTATTTCTGTACTTGTGCTACCTGTGCAAAGTTATTGTTTTTGTAGGATTAAAATCCTTTTTCCTTATGGCTAACTGACACTTTCCAGGCACACAACACAAATATTAAAATATTCATACACACATATATATATATACATATAAAGCATATACATATGTGAGCATATACATTTGATACGAGTATGTTACGAACTCGAGCTAAGCTTACTGCCATATTTTTGGCAACAAAATGCCACATCATATATGAGAGACTTATACGTATACATACACACATACTTGTTTACCTCCATATCTACTCTTAAACTCACACTAAGCCGTCTTGATGCGCTGCAATACAATTTGTCAGTTTGATACCGACAATGTAATAAAGTGTATTCCATTTGACAGCCGAGCTGAATGCGAGATACTTCTTCTTCTTGCTTCTGCCATTATCTGCAAAATTGCCGATTATTGTTCGAAATTGTGGCAAATCCTTAATGATCCCACAATGCAGCCATAATTTGCGAAAATCTCTAAAGTTGCTTTTAGCTTGGGTTAATTGAATTTTAGTATGTGCGCACAAACACATGCACACATGTGTAGTGAAGTGTCTTGTATATTAATTGAGCTTATTATGTGGTTATGGAAATCTTTGAAATTTTGTAGTAGTTAAGGAATAATTAGTATACTTCATAATGGAGAGTGATAGCTAGTGCCTTCAGTATTATTTTCTGGGCATAGAAGGGTTAACCATTTCAGGGCATCAGTTTCTAGAACTCTAGGTCACCAAAGTGAATTTTCAAGTACCTTAAATTCTGCATAAAACCCGATCTGTCTAGTCGAATTTAACCCTTAAACGAGGACTTCTGTTTATATTTTTTGTCTAACAAAGAAAATGTAAAGAGCAATTAAAAGCATTTTTTTAAGAAGACAAAGTGTTTTTGTAAATAATTTACTTCAAAGTCTGTTATTGAAAATTACTCTGAATTACCGACTTTGTCTCGATATCTTGTGAACTTAGCGCTGAAATGTAGGCAACATGTTCTAGTATTCTTTTTTTTGAATTTCCCATAAATCTTAAATTTAACCAAGTAGCCTTATTATATTGACGTTGTCTGCTAAATGTATTAAAAAGGCGTATAAAAATAATCTGATCCCGAATCGCTTTGAAGAACATAGGCTCCCCATATAACAATGTGAATCGGAGTTGCAATGTTGTTGAAAGAAAACACATTTTTTCACGCTCCATGTTATTTGGTTTTTGGACTAACCTAGAAAGTGCGGTTTAATAAAGGCAAAATAAAAAAAAACACTGAAATATTGCCTACATTTAGGCGCTATATTCAAATAAATTACCTGCATGTTTTAGTCGTAGGGTTTTGATGGAATTTTTTACTCCTTCGATGTGTGCGAGTGCGAGTACGTATATCACGTATATTTTTTGTAATTATTTTTCTATTTTTTCTTTTTTGTATTTTTCTATTTATGACATTGTTTGCTGTTACTCCTAAATGTAGGCATACTTTGTTATGTTACTTTTTACTTATGATGAAATAAAGATAACAAAAAGATGGTTATTTAAATAAGAGAAATAACCCATTTTGGCAAAAAAAGAAAGAAAAAAAACAAAGCAAAAATGGATTCCTAAATTTCAATAATATATTATAATCGAGCTTCTCTTTGATTAAAAATTAAAAGAAAATGCATTTCTTTCATCAAACCCAAATTTTGCATTAAACATATCTCAAATTTATTAATATTGCGATTAATGCATAAAGTTTTGTTTATTTACCTGTAAATTCTCCATTAAACTTATTAAAATTATTCACTTACAACTCAAGAGATTTTCTTCTTCCTTTTGCTGTGCGAAAACTCTTCAATTCGAGTGGAGAACAAACAAACAAATGAAATAATTTGAAAGAAATTCAGAACTTCGGCAATAAAAGCAAATTTTCCACTTAATTTCACGGCAGATAGTTGGAAAGAGTCAAACACGATGAGGAAGTGAGGAGTGAAAAACCATAAAAATAAGAGGAATTTAAGAGAGAAAATATTTGCAAAAAATAGAAAATAAAAATGAACTAAGTAAAGAAATAAAGAAAAGAAGGAGATGAGAGCGTAGTCAAGGAAATTTATCAAAGCGTTGAACATAAGAAGAGCACAGGAGAAATGTATATGTGTGTGTTCTATGTTGCGAATCAAAAAAGCTGGAAAATTTCTATGAAAACAGAGAGCTCGTTCACATGTTTGTGTACGTGTGTGTGTGTGTGTGTGCGTATGAAAGTGAAGAAGTTTCAGTGACCAAAGTTACCACCAGTCGGGCTATAAAAATCAATTATTATAATTGAGCGAAGAAAGAAGATTAATAGTATTAGCCAACGAAACTGAATGACAGTGAGAATGAGGAGGTGCGAAGTGAACAAATGATAAGAAAACTGGAGATGGGAAAGAGCTTTAAGTTTTACACACAAAAAAAAAAAATTTTATATTTTTGAAAGGAAGTGTGCAAAAGTTTAATTCCCCTGAGTAACTCGCGACTGAAATGCTGTAATCCAAGATTATTGCTTATGTTCCGAATGTGTGCGACACAGCTTTGCTGGCACAGCCGTAAATAAGAATGCAGCAAATTGCCGAGTAGTTGCTAGACAAGTCGACAGATTAGCGGACAAACAGATAAAAATTGTTGCGAGACAAAACAATGCAATGCGGCAAAATGGCAGTGCAAAATATAATAAAAGCAAAAGCATACAAAACTACAATACAAGCCAGAATTGTTGCCATTGGCGACAAAACAGGAAATTTATACTTTGTTGTGATTATCTAAAAAATGCGCTCGCATTCGTAACTCGTACAATGCCCCACGCATTGTTGTTGTATATACAATCTAAACGCTTCTTATTCTTCTTTGTCAACTTTTTTTTTGTTCTACTGCAGCTAATACTGCCTCCCAGTCCTCCCTGTCCGCGGCACCGATGCGTTGCAATGCATCTATCGGCTCTCGGCTGACGGCTGTCGGCTGTCGACTGGCGACTTCAGCCCGCCAGGCAATGACCATGCTCGTATGTCTAACTGCTCGCCCACTTTGTCTCACTCGTTGCACAGCAACTGCAACTATTCTTGCTTCTGAAGTTGCCTCTAGCAGCTGGCTGCATTTGTACATAGTAAATGACTGACTGTCAGTTGTTGCCACTGTTCGCTTCGCCATCCAACTATCCGTCGCTTAGCATTGTTTTTGCACAGTGAGCGTGTATTTTGTTTCATTTCGTTTCAGTTGCCAAAATGTTGCAATATCATATTGCAGCAGCGATGATCAGTAGCGTAGAGTGGCTATTATTCTAGGTGGTGGTAGCTGGCAGTCATATATTTACAGTTATTTGTTCTAATTTCAACAAAAATTACACGCCATTTTTTCACTTTTTATACTCAGATGTTATGTTGAAGTACTTACTGATCTCCATGCTCCCAAATTTTACAAAAGATACATATGTTTCTCAAAAATTGTTTAAGTGAGGCCGAACAATCACGATGTATCCCTAACAGTAGTCAACTATGATATGACAATCATTTCACACTTCGTACCTCTCTTCTAAAGCTTTAAGTTCCTGGTTAAACTGCTACGCTTGTTCTTTACTTATTATTGGATTTTTGATGTAATATTCTCAGGAAATTTCGCAAGATGTATACATTTTAAATGCAATTTGGTCGTCATATTTGTTCTTAAGACTTTAAAGGTCTCCAAAATAAAGTTTGTTTAGTAACTGGTTGCTTTATAGATTTCCTCAGACATGAGTCTACTAGCGGTATTATAGTCGATTTAAGTATAGATTATTAATTTTTTTTTTAACATTTACAACATAAAAATTAGCAGTGCTTAAATAGGAGACCTCAAAATGACTTTTTTGTTCCTTCAATTGGAGGACAGATCAACTGTTTCACAAGTTCATAAAACAACTTTCATATAGTTTGTGATATATACGACTTCGACTTAACTTAGAATTTTTTATTTAAGTTGAAAAATCTAAAAGACTACATATTCAACTCGTTAAGTCAACTTCTAGTCGAAGAAGTCGTTAAAAAACTAACAAACTAACTACAAAACTAGCGTTGACTTCAAAAGTACTGGCACTAAAAATATGGCACCTAATAAAAAGAACTATATGCTCCGGAATTATAAAAACAATATAAAATTTTACTAAAAAAAGAAAGAAATTAAATGTTTTCATATTAGTAAACAAATTATACCCTCTTATACTATTTACAACACGTCCATGTTGTCTGCTGTATATGACACCATATACATATGTATATTTCCAGCGGCGGTAAGCTGACACGTGTTCTAAGCAACAAAATAAGCGCCCTACGAACTTTCTCTCTTCACCCTTCATCTCCACCCCTTTACGATCGGTGCTTCAATGAATTTTCATATAATATTAAATATTTGTTGCACTCATTTCGAAACGCTGGTTGCCAAGTTACCACTCGTGCTGCCACCTTTTTCCGCAAGCGTTTTTTTTTTTTTTTGGTTTTTTTTTTCAGGAGCTTGGCGGCGCCACTCGGTGGCCTTAGTAATATTTCTTATTAAATTTATCGAATATTTTCCTCTATTTTGTATTTATTTCATGCATTTTGTTTTTGTATCGGAAATATGAAACGTTCGTTGTGGCACGTACAAGAAATGACAACAACAACAGCAAAAAAGTAGTAAATATAAATTGCAACTAAATTAAATTTAGTCGTAAAAAGTTCGACCGCAAACACTCGAAATCCGAGACGGGCGACGGGCGACGGGCATCATTAAACGCTTTCCGCTGCCGTGTCCATCAAAGCTGGTCACCGCTCGTCGCTCACTCAAACTAGTCATTGTTGTTGTGCTCAATACCAACAGCTTCCGTCGCTTCGTCAGCCTCTGTGGCGTTTGAGTTTTATAGTTGCCGCCAGTACGTGCCACCATGGAACCGTTATTTGTGTGAAATGTTTGCGGCCGTCTGCGTCTGCGTGTGTGTGTGTGTGTGCGTGTGTTTGGACAAACTTTTTGTAGGTGTTCCGCTTGCTGCTGTTCGCTTATTCACTTGCCCGATAAGTGTTTGTAATTTAATTTGTGTAAATCATTGCTGTCCACTGTGTGCCGTAACAGTATGTAGGAGCAACATACATATGTTTGTATACCGTTATGTGAAACAAAGCTACCGTTCGGTGAATTGCTAAATGCGGAAGCGTGTTAAGTGTTGTAATAAATCCAATAAACATTTTTAAGTTCATTCACCTTACACATTTCGTTATTTTACACTCGCAGCATGTTGCAACAGAGTATATTAGTTTTGTTCACCTGTTGTCCGTCCGCCCGTCACTCCGTCAGTCCGACCGTCCGTGCAAGCGATAACTTGAGTAAAAATTAAGATATTTTGAAGAAACCTCTGGTACATATGTGGTTTTTCGCCATGACTACTGCCACGCCCACAAAATGCTGATAATCGAAAACCTATAAAGTGCTATAACTAAAAAACAAATCAAGATATAAACGTGTAATTTGGTATGGCGAATCCTAGTGGGCAGGGGCATCTGTGGTTAAAATTTTTTTTTAAAGTGTTTAGTTTAAGCGCATTTTGTGTCCATAAAGTTTGCTAGACCGCATATATTTCCAGATTCTCAATAAGTAATTCGTTTCATTTATTGTTTTATATTCATAAAATTAGCTCGAAAAAAACTTCTTGGCAGTTTTTTCAAAATTGTGCAAGGTTATTGACTATGTCAAAGTTTGTGAATCTTGCTAGAGATAAAGAAAGAGGTCATTGACCTAGGGAAGGGTAGTAGATCGCGCTAAATGTAAAGAAAGAGGCCATTGTCTTTGAAAATGGAAATCTGATTCTTTCACTGCCTTTCAGTTTTACAGTACACTATTGTGTTTTCAATCCCCCAAAGACCGAATATGTGGAAATCGATGTCTATGGCTAACTTATGGCTATTGGCGATGACTGATTACCGAAAATATCGGTCACTCTTTTAGACATATTTGTGAAATACATAATAATGTGTCCTTGTGTAGAAAATGGGAAAAATCGGCTCAATACTTCCCTTAGCTTCCATATACCTAAAATATAAAATTTTGCACTTCCGGTTGACTTCGTACCGTATATTTTGGTCAATCTGCAAGATATCTTAATAAAATTTAGATAAAGTCTTTTGCCGCTAATAATGTATGCTGGTGCGAAAATTTTATAAGATCGGGCTAGTACTTCCCCTAACCCCCATATACCTAGTATGAGAATTTTCAAAATTCCATGTATAACTGTCAATATGTAAGATGGCTTAGTAAAATTAAATTAACACATACTCTTGAATATACTGTAGTTTGGTGGTAAAAACGAGTGCAATCGATGTACCTACCTTCCCCTGATGATTTGTCTTAATTAGATGGACTCTCTGAGTATATGACCTAAAGTAAAAGTTAATATAATGCCAAATATGATTGCAATCCATTCACAATTTCGTCACGGTTTCAATAATGAGTGTTGAATTCTTATGCAACATTTTTTATTATAAATTTGTGCTAGTACTTGAAAGCATTTCCCCGCCTCTGATCCTTGCACATTGCGGGAGTATAAAATGTTTGGTTACACCCGAACTTAGCCCTTCCTTACTTGTTGTTTTTAAGGCAATTAATGAAAATATGAGTGAGTGATCGCATAGCGGTACTCATGATATCTGCTTATGTTCATATATAATATATAGATATGTATATAGATTGAAATGAAAGGCTGAATTGTGACATTACGACTTTATTCGACCAAATTTGTTAGGGTGTTTAGCTTACTTGTGGACCTATTGTGCCCTGACAGGAATTTTCAGGTAAAGTATTGAACTTAAACGCTTTAAGAAGAAAGATCTAAGCGTGTGTTTTCAATTTGCGGCAAATAATTTTGAATAATTTTTTAGAAACTTTTTAAACTTCCATCAGGCTTTTGAATCATTTTTATTTAGACGTGTTTGCTTCATTCTTCATTCACTCTCTTACATTCATTCTCAGAAATTCATTCTTTCTTGTTAGAGCTAATGAGCTAAAGTCTACTAGAAATAACTTTTTGTTGTTTTAATTTTTGAATGAATCAAGTGAAGAAAAATGAAACAAATGAAGATGTCAAAGAGGAAAAAATTGAAAATTTCAGTAAACTTTTTTTTGAATATATATTTTTTTTTTACCCACACCAAATACATCAGCAATTAAATTACAGCAGTGAAATCATTTTAATGGTATGTTGAATCACTGCAGCAGCATCAGCAACAGTCGCGACAACCGCAACAACAACGGCATTCGCAACAACAGCATTCATAATGCGTGCAACATAAGCAAAATGAGCAAAATGAGCAAAACCGTTAACACAGCCGACGTGTCATGAATGAATCATCATGTAATGTGCTGAGGCACACACACATTTCACCCATAAATGTACGCGCATGCTAACACACACACACACGCACGTGCAATTAAGAGCACATTAGCGTAAATGTTTAAAAGATTGGCAACATAGCGGCCAGCGGTGTTGCATATCCACACAAGTCTGAGTGTTATCATTAATCTCTGCATACACATACATACATACATTTAGTCACACTTGCCTGATTTGTAAGTCACCACCATGTTGCTGCACCTTCGACGTCATGCTGCACTTGGCTGGCGTCAGCTGTAGCGGCCATTACAAACACACATACACAACTATGCACTTACACACTGTCGCACTGTCGCACTGTCGCATTAATTAGCGTTTAATTGAAAATGCAACATTAATTGCTTTCACTTGTCTCGTTGTCTCGTTGTCTCATTGCCTGTCGCTCAGTTGTTGTGATTTTCTCGCAGCGATTTGCTTTTATTGCCACATTTATTTGTTACTTTCATACCGATTGTTTTGTTTTGCTGCCAATGCTTTGGTTTAACTTGGCGCATTGCTCACAGATCGTTTACCTCCTCATGCCATACCAGCTGGCTGACCTCTCTGCCTACCGTAAACGTCACATGTGTCGCCAATCTTGTGCGACTCTCCATTATTTTCTTTGGTCTTCTGCTACACACCTTTCTTTGAACTAATTTTCCGTGCCGTGTAAATTGCTATAAAAATGTTTTGGTTTCTGTTTATAATTGTTGTTGCGGTGTGTTGTTGTGCTTAATGCACTTTTGTGTCGTTGACACTTTGTGTTATTGACTTTTGTCGTACATTGCAGCAAATAAAAATAAATAATTTTTTTTTTTTTTTTGTAATTCTCTAATTAGCGTAGAAAACGGTGCATTGATTTTTTTGTTTGGTGTAAAAAGTGAAATTCGAAAAAAATGTGTTACGTCATTTCAAGTTTGGTGGTAGTTTAATAATACTTGCTAACTTTCTTCGAAATTCATTAATTCATCGATATTTTTAAGTTGGCTGTTACTCTGGTTAATTGCAGAGTTTTGGTGACTTCTTGTTGTGTTCGAATTTCTGCAAACATGCCGATAATTTCAGAAATTCTTCTGGCTATATCAACGAACTTTAAACGAGGAAAGTATAATTGTAATAATGAATTGATATATAGTGTGCGCCTTAATGGATTTACTTATCAGATAGAATTTACTTATTAGAATGAAAAAATTGCGCCTGAATGTAGGCAGTATTTTAAATGCTCCAATGAATATCAGAAATTAAACGTTGCCTATATTTAGGATTAAATTAAGAAGCGTGTAAGTATGGCAGGAAGAAAGTAAATGTGTAAGGAAAAGGAACATGGTCAGCCAAACTCTCGTGGATCTCTTGAAAAAAATGATATGTTATCTCTTAAATCATTATATTTGATCGCAATATTCTCTAATTCATATATTAGGAAAGCTGGATACTTGAATAACGCGAGGTATGAACACTATCAAGTACTTTTTAGCTGCGATTTCATTTTCGATAAACCAAATCACTGAGATTTCTGGTTTCTTTTCTCAGCTAATACCAACAAGGGACGTTGGAGAAGTGCCAGAATCGCATATGATATTGTACAAAGGCGACATAACTCTTTCATAACAAACTCTAAGAAAATAATATTGCTTTGTTTTAGCCATTATCTAATAAAAAATGTTTTCAATATATACTATGCTAATTCTTTGTGCCCTTTCCCTTGGGAGGTTTTCTACTGCGTGTTGCACATAATTATTTTGTGAAAAATGCATAACTTCATGTATTTTCGCTGCACATTCTATATGCCACATTAAATTAAATGAATTTCTCCCTTAACTTCAAAGGGCAACAACAAATTGTGGCAAACAGGCAAAGATTATCACAAGTTTTCACGCGTGTTGCACGCAATTAAAATGAGATTAAGCATCAACAACATCAACAACAGCGCTTGTTCCCACTTACTGCTGCGCTCTATAATTTCATATGCCTTTCATTTCCTTGCACTTGGCCATTTTTCACATAGTTGCAGTTGCAATTGCAGCCACTCAGCTGTCGTTGGCGTCGCTGCTATTGTTGCCACTGCAAATACCATTTGCACTCCTTCACATGCGACTTCATTCGCTTTGCTTGACTGCTTTTCACTGCCGAATTGCTGACATTCGCCGGAATTTTTCGCATTCGCCATTTTCATCATTTTTGTGCGCATTCCGCGCGCGCTTGCAACAAAGCGAATGCATGCAATGAAGTGCCACACACACACACACACACACACACATGCGCGATGTACTCGTAATAATAAGGTGAACGAAGCGTATGCAACAAAGAGCAGATGTTGCAACATAAAGAAAAGTGTGGCAGAGTAGAGTGGCAGCGGTGAGCGGCAATGCAGCTCAGGCGGTTGCAATTGAGGCATGCCACTTGCTGTTGCAGCAGCTGTCTGGGAAATTTCACTTGCCAACTGAGGTTGCTGCCGCTCAGCGCAAAGTGCTACAAATCAAGAATATCTACCGCTGTTGCTACTTACTCCCCACTTTGTGCTCCTTATTCGCTGTGCTTGAAAGAAATGCTCAAGCACGCGCGCACTCACTCAATCATCAGTGCACACCGACATTGCAACACACACATAAGTACGAATAGTCGCTGTTGCTGCTGCATGCCACAGCTAAAACATTGCATTGCGTGTGTGCAACAATTGTTGTTGTTGCAAATGTTGTTTTGCTGTTCTGCTGTTCTACTCTTGCCTGCGGCTTGATTAATAATTTGCTTGTATTTTTTGTTTTTAATTACAACTGAATGTTTTTCCGCTGCGCTGATTAATTGCTGCTCAGCTGCTGGATTTGCCGTTGGGCAGACTTTGAGTAGGTTTAATCAATTGCAACAAAGGCTAGTAAGTGGGCCATTTGTGCCTAATGATGTCATCGGTTAACTTGATATGATGATATTTTTAATTGATAAATTTAAGCGGTGACTTTTTGAAAACAAAACGTTTCGAAGTTAAGACCTCACTTAATCGCGACCGACTAAGTACTTTAGTCATAACCCAAAAATGGATAAATAGTTCTTATATTAGTAGGTTTAGATATTAGGCTAGATTTGAGCCTGTGGCAGTATTTGAGTCATACTAGAACCACTCCTTTGTGATACTAGAAGAACTTTAGATATGAATGAGAATATACGAATATATCGATAACACGCTTGGCTATATTACAGATCTGTTAAGGTGACTAATTTCGATTCCTGATAATGCGTCTGGAGAACTGAAGGTATCAATTACAAGATGTGGCAGTCTTAGTGTTGCCAAAGTTTTATAGTTCAGAAGAACATACCGATATGATTCTATCTCTCCTTCTTCATCAAAACTTACAAGATGAAATTTGCTGAGAGCAAAAGTTGCTGGACAACAGTGTTTGGAACATTTAACCCTTTATTTCCTCAATTTTTTCAATATCAGCAATATTATAAACTATTACTGAAGAACCTTATATTGAAAATATATAAGCAATTTAAAAAAAAGTTTTTTTTTTGTATTTTCAAATCCTCAAAAAAATCTCACTAAAATTTTCAGAGCTCGATTTGATCCATTTATAATCAACCTAATGTATGGGTGTATGTCTTCGCTAAAACCGTAGCAATGTTCTCTACCCAAGCGAGATATTTCGTTCTGACATGACTTTGAGCAATTTTTTACTTGTTCCGAAACAATTAAAGATTTTTAATTTGTTTATATGTGTAAAAATGAGAACCCCAGTAAGTTAAGACATTTTAAGGCCTTGCTAATATAGGTGAACGTCATTTGATCAAACTCGAATCATTCCACCCATTGAAACTACTGCTGTGGATTGCTGCTTTTTTTGCATTATAACTCATGACAATTCCAATTACTCAACTCTTAAAAATCGAACAAAAAAGGGAGCATTTATATCGTTTTTACAGAGAATTATCGTTTTAATTCTTAACTGCTTGAAGTTAAGCATATGACTGTTGACCACAAGAGGGGATTTCATATTGTGATAAGTGGCGATTAGATAGAGCGTAATCAGTAATATTGACCACAAAACAAAGTGATAATACCAAAATTTCGAAATAATTAATTAAATTATGAGGAGAACTGTTTACATTTTAATTTAAAATGAAAAAGAAGAATTTGGAATAATCCCCGACAAATTAGAAATTTTTTAAGAACCTTTAAAGTGTCTAGAAGGCATAGTCATAATAATATCTACACAGAAACCTTTCATTATTTATTCTAAATTTCTACTCCTTCAAAAAGCACTTAACACTAAATTAAATCAGTCTAATACCCGAAATGGTATATTTACAATCTTTTCAACGAAAAGAAATCAGCAACTAGGACAAAAGCACCAATTTACGAGCTTGCAAAGTGACTACTCCATTCATAAGCCATACAAGAATACCACAAACTTAAAACATGCTAACAACACCAAGTTAACACACATCCACAAATTCTAATACTCTTATCCATATATTTAGACATTTAAATAACAATATCATTAAGAATGGGAATACAATGAGGAATACACAACCAAGCTCCAGCAAAGGTGGCTGTATATGTAAATAAACTTGTGTGCAGGCTTGTGATTTATTTGCGATAAAAGCAAATTTGACCTCAACACAAATTATTTAAGAAACCAACACATCGGCTCACACCTATGCCCGCTCGCACACGCGAACGTATTACTGTAGTCCAACTGGAAAAATTTGTTGAAGTGAAAATATTTCTAGAGCAGAACGGCGCTTTTTCGTACCAGTTCAAAAATTTATATTCTACTATCTTAACGAAAGGAAGAAAAATGAGAAATTCAGGTAATTAATAACCAAATCGTCAAGTCAAACTCCTTTTTAAACCCTCCTAAATCAGTGATCTAAAATATATGGCTCCTTAAAACTGCGCATGAAAAGCCAAGGAATTATCATGATTGTTATGAAGGTTACACGGCTTCAAAAAAAAAAAAAAACATTTTAGGAAAAAACTTTAAAGCAGATAATTAGCAGTCAAATTAATCTAACTAAAATTTAGAAATGTGAATTAGTATTAATATAGTGCTAAACAAAAATAACTGCAAACAAAACCCTTATTACAAAATCATTATTGTTGAAAAATACCCATAACCCGTTCGGATGTGAGCTTACACCGTAAAATTTAATTCTGGTCGGTCGGCAAGTATTCAAATTTAGGCAGGCAAATTTAGTACATTTTTTACGACATTTAGTACTATTTCAGTGTTATTGAAGACAACTTAAAAGCCGTCCAAATTCTAAATAAACGTATAACTAATTACTTTCTGCTTCTTAGTACTTGAAAAGTTTTCTTTTCGGTTTCTATATTTAATTAAGATTTTTAGTACACGATTAGAGTTATCGGAGGAAGTTTGTTCATTGCTTCAATTCGCAACATAAAATTTGGTACTAAATAGTTCTAGCCTAATTTATTGGAAGATTTAGCACTAATGGTAAGCTATTGAAAATTTAAATTTAGTACAAATTTTAAGTTAATTAGTGCAAGTTCACAATTAAAGCAATTCGGGATCGTGCATTAAAACCACTAGCATTAGCTAAAAATGACCGAAATCTATTAAAGTTTTAAATACTAACTTCAATTTTAGTACTTCATAATATAATATCTTATTATTGTTTATCTGCTGGTTAAGCAAAGAAAGTGGTGCAAAAAAATTACTAAAATCTACACAACCTCATCGGGTCAGAACTTGTTGATATTTCTGCAAGGAACTACATTTGCATACTTGTGAACTTTTAGAATCGCTCACAAACACACGTACACATTCATATATGCATATATAAAACGGATGAACATTAAAGGAGAATGCCTGATTGAAAAAGTGAATAAATAAAAGTTTGAATGGACGTTTTGCATGGCCGAATGACCCATAAACAACGAAGAAATAAAGCAATAAAAATGAAAATTGTAGTAAACAATACGGAGCAATTGAAAAACATTATGCTTTTTATTACGCGCGCACAGTGCAAAACAACAACAAAATACAACTAGAACAGCAACAAAAACATATAAACAATAGTGGAGCACGCTCTTGACTCCAACAAGGTAGAAGAGTGTAAAAAAAGTTTTAGCAGCAACAATTTCAATATTCGAGTGAATGCTTATGTGTGTGTGTGTGTGTTATATGTGTTGCGGAAAGCCATGCGTGAACACTCAAGAATTAAATTGTAATAAAAATGGGAAACACCTGCATCGGTGTGTGTGAGATTCGTTCACTGCATTGAATTGAAGGGCATTTCGAATTATTCAAAAGCGAGTGGATAGATGTAGCGCGATGCTAGTGGAAGCTGTATTTGTATAAAAATAAATAAACAACTGTAAACCAGCAAGCAAATTGAGCCCTAAAGTTTCGAGTGTAAAATCCACGGGTCGCCCACTCGAAAGTTGGCCACAATACCAATTGAGGAACTCGCATACACTTTGAGGGTGATGCATAACAAAGGCGAAAATTCAGCATAACGGCATACATAGTAAATAGTGCATCCATTTCACTAAGTGCTCAAGTGTTCGTGTCACGCCGAGCGCTGAAATAAAAGTTGAAATCGTAAAGTGGAAAGCAAAATGAAAACCAATTACATAAATGTCAACTGCAACGGGAAATATGAAAGCGCTTTCCCCAACAACTGGTATAACAACTAAAATGAGAAATTACAACAACATGCATCACTTTGTTTATACGAGCTTACGTATATGTATAGCTCGCATTTTGGTGCGTTTATTTTGTGTTGCTTTAAATGTTTATTGAAGCTTTCTGCCATGAAAAATCACTTTAACAACCTTTCAGCTGGTCAAGTTGGTAATGTGTCAACGGGAAATCGTTGCCGAAAGCTGTTCGGAAGCAGAAGCAAAAGCAAAGGCAAAAGGGAAATATAAAATAAATGGCGCAAGGTGGCACATAAAATGAATATACAAATCGCTTAAATGGATATACAAACACATGTCTATTACATGATATCAACACATGAACAGTAAATGTAAATACATATGTATGCACGAAAATTCGCCCAAGCACGCGCCGGAAACCAGCACACATGCGTTTGGCTGCAAATTGTGTGGCGCACAGTGGGTTAGTGGCGCTCAAAATGCTAACAAAAAATTTATAATAACAATAATAATAATACAATAATAATAATAATAATAATAATAATACAATAATAATAATAATAATAATAATAACAATAACAATAATGATAATAATAATAATAATAATAATAATGATAATGATAATGATAATAATAATAATAATAATAATAATGATAATGATAATGATAATGATAGTGATAATAATAATATTAATAATAATTTTGAACTAAATATATTTTTTCCAAACTCCGAAAATCTCTACGATGTTTAGCACCCAATATTTCTTCATCGAAATTTCTTTAGGCAATGTAGTAATATTAATCGACTGCAACGAAATTTTGTAGCGCAACAAAATTTCATCACGATATCATTATTTAGATTGCCACTATAGTAAATGGTGAGCGGTGGTGGTGGATTTGTTTTATTTCAGTTTAAGGATTTTCTAATACTAGAATCATTTGAGGTGAAACAAAAGTTAGAAAGTTGCCACTCGTTTACAAATTAAAGTAAATAAATAAAAAAATCAGCATAATAAAAGAACTATACAAACTAATTAGGAGCTTTAGAAAAGTTAACACTGGAAAATAATATTTTTGAAGAAGGTTGCCATCTGTTTAAAATATTCAAACCTTCAGTTTTCCGTCTTATAAGTTCTTCAGCAAGGAGGGGAGAACAAGTGGCACTCAGATGGAAAAAAGAAGCTTAATTGGCTCCGAAGCGCTTCTGAAGCTATCATAGTGTTTGATATTGTTGTAAACAGTGCCGGTCATACTTTTGACATTTCTATGCGTACGCAAGTTGTTGCACAATTTCAAGTGAACCAAGTAAAGTTTGAAAGTGTATATTTTGTCACTAGTAAAGTAAAACCACATCCAATTTTTGTCTAAATCATTCCATTGTGCAATAATGTCACTATATTTTGAGCACGTGGCAAGCTACTTCATGCGGCAAATGCATGTGCGCGTGTATGAGCGTGTGTGCATGCTGTATGCTGCTGCATATTTGGGCAGTGTTGGGTCAAGGTTAACTGTCGCAACAGCACATGTGCAACAACACAACAACACAACAACACAAGCACAGTGAAACCCGATTTCATGGTTTGTTTACTGATCTTACTCACACCGCCAAACTCGGACTTTAACAGCATTCTGCAACATGCTTTCCAAAGCTGCTCACTTTGTATGTGTGTATGTGTGTGTGTGTATGCGCCACGCCGTGTCATTTGCGCAAACAATCGCGGATTTTAGCACCGGAAATGGAAAATATCTCCGAGCGGTCGCGACTAACTGTAACCGCACACCACTTATTTGTGTGTGCGCGTGTCTGTGTGTGTGTGTGTGTAACTGTGTGCAGAATACGCGAAGTGGAACACTACGTGGGTGCTTCTACATTTCTGCACGGTTGAGGAGCTCAAGCAAGCATGGGTATCCCCCACCGCTCGCACACACACTCACACACACACTCATACTGCTCTGCGGCTACAATGAATATTTCACATTCGCACTTAATGTTGCACTGATTTCTCTGCAATTATTACGAAATAATGGCCACTTTCGCTCGCTCTTGCTCTCCCATCGGACAGCTTAATCACAAAGTGCTGTTGTTGTTGCGCGCCACTTGTGGGTCGTGTGCGGATTAAATTTGCTTGTATGCCCAAATGTGTGTGTGTGTGTGTGTGTTCGCTTTGTGGCAGGTGCACGGCAGGCATTTTGTGGGCACGTCAGTGTCGCTATGCGGTTATTAATTGTTTGTTGCTTGAAACGTGGTCATAATGCAGTGTTGTTGCATTTGAATCGCTTTGAAAACCGTTATAATATTTATTGGTGGTGTTTCAACAGTGTCCGGGCAGAAAATAAATACGTCTATGTCTGCCAGTGGTTAGCTTAAATAAATTGAATATTGTGGCATGAAAAAGTAATATGAACTGCAATTTAAAATTAATATGAATTTAAAAATTATTATTTTTTTATTTAAAGAAAAAAAAAAGTTGACACATACAAAAAAATAGCAAACTCGAATTTTTCAGCACACGAAAAATTTATTTTTTAAAACTTCTAATAATTGTAAAATGTTTTCAGCACCCCAAAATGTACTCTAAGCTCAAAAAATTCGTTTCGATTTCTTGAAAAATCTAGACTGACCTATTTATTAACACACATAAGTATACGAGTAAATAGAAACATGCAAGTAAATATAAGCTATGTGATAAAAGTACTTCAGTTTTGAATTGCTTAATGAATAGAGTGAAAATTTAATTACAATTGCCAACTCAATTACAGTAAATTCAGCTTATTTGATAAATCTCCTAGTATAAAACTACACGCAAAAGTATATAAAATATATGCTGGATTCCTTTTGACTAGACCAAAAAAGAAATTTTTGCTTATTAAATTATATTTGTAAGAAATATTTATATACCATTTTGAAGCTCATCAATATACATATGTAGATTAGTTGATTTAGTCAAATGTTGATTTACATGTCCATTGGCATAAATTTTTTCAAGTATTTACTAAATTATTTGACTGCACTTACTTCTCTGTTTATTCGTTCACATGCAAATAAAAGAAATACCATGGAAATAATTTAGAAATATGTATGTATGTACTCACTTTATCCAAGTTCTAGTTACTTTTGCTTATCCAAGCAAGGTAATCACATCAGCCACTTCTAGTCAATTAGTTTCAATTACGACATACATGTCAGAAAGTGACACTCAACTTAGAGTGTCAGTACGAAGATAAAGAACAGCAGCAAAAAAAAAAACGTGTAAATTAAAAATAGGGGCAAATTCAAGCAAGCTTCTAATAAACATTTCTTGATATTAGAAACTAAAAATTAAAGTAATTTAGAAAATATTTGCTAATTTTTTTGGAATGATTAAAAATTTTTTTCTTTTTTGATAAAATAATTAAATTTTAGAGTAAAGTTGAGTTCATGGAATATATATATATATACTCTATATATATGTATATAAAAAATTAAGCACGAGAATCCTTCATATAGAGTATTATGAAAGCTTTGTTGCTTTTTGAAGTTGCACCTGTGCGAAATTGCAATTGTGCAATAGCAAAAAATTTGTCGAATCTAACGCAAACTAGCATTAATTATCAGACTAGTGCGAAATACCTTGGTATGTATGTGTGTGTGTGTGTGCAAATTATGCAATGTGCAAATTTATGCATTTGAATGCAAGGCGAGTGACCCGAGTGTGAATGACCAAGCGCTTACTCGAGGTACTTGAACAAGGTAGCGCAATTTATTTGCAGAGACACTAAAGGGAGATTGCTTTGTGTTTCGCGAAAATATTAAACAATTGTTTTTAATGCTACCATACAGCTCAATTCTGTGAGATCTATTCTTTTGATGATAATCGTGATGTTGTTGTTAGACCAATCCTGCTTGGCTTTCTATTCTGCCGAATGAAATCACCAATCTGACTATATTTTCATATCTGCCATTATATAAGGTAACACTGGTAAAAAATAGGGCAAAACTCCCAGTTTTAATGAATCTCACCAACATTCAACTCGGTTAATGATAGGTTTTCCTTATACATTACGACATAATCTTGAGTTTCAAGTTCTGTGTTTATGAAAAACTGATTAACTTTCTCACCGGGCTGTTTGAGAAACTCATTTGATCATTTTGTTTGGATATAAACGATGGCGACTTTCAAAACTCTACACATTTCGAATAAATCTTTCGACAGTGCTGCCAAATTTGTCTGTTACATGGACAAATTTTGTTGCAAATGGAGTTTTCTCTCCGAAAATATTCAAATAGTTGTGTTTCTTTTAGGTTAAAGTTAATTTTTTCTTATGGTAAACTCCGTGTTTATGAGTAGTGTTTAATGCTAAACACCAAAAATACATATTTAAATACAATTTCGGCTAAAAAGAAAGTATATTTTCAATTTGTAATGGTATTTTGTTTTCTCTCTCGTATAATTTCATAAGATGGTTGAGAATTCAACTTAAATTTTTTTTTTGATTATTAGGTGCGGTTAAGATTCTGTGCGGTTTTCGAAAAATTAAAAAATTTTTTTTTTTTTTTTTGACAATTTATATACATTCATTGAAACCCGTCTGGGAATTATTCAAAATTCCTCTAAAACTTTTTCCTTTACGTTTTTTTTGGAATTTGTTACGTAAATTTTTGATAGAAATGTATTTATGTCGTACATTGTTTTTTTTATTAATATTCCGTTACCGATTTTACCTTATTATGTTTGAAAATTGTCAATCACAATTTTCTATTTACTCACTTTTTTACGTCACGTCATTAACAATCGTTAATAGTTTTGTATTAATTAAATTCAATTAAATAAACAATGGCAAATAGCTAACCAATCAGCAAAACCCAAAGCAGCAATTTAAGACACACGCTAATATTTATGTACATATGTATGTATATACCTTATAAATGCACTGCTATATACATAAATACCCGCATATGTGTGTGTGTGTATATGCAATAGTATATGACTTCATGCTTATTTTTAACGTAACGTTAATGACTTTGTGCTGCGTAGAGCGGCACAGTGTTGCAATTGGGGGTAGTAGGTCACCGTTGACCATATAGTACATTAAAATGCATCCAAGTGTGCGTAATAGCTCGTAAATGCATACATAAAAACATAATTTCCTTTGCATTCCATTGCACTGCGGCTAGAATTCAGCTCATTGCATATTTGATTGATATTTTAATTGAAATTATTGATGCGTCTTATATGTACATATGTATGTACATGCATTCACTTTTATGTAAATGTATGAAATTGAAATGTTGATATATTTTCTTTCCATTATATAATATTTTACTGTATTTTCTCGTTTTTTTTGTTCTTGTTTTCTTGCAGATAACAATTATCGAACGCCAAGTATTCGACTTTCTCGGATATATGTGGGCGCCCATTTTGGTCAACTTCTTTCACATAATTTTCATTATATTGGGATTTTATGGAGCATATCACTTTAGAATAAAATACATAATAACCGTAAGTAGCAACATTTGAAGGTGGAAAACTTTATTTACACTGAAATCTTTAATACAGAGGTGTTTATTATAAAGGCACCAATAAATATAATTCAAAAAAGGCAAAAAAAAATAAATAATGCTAGTTCACAAAAAACTTTATACAAATATGGTGAATTTCGAATGGAATACGTATTAATTAAAGCCTTAATTAACTTCAGCTACTTTCCTTTTACAGTGGGGGCAGTTTTCACCTACTCGGTAAATAAACGACATGAAATTGATAGAAAATTATGCAGCCTGTTGCTAAGAGATGTAAAACTAACAAAAAATCATAAATTGAGAAGTATCGTAAAACAAATAAATAATTTTTTTTAATTCTTACATCAGCATTTAGTGAGAAGCAAATGTAACCGAGTGTTCTTTTGTGGCTCGGTAGCCGCATGTGCAATCGTAAAGATTAAATCGCACAAATATCACTTTTAAGAAGCTTAAATAATACTTTAAAACAAAAATTCAGTTTTGAAATATAAACTCTAAGCTCCCAGGTGGATTTCAAAATATTTTAGTTAAAAAAAATTAGTCGGTTTGTAATTAAATTTTCAGTGAAATTACTAAATACTTTCAATTTTCTCAAAAGATTTCATATACTCGATGACCTTGTTGACCTTTAATTCGCATAAATTCTATTTTATATAACTTAAATTGATATCTGGAATAAGAAATTAATGATTTATTCACAGTTTGTTTACTTAAAATATAATATTATTGATTTTCACTTAAGTAGATATCACTAAATAATGCAGGTCGGTGTGTTTTCTAGAAATGCTACCAATGATCGTTTAACTTTGTGTTTAATAACAGTAATTTGCTCGCTCTTTTCTAAGTTGACTTGATTTCTGTTCTCAGGTACTTGCTTTACAATGTGCCTTCGTATATTGGCTATATATTATATTACAATAATATTATGTAAAAATAATATTATATATATTTTATATTTATTTATTTATTATTATTTTATATTTATTTTTATTATTATTATATTTGTATTTATATTTATTATTATTATTTTATTTTATATTTTCTATATTTTTATAAAATAATATATATATTTTTACATAATAATATTAAATATATACAACAACAAATGTCTATTAACTTAACCCGAAATACTTGTGAAATAAGGTGGCACAAAAGCAACTCATTTATTATTGACGTCACATTCTTCTTTCTTGTGTTGTTGTTGCCACATGAGTGCCCATTACTCGTATTATGAGCCCTACTCACGCACATTGTGCAATCGTCGTGTCCCATCACCAAACACTTGCCTCTACCTCAACTAGTGCTTTGTAGTATTTGTTTTAGTGCAACGCACGTTCCCATTTAATAGCCGACAGCTGCTTTGATTTCCCATAACCAATAATATTTACAACCAGCAAACGCCAAAAAAACACAAGAAAAAAAGTTCTAGTATTCTAAAAATATTTGGTTTGGTTGTGCTCAATTTGAATATAATACTTTGGCTTTGGATTATTGGCCTTTCCGAATCGATATTTGGTACCAAAAAAATTGACGTTTATTTATTGAAGTCATAAATTATGAATACGACTTACTAGAAATAGCTTGCGTTTTAATTGTTTTGGTGCTAGTTCCCGTGACAATATAAAAATTTGAACCTGGTGCTAAACTTAATGAAGTGTGATAAATTGTCAATATGAAAAAAAATTCAACTTTTTTCACTCTGCGTCTCCCCACCGAACTCTTCGCAAAATTTTGAACGTCGTTATTTCCGGTTTGGTAGTACTTACATAAGAAAACTTGAACTCAAGAATGGGTTCTACAGTTTCTATCACCTCATCTGGACATACATAATAGTATAATTGGTTAGCTCATGGAAAGAGGAGGTCGAAAGGTTGCATTTCTGAAGTCATCATAAGTCCCATTGTGCTCTCATAAAGACCGCTCAACTTATGGGATTTATAACTTCTTGAGTTTTTTCATACAAGATATTCTATGACAATAGGTTGAGCACCGGGCATACACAAACATACTGTTCTAACGTTGCTTCATCCTCAGAGCATACTCTGTACTCCGTCGATTCCAACTTACCCAATTTCTGAAGATGAGATCTCTGCGGTAAGTGCCCTGTTAGACTTCTATCATATTACTCAGATGAAATTTTTTTTCAAAAAATAGAAAACTTTTGGTCTGCTCACTATCCAGATTTACCACAAAGCCACTTCATGGTACATTGTGTTCCAAAACCTGTGTAGTGTAGTTAAAAGTATTTGACACTTTCGAATTGGCGGAAAAGCAACCGAAGCCTAAAGATCATCATTCAATTGTTCAATCAATAATTTTAAGTAGTTTCGTAATCAACTAAGAAAAAGAAGGGCCAAAGGTTTTTATATTGGGTCCGCAATACTACATTTCTAGGCAAATATGTGAACCTAAATACTCTCCGATCGGATATCTTAATTAATAATACTCCCACTATGCACCGATACCTAATGACGGAGTTGCCGATCCATGTACATATGTACATACATATATAGTTATGCGATTTGGATTGAAATAAAATTGTTCATAAAAAGATCTACGGGTTGGAATATATTATATAACATAATGTTGCCTTTTCGTTGCCTTTTCGTTGCTATTTTTTAATGTCTTTTTAGAGGCATCATCACTTTTTTTGTATTTTCGGAAGAATTCCCCGCATGCCCTCTTACCTAACTGTTTTTGGAAAATAATGTGTACATAAATTTATATGAGTGTACAATTTGGAAATATATATAAATAAATATATTGTGTCATATCAAGAAAATTATCTAACATTTACATATAAGTATTTATGTAAACACAGGCAACCAGCGTAAAGTTAACTGTGATAAAATAGTGAACTTCCGCCATTAAATGGTGATAACGAACTGCCAATAAAGAACAATTCTCCACATTATGTTTATCTCTTCTTTCACATACATATATACTTACATTTATATTCATACATGTATATATATAATATATAATCGGCGTTGAACAAAGCGAGTACTTTCACACACATTTACTCTCAAATGAACTCAAGATAAAACAAAATGTATGTAGATATGTATATAGTAATATAATATCCTTCCATATATATTCGTAAGTGTGTAAATAGGAAAAAAAAAATACAAAAAATGAGAGAAATGTAATCTAACTGTTGAACAAAGCAAGCCACCGCACGTGTTTATCAATGTTTATATCTTAATATATATATATATATATACATATACATATTTGTAATGTCACTATAAACATACTGATTCACATAGGTATGTTTTTTTTATTTGTATGTCAGACTGTAGATATGAAATAAAAAGCTAGAAAGCGCCCACAACAAATAATCACTTCATAAATAATAAGTGGCGAGGAAAGTTTCTGTGAACCGCTTTGAACTCGCAGCAACGATAAGTCTTGCTTTAGCGACTTGGTTTGGCCAAGGCTTTTGATTTTATAAATAAATTTTTTTTATTTACATATGCAAATGCGTACATTCACGTCGTTTGATAAGCATGCCTTTTTTTTATCAGAGTTTCAGCAAGCTAAGTGAAAGAAAGATATGTTGATATATTCGGATATATGTATGTATATACCAGTAAAGAAAGTATATGCATCAGACAGATCAGTCGTTTTCGTGTTAACTAACGGTGAACTAATTTTTTGTTATATTTTTGTATTGTATTGTTTGTATTGTAAAAGTTTTGGAATAATTAATCAATTAGCTTATTAGTTTAGTACACAGATTTACCCAGAATTTATTAAGATCATAGGCGGACCCAAATTGTTATGCAATGTGTGTGGAGTCTAAGAACAGAATACATAGGCATTTATGATACAACTCAAATAAATGTACGAAGAAAGTTTAACGAAATAATGTTCATTAAAGAATCAAAAGTAATTGATAAAAAAATTAAAATGAATTTTTTTTATTTTTTTTGAGGCAAAATGTATATTGGGACATTCCGCAAAATGTTGCCTACATTTCGGAGCACATAAAAAGTGTCCATGAAGAAATTGAGGGGAATAACGGATATAAATTTTACGATATATGGTGTTAACGGTGCCATCTTCTACTGCTACCTTTTTTTACTATCAAAAATTGTAAGTAGGAAAGTATCAAAAAATTCGAAAATTTTTATGTCAGAAATTAGTGTTTTTTGTTATTCATTTGTGGTATTTATATAATTAGGTTTGAATATACAACAGGATAGCATTACCGGAAAGCCTGAGTTTTGGAAATTAGGGCAGATGGTAAACCTATATCTAACCATTTGTATTCATATATATATGTATTCATAGATATACTCTATACATATAGTAATTATATTCTACAGCAGCTGACAGAGTTATCACCAACGCTATCCTCATAAAACTTCCAACCAATGCATACGCTGCGGCGATACTTAACTCTAAATTTCATTAAATTTATATTCAAAAAGTTCCCTGAATTTTGTACTAAATTTGTATAACCTTATCTAATCAATTTTACTTGCTCCCTATAAGAATATATAAATAACACCTTTCAGCGAAAGAAGAATACAAAAAATGATTGTGCTTGCATTTTCGAATATAAATAACATTTCACTATTGAAGAAAAAAGAGAAATAAAGCTTATCGCTTATAATTGTCATTGTGTTTCAGAGGGTTGGCGCATACGTTATGGCGTCGTCGATAGCAAATCAGCTCGTTACTGCATTGCTAAAGTTTATTAGGTCTTAGAGATAAGAAGTGTCATACGCTATTTACTTATTTTGTTGTTTTTTATTTTTTATTAATTTTTTTTCTGTAGAACATTTTTTGATGGAATCGACCCACTTAAAAGGGGGTTGCATGAGAAAAGTGTCAGAGAAAAGTAAAAAAAAAAAATGTTGTAAATAAATTGTAGAAAAATATACACACTCTAGGAGAAGTATTTTGGTAACATTTTTAATGCATATAATTATGTATATATGTTAATATAAAGTAACAAATGTAATTTTTCTTTTGTTTCTTTCAGTATCTAATATGGAGCTTCATTTGGATTGGTTGGAATGCTTTTCTCATATGCTTTTATCTAAATGCAGGCATATTGGATCGGGTATGTTGAACTCATATTTCATATTATATAGTAATTTAACAGCATTTATAAAATAATTTTTATAATAAGTTTAAACAATTTCGGAAACAAAATATGCAACAGAGGAAGTATTTTAAAATATTAAAAAAAATTTTAAATAAATGAGATACAAAATAATAAAACATATAAAAAAAAAAATTAATTCAAAAATTTTTGGAAAGAAAAGTAAGAAAAAAAGTTGTAAAAAATAATTGAAATTATAATAAATATATAAAATATTTTACTTTTTAAAATTTTTTTCGTTTGCATTTCTTCTTATTTTAATATTAATTTTAGTTAAAATATAATAGTATTTTAAAATATATGATATAAAATATATATTGCAATATATTATAAAATAATATAAAATATAGTATATGTTTTTCTTAATTAAAAAAGGAAAAATGAGTAAAATACAAACTTTTTTATAAAAAGAATTATTTGTTTTTTGATTGTGATTATTTAATTCTAGTTTTTACACAGTTGTTATAGAAACTTCAATATCGATGAAATTATTAATTTCTTGTATTACTTTTTTCAATTTTTGTATTTTTATTCACTTTATATGTAATTTTATTTAATGTGCTATTATTTATTGTCTATATTTACACAAAAATATTTCCGTTATAAATATATAAATTCTTTAATACTCTCATTTTCACCTACCACATTTCCTTAACTTTTTGATTGACCTACAGGACAGCGATCTGCTCAATTTGGGCACCGGTAGCGTCTCCTGGTTCGAGGTGAACGGTTATGGTTGTAAGCCAACATATCCAGTAAATATCACCTCCGACGATCCATTTCGTCCCATACGTCCGGAACGTGTGGATGATTGTTTATTAGATTATACTATAGTGGAAATTGTACAGTCGGGTGTGCAATGCGCTTTAGCGGTGAGTAGAAATATTAACAAAAAATAAATATATAGTAAAGAAAGTAATATATAATAGGACTTATTCTAAATGAAAGCTTGAATATTAACAAATAAAACAGCAAGCAAGCAGCAAGCAAAGAAGCCGCAAACAAAAGTGATAATGGAAAATATAGTTTATAATTAAAAAATATATACAAGCGGTTAAGCAATTATTTTGACAGTTGTGACAATCGCTCTACTATGTAACTAGCCTTATGAAAGTGCAATTTTTTTACTAATATATTTTTAATGCGTAATTTCTTTTAATATTTAATATATTATCATTTTCAATTTTTGCAGTTACTTGGTATTTTAGGCGCCATATTAATAAGTTACATATTCCTCGATGAAGATGACAGATGTAAGTTGAACAAATTTTCATTATTATATACATTTTTCTAATTTCTGAAAACATTTAATAGAAAATAATTTCAATTAATAGGTGTGAATTGAATTTGGAGCAGGTTTCGTCTATTATAAAATGAAAAAAAATAAACAAATTTATTACAGAAAGTGCTGTATAAATGCCACACCTTAATGTGTTTTTTCAAAAATTTATAAAAATTAGCAAAAGTGATATAAGTTAAAAAAAGAATAACAAATGAACTGAAAAATGTGTGATAAAATTTCCATCTAAAAGTGTCGTTTTTTTTAAGAGTAATGTAATGCACACGGTTAGAAATAATTTATATTGAAATGTGAAAAAATTATCGTAATTTATTATAACCCAATACATTTTAAATAAAGAAAAAATAAGGAATAAAATGATCAAATATATATATATAAAAATACCCCACAAATATTACGAAAAACTGACTTGAGAAGAATTAAACAATTAAAAAAATAATAAAAATAATAATGAAAATATTTTACATGTCATCACTGCAGTAAAAATAATATACTATAATATCTTTAAATAATAGAAATTTACGCTTTACCTAATATAATTTAAAAACATTTAATCTACTAACTATTAAACTATCAATTATGTTCTGTTTTTGCTTGTTTTGTAATCTAATATGATTTGAGCAGTAAACACGCCACTCTTAGTTCTTGCGAAATCCGAAATCGAATCGAAATAAGCATTCTTGACAAATTTTTTTATCGATATCAAAATGGATGTAATCGATTCAACGGTTTCGATAAATTCTTCGAATCGAAATTTGGAAGTTACATAAATATTAAATATTCGAAATCTCCAGTTTTAATGTGAGCAATCATGCAACAACAACAACATTCATAGAATATATCGATAATCGGTTCAAATGGATTTCGATAAATTCTTCGAATCGAAATTTAGAATTTACATAAATATTAAATATTCGATATTTCCAATCTTAATATGAGCAATCATGCAACAACAACAATAACAACATTAAGATAGCTTATAGCTCGATCTCTTATCATTTGCGTAAAACAATTTTCATTTGCAAATATCTTTATAAAGAATTATTATTTCACACCTTAAA
This sequence comes from Bactrocera minax, assembly GCA_021498325.1. Taxonomy (NCBI): domain Eukaryota; kingdom Metazoa; phylum Arthropoda; class Insecta; order Diptera; family Tephritidae; genus Bactrocera; species Bactrocera minax. The sequence continues at coordinate 6,334,945 of JAKEEE010000004.1, forward strand.
TCAATTTCCTTCTATAGGTATACCTCTTCGATGATTAGTCAATCGCTTTTCCGACTTTTCAGGGATTCTCCTTCATGAGATGAGCTTGCCATTAGACCTTTAAGATGCCTACTCATCTAATCAAGTATTAATTAATTTGCTACAACAAAAATAACCTGCTTCCCCGTTTGTATTTACTAGTTTTACTCCAATAATCTGTTAGGTCTCAACCGCTACCGCGACTTCGTACTTGTTTAAATGGACTCTGGAAAGCTGCCAAGTATTAAGTTTATAGCCACTAGCTTTACTTGCATCTCAACTTTTAAGTTTCATGCAAGCACTGCCATTTTCATGACATGTGTCTGCTTTTGTTTTCGAAAGGAAGCAACTTGCTTGAAAAAATCTCTCGCTCAATGCCACTGTCAAAACAAACATAATAACCCCAAAGTTATATGCGCCAACCAGCAGCCTTATTGACATCACTCACCTTCATATTGACATTAGTGTCAAACTAGAAACTTTTCACTTTCGCAACCCCCCACAGTTGGCTTCGCAAGCATAGAAATCGCAGTTTTTCAAACTCATTTTCATTTTCATTTTCGTTTTCGTTTTCATTGCCACCAAGAGTGGCAGAGTGGCAGAGTGGCAGCGTGTGACAAAAGAGCTGGTTAAATCCAACTCCCACACACATTTGTATGCACAAAGTCGGCTATCAGTTGTTTTCTTGACTGTGCGCTTGTTTGTTGAGCCATTTTTCCTATCACACACATTCGCCCACACACACATTCATATGTATATATATATTTGCATGGCCTTCTTTGTGCGACAGTCGAGTCAAATGCTGCTTTACAAATCAATTCAAGTGCAGGCAGCTAACTATCTCAGCATAAAGAAAATTTACATTGCCATTCATTTCGCCGTCACCGGCCCCTTCATACCACCATTTCATATGTTTGTATTCCTTTTTTGTTTGTGTTGCTGTTATTGTTGTTGTTGTTGATTTCCAAGTGAAATGGGCAGAAATATGCTCATCAGCAGTCAGTTGCAGGCAGCCGCAACCAACGCACCCAACGCATCCAACTCAAAATGTCAAATATGAATGAAACATATACTCTTTACACATACACACATAAGTAAGGAGCAGTTTGCTTGGTGCGCGCCTGCAGTTTACTTGTGTAGACACCACTCGGCGGCAGAAAGTCCTCCAAACTGTGCGTCTCAGTACTTATCCTCGCGCTTGGTACATGGACGGGGCATATGAGGTTTAAGAGGTTGAGTGTGTTGGATGTGGTGGAAAAAAACGTGTCCTTATGTATATATATACGAACATTAGGGTCCACTTAAATTTAATGAATACTTTTTTAGTCTCAAATTTCATTTATTTTGTTGAGAAAATAATGATTTTGAGTTTTGAAAAGGATGTGCAATATTTTTGATTGCAATAATATTGGCGCAGTAGCAGACTCTATGAAATTTGACGTCAACTTTTTTTTTCTACATTTGAGAACCATCTTAATATGTAACTATTTGTATTTATATACATATATTCTGATTGAATTGTATGAAATTTCCATATCTTAGTTAAGTATTTCTAATTTTTTTTATAAAATGTTTAAACTAAATAAAAAGAAGGCGAAAAATTTATGAAGATAACATAATTTTCTTCAAAATTATAACCACAAGCGTAAAATCTAATATATTCACTTATGTTATTTTGTAAAATTTTTATATTAGCTGAGTATGTGGGTAAATAGCACTGAATATGTTAGCGCTGGCATATTTACCACCCTTGTGTGTGAAAATTGTAGGTCGTACAGTGCGTATGAGCGACATACATAGACAGCGATTAAAACCTTTGGCGTTAGTTGTGCCGATACGGTTTCAGCTTGTAAATAGTGTAAACAGTGATGTGCACTCACAGATGTGTGTACAGTATTGTGCGAGTAAATAGAACTATAAAATAATTTTTGTGCTTATACTTCCATATCGATTTCATGGTTCAAAGTTAGGTGTGTTTAACTGTTCAAAATATGTCAAACCTCTTTGACAGACGCATGGCTTTAATCATTTGTTCACATTTTTGTTGGCCTGAAGTAATTTCTTTCGAGGCTTTTCAGCCTTTAAATAGTCATTAATAAGCAAAGGTTTATATTTTTAACTAGGCATAGTATTCACTTTTGCAAAAGTGCTGTATGGTTTTTTTTTTTTTTTATAAATTTTCTCTCATTTTTTAAAGAGAAAATAAAAAAAAATTGAAAATTTTAAAAAGCCTCTGGCATATTCCTCTTTGATTTTCGTGTTTAAATCTTTTACATTTTGTCATGCTTTTTTTTTATATCTTGTTCTCCGTTATTTTAGTCTCTCTCTCAAATTCGTGCGGAATTTTAAGATGATGATCGCAGTTTGAAGGTTTTCTTATTGTTAGAATTCGAAATTTCTGTTAATGTTAGAACAATAACTGCCAATAATTACTATATTCACTAAATTAAAATGAACTAGAATAAGCATTTGATATATTTCCCAATTACATTTTTTGAGATGAAAAATTGGTTTTATACATTATTTCGATTGGCGATTCAATAGGCAATTGATGTTGCATCAAATATTGACATAAAAGCTGCACCAATGTTGCAATATTAATTTTTTTTGTACATTGTTTATACGCTGTAGTATGTAGGTGGCAACACTTCTTCTACAAAAATATTTCCTTAACATATTTATTTTGAATTTTAATATATTCATTGAAATTTCACCTACTTTATAAATTTATCTGTATAAAAAATTGGAAAAAAGTGGCAACCCTTCCAAAAAATATTCAAAACTTTGGCCTTCTTAAATATTTTTGGTTTGATACCTATTTTGGAATTACTGCTATTATTTTATGTAATTATATTCTTGCTTATTTTATCTAGTTTATTACATGAAAAATTTTTTAACAGTTGGTAACTAAAGAATGTATTTGTCAAAAAAAGATTTTTTTACTAAATGAGATCTTTAAAAATCAAATTGCATTTATCTAGATGTTCCTTTTCTACGAGCTACCTACAACCCTCCTTATTGAACTGAACGGTCAAGCAATATCATGCAACAGCGAGCTGCCTCAGAGCTATTGCGCGCCTGTTCCAGCCGAAGGCAATAGCGGTACAGTAGCCGAATACGCACACAAGTTTTACAAGTAAACTGTAGAGCTTGCACATCACGATTGTCTTTGCTATTTATACCTACAAACGAACACACACATACATACATGCAAACTTCTTTAAAACGGAACACATGTTCGTAGAGTTTTTTTTGCATATTCACGGTTTGAACTGCTGAGCCTTTTGTAGGCAAACAAAAGCGCGGAAGTGAAATCGCAATTTTCCAGCGAATGCAAGCGGAGAAAAGTGAAAATCGCATGAAAGGAAAACATCAAAGCTTGCGGAGATGAGAAAAAAGCACATTACAAAATGTAAAGTGGGGAAGAAAAACGTGAAAATGGAAAATGTTTAAAGAAGAAGTGAAAGTAAAATCGAAAAAAATTCACAACTGCAAGAAAGGGTGCGCAAGCAAGCATGCAGCCATGGTGTCCCTGCTTTGTATGCACAACTACCTTGACATGCATTCGAGCAACATGCCGTTACAAATGCATATACCACCACATCACATGTGTATGTTTGAATGTTTCTTTATGTGTTTTTGCACTTTTTTTGACATTTCACTGCCAATAGCTTCTTTATGGCGCTTTCTCTCCTGCTCGATTCTTGCGTGCTGTGCCTGACTATGCAAATCTCCAGTCACTCACACTGACTCACATATGTACACACACACGCACGGCGAAAAAGTGTGCAAACAGTGTTATGAATTTTATAAGATTACCGACAACAAGGCGCTCATAATCTCACAGCAAGCACTTGCTTGTTTGCTGACGGCCACACGCCATTGGCAGTGACAAATTATGTGTCCTTAAACGAGATGAAATAACTGCACATACGCATAAATATGCATATACAGACTGTATTCTCAAGTAAAGGAGCATGAAAAAAGTGCTTTTTTTTCGAATTCAGTCATCAGTTTAAAGGAATTGGTGTAAAAAATTGTTTTTAGCGTGAAAATATACCGCAGATCTAAAAGGAGAAGTCACCGGAGAAGCGCTTACTTAGGATAATTCTAAGTACATATTACTATATATACATATATAACATCACTTTATAGCCAAAGGAAATTTATTGTCATTGAAATAGGTTTCTAGATGAAAATGGAATAAGATTAATCGATTTGAGATCAAATTCGAAGACAATGATTATGTAAAGATTAGTATGCGGATCAATATTAGAATTCAAGAAAATGATTGAAAAATTATCGAGGAATAATAGGAAAATATTCGATATGTCAAATTCGGCACTTTGTGCATGCTTTTATTGCCTTAAATGGGATCCATCCATTAATATTCATACGTAGGTCTATCTCTGCTCAAATTATGGAATGTTATGAAAATTAATATAAAAAAGAAAAAAAGTTGAAGTTTTATTAAAAAAAATCTACCGGTACTTAAATTATTGTAAAATTATTTTGAAAATCATTACAAATATTCTGGAGATATTAAAAAAAATAATGGAATTGAAGCAAAGGCATTTATTAAAACAAAAATGTAAAGCAGATTATACGTAAACCAAAAAAACTTTCTTTAAGTTAAAGTAAATATTTATAATAGAAATTTAACAGAAAATGTTATAAATAACTCACTAAATATGATTTTAAAAATAAATCAACGTGAAAATAAATAATTACAAAACGTTTATAATAGCAGTTTATTGAAATAAAATAATAAAAATATAAATGCTAAGGTGCTTCTATTGAATTATTTATGAATTTCAAAATAAAAATAAAAGTTATAACAAAAACTGAAAAAAGACAGCTCTAAATGGTACAACATCATTAGCTTATGAGCAAAATAATAACTGCTACATATACATAAAATATGTAAATAATTAAAAAAGTATATCTACCAATAAAATAAAAACAACTATAACAAAAATACTACTTACAAAAACGGATTAATTAGTTGATATTTGTTATAATTATACAAACATATAATTTATAAAATTAGTAAAATTTTTGGACCAAAAAATACAAAAAAAAACAATTAATTATATTGATAAATTAAATAAAAATAAATCAAAAATATTTTCTCACTCCCTGACCTACTCAAGAAGTCGAAACCTGCTACCAAATGTATTCGCAACGCACCAACAACTAAACAGAAAATTAATAAAATTAATGAGAAGGAATATTAAATTATTTCAGTAGTTTCCTTGCAATTATATAATATTCTACATGAAAATAATGCAATTTAATACTTTTTTTTTTATTTAATACGTATATTCTCTCCAATATATTATTTACATTTTGTTATATTAATTTTAATATTTTGTAATTAAAATTGTCTATCAAATTGATTACCAAGAAAACTGCTTGTGGGTTTCACTTTTATTCATCATTTCGTTTTAATTTTGTTTTCTTTCCACAAGACATTACTCACCCACTCATGCCATTATATGTAAATAAGTAGTAAGCACTTGGAAAAGCGTTTAGTTTTGAGCAGTTAGTATTTAAATATGTGGTTAAAAAATTGGAAGTGAAATAATTTTCAAAAATAAAAAATTAAAAAAATTTTTTTTCTTTTAAAGAATTTTTTTATAATTTGCTAAATATATATATATATATTTTTTAATTTTTTAAAGGATTTATTTTTTTATTATAACAACTTTTTTTGATTTTATTTTATTTTATTTAGTAAATTAAAAAAAACTTTTTTATTAAATTAAATTTATTTAATTTTTTGTTAAATATTTAAAAAAGTGTATAAATTAGTTATTTTAGTTTTAACAGTGCCTCGTACTAGGATGCTTTGTTATTTAAAATTATAACTGTGCTTATAAATAAATATATAAAAAAAAATATATATATATATAAAAATTCTAATACTTCCTTAAACTAAATTACTTTCTATCTCTAAACTATCAGACTAATCGTTTTGAATGTCTCGCACGCTCAACCGTCTTTGCATTGGTGTTGTTGTAAATTATCACAATGCTCCAGTTTGCACGTTTTATTGAATCTTTAGCTTCTCCTGCTGCATCAAGTAATTAATTCATCCTCGTACTAAACCATTTTAGTAGCACGATATTCAAATTCTATGTAAATATGTATATATGTAACGCATGTTGTACTAATCCTACCACAATTTCACTAATTTATTTTTTAAGCTCAATTCACCCTTTTTCTCATCCTTGTCATCATTTTTTGTTTGCTTACATTTCCAACTTTTCACTTTAATTTGAAACTCATTCATTTCTCTACAACAAAATACCGCAGTGATGCATTCGGCATTGTTGTTTTGTTGCTTTTTCGGTGTATATATGTATGTATAATTCATCGTCTGTATGTCAACCATTATCATCTGCTGAGCATACATAAGTTTTGTTTAGATTTTTATTGAAAATCAGAAGAAATCATTTGTTATTTACACTGTGCTGAATGTCATCTGCACCAGTGTGTGCTTTTTGCAATTTATTTGAGTCAACGATGTGCTCACTTTGTTTTGTGTGTATCATTGAGTTAAAAATTTTTAAAGTAGATAGATTGCTGAAGATTGATTGAAAAAGAAAGCAGCAGTTGAGAAGTGAGAAACAGCGAAGTCCGAACTTAACCAAGCTCGCTTCACATCGCATTAGAAATATTTTACTAAGAGAACCAAAGAGACGGCGGGAACGAGTGAGAGGTATTGTCTGTGTTGGAAGGGATGTGTATGAGAAACTCAAATTCGTTTATTATTTCGAATGTACTCAAGCTGGTTTAGAAACGTCTGACACATTTTAGTGTGTTCGGTAAAAATCGTCTAGGCGATTATATCGCCAATTAAAAGTAATGGCAGACTAAAAATAACATTTTCGTTTTGATTAGTCAAAAATATATTTTGACCAATGTCTAATGTTACTTACCTTATAAATAATCTATAATAAGTAAAAAATCGGAACCAAGTTTCATTAAAACATTGGCGTTTTGTTCTAGACATTACAAGAAATTCAAACCGAGCATATAACCAGAATGGTCATTACCAGATACAGTCTCTAAATCGCCATTTTTTGGTCCCCGAGTTCTCATATACTCTATATTCTTGCGCTAATGCCATAGAAAGTAATGTATCATATTCAAAGTATATTGAGAGAGAGTTTGAGAGAATACCAATTTGTGAGGGTAATTGCAAATATAACAATGTTTGAATTATCTCTTCGACCCATCACTTACCCAGACAACATTTTTAAATGTTTATTTGAACACTTGGCGAATATCGTTATTTTAATTCTTAGAAAATTAAGTCTAGTCTTTCTAGGGAGCCTAAAGGTAAACCAAGTATTGCGAAATAGTCTTAAAGAGTTCAAATCACGAAAAAAGATATTAGTTCTTACCCCTCTGTACTTTGTACCTGAAATTATTCCCTTATTAACTTTCGGTTGCTCTCTAATGTAGGAGACATCTAATCATTTCTATGATCCAACGTCTTCTCAGTCCCTTTATTAGCTTGTATGTGACAATGATTTGGAAATTGTTCTCTGATAGTTCAATTAGGCCTTTGAGACCATATACTAATTAAGATCTGTGCTAAACCGTCTCACTATTTCAGGCTGTTGAAATAAAAAACTCTTTATGTTTTTTAATAGAAATTTTTTTCCGCTTTCAAATTAGGATAGTTTTGAGCCAATACCAGCATTCTAATAGTTAATAAAAAGTCTCATAGTGACTCAGAAATTATCTCAATTTTTCTCCACTTTATCAAAAACGCGTAGCTCCTACAAACAAACAAAAAACAGATGTTGCACCATTGCCGGATCTTCAAATTGTCTTTGATGTTGGAGTCGATCCTTCAGAGCTCTTGGAAGCACCTGTTTTTCTAATACTGGCGCGACAATTTCCGAATGCAATTGTTTTAAAAATTTCCCTATTTTCGTTGTTTAAAAGAATAAAATACATGTGGCAAGTTTTAAAGGTCTCAAAACCCTACTATGAAATTATAGCGACAATCCGTTGGACACATAAAAGTTCATGAAAACATTTTGCTTTATAAACAAGAAACTGTCGTACACTCGAGAGGAAAATACATCGCTAAAAATTCATCAGTTTTGGTGAGATATCTATAATGGTTAGATGGCTCAAACTGTGTATTACTGAAAATGCTCGAATGAATTCCTAGTACAGCGGGGCGCTTCCAATACTTATGCCCAAATTGCTGAAATCTTTTAGAGCAACATTATCACCATTCTCTTGCAAACATCTTACTAATTGTTTTGTGTATAAAATTTAAAAGAAATTACATATTTTTATTAATCCTGACATGGAAACATTTGCATAAATTGTACATTTATAAAGTGGTATTAATTCCCAAATGCAAATTTATCGTTTATATGTGTGTATTTGTAATTATGTACGTTTGTATGTATGTTGTAAATTTATTGAATGACCCTTAAGCATAACTACATGTACCTATTTATGTATGTAAAGTATTTATAAACATCATTATATCGACTATACAATAACCAAACACATTGCCACATATTCACAAACATTTCAAGAACAAAAAGAGAAAAGGAAAAAATGAAAAAATGAAAAAAGAAGAAAACCAATCACACCACTTAACAAACATCATCAAAATTTTAAATTATAATTTTTATTTATTTTTTGTGCAAGCCCACAAATGAGAACATGATACTTTTGTAAATTATATTTGTATATTTATTTCTGATTTAAATATTCAAAATTTGTTTTAGTAAAAAACAAAAAAAAAAAAAAAAAGAGAAATGAGAATGAAAATTTTGTAAAACCAAAAATAAAATGTCAAAATTTGAATGAAAATATTAAAATTAATAAATGAAAAATAAAGATAATATCAAACATGCAACTGACTAAACAGTTCCATATGCCAACAACAAGCCAATCTACAACAATTATAATTCTTTGGTTTACAGTCGATTTCGTGAATGGCGACGCCAAGAGTCCCCAGCACACGGTGGTCCATCCAATGTACGTGAGCTACAGCAGCATACCGACCTCGGCTAGCGCTAGCGCTACATTGCTCTCAAATAAGCATCACAACAATCATCAAGCACTTAACAATAACAACCACCACCAAATTCATGCGCAACAACAGCAACTGCAACTGCAGCAGCAACAACTCCATCATCAGCAACCAAATAATTTTAACAGTAACACATTTCTAATACACACAAACAGCATCAGCAACAACAGCCATAGTCATAGTCAGGGTCAGGGTCAGGGTCACAGTCATAGTCACAACAATAGTCGCAGCCGCAGCCGCAGCCATAGTCGCAGCAATAGCCAAAGTGCTAGCAATGGCGGCGGCGGTGGCGGTGGCGGTGGTGGCGGCGCGTCGAAGAAAGGTCGCGGCGGTGGTGTTGGCGATGGCAACAGCAACTATCCCAGCGCGAGCAAAAATAGCACATTAACACGAATACTTTATAGTCCGAAGAGTAGCAATAAGATCGGCTCAACTACGGGCAATGCGATTGTGGTGGCAACCGAGATGTTGCAGCGTCAGCAATCGCTGCCACAAACGCATGCCGCAAATTTGCACGGCGCGCAGCATTATTATGACGACAGCACCGCCAAGGCGGACCAGCTTTATACGAACAGTAATCGGCGACAGTTCTTGAACGGCACAACATATCAACAACAGCAACAACAGCAGCAAGTTGGCACACCGAACTCGTCGACGCACGACAACACAACCTCGTCGCTCTCGTACGCTTCGCTGCAGAATTCCAATTTGAATTTGACGCAGAGCTTGCGCGGTGTCGGCGGGGGTCCGGGTGTTGGATTCGGCTACACCGGCACCGGCGAAGGTAGTGTGGGGGGTAATCGTATAGGTGGCGGTGGCGGTGGTGTTGGTGTTGGTGTTGGTGGTGGTCATATGGGTGGCGGTGGCATGAGTATGGGCGCGAGTGTGGGCGGTGGCAGTGTGGGTGGATATGGATGCGTCGCTGGCGGCGGCGGCGGCATGACGTCCGCGTCGTCGCAGGCCACGCTCAGTCCGCTTAGCAATAGTCAGTTCAGTCTCAGCAATAGTCTGAATAATAATTATAGTAATCATAGTGGCAACAACAACAACAACAATAACAACAACAACAACAATAACAATAACAACATTGTCTTAAATAATCCCACTAACTATATGAACAATAACAATAATAACGGTAGCATGGGCAGCGGCATTGGTGGCGGCCATTTTGCGCGCATACACGCCAAACCCAAACCACCCAAGTCCACCAGCTATAGCAGTTTCATAAATAATGGCAGCGGCGCTGCGAGTCTGAATGGCAGTAGCGTAGGCACCGGCGGCTCCATGACCAACGTTCACCGTCCCGATATCAAATATACACAAATGTCCAACGAGCGTTTGTCACGCAACCTGGAAGAGGGTCTGGAAGATGATAACTTCTCGTTGCAAAATTTCAAAACCGATGATGGCATCACATATGTGCCCTTTCAGAAGCCAACACCGGGCGCGCTCTTTATTGGACAAAATAATAATCCTTCGTATGTGTCCTTGAACTCATACGCCGGCGCACAGATGTCGCCTAACAATAACAACAATGCTAGTCCAAATACAATAAATAATAATGCTCTGCCACAATTTGCGCGCAGCATTTCACAGTTGGCGCCACCACCGCCGCTGCCAGAGAACGGTGGCGCTGGTGAGATACTTTTAGAACGCGGCGCTGTGCTGCAACCAGCCTACAATTATCAGCATCCGCATGTGCAACAACATATGCTAATGCATTCACCGGGTCCACCACACATCCAACAACAACTACAGCAATCGATTCAGGGTGTGTCGGGCGCGCAGTCGCAGCATTCGCCACAGCCGCTACTAAATCCTGCCAATCGTTTTCTCTATCAGCAGAACGGCCTACCATTCCATCCAGCCTACAATAAGCCCATACCAGTGCCACCGCCGGTACCCACGCATACGTCGCCGCCCATATCTGCGCCATATCAGTCGCACCTGATGAGCCCCGTCGCCAAGCAGCCGCCACGACCCACAAACATTCCATTGCCCACCATACCGACACATTCATTCGACACACCTATTTCACCCTCAGAGGTTACGCCTCCACCACCTCCTGCGCCACGTCCACACATTTTTCAACCACGTTCCGGTCACGCGCCATACCCGGATCTCTCACCGGAAGTGACCGAAAAATATGCCATGCCCACACAATATGTACCGCGCTCTCCGGTCGCTTCGCGCATTGCGCGCCGTCAGCGTCAACAACAACAGCAACAATCGCATAATTACCACCACCATCAGGCAGCACAGCCGGCGGCGCATCACGTGAATACGTCAGCGAATTTTTGCGATCAAGTGCGTGACGCGCCGCCCGGCTACATAGTGGACGCAGGCTTCAGCATTGTGCGCGCCAAGAGTTATGATCGTTTAGCCTCCGCGTCATCCACAACGGGTTCGATACGTCGTGAGGCCAAAGCTGTTGACGCGCAGTCACAGCAGCAACTGGCGCAAGTTAATGCCGAAGCTGCGCCGCATGTAAATCGGCGTAGCGGCCGACGTGATGCCGCCGGTCGTGTGCGCCCACGTTCCTATTGCAATTCGATGTCGGGTGGTGAGGGCGTAATACGCGGTAGCTTAGTCTACGAGCGGGATTTCGCGGTACAAAGTGGCGTTGTTGCCACTGGTGACGCTGATGGCGCTGATGACGCTGATGGTGGTGGCGGCGTTAGTGCTGGTAGTGGCGTAGGTGAAGGTCGCGGAAATGTTGGCGGTGATCAGTTGGCATAGGCAGAGGCTGGGAAAGTGAGTAGTACAGTGTTGGATACACAAAAGGTACGAAGTCTTAATGATCGTACGCGTTATTGAGTTAGAAAGAGGTAGCTTTGCTAGACAGTGCTGAACAGGGACAAAATGGCAGTTTGCTATGCGTTTTTTAAAAGGTTTAAATTAGATTTAGATTGAAGGCAAAATAATTTTAGAAGGAATGAAACTTTCAGAGAACTCAATATCATTGAGTTGAGACGTAGAAAGCTTTCCATGCGCAAAAGAAGACTAAATATGGAAAAACAGGAGATTAGAATTTGAAATTATATATTTCGAAATTGAATTAGGTCCAAAAAGCTTTAACATTTTTGTTCTTGATGAATATTTTAAACAAAAATATTCGTGTGACTATGTATATAATAGTAAAACGGCCTAAGCGTAACTTGCTGTAGGATCACTTGATTTACTAGATTCGTCAAGTCGAAGCTTTGAGAAAACTCTAAGCTAAAGGGATCAGAGTATTTTTAATAAAATAAGCTAGAATGAAAGTTTATATAGGTTATTAAATTTGAGCAGATCTATTTGCCAGGCACTTTTCACTTTCCAAAACCGTTTCATATTGCACTTACTGCCTCCCCAAAGTCACTGAGAACTGCCACATTTTCTGAGAAACATTCGCAACTAAAAGCTTTCATTTCATTTGAATATTTTTGACCTCTATTGCGAAGCTTTCATCTTTCGTACTCAATTTCATTGCTTCTTCCTCGTTCTCTCATTTCTCTCATTCAGTCGCTCATACTCATACATGTAATTTTGTTTGCATTTCCATGTCACACCATTAAATTTTTGTTTGCATTTTACTCTCGTTTTTTACTTTTATTTAAAGAAAATAATTTCCATTTTCTAGACTGGTAGACTACGATTGCTGAGTTGATTTATAGCTCTCATATGCGACACTTTAATGGTTACATGGTTGTTAAAGCTTCTATCAAACACTCTCTCTCAGCTGCTCAAATGCGCGCTTTCTCACACAAACTCAGCGTGCGCTCTCAAACATACACGCTCTCTTTCTCACTCACTTAAATGAAAAGCTACCGTAACTAAGCATGCCTGCGCTTTCATCGTTCTCTCTCTCTCTCTGCGCGTCATTGTTGTTGCGCGAAACTAGCGTATATACAGTAACGTTGCATGTGCTGATGTTGCTGTTGCTACTAAAACGATGTTGCTGCAACATATTACTAAGTGCAAAGAAATCACATTGCCAAGCGGCTACAAAGGAAAAAAATGTATGTAAATGCCATGCGAATTTTGTAGCGAAGTTCAAAAATGTTAAATAATTTTAACCTAATGGCATGAAAATGTTTGCAAACCAAAAAATAGAAATAAAAGGAGAAACAAAAACAATAAAAAATAATTTCATGTTGTGTACTAAGAATGTGTTAATCAAAATTTTTGAGAAAAAAATGTTTCAAAATATTTGGTGTTGTTAGTGTGTGTATTAAAAATTACTTTTTTTTAACCTGAACACAAATACACACATGTATACATTTATAAAATATATGTACATTTTCTATTTCTCTATTGTAAATTGACATTGTAAATTATTTTTATGTTATTTAACGAACACATGCATATACTTATTTACTTATTTGTTTGTATACGTACATATGTATGTATGTACATAATATATATATATACTTTATATATATATACTATATTGTATGTACAATAACCTTAGTTCTTGAAATAGTACTGAAATGGGTATTTGGTTTGTTTCTAACGGACTTAAAGCAATAACTTTTTTAACTGTTTGAAAACGCTCACAAAACCCGAGCCACAAAATACGATTAGCTTAGCTTTAATGTAAAGTTTAAGTTTTTAAGCCCCAACGACTGCGTTAGCAACATGTATACAATGGAAAAATGTTGCTAGTGCTGATAATGATGAAACTATGTTGCTAGAGTGTTGCAGGAGAGGAAAGAGAGTGGCTATATATAATTGAGATATTTTGGAAAGTGAAATATATTTGAAAAGGACAAGCGGAGTTAAACTTTCGGATAGATGAAAGATCAGCTTAAACTAAAGATGTAGCATTAAGATTTGAAAAAAGGAATGCTAAATATTAAAATAGTGCAGAAAAAATTTTTTGATAGAGGGTGAGAGAGATCAACATTGAGATTAAAAACAAATTTTTTTGTTATTAAAAAAGTGCAGAAAATTTGTTCTAGGGAGAGAGTGAAAGTTTTACGTTAGGAGAAAGTAACAGAAAAAAGATGGGAGTAAAGAAAAATGATGAATGATATGAACAGAACGAAACGGAGAGGCAGTAAAGCTTTGGTGAAAAAGAGGAAAGGCAGATAAGGTTTTTTTTTTAAAAAAAACTGTAAATATAAAGGCACAGATAAGACATAAATATAGAGACCGATACTGTTAGTGATTTAGATACAATTAGAGATACAGAAAGAGAAGTGAATACAGATAAAGAGATGTGCAGGGCTTCAGCTACTGGAATAGATGCAGATACAATACAGATTCCTATACAGAAATAATATTGATTCAAATAAACATTCTTATAAAGCGAAACAGCCTGATATCGGTATACAAAGACCTATAGCTACGTGTCCATACTAGAACTCGTTGGAGGTACAGATATAAATGCATACATCTGTGCAGATTGGTCCATCAATTCAGATATTATGATATATCTATTACAGATGCTGATATACAAAAAGAAAAATTTCCGAAATCTGGTGTAGAAACAGTTATATGTGTATATTTCGGATATTGAAACAGTTATAACATGAATTATCTGTACTAAATCTAATACAATAATTAGAAGTAAATGTTTTGGAACTATCGATAAATAGTTATCGGTACCTATAATACCGTTAAATATACAAATGAAACATTGATACCGTTATAGACTCTGCATTAGTATGTATGGTTCCATATGCAAACCTCTGTGTACGCTACATAACAGCGGATACAATAACTGGTAGAGACAAAGAAATAAATACATATGTAAAAGAAAATAAAAGAATAATTATGGATGTACACGAGAAATAGATAAAAATTATTTGTATGAAAAATGGTTTAATGGTTTAATATTTATTCTTGAAAAAAAAAGCGTTTTCAAGTTCATTTTGTATCAGTTATTTAAAAAAAATGTATAAAATTCTATGATTTATTTCTAATATCTAAATTTCTAAAATATTGCCTTAGTAAGCATTTAGGCCTTAAATCTTTAATAAAGCAATAAATATTTGCTGTTTTTCCACAAATTTTGTATGAAGAAATTTTCAGTATGGCTTTCCTTTAATAAATTTTGATCTCACTTCAAGAAATAATTGAAAATTTAATGAATATAAACACAGTGCTGCCATTTTGAAAGTATGTTTTCGCAATGTGAGATTTTTGCATTAGTTTGATACAAAAAATAAATAGTTAAAAGCCATATTTTATATAAATTTAAAAGTATTTTTAGTTATTTTCTTATGAATATTAATATGAATATGAATACAAAAATATGGTTTTCTTGAGATCTTCATGTAAAAAAATACGCAAAATTCAAAATTTAAACATGAAAATTAATTCAAAAAATATAATTTAAAAGTCTAAAGCGATTTTTAGGTTAGAATTAATTAGCAAGTGGTGCGTCTGTTGCAAGCAATCAACAGCGGCTCCAGACTTTGGCGTAGTTAGTATGTAGCAACAAGAATAATAATTGAAATTGCCTTGGTAAGCTATGTCTATAGTTAAAGCTTAGATATGTATGTATGTATTAAATAAATGTATTGAAAATAACTGCATAATTATACAAAAAAGAATATATGTATTTAGACCTGAATAAAATGAAATGATACTTGAAATATGCCGAGCCCTCTCACCTGATTGCCCTTGTATGAGCGTAGAAGAAGCTAGAAGCGAGTTGAAATTTATTTTTTACGCGTTGTTTTTTTTTTTTAAGGGACTAATTGAAAAGAAAATATATTGACAAAAACAACAACAACAACAAAATAAGTAATGTTCTTTTAATTTCAACTGTGATATACATATATATGGAAGTTGGAGTATATAAAAGTTAATATAGATGAGCAGAAAGCGAAAAAGTAAATAATATTAATTATATTTAGCTAGTAAAGTGATAGAAGGAAAAGCTGATTAAAAAAACAGTTACAAATATTTTGCATAGAAAGCGATTTATATAATTATTTACTTGCGATTGTCTTGCGCAATACACTACAGCAGGAGTGGACAGTTAGAGCGAGTAAGAGGGAGAGAACATGCAGCCTAATGCAGTGTACACACTTGATGGTTTTAAGAGTTATGAGTAATATTTCTTGAAACAAAAGATTTCTGTTATTTTGGAGGCTTAAAAAAAAGAATCTAGAAAAAAATAAAAATTATTAATTGAAAATAAAAAAAGATAAAAGGATTTTTTTCTTATAATTATTTGCTTTTTTTATATATATTTTAACTAAGGATTGGAAAAAAGAATATTTAAAATATTTTGTATTAATGGTTTTATATCAAGTGTGCACACAGCTTAATATGCTGACGTTCTAAATATTAATTACAAGTAGTGAAGGATGAAAGTGTAGTAATCGAGAATCAAAATTTTATATTTACAAAATTAAACAATAAAAATTAATAAGTAAACACCGTGTGTAGTGATTATTTGAAAAGGAAAATAATACTGAAAATAAAAATATTATATTAAAAGAAAAAAACATTAAAATCACTAAAAAAAATAACATCTCAAAAAGAATTGTAATGATTTGTAGTTGCCTTTTTGCATAACAATAATTACATTGCACGCAAATAAAACGTAAACAAATAAATTTAAACAAAAAAATAAATACATACACTAAGCATTCAGAAAAAAAAAAATTTGAAAACAAACATTAAAGCAAATCTAAGAAGTGAAACAAAAACTACAAACACTTTCAAACTTAAAATATTTACTATTGTTGTGTAGCTGCAACACCAACATATATATATGTATGTATGTATTTGATTATTATGTGTGTCGGCTGATTTAGCTCTTACCCAACATTAAATCACTGTCTCTTTTTAAAGAAAATAAAGAAAAGAAAATCAATTAAAATAATTAAAAATGTTAAAATTGCAAAAGAAGTAAACAAATCTATGAATAGACACACATACATACATAGTTGGTAAATTTTTTATAATTAAACTTACCAACACTAATACACGAATAGTTAAAAGAACATTTTAATTGAGCTAAACTTAAAACGAAAGATGAACTTACTATATTAAATGTTGTTGTAAAACACGAAGCAGCATGAATGCAAACTATAATTTAAATATTAAAGAAAATACTAAGAAAATAAGAAATAAATACTATTAGTTAAAAACTGAGTATCAGACATACAAAAAAACTAATAAATATACACGAATTGAAAAGAATTAGTAAGAAATGATGTTTCAAATAAATGTTTACCTTTTTTTCAAACTATACACAAGAAAAAAAGCATTGTTGTAATTCTTCTTAGACTTGTTCTTCTAATTTTCATGCTTAATTCAGGTACTTCAACGGCGATTTTGAGTACGAATATTTAATTTTTCTTAACAATATGCTTCGAAATATATTTTTTCATTTTGTTTTGAAATTTATAGTTTTTGGTATTTAAAAAAACTTTTTTTTGTATTTTAAATTCCTGATTATAAACTTTTACACATCAAAGCTAATAATTTTTAGGCTCTCTTTGAAAAATTATTTGTTTAATTATTTGTATTGGGTTGTTCGGAAAGTCATTTCGTTTTTTCCCGCCAGAGGACTTAATTACGTTTTTTCGAAACTAACTTCACACTTAAGCCCCATAACCATTATATGTCATGAGAGCTGATATTGCAAGGCTTGTGTGTGAAAAAGTTCTATTAATTCTATCCAGTAGTTTTTGGTTGGTGCCTTTTTAAATATGGAGAGCAATAAGCAGCATTTTCGTCATATTTTACTTTTTAACTTCAGAAAAGGTAAAAATGCTGTCCAAGCGAGAAAAAAATTGACGGATGTGTATGGAGAAGGCGTGTTAACAGTACGCCAGTGCCAGAACTGGTTTGCAAAATTTCGATCCGGCAATTTTGATGTCGAAGATGCACCACGGTCTGGAAGGCCGGTCGAAGCTGACAAAGGCATTAGTTGATGCAAATCGGCGAATCACCACACGAGAGATCGGTGAGAGGTTAAATTTGTCGAATTCAACTGTTTATGGCCATTTGAAAGGCATTATACGAAAACTGTCTTTCATGTTCCCCAAAAAAAACGAAATGACTTTCCGAACAACCCAATACTTTATAGTGCATCAAATGAAGATTTCAACAACCATCCAAGTCCTGTAATTCACAGCCTAGCGGTTCTCTTATTGTCTACATATTATCTGTAACAGATCCAATTAAGAAGAAGAGGCTTTTGCTGACTTTTAGATTTTTACATTTCAGGTGTAGCTCTCCCTAATATTCCCATTGAGTTTCTCATTAACTTCACCACAGTACCACAAATTTTTAGTTAATTTTACAAGCTTTCTGATTAGATATGTGTTAATTTTTGACTTGGATATGCAAATATTTTGCGGATTCTTACTCCAAAGAGCTGCCACCGGATTCCTTGCTTTCTTGAGTTTACTGAAAAAAACATTCTATACACGCCGGAATGGTTTTGTCGGAAGAATCTTCACGACAGACGTAAACATTTAAGAGAGGTTCTCTCTCAGCAGCTCACGAGAGACGGTTTTGGCAATGACCGCAGCGCGGATCGAATAGAGATAACAATTTATTTGTGTAACTCACCAACAAAAACTTTGCCATTATTTAACGACCAATACTCTCTTGGAAGCTTAAGAGAGAATTTTTTTGCGAATATATCGATACAATTTTGGCATATCACTTTTACTCACCATAGAAAATTTTCTCTCGTTTCTATTAGAGAAGTAGAGTTAATATTTAATGCATGATGCTCGATTTTCGATCGCGATAAAATTAAAAGAATTAATATTTATAATAGTCTCTCGGTACATAAAATTCCGGTGTATGTTTCGGACATGAAAAAATTCCTTTTGAAAAAATTGCTCGCGATTGGAGTTTGTAGAACCTTATAATGCGGTTTGCCAATGGGAGATTGAATCACCCACCAATGGCTGAAGCAAAGCATGAAGAAAAAGTTAAATTTTCCTCGCTGACTGCCACGATGTAGATTTTTTCACCCTGCTAGAAATTATAATCAAAATATATTCTGCATAAAGCGTCTAATCTAAACTTTAGTTTATATAACGAAGCAAAAGAATTCATTCCAGTAGTTCAAGGAATTCTTTATGCTTTCTTTCTCTCTCATAACACCTATTTACATCTATTTAAAAAAATTTTTGCCTAAAAGTGGACTTTTCCTACTCAGGTGCACAGAGTAAATTTTCTAGTACTTAAAGTACACTTTCAGGGGATATGAAATAAAATAGATTAGTTTGGGTAAATATGCATTTGGTTGTATATTAATTGTACAATATATATATTTTATTATTATTACTTTTTTTACGGTTTTCGGTATTCTTTTTTTTAAACATGTAAACAACTCTTTATTTTACTTTAACTTGTGCTAACCACCCTGTTTATAATTTTTTTGTTTGTAAAATTTTTCTCAACTTTGTTTACTTTTGGTTATTTGTGCTAATGAACTAAGTAAAATGTAGGAAAAAGCTAAAAACAACAACAATCGACTAACTAGCAGGTAACTGTGTGCAATTATTGAATGAATAATAATATATATGTACGTGCATAGCATGCCGCAACCACACGCACAAACTGCAACAAATGTTAATAACCCCCTCTTCTTTTACTTTTCGCTTCACCTCCGTTGAATATACAGTAAGGCATGTTAACAAGAAGTCTAAGCATCGCCAATCGCTCTATTCCATCGAATTCGGACCGAGCATCGATACGATACGCAGTCGTGCCGACACCATACTCGACTACGACGATCACCTGCATAGCCGCGACGATGGCGGCGAGTTGTCACCGAAGCCGATGACACCGCGACGCGTCAAGCGCCGTTCGGTGATGGCGCGCGGCACGAACAACCGCCAATCGACCACTAGTCGGCGCAGTCATCATGGACGCGAGCGCGGCGAAGGCGGCACACATGGCAGCAGCAGCAGCGGTGGCGGTACACATCCACGCAACAGCACACGCAGCTCGCGACGGAAATATCAACAGAATCCCGTGACTAAACTCCTGGACCAACAACAATTGCAACTGCAACAGCAACAGCAGCAACAACAGCAACAGCACCTTCATCATCACCATCCACATGGCGGGCATCATGGACAAGCCAAACAGCAGCTGGGCTCATTCCAGCACAAGGAAGTACCAGCACCGTTGACGGCCTCGAATTTGCAGACCTTAAATCAGGAAATAATAAATAATACAAGTGGCAGCACGATTGTAGGCGCCGCGGCAGCTGATGCCAGCGGTACAATGAATAATATTTTACTGAGTGGTGGCAGTCTCACGAAGACCAATAATAACCATTATCATAGCTTCCATAAGAATATACCGCCCGATCCCATTTACTACAACACCAATGCGCAGACGGGTCTCTATCAACAAGCATGGCAATCGAATTCGCAATCCCCAATTGTGGGTGATGAACCACCGCCTACACCCACCCTGACGCCCACACTGGCGGGTCACTTCAATCCGACTTATCAACATTCGGCGACGAATCTAAATGATGTAGAACACGTTGACGAGTTGTACAACAATCGCCCGCCTTCGGTACGTTCCAGTTATTCGAATTTCCATGGCACGCGCCCGCTCTCGTCGTATTTGTCGAACTCAACTACTACGGAGAATGTATTCGCCGGCTTAACTGGTGCTGCACAGACGCCGACTGCTGGTACGCAGCAGGCGCAGCAGCAGCAACAGCAATCACAACATTTGCCAACTCTGCCACCATTGCCACCACATGTGGCACCTGCTACACCACCCTTGTATCAGACGAATCCGCTGCATCAGCATCCGCATGTGGCGGGACAACAGCATATACCGCCCTTGCCATCGCCAAACTTTCCCAGCACGCCACCACAGAATATACAATTCGGCAAGCGAACTGCCTCGCGTGAGAGTATAAGATCCATGGCGTTCCTGAATAGTGGGCCGCCGGCCTACAATCTCAATTACCATACACCACCGGACTCTGAGACGGCTATGTAGTTGAAGGAGCATACAATTTTAGAACATAAGGGAGAGTAATTTATGGAAGATCGGTAGCAAAGAATTGACCAAACGCATTTATTTTGGTTACGAAAAAAACAAAGACCGTCCAACATGACTGGATTTAAAAAGTTACTTTGTAAACTATTTAAACTAAATTAAGCTCTACAAATACATGCATACAAATATGCCTATAAGCACATACTGTGCCTAAAGTTTGACAGTTATTATATGCTTTCACTAAGAAAAAGCTTACAGGAGAAATATATTTTGACGATAAGCTTTTATATCATGTTTTCTAAAATCTTTCGGATTTAAGTCAATATATTTTGTTATCTAATAATAGTAAAAATATCGTATCATTAAAGCTTTCCCAAAAGAGGTGCTTTCACATTCACCCCAAATGTGACATTTAAATAAACTTCAACTGGAAAGACTTGAAGTGAAAGCTTTTAAGAAAATCGAATAATTCGAAGTAAGAAAATACTTAGTCTGAGAAAGCTTTTGCTTTAACTTTGTACTACTTAACTGAACACTATTATTTATATTTATATTTCTAATTTGTGCCTTTAAATAGTAATCACTTTCATATGACAAAAGCTTTCAACCGCTTTGAACTTTAAGCTCTTTCAGATAAAAATGATCAAACATAACAATGCCTTCAGTTGATACAAAATAATAAAATAATAAAATTAAAGATTTGCATTATAAAAATTTAATATTTACTTAGTGAAAGCTTTCATTTCTTTAGTGCTGAAAGGTGTTTTCGAATAAAACTATGATTTCGAATAAAGCTTTAATTTTATAAAGTTTTCAAAATATTTAAAATTGTTATTATTTTATACATAACATTTGGATTTATTTTCCTCAATTTACTGCAAAACTTTTTATTTTGATCTTGAGGAATTTAAACTTTAACTTTATGAAATCGTGGAACTAAAGAAATTTCTTGAGTAAAAAACTAAATTTTTTTAAAGTTTTTATATAAACTTTTTTATTCGTAGCACTTAATTTGCAATAAATTTTTTTAAAAGGTTGAGCTTTCATATTTAATAGCAAACAGCTTATAAGACATACAAGAATTTTTTTTTAATAAAAGGCTTTATTTGTATCTAATAATTTTAAATATATTTTTAAAACCTATTTAACTCCTTTACCCTTTTTACTATTTTACTTTAGTACAACATTTGTGAAATTTTTAAAGCTTTTGGAGAAGCTTTGATCTCAAAAATTATTTCCTATATATGCATTTCTATGGAAGAATAATTTTTGGCATAATTAGTTATTTATTTGAAGAAAAATTAATCCCTTCAAATAAGTTTTCGAATTGATAATAAACTCGAATCAAAAAATTAATTTACTTTTGTAAAATTAAGAGTTTTTGAATTGGTTTGAACAAATTAGTTGAATTTCGAAAAAAATTACAAGTTATTTAAGTGGTTGGACTTCCATTATAAATTAAAGTAAAAAAGTATAATAATTTAATAACTAAAAAAATTTACATACAATAATATATTTACATGCCGAGGTGCAGTTTTCTATGCTGAAACTCTGCAGATTTTCATTTTATATACAAGATAACTGTTTAATTGAACTTAAATCACTTAGTAATTTAAATTAGTCATCAAATACATAAAAAATTACTTAATTAATTTAGAAATGTACTTCTAAATAGTTTCTTTATTCAATTAGGAACTTGTATTAGGTGATAATTTATAATTAATAAAACCAAAGTAATAACTGTAAATAGTAAAAAAAATCGAAAATAGTTTATTTTAAGAACATTATGACAAATAGAATATTTTTTATTGTACGACAACGAAATCATATGTAAAATTATGTAATTTTGAAGAATTATGAAATAAAGATCAATTAAAAAATAAAAGCATGGTATTATATTCTTTTTTTCTAACAATTAGTGGTGGGAGATTTAGAAAAACATTTGTTGAATTACGCAAAAGAATTGTATTTTATTTATTATAATATTTGAAATATCCATAAAATTTTCATTTTTTGAAACTATTCCAAAATTTATAACTGGGGTCATTAAATACAAAATGAATCAACATTCATCGATATATCTAATCGATTTGCCAAGTGGCACTATTTCGACGCGTTGTTTCGCTGTGAAGGGAATCCAGGGGATAGATTCAAGATTCAAATTAGGGACTCAAGATATGTGTTATTCTCCATTCGCCAACTTTTGAGTTTTTGCGAGCCTCTAGACACTCAAAACCAGTTTCTGTTAAATTCAAAATGGCGCTGAAACCTAAAACATCTGTTTGGGTTCGTTTTTTAGTAGTGAAATTGTTCCGCCTCTCAGTTGGACCCAATGAGAAATTTTTTATAACTTTTGGAAGATTTATAATCAACCAAAGAAGTAAAGTTCCGAAGCGATTTCATTTAGGTGCTCCTATCAAACAACTGAAACGTCTGCCGCAGGTTAGCCTTTTAAAGTCTGAAAAAATCCCCGCACAAAGTAAAATATATTTCCACCAACATGATCGAAAATTATTTAAAACATATTTAAATAATAATATAAAATACTCTGGTAGTCGCACCCGTAGCAGTTTCCCTTTGAAACTATATTTTTCGCTCTGTAAATCAGTTTATATACATTTAGCCATCACTGTCAGACACTTGTCTTGGGTAACAAATAAATCTAGCTTGTTAGCAAATACATGATCCAAATAGTGGGAAATGAAATGTCTTAGCCAAGACATAAACCGATTTCAAATACTGGCACGCATTGTTTATTATATTGGGTATTTTGATGTTAGAATACTGTAGCTAAATTATTTGACCATAAATATAAAGAATATATTTCATTTATTTGGGTTGAACTCAAGTTATAATTGGGAAACCCCTTAAACCTGACTATACTTAAAAAACCAAAAAAAAGCAAATAAGTTTACTGGCGACAAAAAGATTGTGAGAAACTTATCGAGAAGTCTTGTGGACTTTGTGTTATTCTAAAATTTCAGAATTATGAAAAGGGAAACCCTTTTTCACGGCAAATTGATGAAACTGTATCGAAACACGAAATTCACGATTAATTATTTCGAAAGAAGAAAACAATGAGCTTAAGGGATTCTATATTGGAAAAAATATATTACAATTTTTTATACTTAGGCTTTTGAACAGATAAACCTGGTACAAGAACCCTCGTTTGAGGGAACAATTGTGTTGGTGGAATCACTGAAAACAAAAGGCCTTTACGACGTCCCCTCGGAGCGGACCAGTATCTTTATCCAGCAAAGGACAACAACAGCAACAACAAGAACGCTAGGTCTATAGTAGGCATCCTTTTTACAGGTGTAAGGATCGCATTGCGCACAAATCCAAAACTTGTCAAAGTAGGAAAATATTCCACAGTCTTGACCAAAAATGGAATGCTGAAGCCCACCTAAAAAGGTAGCCTTAAATATGTATTACTGCTGCCACTTTCATTTATGTAACAAATAGAACCTCAACTTATACAATTTAATTACAAAAGTAACGAGTTAATTGCAGTATTGCTTATTACAATTACAGCTTTTCGCCAATGCTCCAAGTTAATTGTCCTTCAAAGGACACCAGATTCAAATAATGCATGAGTTGTGTGACAATGATTGATTTCAATCTACACGCATACACTTGTGCAACATGCAAAAAAAGACGACCGTTACACATACTTGCCACACATATTTATAATAAAAGAAAATTGGTTGCATTTTACGAATTGGCCTCTGTGCTGCAACAGCTCACTTCATTTCACTTCACCCCACATTGTTGTCTAGCTAACAGAGATGCAGCTCAATAAACGATTGCAACAACAACAACAACAAAAAATAACAGTTGCAAGCTGTTAACTGTTATATATTGTTGTTGGTGCAACATTTTGCATTGACGACGATAAAATGAACTTTTTGTGTAATTAAAATGCTCCAAATGAACTGAGCAAACTTTTTTTTTTTTAACAAGAAGTCGATCAATAAGTATTTTGACTGGTAGTGGATAGGTAAGGTAATGGTAGCAGATATCTGATAGGAAATATCATAGTCTTATTATTTTAAATGCATGTTTGTAGATTAAGTTATTTATTGCCAAATCTATGACTTCGACATTTAAAATGAAATTATATCAAATATAATACTTACAAGCTATAAGATGTCACGTGCTTTAGGAGTTTGTATGGCGGCGAAAATCACTAAGGCTAGACTTTATATTAGTTCTATAACTATATTCGTGAGATTTTTTTTTAAGCAAATTTTGAATTTTTATTTAAAAAAAAACATGTACAATAGTATTATTGAAAGTGTTGTTGAACATGATCCCATCTTTCTGGCCACTATTGGATTCCATTCCAAAAGAACTGCGTCGGCTTGGCGGCCAAGAATGACTCAAGCCAATTTCTGATACCCTGTTGTGATGTGTACCGTATTCCAGTGGCTTGGGGCTTGGGCTACAAGGCGGGTGAGGCAAAATTTCCTGGCCGCTGTTTTCCAAATAGTGTTTAACCGGTCTTGCAACATGAGGCCGAGCGTTGTCATTATGGAAAATGATTTCCTCGTGTCTAGTCGCAAATTCGGTGCATTTTTCGGCATTTTTCGATAATCACTCGCTTCAATTTGATGAGTTGTTGTCGGCAGCGTTTTCTATCAGTAGTTTCACCCGGTTTTAGAAGCTCATAGTACAGCACGCTCATCTGATCCCACCAAATACAGAGCATTACCTTGGCGTCATGCATATTTAGCTTTGCCGTTGATTCGGCTGGTTGGCCACGATTATATCCGGCTGCTTTTAAAATTTTTGAAACGGCTGCTCGAGTGACTCTCGAAGATTCTGTGAGCTCTTCTTGTGTTTGTGACAATTCATTCTGACATTCTCCATTGTGAACCAATCTTCATCTTGAAATTTTTTTTTGGCCTGGACGTTCTTTCTCTTCCAAACCAAAATCAACACTTTTAAATCGTGCAAACTACCATGAACTTTTGGCACGTTCGCTCAGCTAAACCATGTTCACCATAAACTTCCACCAAAATGCGATGATTTTCAGTTGAGGGCTGACTTTTTCTTCATATTAAATTAATGAAGAAGAACTCGTCATAAAAACACTTTTTAAGGCACAAAGTTCGACATATTTGAATGAAAAACTATTATTGTTGTTTATACTTCAAATGAATGACATATACTGAAAAAGAGGCACAAGGACAGTCGCTTTCCAGCGCATGTTCGGCATGTTGGAACAATGGAATAATAATCAAGTTACGCCATCTCTTGGCAAACCGCACGAATATAGTTACTCCTGTGATTGAAAAATGTTTTTGTTAAAATATATGAATTTTTTACTCGATATTTTTGAAGACTCAAATGTTTTAATACTTTCGCATAAGACTACTTCCACGTTAGATCAGTTTGTCTTCCGAACCGCTTATATTAAGGACATAAGTATTCACAGTATTCTTCAATAATGTTATAGTGTTGTTTTCAGTAAAGTTTCCAGGTTATTTTTCAAAACCGACAGTGTGATCGAAAAGTTCGAGACTTTTGTTTGATTACCTTAAGAACCAAAAGACTAAGGCTATTGCGGTAAACCTTATTTTATAGTCGAACAAAGTCATTTTATGGATTTCTTTCATGATTTTTTTGATGATTGACACTTTTGGACGTCCACTTCGATAGTCAAATGGATTAAACGGAATTTAACAAAACACTTAAGAATTGTTGTTTCGCGTAGCACGGAGCCCAGATAACACTCAACAAGCTAATTTTTATAAAAAAAAATAGTGTTTCATTAACAATCGTATTTAATTTTCATCCATTTTTTTCCAAAATAGTAAATTTGCGTTATTCAGAATGCTACTTCATGAACCAATTGTCCAACCGCTGATAATTTTTGAAGATCGAAGGTCGAACTTAGTTGCTTTTCAGCCAGCCTGGTATGTACTCGTTCTTCAACGGCCATTATCTCTTCTTCTGTTTCCCTGTGTTTTCACACGATCTTTTTGCTGGATTCTAATTCCATCGGAGGCAATATCAAACTACCTGACCCTAAATGCTTCCGACCGAAAGTGTTTTTAGTGTACAACAACACTTTTCTTAGTCAAAATTAAAATTGCGTCAATAATTCAAAGTCAATAATATGAAATTTTGTTCTAAATACTGCGAAATCACATTCAATTCACAATTACAATGTTATAAACTGAAGGTCACACAAACACACACACACACACATATACAAGTCTAAAATGTATGCACATAATGAATGCAAAATTTCACAATTATTATTTGACTACCGAATTTTCACCTGCACAAATGGGTCGATGCGAAATTACATACACCGATTCACCAATGTATACATACATACATATATATAAGCACGCATATGGAGAAGCATAGCTCCTTCTTTCATACTTTTGAAATTAATTGAAATTCAAATATTTGTACGAATGCATGCATACATACATACGCAAAAGCTTTCACACGCCAAAAGTCAACCGCATAATATTCTAGGAATATATATATATATATAAGTACGCTTTGTAAACACACATACACATATGCAAATACTAGCGTGGTGGAATAATTCGTAATGTGGTCTTTGGTATTCGGCGCATTTCGTTTGCACCTCACTTTTCGGGGCACAAAGCACATAATGCACAACAACAACAACAATAACCGTGAACCGATAGCAGCGAGGAGTCCACTGAGGGGTTAAAGGAAGACAGTTGAAATTTCTTTGCCAAATTATGCGATAAACATGTTTACCGAAGCATTGTGCTCCTGCATTAGCAAGGCAGGCGACGAGGAAAACAATAGGCAGCAACAACAACAAAAACATGAAAACGGAAACTTTGGAAAATATGCAACGAATTGACGATTTGTTAGTTGCCCCTGCTGGCCTTCAAAACAATACAAAATATATACATATTTGTTCACGACGTTCAGCTACTTTGACTTCTGCTCGTTGCTAGGAGGGGACAATGGGGCGCCAACTGTTCCATAGATTTGGTCTAAGCAAAAAGACTTCGTTTCACTCGATTTCTGGTTTTTTTGTTTTTTTTGATTTTTGCTTTTTGCTTTTTGCTTTGCACTTCAATGTTTTTTGTTGTGTTTTCTTCTTCTTTCCTTTAATGTACCGAAAAACTGCTGGACTGAGGCTAAATAAAGGACAATGCAAGGAATGAAAACAGTTAAGTTATGTTTTTATTTGTTTTGGTGCCAAAAGTGAAATTCTTCCAGTGCTTTTATTATATTTTGTTTGTGTAATTGAGCAGGTGAAATTTGTTGAATGTTTATTTAACGCTTGACTGAATGAATTCTCAGTTGGCGATTTTATTTTGTTGTGCTCTGAGGGTTCCAACTGCAATTGCATCCTTGTGAAACGAAGTTACCTGTTTCTTGCTTGTGCTTTAAGATTGCAGATCGATGAGTGTAAGAAAATCTGTGTTGATGTATTTTCGGCAGTTGTAAAGGACTGTGTGTATAAAAACATGTAATTTCTCAGGTTTTCAAGGTCGTTTTTACCTATTTTGTTTGCAATCTCAAGACATCGTCAAAGGAATTAAAATGTGAAATATTTCAAGTTTTTGCATCATTGCGCACTCTAGCGGCTATTTCTGATAAATAAAAAACAGTTTGGTATATAACGGTATTTTTTTAGATAAAAGAATTTGTAGGATTATTTTCTTTCATAGAAGCAAATTTTTGAAGCTTTTATCAGCCCCAGGACTTAATTTGCAAGCCTTTTGGGAGCTTTGGAATAGTTTTTCTTATGTAAAGCAGAAATTTTGAAAACTTAGTTTCATTTATTCCCCAGAAAAAAAAATTAAATTGCCTAAAAATTTTCCTTGCTTTCAAAAATACATAAAGAGCAGGCTCTCAAAATAACTGTAATGTTTTATTAAGATAAAATGAATTCAAGGATTTTTTCATTTAAGAAAGCATTTGATGATTATATCGTCCCCAGTACCTACTTTTCAAGATCGCTTGCACCTAAGGAGAAGCTCAATTCTACTATTAAGCAAAACTTCAAAGAAGGATGATTTCATAAAAATCCCAAATATGACTGAACATTTTTAATCGTGTTACTGTTCAAAATTAAGGTTCTTTTAATCTCCACAGTGCTTTGTAATGTTTTCTTTCTTTTTGATTTGATATTGGCTTGCAAGCTATTTATCATCGGTTCCGCAAGATCTTACCACAATCCAGGATACATTTTGTTCCAATCATCCTATAACACTTCTTTAAATTAGTGATACTATTGCATATAATTTTATAGATCACTCTGGATGGAATTTCATTCCAAACGTGCCAGATTACGTTTTAGACGGTTAACGGGTTGATGATGCTTCAGCCTCTCCTCAATATGTCTGATATTGTTGATAAGTTGTATATCAGCCATAGCATAGAGTAAAAAAATAAATCCATTGTTCATCTTTTTTCAATTACCCAGATATGTATGTATGCGCTTCAGAGCCGTATATATGTATATTTATTTCTATCACTTGATAATTTTGATCAAATACCTTGAATTAAGTATCAAGAAGTACGTCAATTGATAAAGTAACTTTTTTTTTACCTAGAAGGTTTTGAGTTTAGAAGAAAAGCTTCAGAATCTGAAAAAATTCCAAAACCTAAGAATTTTTCACAATTTTTTTTATCAACTCAAGTCAATTACGATAAAATATAAAAGTTAAAAAGAAAGATTACTTCAAATTGAGCTAAAAACAGAGCTGTATATACAGTATATTTTATAACGTGATGTTTTGGTAATGGACCTAAGAACTGGGCGTGCATAAATTGTTCCAGAACCTTTCAATTCCAACACACTAATTATATCATTTAACTCGAACTAACGTCGAGCGCTTTTTCTTAATTTTTTATAGCTCACTAAAACTATATTTCGTAAAACCTTTTCTTAGAAAAATTGTTTTTTTTTTTTATAAATACCATTTGATTGAAATCTCTAAAACTGCAACTCCTCGCCAGGCTTTTTAGTAATTTTGGCATTTAGCGCTCATTCAGCTTGAGAGAAAGCTAACTAAATAAAGCGATGAAAGCCGAAGCACTTGAAAATGCTTCTGAGGAATTGTACTCTCTTTATACTCTCACCACTTAAAGTTTGGAATGAGTAAGTAACCTTTGAACATAGTCTATTTAATACATATTAAGGGTGATGCGACTATTTAGTTAAACATTCGCACATTTTTCATAGTGGAAACATTTTGCCAAATGGGAAATTTTCACTGAATGTAGAATCTCTTTAATACCTCCTTCTTAATATTCCCCTGTAGTTGTTTGGCTTATCTCATTAACTTTTCAAAACTTTCTTAAAAAGGCTAGCTTTACATAAAACTTCGGGAAAATGTTTTTTTTCTTTCGGGGCGACATCTTACTGAATTTACTAAAGCACTAGTTCTCAAAGGAGAAACAATACACAATTGTGTATTTTGCACTACTTTACAAGAATCAGACATTATTACTAGTTTGAAGAGCTTGATAGATGTCACTGACGCTCCGAAGTGTTTACGATTAATAAATAATTGCAGTAACATTGGGAAATTATTTGAGAGTGCTGAAGAAGTAGTTTTTATGTGCTTGTCAACATCAAGCCACAAATTAGTACAAGTATCAACATGAAGGGAACGTGCAAACAGAGAAGTGTTCCTGTATATAAACTTCTGAGGATATTTTTTCATTTTACATTACATGATACATTTTTATTCCTGCTACCGTATACCGTTATTTATCAGCCAAGTATCTTAATATTATCATGCTCTTTTGATATTTAAATCACATCCATTTGCATATTATATACGCGTACCCTATCTACATACACACCTTGTTATATACATCTAATTATAGTTGAGGAATATTTAGTGGTGTGTGTCTTCGCTAAATTGCCCAGTCGACTCTATACGGAGTAGTTACAAAGTTATGTATTGCAGGTTAGTTCTGTTAAGTTGAGGCTACCATAGTTGCTCCTTTTGTTTTCAAATATATATGGTACATATATGTTTTATATTATATAAAATTGAGTCGCTAATAATAGATTATTCAGGCTTTAATAGCGTACTATTAGATACTGCGAAGGAAACAGTTTTACGTCGAAATTGTGAGAATTATAGAGCTGGTGGTATTGTATTCTAAACGGACATCGGTTGTTATGGTTAGGATACTTAAACATCAAAAAGTCAGTATTGAGCCCTAAATGACTAGTTCCTTAAAGTTTTTATATAATGCAACTACATATGTATTTAATATACATTGTGTTACTCTATTCTACAATATATTAGCAAGTCTATACTTCTGTAAGCCTGCAAATCTGCATGCCCAACACATTTCATAAATTTAATATCCAAAATGTAATTTGGCCAGCTGATGTCCTCTTGTTCTTACTTTGTTGACACACAAATACACATACACCATATACACTCGTGCACTTATACTATATATATTCATACATCTGTCACTTACCATGCCCCTTGTCCCTTGATTTTGCTCCTACTCTGCATGCGATGTAATGAAATGTTTCTTTGGATTTGGCGACACCGTAAAATACCAAAATCTATAACAACACATGGTGGAAGGAAGCACATTGTTGACACTTTTTCAGTCCATCTGTGTATGTGTGCGTGTTTGAGTGCCCGGCCGGCCACCCTTCTCATATTTTGTATATGCCGCATAGTTACAAGATCTGGTGGCAACTCCTCGCCCTATAGCTGTATGTTTGTTAAGCACTTAAATGCGAGAGCATAGCTAGATTTTCGAATGAATATTAAATGGCTGCAACACAGACACATACACACACATACGTATTATTACATAGTTGCTTGAAGCGCATCAACTGACTTTGCAGAAAATTTTGAATATTTTCGAAAGCTTGGCAAAAAAATTGCATAAATAAAATGAACTTGTCCGAAACAATTGAAATCGAATTTTATTTTGCTAAAATGTTTCCTTTAATACATTCAATGCTTGAATAGCTCCCAAACAAAAGCTATTAGTAAAGTTCTAATATTTTTAAAGTATGAAATGTGTGGTTTACGTTTTGAAAAAATTAAACTTACATGAAAGGGGAGAGTGAATATAACCTTATCGTGGGTATATTGCTGAAAAAAGTATTCATGATTTTTTAAAATTTTTGGAAAAATTTATGTTAAGCTAAAAACATATGTAAGTACTTTAATAACAAGTCTTATATAGATTAAGGTCACGTTTTTAATACACGAGTTCATAGAATAGAACCTCGCCCGTTGAGGCCTTCTTGAAAAGGGCGATTCCGAAGATTGCTCCAGTAGCCTCCATTTTGTATCAAAATGTCAATATGACATCTTTTTTATACACTTAAATATATGCTTAATAAAGCCTGAAAGGGAGAAATTCGATTCCTTCTTCTTTACTCTCAGAATAAATTGCCAAATTTAGGCCTTTTTTAGTATGCCTTTAAGACCTTGTTTGGTGGTTCATAAAAAGTGTTATCACCTATTTTAATTTCCAAAGTTAATGTTATGGAAAAATAAATTGTTGCATACTTCCAGGCGGTGTACTCTCCTTGCTAGCAAGCGTCATTCTAATCAGTTTTATTCGCAAGAGAATTATTATTATTATTATTCGTTAAGAGAAAGTTTTAAACGCCATTTTCTTAAAAAAATTAATGCTTATTCTTAGTGAAATTCTATTATATATTGCACACCCTGGATAAGATATCACTTATTTTGACTTATTTGTAGTCAAAAATCTTTATCATTTAAAGTTGTCTCCTCCGAATTAATTGTTTCATAGTTTCAAAAAAGAGACTTCTAAATGGTTCTTTTCCGCGAGTTATTAGGTTATAGTGTATTAAAAATTAACCCTGGTGAAATTTTTTTGCATATTGCCATTAACAAATTTCTTGATAACACTTAACACCTAAAGGTATGCTACACTTTTGGGTATTTCTATCATAACTAGCATATGCAAAAAAACAAAAAAAAAAAATTAAAAATTGTCTAGCTCAATTATTTCGGCAGCACATTTTTCCTGTTTTAAATTACTGCACAATTGTAAGTTAAAATTTGGTGCAGGATTTAGTAAAAGGATAAATAATGTAATAAGTCTCAAAAGTTTAATTCAAATGTGAATTTTTTTTGCGAAAAGCGAAATAATTAATGCCAAGTTTAAGCAATGGGATTTCGCACACCCGAAATTAAAAAATTTTAAACAATTCAATATTTAATTTTAGGTTATGCGTGTCAACCTATAAATAGCATCACCGGTATTCGATCATTTGTACATACGTGCCGCCCTTTGCCGCAGAAGTATTGTCCCGATCGCTGCGATTGATTTTATGATGCTCATACTTAAATAAACCTACCTTCGGCCACATGCATATTATTATTTGTATGAGCACCTCAGCAGTAGACTTGACATTGTTAGGTCATACTTCAAGCTTGTAACTTAAGTTCCAGCGGTAATTTTTTAAAATTTCATTATCCTGGCTATAACTGCAAGCTCTACTTTCTGCCATTTGCATTATTAAATTAGTGGTGTGCCCCAGACCTGATGAGTTCTCCTTACATGTTTGAAGGATCTGAACGGTCTAGGGCAGCATATTGAAACTCCACTTTTTCAATTTCTTGCTTACCTATATGAATAGATACGCCTTCAGAATGCCAATACGATTCTTTTAACTTATCTTAAGATTTCTATGGATATATTCATTCAAATAGATTTGCCTCACTTCTGGTTAAAGCAGAAGCCCACTTGGCGCTTACTGTTAATCCCAATATTTGTAGAAGATCTGAAACTACAATTTTTCGCTATATGACCAGTTACTCCTAATTACTTAACTGAGTCTGCCACTACGTTTTTTTAACGTTTCTTGTGAGTTTCTTTGCGCCTTGTGCGTATTATTTACCGTTTGGTAAGTTCCGTTCATTTGGCGTTTTTTGTTAAATATTTTCTGAAATAGGTACATGGAAAACTGATTTATAAACAGTTTGGGTGAAGGTATCTTTGTTTCTGTTCTGATATCTCCTTCAGCTTTTGGCCCATCAGTGAACGAGCAGATTTCTCTATGCGTCCTGTCAAAAACTGTATCCGTTGGAAGCAGAACATGTTGTTATCATCCCCAAAGATTAGCCCGAGCTCTGTAGCAAAACTCAATAATTAAGTTTAGCTTTTTAAGAATGATTTTTCCGAGATATTTTCAAGATATATCCAAGATATTAGTGTATTAGTTTTCCCAACTAAGGAAGCAATTTTAGCCTTTTTCGTAAAAATATGAATTTTTGATTATATTATTGACGGTTAACCCCCGGTTCCTCCGCCCAAATACAAAAAAAAAATCCGTTTCGCTATGATTCAAATAAATCTGTAAAGTTGTGTAACAATTTTCATATTTTTTTTTTATTATAATTGCTCTCAAAGTTCTCTTAAGTCTCTTAAAGTTAGGCTAGCCTGGAGCATTCAAATAAGGCTTAATAATACAGTTTATTCTTGGAGTAAGGAGAATAATTAATTGAATCTCCTTGTTTCGGGCTTTATTGAAAGTAATGTAATGTAGTAAAAGGGTCTCGACGGGCGACGATTCTAGGAACTTGTTCTATCTGATAAAAATAACAAGAAAGAACAGCATCTTCTTAATCTACGTAAGACCTTCTAGTTAGGTACATACGCTTTTTTTCCTTAAATCAAATTTGTGCAGAATGACAGAATTGTCAAGAAAAGATAACAATTTTTTCAATATTAGCAATAAATTCTACACGAAAATTCTGTCTTCTACGACAGAAAATCCTAAAACATTCAAGCGAATGCGTGCTGCTTCAATGCAAAAGCAGTTCCGAACAAAATGCATTTAAAGTTTTCCGTGCTGAAGTTGACTCATCCGAACGCTTCGAGGCTCTAGCAGATTGTGCTAAGGAATTTTTTTTATTCACAATTCTATCAATTAAAATTTTTTAAGCACTCTAAAGGTTGCTTTTTGCCAAAAAAATAAAAGATTTTCTGAAAACCCTTAAAATATGCAACATTTTTAATGTTTACAAAAGCTGTATATAAAGTGGCTCTAGTTGTAATAGGATGACCACCCTGTTTACATTTGTAAATAAGAATTGAATTACAAATTAAATTTAGAAAAATATCAAGTATTACGTTGTCAGTCTTGTTTATAAACATATTAATAATTGCATAATATTGGCAATATACGGAGTGCCACTATAAGTGTGGCATATGTATATATGCCATAAAAATAATTAAAAGACTGCCACCTTTTTGAAGATGTAAGGCAAAAACACTGAACAATAAAGGGAAACTACAAACTGAAAAGGTTTAAGAAAGCTGAAAGCTGAAAATATTATTTCAGAAGTGTTGCCACCTTTTTTACAGATTTTGGTTAGAAGTAAATTGAAAATATAAGTGAATAATTATAATATGAGTATCGACGAAGTGTAAAAAGGTTTAGAGTGGAACTGTTTTTTTAGACAGAGTTGCCACCCCTTTAGAAATTTTCATTTAATTAAATTGATCAAATAAATGAAATATGAGAGAGTACGTGAATCGAGCTAAATATATTTTAGAAACATTTATGATGGGTTGCCACATTTACTAAATTTTTAAATCAACAAATCTAGAAAATAAAGAAAGACTACTGAATGACTTTAGAACTGGGGAGATTAGGAAACGTTTATTATAATTAAATTTTGAAATACCAAAATTTGGCAACTGCGTTACGAAACTGCTTCCCTTTGTTGACATTTTTTTTTAGAATTTTGCAAGCTGCCACTTGTCTAAAAATTATACCATAATAAAATTTTGTAATAAAAAACGGTCTAGAAAATGTTTCCTTTGCTTTTGGTACAACAAATTTATCTGAAGCCGTACACGGTGCTGCTCTTTGTGCTTAACACTTGAAAATAGTGTTCTTTGATGGGCTTACGCTTACCAAACAGTCGCTGGCCAAGCAAACTGGCACTATTATTCTTAACTGGCATTCCTTTGTGCCTCGAAGGACCGCAGAGTCAGCACAAAGCGTTTAACCATTGAGAAAAAGTGCAACTACATTATTACACACGTACACATACACACGCACATGGAAGCATTTTCAGCAAACAATCATAAAACCTTTAAAAAATTACGCAATTCGTTGTGTTGCAGTAAATACTGCTCCAAAGTGTTTGTTGTTGT
Source organism: Bactrocera minax (assembly GCA_021498325.1). Lineage (NCBI taxonomy): Eukaryota > Metazoa > Arthropoda > Insecta > Diptera > Tephritidae > Bactrocera > Bactrocera minax. Next base: position 6,371,129 of record JAKEEE010000004.1, read on the forward strand.
GCTTAAAAGAGCATCAACCAAAACAAAAATGGAAACAAAATATTTGAGTTTGTCTGCAGCCGCATGCCTTTTGCCTTTTGCTTAAACTTTTCCGGTTTCTCAGCACCAAGTGTGTCGCCATTTTTGAAACCTTTAACGAGTTTCACTTTCAACCGTCGTCCAAACGGGGACCGTACACTCTCCCATGTACAAAAACAAATTGACCGCAAAAACGCAAACAAGTGTCGAGAATGTGTCGGTGTGTGGAGCACGCGTGTGTATTTGTGTGTTTATAGATGTACATCAGGCAGCGTATTTTAGGCATTCACAGCGATTGCTTTGCTGCTTATGATTGTTGTTGTTGTTGTTGTTGTTGTTGTTGTTGTTGTTGTTGTTCGGGAGTGAAAGTGGAAAGTTCGCCTGTGTTGGCGCTCTAAATAAAATAAAATGTATTTACTCAGCCAACTGGTCGGCATTTATATAAATACTTGAACACATGCATAGCTGCGAGTGACTGTGTGTGTGTGTTCGTGTGTGCGTGAGTGTGTTTATGTTTGTAGGCATTTATGTTTGTTTGCATATATGTATGTGTGTGCGTTGTAAGTTTGCTTTGCTTTACTTTATAATTTATTTACTTTTTCAACTTCAGCTTGCCTTTCGTTTTATTTTCATTTAACCGTTATTCGTTTTGTAGGTTTTTCCCAGCTTTGCATTTAATTTCAGAGTTTTCGCAATTTTCACAGTTTCAAGTTTTTCAGGTTTTCAGGTTTCCTGCAGTACTTTTGTGCCATTTTTATGCCTATACTCCAATCTTTTTCCAACTCTTGACTCCGTCACATCTATATGTAATCATATATGTATGTATGTATATATATTATACGTTACCAAGTTATGTACGTGCTTGAAATATCTTCCGTTTTGCACATATTTAACGGCACCGTTGGGCCCGCAAAAGTGTGCCAGTTCGCATGCGAAAAATTTTCGGCTGGAATTACAGTCACAAGTCCACGTGCTCGGTGTCAGTCGGCATTATTGGTGTGCTATTAAGTGGCTTACTTGTTCTTATTGAAATTTAAATTGGCCTTTGGTGGCCTTTATTGGAAAAAGTTTTATATTTTTACAATCCACAGGTTAGTTACGGGTGTATATATATATATATATATATATATTTGTATTATATATCTTAAGTTCAAAATTGTTTAAAATTTTTGTTTATTAACTTAGTCTGCTACCTGGAAAACATTTTTTTGAAAACTTTTTCACGGTTTTGTTACATTAAAGTGTTTAAAATTTTTTTACATTTAACCACAAACTCGAGTTTATAAGACGTTTTAGTATTTAGCATTAAACACTTGTCATAAACACCAAATTAATCACACAAACAATTAGACGCAAATTTTCTGTTGTTTATGGAAATTCAATAGTGAAGTTTACTAATACAAAAATATTTCTTAGCTTTGACTGAATCTAACTTTATCTGATAGAAGAAATTAATTTGATGTTTATGGAAATACAAGCCTGTTTCAATTAGTCTTTCTTTATATGAGTAAAATCTTTAAAACATGCAATATTAATTATAAAAACTTTGTCGACGGGTTAAATAAGTTGTGCTACATTTAAGTGTTTAGATTATTTTTCCATAACAATGTTTACATGGCATTATAAACTCGAGTTTCTACACCCTTTTGGTGTTAACCATTAAACACTAGTTATAAACTCGAAGCACCTTTAACTTATTTTAAACACTATTTTTTTTGTATTTATGGAACTCGGAACTCTAAGTTTTTTAAACACTTTGGTTGGTTAAACCCACTTACCGTTTTTGGGGGCAGTCATCCCCATGGTAACCTAACAATAGTCTAAATAGTTAATTTTTTTATGTGCCTATTTTAACAAAAGAAAACGTATAAAATGTGTCTATCGCCCAAATACGTAGTATCATTGCTGAAGCCGTGTGTCGTATTTCGTTCATTAAACTCTCGCTGGACTCGCCTATGGATTTTCTGAAAAACATGCAGTTGTCCATGTCCATGCAGTCCAATTTTGTAGGACCTAAATCTGCGCTGAGAAGTAAGTTTTCGGAAATGTGTTTCTTGACCATATGTTGGCAATTTCATCTGAATCTGGGTACTTTCTCTAAATTATTTCTTGATTTTGAGGACCACACCCAGGCACGTAGTATTCCGTGATCGACATTTTGAGCTCTAAACAATTTGTATTCCGACACAAAATTAGATAAGTAGGAGGTATTACTACCTACCCACAGTTAGATTTTTATTTGCTATGATCTCCGAAATTTTAGTAAATACAAAGTTCAAAATTGCGCGAGGGTCGTCTTGGACTCTGCTGCTAATCTCTGATTTCTAAGTTTAATTATTTTTATATGGATCAGTTGTTTTCGGAGAGTATGTATCGAAATTCGCCAATAACGAAGTAAATCTGTACTTATTAGTTTTTTTATCCATACTCTGCATTATTAAGGTTCCTATTAGGATCAGAGAACTTTAAAACCGACCTTTTCGATCTCTTTGCGCTTAAGAAATTATGTTGGTATGTGCCTCTAATTAGCCTGCTGGGTATTTTACAGACGTGTGTAATTTAGAGACAAGAGAGAGAGAGAGAGAGATACAACTATGATGCTCGAGGTCCCCAATTCAGGAACTAACAGATTTAGTGAACTTTTTCACGTTCATTTTAATTCCGCATGATCGTTTAGCTTGCCGTTATAGTGTGTGTATTCAAAAGCATTTTGTTTAGAATGAAATGCTCTTTTACAAAAAACAAAAAAAAAAAACAGTTATATAAAAGGTGATAGACTTGGCCATATTAATGTGTCTTCGTTTTTTCATTCTTTTTTTTCTATACATTTTGAAAGTTCATGGTGGAACTGAAAGCAAATTCTCCGAAATGAATTTATATAAATCGCACAAGGAGAACCCAACCACTTTGAGCAATCCTTTAAAAAAGGTGGCCATATAAGTAGCTGTGCTAACAAATATACGCAGGGGCATGGTTAAAATAAAACATTTTTAACCCATTGGTACACCCAGTGGTACACACATATTTATTCACTATTTATACTGCATATTTGAAGGCCAAATAATCTGCAAATACAAAGAACTGTGTGTTCAACGCAACATGAGACAACCGAAAAGGTTGAAAAGTGCAACCAAAGGTGCCTGCGTGTAAATTTAAATCAGCCTTAAATGGTCTTATTTGGCGAAATTGAGTTCGGGCAAAAGGTACTAAAGTATAAAATAAAGCGATGACATAAAAACGAAAGAGAAAGGTAGTGAAAAGGTATGATAATGTATATGTGTGTGTAAATTTGTATGTGTATGTGTGGCTATGAAATAAGCTGCCGACATTTTGTAGATCGCATCAGTTTATGAGTCCATAAAGTGTGTGTCCATATACATACATATATATATCTCGGTATATGGATATACTTTCTCATGAAATTTTTTTTTACTTGCACATGTGTTTGTGTGTAGGTGCTCTTGGGCTTGCCGCAAACTTTCTATTGCTGGCATGTTGTTAAATTATGAACTTGTTAGATTTTTATCCGCCTGCTACTGCTGTTGCTCGGTACATTATCGTACCCAATTTGCTCGTGTTTTTGGGGACCACAAATAATGAACAATCGTGTGCACATGATGGCAGCGATTACTTAGCTGTTGAGTGAGCATATTATACAATTTTATACCCAACTGAACACACTTTGTGTTTTTGTACGCATACATACATACATATTTGCATGTGGTACATGTGGTGTGTGTGTTTGGCAAGAATCGCTTGACGCACTTGCACCGACGGCGCTCCAGCTGCATAAAATGGCTGTTGAAGGAAGCAAAAAGTTGGTGGCGTCTCAAATAAGATGTTTTTTTTTTTTAGCGCGAACGTAGTGTTCAGTTGCTTTAGTGTAAGTGAGGAATACTTGTTTGTATTGTTTGGCATTATTTATTGAAGCAATTAAAATTTTGTTAGGCGAGCTGATAGGCTATTCTAGGGACCAATAAAATAAAACAATTGATGAGACACACTCAGAATACTATCTCAAAGGGCCAAGCAGCTGGTAGGGGAGTTAAGAATTTGCCATGAAATTTCTCCTAGCAACTTCCGAGAATACTTTCTCTTAAACAAAATTATTTAAAATAGTTGAAATTGCCGTTTGGGACGTCTCGGTTAAGGGATCATAAAGGATATGTAAAGGCCAAGCATCGTATACAATATGTTTTTGTCGAATTTTTGGTTTAAATTTAGGCAAACACCTTGATAGTCAATAGTGAACAATCGACAATGTTGTGAAGTGACGTTTGTTAAAGAGGTCTTATTAGAGTTTTTCAGGTGAATTAAAACACTTTTACTACTCCTTACAACTATATAATACCATTAATTTTAGGCCAACCGTTTCTTAGAGAATAATTTGAATTTTAACTTATTCTTAGAAAGTAAGAATAGAAGTCCGTTGAATCTACTCAGACAAGGTATACGGCAATCATGCTGGACGTAAGTGACTTGGCAAATAAAAAATAAAAAACGTAGAAAATATTCGTGTTCGTTCTTAATATCGAGCCAAGTGTGACGAATTAGGTGCACGAGTTGACACGAACCCAGTTTGTGTTCGGCAATATGAGAACTTGCATTCGGACCGGTCTCTGAATTACCTCTTAACTCTGATATTTGTCACAGCTCTTTTCCTCTCCGCAGCTACCGTTTCAAATGGAAAAAAAATTTGTACACACCCTGTATTAGATTGAGCTTTAGCGATCAATACACTTGGATTTGATTTATTGTTTACTCTATTTTTTATATTCATTACTATATTTAATTTCAAAGATTATATGAAATATTCATATAGTTTATTATATTTTACTAATACAAAGAGCAAATCATGGTTTCCATATTGGAGATATTAAGTTGGTATATAGTAATCCTTGCTGCATCCTGTTGAAAAAATATAAAAAAGAAAGAATAATATTTTGTGCAATTAAAGAAAATACGTTATCATTAAAATGGGCTTGTGTAATAATGTTTTGACTAGATACTTGACAGATACTTTTAATAGTGTATGAAAAAAATTCCAATTGTAAGAGAGCTGAAAATTTGACAAGAAAATGGAAAATTTTTTATTATTTTATAATTTAATAATGCATTTTCTCGGCTAATACAAATGCGTTTTGTTTATATGCTTTGTACTTGGAAAATCATAAATGCATTCTCAATAGCTGAAGAATTTTCATAATACAATAATAAAAGAACTCAAAGATTTTTTTGGAATTTCTTTAAACATTTTTTTTTTTCAACAATAATTTTCAATTAGTAATATTCCAACCGATACTTAAAATATTTAAAATATATTTTCATTGATATTTTTTGTTTGTTTGGCAAACATTTCTTTTATTGTTTTGCATTGAGACCACAATTTTTCTATATTATATTTCGTATTAGTCTTCCACCGAGATGTCTTCAAAGAGTTCAAAAGGAAGTTTACCAAACATTTATTCCACATTTTTTACTAATTGTCAATTTATTGTTTCTATGATAAATTTAGCAGCCATTAAGGATTAAATTGCAGAAAATGGCTTAATCGGCAATTAAGGGTTTGTTCAGTTATGGTTTTAGATAGATGAGCTATTTTGATTTCAATCAATTATACTATATAAACAATTAGTTTCACTAAAGGCAAAATTTTACGTCTCTCTAATCATTGCCATAAATCCTAAAATTTTTCACCATTTTCTACTTATGCACTTTTCTAGCTTACCGACTACAAGTATGCCTTTTGTACTGATATCGTTGAATTCAAAGTAGCTTATGAATAGGATAGGTCTATCATAAGTAAAAAGAAACGTTAAACTGCTTTCCACTAAAAATTTGTATATATGTGTGTACATGTGTGTGTTATATATATGTAGGTTTAGCAAATGTTCAAGTAGTGTCCCGATAAATCACAAAATAAAATTTTAAAAGTTTTTCGGACTTTTGTCGAGGTGTTAGACTGTAATCGGATATAGTTTGTATCGTTTTAGTCCCACATATTTGATTGTCAAGAAACTGATTGAATTTTTTGTTTTCTTAATTGGCTCAGCCACCCAAAATCAGTCGCAACTCGTTAGTACGTGTCAAGCCACGGTTGTATTTTCGACATAAAAATCTGCTATTCAAAATCTATGCACCGTATTGAGCTGGGCACTCGATAAAGTTGTAAACCAACTACATTTTTATTACTCATACGATCAATCAGAAAGTTGCTTACATCATAACAGAATACGCATTATAGCGCTTTTACTCACTGGTCTCTGACTCCCAACCGGGTTCGACGCCATTCTTTTTATTCTGCTCCTTCAGCCAAGTGTAGAGTGGCGCAAAATATTCCATCACACCTTTGCCGCTCAGCTTACGCTCACCTGTGGCGATTTCCATCAAATCACGCCAATGCTTGGTTGCACCTGCCTCCATCATTTGCCTGCAGAGTAGAATTATTCAGTGTTTTTTTTTCTTTGAAAAGACCAAGCAATGTGTGTTAGTATGTGTATATGGAAGTATGTGCGTGATGCGTGTGCAAATGTATGGCACTTACCTCATCAAATCGCCGGCCTTCATACTTCCATGAAAATCACAGTTGTGCAATGGATATTCCGGATCACCGGGTCGATATTGTTCGCTGGCTAAACAAAATGCCCGATAAAACTGATAGCCCAGTATTTCCGAAAGCAATTTCCTGTTAACAAAATGTGAAAAAATATAGTCAGCGTGGTTCAGCGCAGCACATTGTGGTTGTTGTAGTGAGAATTTGTGCATAAATACAGCTTTTAGAAATGCACGATTCCATGGAGTCTGCAATGGAGACTAACTGCTTTTAGGAAACCTACGCTTCGCAAACTTTTGAAATGCTGTATTGGCGGCAACGCTGCTGGCCGGCTGTAGTCAAAAAAATCTAAATGTACAGCCATGTACATTTACATATATACAGTATACATGTGCCTGAGTGTTTGTATGCCCAAAATTCGGACAAAATCGTGGCTCCAACGATGTGCGCGCCAATTCATCCATTGACAAGTGTCAATGCATAGATATACTGTGTAAAATACAAACCACTCAGATGTGTGTGTGTGTGAGGTGAGTTTTTCGGCGCAATTTTCGCCTGTGGTCTCATTTGTGCGCCTTACTTAATGTGGTTCTAACACCAAAAGGTAAAATAGTTGAAGAGTGCCCAAATTTCCCACCAAAATCCAATTAAGGTGGAATGTGCCGAAATTGTTGTTAGTCTTACTTGTAAGCTATGTCTGTCTTACTTTGAAACTCTACCTGCCAAAATAATTTCTCTTATAAGGGCCCCATAACTATTGAACTGGGGTTCTAAAACAACAATACTTAACTGGCAACAACTTTTGAGGTTCCTGCTAGAAATTAAAAAACAGATCGACAAATGTATACTATTTATCTCTGAGACAAGCTAACAAGCCTTCATAATAACCTTCAGTTGTTACAAAAAACTGTTATGACCTGTAAGAGTTTTATTTAGTGGAAATATTTCATAACATTTTTCTGACAAAGGATTTTATTTTATTTATTTAGTGCGATGTATAGTAACCGAATAAAATTTCTGAAATAAGGGGCCACCCTCCTGAAAAAATTTCTGTTGAGCTTCACTAAAGCGAATGTTTCCCAACTAATAACATTTATGAACATCTATAAGCTTCATGATAGCGTAATATTATTCATTTGTTCGACAAGTGTCCGGAAGTTTTGCTTATACCCATCTTGCATGGGTTTTCCGGAAAGTTGGAGAACCCACTGTGACTGAGTTCTAGCATAGCTTTTTGGTATCTATTACCTTGGAGGTATTTTGATACCCACATTCCGATTCATTTTTAGTTGTTGCCGATAGTTAGCATGACATCCCTATCCTTTACAAATTTTCTATATTATTTTAATACGATGTGTCCTGTTGGTCAGATCTTGCAAATAACATGCAACAAAACATTTAATTCGAAGTTTGAGTTTTTGTCATTTCTATTTCCAAAAATCCTTCCTTAAATTTGGGTTCTAATAAGGACCGACTATTTCATTATTTTTCAGACATATCAAATCTCTTGTCACGTTGACGTGAAACCTTTACTATTATGAGACACAAATCCCGTTCTTACGAATCAAAAAAAATTTATATATATTTCTTGTGAAGAAAGAAAATATGCAGTAAATATATACTCACTCTGTATTTGGCTTTTCTGGATTCAGGCCACGATAGAATTTAAAATCAGGATCAAAAGTATTCTCATTACGACGCTGCGGTGGCACCACACCAGCGAATTTATTCTGCAAATTCCAGTAAGCGCAATTCAAATCCTGCGCGCCAATATGACCATCCATCACGTCGACCAGAAACTTGTCATTAATGAAATACTGCGGTATCGCCAATATTGTGTGAATACCCTGAATGGGGGAACAATGAATATATATAAATATATATATAATAATAAATAAATATATAATATACAAATAATTTATGCATATGCCCTTTTAACACGCTTGTGTTTGACAGCAGTGGCTTAGCTTACCATACGGAACAGCCGATTCATAGACTGTTCCTCGCTCAGACTGTTATTGAAGAGTAAATGCAGTCGATTGAGATGACGTGGCGTGCCCGAAGCAATGACGGCCGCTTCTCCAATAGCGGCTGCAAAGCCCGGGCAAGGCTCGCTGTCCACACCAAATGGTAATCGTCCACGATAGATATTATATTGCAGCTCGGCCATATTACCGTGCATTTGCATGAGTTTTTTATAATCCAACTTTGGGCAATAGCGTAGTGCCGCTTCGGGTGGGAAGTAGAACACTTCAGCGTGGCAGTCGGATCCGATCTCTTCGTCACCAATACGACGTGAAAAGCGTTCATAGAAAGAGCTGCGGGGAATAAAAAGTGTTATAGGTCGTGGATTAGAAGTTAAGTTACTCAATATTAAGGAGTGATCTCAAACTCCCAAAAAGTGTAGGACCAAATTGTGGAATAATCGCGCAAAGCTATAGCTAAACTTTATTAGTTTCATATGAAACCATATTCAGGAAATTTGAGAGGAGTCGGCCCATTTTGGAACTTGAGGATTTATTTTCAGAGCCAATGATTCCACTCCAAAAAGCAACAAGACCATTATATTTCGAGCTCCAATGAACAGGTAGAGCTTAAGAGGTCTACTGACTTAAGAAGCCAGAAGACCTATGCCTCATTATTAGTGCTGGAGTTTAGCTGTAAAAACCTCATGTCTAATGGATGTCTAGACTAATTTACCCTAACTTTCGACTTGATAACGCTACAGTCGGCCATACGGTTAGCACAGATGCGACCAAAACCCATTTATTCATTTTTGTTCGACTATATTTTGAATCTTGTGACTTTCTTTCAAATTGAACTTATTACTTACTTCAAATTTAATAATTTTAATTAAATCTTAAACAATTTTATTCGACAAATTATTTCTTTATATATTTCTTCTGACTATACTTCTCTACGCTTCAAGTTGAGATTTTAAAAGAATATCTGAGTTTGAGAAACGTATATTGGCTGAGTCTATAAGCGCCTTAGACGGTGAGAGTTGGCACTTAGTTGAGTCATTTGGACTCTCCGTCTTTGTACTTTTCATACTGTGAAATACGTGAATCATATATACATGCATACACACACTTACTCCGACATATGATTTAGCCCGATGGATTCAAAGAATTCCGCCGACTTTTTAATAATCTTCACCGGTGTCACAAGTATTTCCTCCAAACGCTGCTTCACTGTCGGCAATTGATGCGTCGGAAATGGTGTACGGAAAACGGGGCGCGGCGACCAAGCCTGCCGTATGATTTGCTCCAACACATGCGCCGGTATGGTGCCCTCATCGGCATTCAATTTCTCACCATACGTATTGCGTACACATTTCAACAGATATGCGTGTAATTCCTGATATAACGGCATTATTTCCCAAACGACAGCCGCCAGCTCAAGTTGAAAATTATCGGTATCGTAATACAGATACCAGGTACGTGATGGCGTTATGTGACCTGTTTGAGAACAAGAACAAGACATACAAACATCGAAATATATAATTGAAGCAATGTAGGTGAGCGGACACGTCAGTGGACTTGAGGTGTATGAAGGGATGTGTGCACGTGTGTTGGTGTGTGTGCGCACATGTGCCTTAAGTATTTTATTGGTGGTGTTGGTAAATGTAGTTTTCATTTGTGATTAGTTGAATGGCATCTTGTTCTCATTGATTTCTCGTCAATCACATGGTCATTGGTTGCCTCATTACAACCGGTAGCATCGCCAGCACCAGCACACCGCTGCAACTGACTTGACATCTCAGGTGGTTGCTCAGTGTATTCAGGTTGTGCTAATTCGTACATACATACATACATACATGCATCGAGATATAAGAACCTTCGAGTTATGTGTTCACCGGTCAATTTACCTAATATATTTACTATGTGCACACACACACTTACGCATACGAGCATCTCACAGTTGACTATAAATGTATTTACTACATTCATATGTGTGTGCGTTTTAATTGACTAGTTGTATGTGCCATTTTAAATGCAATTTACGACATCTATTTGCAATTTCATGCCCGACACATTGAAAGCCCACATTGCAACGAATGACTCGCCTCTGGCTGCCTGACTGCTTGGCTGCTATGCCAACTTAACAAACGGCTGTTTAAGCGGGGAGGATGTGGAGCGCGAGTTAGTGGGATATTAACTTACCTTCCTATTTCTTCAATGTGTATTTGTATACATGAGCTTGTGCTCTTGATGGATCACTAGACCGAAAAAAACTAGTTAACAAACATGAAAATTAACTACTTCGAATAGGTTCATACTTGAAGCTGTTATAAAATTATTTACTAATGAGCCCTACTTAATTTCGATTATTTAACATGAAATACAATTATATTATTTCCTGCCTGAAAATGAACTAGTCCGTAAAGTATCAATCTTGGATTGGTTCAATTATAAAACAATTTCCCAGTTTTCAAGAACATAGTACGATTTCTAATAATATCTTTATATCAGGTATTTAATACAACAACGTACACTAAAAATCATTTAAGTTTCTTCGAAGAGTATTCTACAGTGCATTTACAAGCTCACTACTTTTTATTTTTTACTTATTTAACCTCAAACTAGTAGTTTTGCTCCTTAATTGAGAAAATATATACTGTGGTCTAGTTGAGTTTCCGATACCACTGATAGGGTGGTTTATAACTAGTTAATTTCACCGTTGGGCCGCTACCCTGCAAAAAATGCGACAAGCCCGGGATGAGTACGCGATTAGTCGTAAAGGAACATGTGACTAACGACACTTTTGACCTTTTTATATGGAACGAACTGTTTATTTTGTAGGAGCATGTTCTACGAATAGGCTAATTGTGCCGAATGACGATAAAAGAGTGTAATCGTTTTCGCGCTTTTACGGCCTAGTCGCTTTTTTTGCCTAATAGGCGCGGTTATGTGTTGAAGACTAATTCATTCACAATTGTATTCTATAAAGAGTAATCTGCGTATACTATCTTCGATTAGGATTGCTCACACAATTTTTTATTGGGTAAGCAGATGTATGCAGATATGCATGCTTGCGCTTTGCGTACTAGCCAGAAATTAGGTTACATTTTCATCTATTACGTTACTGTTAGTTTACGTATTTGTGTGCGTTAAAGGCTGGTGTAACACTAAACTGGCACGAATTGCGTTAAAATTTATTTAATGCATAATTAATTTTTTTCCCATGCAACCATTATTTTGCGGTGATTTTAATTGGTAATCACGCTGCTGGTAAGCAATTATAATACAAAATATTGTAGTGTCTAAGCTTGGAAAGGGGGATTTGAAGTGCAGGCTGCTTGAATACTTGTGATATGGTTTTTAGTTAGGCTTGTAATTTATTACGTATTACCTGACGAGCTTGCATTTTCGTCTGATTGGAGGAAGTTCGGCATTGTTCGGAGTTGTTTTTTGTTGTTTGAAAAGTACACCCCAGCTGTGTGAAAATCCAGAAGTAGTCCAGGCCCGTTTGAGTTACGCAAACCTTGACTTGCCTTTATTGCAGATAATAAAAGAAGCGGCTCATGAATAGTAATCTTTCAGCCGCACTCTTCATAGCAGTTTTAGAGTGTTCTGTGTTGTTGCAATAACAATTCTCCATAAAATGGTTTAAAAGCTGGACGATCTGTCCATATTATATTATATTGAAATTATGCTGCTTAATACTTATTTTTAGAGACTAGATTTTCTCGATTCTCATAAATCTTATTAGATAAGTTAATTTAGATTAGATACTTAGATAAAATTCTAGTATTAGCGGAAAATCTACATGTACTGCTAATGTAGATAAAATCCTTCATGGATATTGACCCAAATCTAGACTAATCACCATCATTAAAGAAAACTATATACCGTTACTTCTCTAAAAACATACCGTTATACGAGGCCGCCAGACGCAGCATGCGCACATACGAGATGAATGCAGATTTAGCACGATTACGATCGGCTAAGACCGAACGCCATTCACGCCAAAAGTACTCCAAGTCAGCCAGACTCTTCGTACGCATGGCATGATTCACTATCGCCGGCACCATGGCGACCTGCGAAGGTAACAAAAAGAATTATGCATTTTGGTTTTGTTTCTCACGTCGGCCATTTCGCTACTTTACCGTTTGTTGACAGTCGCCCAGCGAGCAAACCATGCGTGATGTTATAAACGTTTGCATCGTATGCAACAATTCCTTCGCTTCCTCGTAATCCTTGTCCGGCAGGCCGTAGAGTTGTAATTTTGCCAGACGTTTCACACGCCGCCGCAATACCGGATCTTTTAGCTGCATCACCGGTATGGTGCTGAGGTTCATCGCCAGCGCATAGGCGAGGTGACGATAGTCATTTTCGATTTCTTGCTTAATTGGCGCCTGATTGATGGCATTGTAACCGCGTCCTTTGGTGGTGAGATTGAGGAAACTGCTGCGACGTCGCGCCCATATGCTTTGCATGCGCACCGATGCCCAGTCTAAATACTGATTGGCATGTGCCTCATAGACGGCGGCATGTGGATATTTCGTTGTGTTCGTGGTGGCATTGGTAGGTGTCACAATGGACGTTGGCGCTTGGGCCGCAAGCGCTGCACTTGAAAGACAGTGTAACAAGAAGAGCGAACGGAGTAGGGGGAAGCGTGTGATAGTGACATTTGGCAGCTGGAAGATTAGTTGCGAAATTGAGTTGATACAGTGGACCAGTGAATTCTGATTTTTTTTGTTTGCTGTTTATTTACAGTTATTTCATTTTTTCTTAGCTTTGCTTACCAACGCTTGTCGGTGTAGGGTTAAGTGTCTATCAATCATTTTGTTCGCGCTGACAGCGACAAAGAGAGCGGAAGAGTGTGTAACGAGTTGAAACTGCAAGAAAGTTGAGAGGAAAAGAAAATTATAAAATTTCTTATCACTATAAAATATTAAGAAAAGCAATAAAAATTTAAAGAATATGAAATAAAAATAAAGCGCGGTCAGTAGTGGGCAGCTAATTGCGCGTCCGCACAAGAGAGGCCTCAATGAAATTACTGATAAGAAATAACAAGAAAGAAACTCAAGAGCGTTAGACTTTCCGAAGCTTGACTTTATTATAATTGTATAAGTAAATATTGCAAAATGTGCACTTTCAGAAACTTTCAAATTTACTTGTATGCAGTGGCATAGCTAGGAGGAGGAAAGAGTTTGAGGGCTCGAAACTCAATAGATTAACAAACAATCTTTCTTTAAGCTTACCCTGCTTGTTATTGTTATTATTATTTTTATTTCATTATTTTTATTTCAAATCAAAGGCGAAATATCTTATATGGGTATTAATATTCGAGATTATGACTTGAAAAACGAGGAATTTATTGTTGGTGCTAGAATGTTTAGACCTTCCGAATAGTCAGTTGCAGTATTATATTTTGGCCTTTTCTGTTCAGGTTCCTCAGGAAAACTAAGGAGATATGGATTGATTCCGGTAATAATATAATTTAATGGAGGTTTCTATATCTGTACTTTTTCTTGATAGTTCATAATAGTGTTTCAGCTACTTCTTTAGTTGGCAAAGGAACCTTGCTCCTTCTTAATTACCATTATCTGGGAACGAATTAAATATTGTTATATCTGGATACTTTGTATTTATTCAAACCACATGCACCCCTCTCTGCCATGCACCAGCAGAACCGCTAATATTTACTTCGCCGAACTATGTTGTTCTCATGTTAAAGTTCGCAAGTTCGTTACTCCATCTAAAAGTTTAAAGATATTTATTTTTAGTTTGTTATAATCCACTCACCGGGACCTCATATATTTCAAGACGAGAGACCGCCTATCTTCTAAAGATCTTCGAAAGAATCCTAAAGAGAATTTTATTTCTCGATTGCCTACTCAGTACAAATAATCAGTTCTTGTTACAGTGATTCTAAGTTGGATTTCAAGGTTGATATAATGTTTTCAATTTGATTTCAATGATGATGGGTCCAGGATAAACGAAATTTTTGAAAAATCCAATGTTTTAACTGCGAACTGCGTTTGGAAGAAAGAATAACACAAGTCGACTTAAGGCCCTACCGAAATGTTCCTAAAATTTAACATTTATGTTTATAATACCTGATTTTTAGCACAAAAATCTGCCTGTAAAATACTTTTTTACCGATTTTTAAATATTGAGACTGATTTCTTTATCATAATTTGGCCATCTTTTTTTTATCACCCTCCCTTACCCAGATCCTAATCATGACACTGTACTACCTTTTGTTTATTTATATTAATTGCATAAAATGTTATCGCACATTCTCTTGAACCCTTAGAGCGCGTCGAATTTATAATGAGCGGCATTAAAAGTTGTTTACATAAATTTGTGAATTAAATTGTTCACAAAAAGGTGGCTGATAACAAAAAATTGAGAATTTGCAAAAAAAGGGTATTTAAAATTTTATTTACAACAAAAATACTGATTTTTATTTAATTTTTTTTAAGCTTCTTTCTCTAAAATAATCCTCCTTTATACAAGTTCTGAAATTTTCGAAAATAAGAATATTTAAAAATAATGATAACCTTATATTTCTCTTATTTCTTATTTAATTAAACATTTTGCATTATAAAATGAAATGTAATAAATTTCTTTAAAGCAAATATTATTCCTCTCTAATATATTATTGTTATCCCTAATATATTAATATACTTATTTCTGTACTTAAGGCAAATATAAATCCAAATCTGTTGTTAACTTTCGGAATTATGATGCGAAGAATTTTTTTTTTTCAAAGTTCGTCCTTATCACTTCTTGACAAGATATACACTTATATATCACGGAACACAAATTTTCGTTTTCTTTCCATAACTTTCGAGATGATAAAATGAATAATTAATTTTTTTTGCACAAATAATATTTTATCTTTAATATATATATTTATTTACTTAAAAAGTTCGTCTGCTAAACTTTAATTTCCGACGCTAATCTTTCCAAGTCGCAGAGAAGACTAAAAGTCTTTGAAAAGCGATTGCTGCATGCTGGATGTCGTGAGCTTATCAGCAGTTTTAAATACTAGTGCCAAGCCAAGAGAGCGAGTGTGAGGTATGGGTAAATATTGAGCGCTATATGCTATGTTCAAATGCTCTTTTCTATACGCAGTTTTAATAGTTTTAATGCAGCAGGAATTTTCGAAATTGAAAGCGATTTCTTAAGGTACTCCTCTTGAAACATAATATCGTAGATTATTATTATTAACCTTCCAATATTTTGCTTTCTTTAGAGAGGGGGATTTATCGTTTAGTTATCGTGTGTACTGCATAAAGTTCCCTTAAAATTCCCTAAAAACAGACTTTTATGTACCATAAATCCTACATATATATATTATAATACTATCCAATATATCTCTCGCGAAAAATAATATTCATTTCCTAATTCCACCAGACTTTAGCTCTTCCTTTATATTAAAAAAGTTTTTTTTGTTCTGTACAAATAATGATTTTTATTTCACTACTTTTCAATATCCTAACTGATTTTCATATATAGTCTTCCTTATAGTAATATCTCCAAGTCTTCAATAAGCGATGTTTAATTTAAGCAATTTCATTAGAATCTATTTCATATTACCATATGTTACTAGAAATCTAGAAGTTTCTCAATTCGATTTGTGAAGACGTGGCGCTTTTATATTAAACTGCTTCACTATCGAGTTAATGATAATTTAAATTTTCATGTTAAACAGCAGCGCCATCAACACTTCCCTTAATGTATGTGACCTAAGTTGACATCACGTTTATGTGAATCTATTCACAGATTTTATTGTTGCAACCAGCTTAAGTCAAAACGAAACAAAATGATTCTAACGAATAAAAACATTTTTTTTTTTAAACAGTATATCTCCATATGCAATAGTGTGTATTTATGTGTGTGTGTATGTGTGCGTGTCGGTGGTTGGTTAGTTGGCTAGTTGGCTGGTTGATGATGTTGACGAGCAGCTGTTGGTGGCTGGTGTTGTCACTGCTTGAGATTCCGTACAGATTACGGTTGGAACGTGCTGACACGTGCCACGCATTCACGCCTTTCGTGTGCGCCTCTCCCCTCAATAAACCACATTGGTGGCGTTTGGTAGTGTGGTGCCAAGCTTGCATTCTGCGGCGAAAAAACAAAAAAAAAAAAAAAGCAAATAAAGAGAATAGAAAATTAGTGATAGATGAAGAAGATAAATGAGTGCATATGAGCGTGTGTGTGTGCGTGTGTGTGTGCGTGTTTGAAAGAGCGAAGCATGAAAATGCGTTTGGCTAATGAAATTTCTGTGCACTCACTGTCGATGGGCATCCAGCCGACACGCAGATTCTTGCTAACATTATCCTCACTGATCCATGTGTTCAATGGTTCAAAGTACTCCAGGAATGCGGTGGCAGTCATGTTTGTTAACTTTATAATGGTCAGTGGTTTGATGATTTCACGCCAGGGTTTTGAAGAACCGGCGCTCATCATGTCGCTGCAAGAAATAATTAACGGTTAATATGAGAGCACATTTCTTTGGTAGCTGCTTTTGTTACATGCAAAACCGTTAAGAGAAAGAGGTCAAATCAGTTCGACATTTTTTAATAGAACTATTTTATATCGCGTCACCCTTTATACACTTTGGCCTTGGTGTGCTCATCAAGAGTTTCATTCCATACACTTTGAGCAATACCCATTTTTGCTACTACTATTTGCTGTATTTCCTTTCTCATGATAACCTAACCGTTTTTTGTCTAATTAGTGCTACATTAATGTCACTTCCAAAGAGAAGGATAATAATGCCCTTACTGAGTTCGTAACTCCATCCATAAATTCTGCCTAGATTTTTCTCTCACCTTAACGGATTTTGCCATCGCCCGTTATGATGGGAGACGGTTTAAATGTTAGCTTTGCTGGTCGAATGTCGTAACGCTTTTTGGCAAGATCGATTCTACACATTGGATTGAAAAGTTGAAATTGTTCTGGATGTTCCAAATTTATGCTTTGGTTATTCCCTTTGTAATCGATGCGGGATTTTGAGTCAAAAATGGTTATACGCACATCTATAACCTAATTCAACCTAAACAGAAGACAATTAGTTGGAAATTTGTAGAATCATTCGAGAGCAGTTTTCTCATAGAGATCATTCCTCAGCAGTGTCGCTTTAAGTAAAAAAATTTTCACACCTTAATTTGTAATGTAGTGGGAATAAGTTATTTTTAAGAGTTGTGAGAGATTCAGGGGAGCAAAAAAGTTCTTCTGTACCATCTTGAAATCTAGAAGGACTATATCGAACACAAGATGCTGACTTTAGAAGTTTCTATGAATGCTTTCTCTATGAATGCTAAGAAGAACATGCATTTCTTCGTTTTTAGTATGTTTGTTATCAATATTTAACTAGCCTGGAATCTAGACAGTTCGATCACTGATCTATCTCAACTGATCTATCTCTTTTTTAGACTGAGTGGAATTTTTCGTTGTTCGATATCTACTGATTTTCTTGTCACATAATATTTATTTGCGCCTAAAATAGTTGATACTTACTAAAAAAATTTGCCAGCATGTTTACTACCAGAAAAATCGCAATTATCCAATGGCTTGTAGGCATTGCGACGTTCATATTCGCCAATGTTCAGACAGATGACGCGATAGATTTGATAGCCCAAGAACTCATCAAAAACTTTTCTAAAAGTTTAAGGCAAAATATAATTTTTATTCAAATTAATATTCCAAATATCCATACTTTGTGCTCCGGAATTGATCAACAATGCCCTCATAGAACTTGTAGGGCATATCATAAACACCAGGATTGGTCTCTAGTGGTGGCTCCACGCCCATATATTTTTGCATAAGATTCCAGTAATGGCAATTGTAATGCTCCGGCTGTACTCTGCCATCGATCATGTCGACCCAAAGCTTTTCGTGCACAAAGTAAGTGGGCAATGTGAGCAGAGTGTGAGCGGCCTGAAATAGCAGAAAGCAGATCGTTAAAAACAATTACCAAAAAAGCGGAATAAATATTTTTGTTTCTGTTTTGATATTGGTTCAACATTTTTCTTATCTCATTTAGCACCAAAAAAAAAACAAGAAAAAAAACCAAATCTTATCGCTACTCACCATGCGGTATAGACGGTTCAAGTTCAAGAAGTCATCATAATCGTAATTCTGTAAAATACCCAAGTGCTGCTTCAAATGTTTCGGCGTGGACACAGATAAAATTACTGCTTCGCCCAAAGCCGCACCAAATCCGGGGCATGCTTCCTGATTGAGTCCGACACGGAAATTATTCTTTTCGATCGCATATTGCACGGCCGCAATGTCGGCGTGTGTCTGCAGCAGCTTCTTATAGTAGACTTTGGGGCAGAAGTGTAACTCCACTTCACCAAAATCGAAGATGCGCGACTTGCAATCGGGTCCACCAGTGCCGGTGCCCATTTCAATGAAGTGATCATTCATAAATTCACTAATTGTAAGTATAAAAAGTATATAGTTCGTTGAAGGTTATATTTTGAATTTATAAAACTCACTCTGTGAGATTCCTGAAGCCAAGCGAACTGAAGAATTGTACACTAATATTGACCAAATCGAAGGGTTTCAAACCCAAGCCATCCAATTCGGTCTGCATATTGGGTAATTTCCGTTGTGGAAAGGGGTTCTGTAGCACTGTTTCTTTCTTCCATGCCTGATAGGTTACTTGCTCCATGAGGTGGTGCGGTATGAGACCCGTCGGTGGTATGACATCATCACCATATTTGTGCCGCAAAACATTACGCAAATGTGCATGCATTTCCCGATAGAAGGGACGCAGTGAATCCATCAAATTTTCCAGTTCATAAATTAGATGGGGATCCTCGTACTGATCATACCAGAAAGCCGAGGGCTGTAAATCTGGTGTGCTCATATTTCTATAATACGCTATATAGTAGTGCAGTGCTTCCTTTACCTCAGCGGGCATTTTATTGCGCCATTCCTTCCAATAATATTTGATCTCATCTAAATCATCGCTGTTTGTGAAGATCGTTTTGATTTGATGCACGAATGCCATATTGCATTTGGTCGGCTCCTTCATGTTACACACCCACTTTTTGCGTGACATACTCTTCAACATGCTGGTGGCACGTTTGAATTTGTAATTGATTGGCGGATATTTGGCGCCACGTAAGATCACCTCGAATTGTCGTCTCAGTAGTGGATCTACAAAATTATGCCAATCGAATTTTTGCATTGTCCCATAGAAGGGTCGTAGTTTTTCACGCATCAAAATCTCCGGGCTCAGTGTGTCGTCAGCGAATTGGCGATATGCCGTAGCGCTGGCCCAATAGACATCGTTCATTTGTGTTAGCAGATTCTGCGCAGCTTCCTCATTGAAATATTCGGGCTCATTTGGGACGCTGTGGTTTTGTTGTGCCTCTGTTATGCAGATAAATGCAGCTAACTGTGGAAAACATTTGTTTTAATTAATATTTTGCACCTTTGGGTTGGGACCAAGACACTCAAAGAACATATATATAAATAAAGACTAAGATATCTTGGTAAATATAGATATTTACATTAAAATAAGTAAGTTCAATAAAAATATGTCTATGTATCTACTAATTCTCTCGGGGCGCTCTACTCTTTGTTTTTTTGATTTTGGCGTCGACATATTAATGGCTTCCAAGCGTCCAAGCTTTTGAAGCTTTAGGCTTCCTAAATGTTCTAGTATTCCATAAAGTTTCTCAATAAATTTTCTGAGAGATTTTTAGGCAGAGCACTAACACAGATCTAATGTCATATGATTTCTGTATTAAAATACATGATATCGGTTAAGCTAAACAGTTCGTAGGCTTAGAATCAAGGAAGTTGGCAAAAACGTAGAGTTTTAGAAAGATTTCATTGATATAGAGCCAGAAACAGAAGAATTTAACAGATTGCTTAGGACCATCTACCTGGTTCGCTGATCAACTAGATACTTGATTTTAGTTTTTGAAAGAAGACGTCATGTTTAGATTTTCTTGGTATCAAGAGCTTGGTGCCATGGGCTAACATTAAAAATTATCTGTCCAATATTCCACTTTCTGTATTCGATAGATATGTAGATATTCGCTGTTCTGAAAAGTTCTCTAAGAGTTATAACCAGGGTTATCTTAAGTCCGTGATAAGCTTAAATTTAAATCACATAAATTCTTCTTTTCAAGAATTTGAGGTTTTGGGGAAAAGATATTTTTTTCTTAATAATTTTTTCATTTGAAAAATTTTTTGAAATTCTTTAAAAGATTTTTTCTTTTCTAGCATAATGTTAATTCAGCTGGTTCTTTCTCCGACACAAATTATTATCTCTTCTTATTAACTAAATAGTGTTATCGAAAACATTTTTGTATTTTTTTTAGTAAATATTTTTAAAACATTTTGTTTTTTTTTTTATGTCTGCTGCTTATTATTTTTAAAACACTAACAAGCAGTGTTGCAAACTGCAAGCACCGTTTGGTGATGCTCATGTTTCTAATGCCTTCGTTCGTAAGTTTCCAATACCGCACGCATCGAGCGCTAAAATTAAACTAAAATTCTTGAAGTTTATCAACTAATTGCTTGGCTTTGTTGCATTGATGAAAATGTAAAAATATATGCATATGTATATAGCATATATATAAAGTGATTTAAGTTGACCTATGTATGTTCTGAGCTGATAACCCAACACCAAATGCCTACTATAAAAAATATAATACAAGAAATAGAACTTAATACATATATATTTATATTTTTAAATTATGGGTACTGAATACTTCTTTGATTTTCCTTCATTGAAATTGTGCCAGAAATAACTAATGCTTAAGTCAGCACTATTTTGATAGTGTTTATTCAGAGGTAGGTTTAGATCAGAAGCTATAAACTCGACTTACTAAATGTGAAAGAGTAATTGAATAGTATCTGAAATCTAAGATATATCACGATATATAGAAGATTTGTAATGGGGATATCGCAACACTTTTGAGTCGAAAGACGCAGTAAACATTTCTGGGAACGTAGGCTCTTGACCGGTTGGCCACACTGGCGAGAGAGAGCAAAGGCTTTTGGGGATTACGCTAAGTTATCATTACCGTATAGATCATAGATTGCACTTCTTACTTTTTAAATATAGTTAGAGTTCAATAACCTAATTAATAATTAATCTAATTTTTAAGGTTAAGGTATTAGGCCAGTCTAGTATTTTCAAAACAGATTATTTTTTTTTTTTTGCTTAAATTACACTTTAGTTACACTGCTCAAATACACCGTTTTATCCGATGTAGTGCCGAAACTTTTGTGTTAGTCGTCCTCACCATGTGAAACTTTAAAGGTTGACTTTTTCTGAGGTATTGAAAAGTTTACTTATTTAACATAAAAGTTTTCCTATTTATTCAAAACTGTTGGCTTACGCTTTTCCGGCAACGAAATGACGCCAACAAGTTTTTTGTTTGGAAATTACCGACACAATTGACCGATCGTATTGAAAGGTCTGACGCTTGGAAAATATTCTTAATTATTTGCGCGCCTGTATAATTGATGAGACTGCAGTTGAAGTGACCTCAAACAGAATTTAAGTCTGATAATAGTCTGATAATTACTCAAAGAGAGATGGAAGACTTTTTGTTTTCGCTAATAAAGACGATTTTAACTTTACTAGTTTTTGGAGTTTTGGAAAAAGTACGCTCCATTATGTATACCGTTAAACACATATGTGTTAGTGTGTATGTGCACTTGACTCCATTTTTTGCCGCATTTGCGTGACTTTCTTATAATTCGTATTATCCTCACCCCGCCGCCCCAACTTTTTGTTATGCCCCGAACAACCTCGGTTGGTCGTTCCCTCTTGACTGCATATAATTAACTTAACTCTACCCTCCACCTCCCTGTCCCGCCATATTTTCACTGTCGCATTTGCATGTTTAGTTTGTTTTCAAGCCGAAACAACAACTCCAACGCTACAAAGAAATAAACAAAAGTATCTCAGTGGCGCGAGAAAAAAAAAACACAAAAGCAAAAACGTCGCAATCAAAATGAGTTTTGTGATTTCCTTACACACTATGAATTCCGCTGTTTGTTTTTAATTTTTCCTGCCAACACAAATATAAAGTTATTAATGCTTGTGAGTGTATGTGTGTGTGTGTGCCCCACCACTTGTTGTTGGTGTAGTGTTTTGAAGTATTTCGCGTAAATTTTGTTGTTCTTTTCCGCCCTTTCGCTGCGTTTTCACTTTTCTTTGTGCAACAAACTTTATGTTGCACACACAAATACTCTGCCACAATGTGACAGTTAACGCTATTGCCCCTAAAAATAAGTTTACTTTGCACCCTAACATTATTTCTCTTCTCCTGCTTCTTTTTTCTTTCTCTTCAGCTGGTAATGGTAATGCTTCTTCTTTCTTCATTGCCTGCACTCTGATTCTAACTGCACACATTCATATCTATTGTTACACATAGGCAACAACAGCGCGTATTACAACAACTACATTGTGTACTGTTGTTTTTATTCTTTAGTAGGTTACTGTTGTCCTTATTTCCAGAGGTGCATTGCAGGAGCAGCTAAAGATAACGGGATTTTATTTTAGCGCCATGCATTTTATTCCAAATTACATCTATCTCCCTATTTTTGGACAATTTTTGCCGGTAAACATGTTGCTAGAGTTAGGGTAATTTTAACAGTTCTCTGTTAACCGTTTCGTATAGCGGAAAATTAGACTTTTCGTGGAAGTAGATATTTTTAAGACGAGAGAAATTTTTTCAAAGAGTGAATTAAGTGACCTTAAAAGTTTTTATATATGCAGTCCTCATAGCAAAGAATACAATATTTTGATGAAATCCATTTAGGCGGACCTAGATCAGTTCGCAATACCAAGTGTAAAAAAAACCTTCAGTTTTGTTTTCTGACGTCTTCCGTTGCTACCAACGCCAAATACCCAAGAATAAATACTGCAGCTTCTATATATCGCTTAATTCATTGAATTATTGTTGTTGTTGTTAGTTGTTATTGTTAGTTGTTGTTGTTAGTTGTTGTTAAATCTCTACATATTTGTTTCTTTCGCGTACTCTTTCCCCAAAAGACTTCACTAGTCGATTCGAACCATGTTGGCATCACTTTCTCTCTTAGAAAATGTTTGTAAAATGAGTTGATTTTCGAGAGCGGGACTTCACTGCTGTTAGATCTGATTTTTTGTTGAAAATTTGCAGATAAAATTTGACTTAGTATTTTAAATTCAGTCAGTTTAAAGAAATGTGGAACATTTTATTTTGGGTTTTTCCCAGATTAGTTAGATTTGACAAGATACAATAAGTTTCTTTCAGGTAGCCATATGCGTAACTAAGAACATTCATTCCATGGTAACAGGAGCAGATTATTAGATCTCCTTTTTATTAACTGAATACATCTCATTCACCATGTTCTGCAGCCTTTCGTTATCATATTTAAAGAAGAATTTATCCGGTGTTCTATTGACTACTGCGTATGGGCTCTTTTTATACCAAATATTAATTTTAGATTTAGCTTCTTATTTTCACGACGTTCTTCCTGAATGTGATCATTTCTTATCCTTCTTCTCAGGATAATTGGCGCTTATATTTTTCGTTTGAGTTACTTATTACTTGTTTAACTTTTGGCTTCCTAACAGTCTCCTTATAGTACGTCATCATATAGAGAGATGTCATCTAACTACTTACATTCAACTTCTAAGTTAATAAACCGTGCCCATTTCTGGCCCTCATAATTCTATCTGGGGCTCAATATATAGATAGTTTTAAACTAACTTAAAGGAAGTTAAAGTCTAATTTACTTATTACATATTTCTAAACACACGCACACACACACACAGGCATATATATATATATATATACTATATCCTATATATATAGGCATGCGCGCGCACAGCACTGAAGGCTCAAACAACATCTTTGTAGGTTAGGTTAGGGACATACGCAAGTATGACGGCAGTTATACCGGCAACCGCCAACAAATCATGCATATATGTGTGCACACATACACTCTCAGTTATATACCCACTTACACAGTCATGTATACGCCACATTCAACAGCCGCCATAGCAGCAAGCTTTCGTCACAACCCGCAAAAGTGAGAGTTTTGTTTATGCACGTTGTGTGGTGAGTTCCTCCGCAATTCACCACAAGCACGCCTTCCATTCTGCTTTTGTTATGCCGTTCGGCCCATTTGTGCTCGCAAACTGTAATACGGGGAAGTTTGAGCACTGCGAGGCAAAGGCTGCCGAACAGGCAGGATTACGTCAATCGGAAAAACCGTTCAGTCGCCGACGAACCTCTCATACGAATTGTGGTATAAGCGCTTTGAGGTGCACGCATACAGGTCGCCAGCCTGAAAATTTCAAACAAACAAAGGAAAAAAAATCTTAAGAGTATGTGAATATATTATAAATAAAGTGGAGAAGAAACAAAACATATTTCCGTGTGTGTGCATTACTGTGCTGCACTAAAGTGGAACAACAGTTATTTTAAGCAATGCGCCACATATGCGTGGCAGTGCGGCGGAAAAACGAACTAGATAAAGCGGAAAAAAGTTTAAAAATTCTTTTGACAGGAAATGGCTTATAAAGTTTCAAACACAAACTTTGCCTAAATCGTGAATGAAAAATATAATAACAACAACAACAATATAAACGAATCCAATCGGAACGAAGTCAGTGGGAAAAAGCTTAAAAAAGGTATATTCCTAACCTAAATTCCCCAACACACTACACACACACACACGCACGCACGCACACACAGATGTACCGTTAGCTGTGCGCTAGTGTTGGTGGCGTTGCCATACTTGCCACTGTGCGCATCGGCGTTGTTGCAACTGCAGTTATTGCGGGCTGAGCTGCCGTTGGTGGGCCCCGAGTAGGTGTGTGTGTGTGTGTGTGTGTGTGTGTGTGTGCTTGTAGTCTCCATGTCTGTATTGGTGCACTGCTGTGCTCTAACGGCGTTCTTGTCGGTGGCCGTGTCTGTTGCTATTTCGCGTTTTTGTGTCGGCAGGCAGACGGTCGTTTGGTCGGCCGGTCGGTCGATTGTTCGGTTCGGTTGGTAGCTTGGCTGCTGGATGGGGTGTCGGCATGCACGCCAGCATTCTGCAGTGGCTCAGTGCGTCGGTGTCGGTGTGCGTGTCAGCGTGTGCGTTCGCAAAAATTTGTGCGGTGGAAAATTTTCAAACTAACTCAAAGCTCAGAGCTGGTGAGCTAAAAATTAATTCCTTTCATATATTTGAGGCTAATTAGCAGTGTACTGTAGTTAAGAAAGCTAAGAATGAATTAATGAAGTAAACTAAATTGAAAATAGTTAGTGAATTTATGAAAAAAAATTTAAGAAATTTATTGAAAGTAATAGCAAATAAAAATAGGAAATTAAAGAAATTAACTTACCTTAACTTAACTTACTTACTTAACTTACTTTATTGAAAATTGTTTTAATCCCGACTTTCATGCAGAAAACAAAATTGAAAATATTAAACGACTTTAACAATATAAAGAAAGTTAAAAATATATTTAATTGAATGACGAAAAGTTGTAGAAAATAAAAAACTAGATTCAAAGAGTCTTGAGAGCGGAAAGAAATTATTACTACGAGACAGAGAAGTGGAATTTTCTAGCAAATAATTTGAGCTTTACTTGAAATTTTGTGAGAAAAAAATTGTTTGGTTATGTTTTTAGCAAAAAAAGGGAAAATAGTTAATAAAATAGCATATAAGAAAATTTTTTGAAATATTCGGAAAAAGCTTAAATAAGACTTTTATGTTTGCAATAAAAAAAATCATGAATATTAAAGTAAAAAACAAATTGTATAAACATAAACAAAATATTAGTTTAGAAAATATTTTTAATGCTAACAGCAAACTAACTGAGCTTAAAGAAATAAACTAAAAATAAGAAAAAAGTTTGTTAAATAATATAAAGTATATTTTTGAAAATTTTAAACAGAAAACTTATGAAATTTGCAAGAATTTTGTAGAATATCAAGAATAATTGCTTGCTGCAGACATATTTAAGTATGTACGTTAAAATATATGTCAAAGTAAACGCGCCAAATGGAAGTGTTGCAATAACCGCTGGCTTATCTGGCAACTAACGATGACGATTACTAACGATTTGCAATGCAGCAACTCTTTCAATAACTTTAACTGCATGAAAAGTACGAAATTACTTCGCATATAACAAAATAATAAAAACAAGAAAAAAATGAAATTATTTCGCATATAAAAAATAAAGAGAGAAAATTTGTTAAAAAGTGACAAAATGTGAATTTGGAAAGAAAAATTTAAATAAAATACAAATATAAATAAAGGCACAAAAACGAAACAAAAAGTTAAATTTGTTAAGCCAAAAACTATTTTGAAAAAAAAAAAAATTTCAAAAATAAATGAGGCAAATATGATATAATCGTAAAAAAATTATGCTAAAAACGGACATAGCAGAAACCATATTTCAACAAAAACTGTGCCCGAATAAATGTGCCCGAAAAAGTTTGAATTCATTCCAAATTTATTTTATTTTTTCAATAAATAGCAGCAAGTGAATTCGAAAAAGATTCTACAAACAAAACTGCTTAAAAAAATTTAAATTTTTTTTTTATTTTGCATAAAATTTGTGCAGCGAATGTGAAAACATATTTTACAGTATGCCATGTGAAATTAAAAAATTTTTGATAACTGTAAAAATGTGCTGAAAAAGTGTATGAGTAAAAAGCGCACGCTACTCAATGCGAAATGTGTGTTTGTTTAAATATGTAGGTTATACAAAATGCAATAGCCAATAAAATGTATCCACATGCACATGTACATACATATATTATCGGTGAGCTTGGGTGCACATGTGTTAACAGTAATTTTTGAGTGCGAAAAAATTTAAATATTACAATAGGAGAGTAGCTTAAACAAAAAAAAAATATATATACATATATATATATAAAATAGAGTAATAATAACAATAACACATAAAATTTCCGCGCTTGAAAGCCGAAACACAAAAATAGCAAATATTTATAAAAAATCATATAAAAAGTTACCAAGTAATTACATTATTGTATCATCATAAATTCAGTTTTTAATCAAAAAGTGTTAAAAATGCATTGGAAAAGTGTAAAAAAAAGTGAAAACCAACTAAGTGCTTTTCATAAATAATAAATCACTGAAAATGTGAAATATAAAAAAACGTAAAAAATTATGACTTTGTGGAGAAAAAATTCCCGAATTTTAAATAAAGTTACGGTAATTTGATGAAATATATTCAAATTAAATTGTTTTTGCTTACGCATTTGTCATTTGTGAAGCTAAACTTAATTATTTCATCATGCAACCGTACACATATCATAGGCAACTGAGTACCCAATCGCCGTTATGTATTACTATCATCACTTGATATGGGATATCTAATAGTTTTCTAGCTTACTAAACATAGTTATTTTAAATTTCAAGGAACGCTACTGTTATCAAGTATACTTAGATCAGTAGCCACATGCAATTCAAAATACCGTTATAGTAGCCATAGCTTGTGGACCGATCACAGCAGTTGCCTTACATAATACAGGTGTCAATTTAAGTCAGGTCTTAAGACAAGCTGGAAGCGTCAAGGAAATCTACTAAACTCAAAAATGTTAAAGCAAACGTATTTAGTAAAAAAAAAAATAAAAGTGCTTTGGCTTCTGCTTCCAAAATATATTAATATCTTAATTTATTGAAAGAAGTGAAACATGTACTCCACAAATTATTATAAAAGCTTCCAAATATTAATTTCATTCAATGGTTGCCTGAAACCTTACCAGACTGGATATTCTCCAGATGCTGAATTTATTCTTTTGCCACATACTAAGTAGGAAGAGCACTCGGATTTTTTAATTAAAAAACACCCAATTGCTTTTGAACAGATTGCACTTGCTCGATCCAATTGTTTCAGACCCAATTTTCAGAGTTTTTTTCATTTTTTTTTTTCATTTCGAATTTCTAAAATAAAACTTCCATTTATTTGAGGATATTTGAAGTATATAAAATGGCTCAGAATAACAGTTCATTGATTTTTATGAATTAAATTTGATTTAAATGTTTCACTTTTGTTTCACATACAAATTCTTAATATCTTTTTGGATGAAACTAAACAAACTTGGAGCTTTATAAATACTTTTACAAAATATATACGAAAACATATGTGTGGAAACAGTAATAAATAAAGAAATTAAATATCCTAAAAGAAGATTCAAAACTGTGCACCTGCACTATTACAATATTAAATGTATATACATATTTTTTGTTGCAATAGATTACATACCAAATTCAAAAAGCTTAAAAGAAGGGCGAATCAGTTTCAGCCATACCCAAAATTAGGCAAAAACTAAAAGTCGGTTTATCAACGACCTACTGATTTTTTATTTTTAAAGATTTTTAATAAAACTTAATAGTGCGCCAGTCATTATATAATATAATATTATTTACAAAGGAAACTAGATAGTTAAACTTCATTTTAAAAATTTTAAATTAAAATAATTTTTTAATTTTATTTTTCGATAAAATGATATGAGATTGTCAATTTTAATAAAAAAAATATTCACACAATTTTAATTTATTTTATATTAACAACCGTTCAAAATGTATTAGAGGTTTCAATGTTACGTATACGTCCCGGCGGCTAGTTTTACTTGTTTGTCGCACGTATACACAAATTGCCAACAAGCATACAATTCCTGAGAGCATAAATTATTTATTCAGGCCCATTAGTTCAAATGCTACATGTAGGTCTAGCTATCATTCTCCTTATCTTTATCTTTCTCTCTCGCACTCTCTCTATCTCTTGCTCTTTATCTGCCTCACTACATCTTCAATAATTGAATGTATGCCAATTCTGTTGAAAGTACTTAGTTAAACCATTTCGAAGCTGCCTTGGATAGAGTTATCACTTCAAAGGCATAAATCTGCTGCCTGTGCTTCGGGCGCTAACCGTTTCCCGCTTCACCTCGCTAATCCTGCCTTGTGACTGGTGACCTAAAATAGTAATTCATCGGAGTGTACTGACAAAAGTGGCCACATTTACGCCAATACAACACAGCGAAGTGAACAGCAAATAGTCGAGATAATTACATACACACTTACATGTATGTGTATATATGGTAGTGTGTGTTTTTGCGCATGAAGGTGCTTGAATGCCGTTTTAGTAAATAAATCCCCACAATGCTCAGTTATAAACTTCACAAATGTTGCAGCCTTTGTTCCTGTTGTTGTTATTGTTACAGTAAATGCTACCGCTATAGCACATTCACAGCTGCGTAAATAAAGCTGCACTCACACAAGCTCATTCAGGCAGTTCGCTGTGCCATTTACGCTTATTTCGCCAGCATTTCGCTGTGATTTGTTGCTGGTTTTGTTGTTGTCGACCTGTTTTTTTTTTGTTGTGTCGTACTTAAGGTAATTAATAAATAAAAGACGACATTTAAGATAAATGCATGGCAATCGCTTGAGTAATGTGCAAAACGTGGGGCAAACTACTATTGATTTGGCGCATACAGCAGCAACAACAACAGCATATATACAAATACCCGTTTGCCTGTGCCAACTGAGTCACGGGAACCATCTCGGCCATTTCGCTCTTTTGGCTTACTCTGTCCCTTCGCTTCTTCTCCTTTTTTCTTCTTCTAGCAGCTCAGTTTCTCGAACTTCCTGGCATTGGTTTTTTGGGTCACTGCCGATTGGTTTGAATTTAATGAGTTAATTCTTACACTAATCATAATTAATGAATTTTCCACTCGCTAAAATTTCGCCGCAATTAACTATGCAAATGGTGCCGACAACAACAAAGAATTTCCGCTACTAAACCAGTCAACGGCTAAATATAAGTTATACACATTTATTTTTATTCGTTTTTTATTCTGCGGCCATATGAATTTGGTGCGTGACTGCTACTTGTGGGTCGTTGGTTTGGGTCTCGTCCTTGTCAAAACCACACTTTCAAAGCTGGGCTTGCAGCAGGAAAAAAAAACCATTGAATCATTCGATAACGCTGGAGCAAGAAAATTTTGCAGTAATTGAATATATCGCCCTATGTTTATTGGTTTGCCAAGTTTTATTCGTAAAGCTACCTCATTGTTAGGGTCGGGTAAAATCGAAAGATTTAATGCTCCAGTGTGGGATTAATGACGCTAATACTAAGGTAAGCAGAATATTGCTTATAAACGTTGGGCATAAATTGAAGATGCTAAACCGCTTTCGAGTAGAAATGTCCTATTCCTCGCCATTATCTTTATTGAACCGATTTCCTCGAACTTCTGCAACAATTTTATGGTCAAGTAATGGTTGAAATTTCATTTAAATGGTGTATGCGGCGGTGAGCGTAATAATCAGTGTTAGGGTCAAAACATCGTTGTTTCATTACTGCTCGTACCATTAAGCTACACTCAATGAATCAAAGCCCCCGAATTCGACCTTTATTTGCTTATCATAAAACATGTGGGATTTGATCAGACATTTTGATCAGAATTTTTTTACCAAAAGCCGTGGCAATATAATTTATGAATGTGTGTTTAAAGTATAAGATGTTTTATATTAGCTGTGTTCGCTTCACCAAGCGATAAAGAGTTGCGAATCGAACAAACTCTAACAACTGTTCAAACAAACTGGCAACTCTGGCGGTGCATTCGGGGTAATTTTTGACATTGTTTTGTCATTTGATCCATTCATTCCATACACAGTAATAAAACTCAGCTAAAAGCGGTAAATAGTAAAAGAAACTTAGTAAGAATTACCGGAATACTCTCTTGTATCGAATTCGACTCATGAACTACTTGAAAAATTACATGAAAAACAGCAATAACTTTCATGAAAATTTTTTTTTTTACAAGAGAGCAGCGCTCAAATATAACGGGTACAGAAATGGTGAATGTAAGGCTGCTGATATTCTATTAGTCCATTGTTGTCTTTTTTCTTTTTTAGCTCTTACTCGAAAAAGCTTACAAGCATAATTTAGTTCTTCAACTTTTTGGCTACTTCCCTACATATTTAATTCATTAAACGCTTACTCCTCGGCTATTCATGAAGTTCTTGTACACATTGCATTGAAATAACAACAGATTAAATACTCAGTACTTTACAGGTTGTATTTCTAATATAATTGAGACTGCAAGATTTGAAAATTAAGAAAAGAAAAATCAGTAAAAACGCCTTTCTTGTTAGCGACAATTGAGATTAAGGCCAAGTAATAGTCCAAATCTCAAAGCCAATCAGAGCAGTAGAACTCAAAGGATATTAGCAAATACTGAATGTTTTTTCAATACAATTTAATAAGGATTACTTTTAAGTTGATATGACTACCAATGCTAATTCGCTTCTAAGATAACTGTAGTGCCCTTGAGTTATGTAAAAACTGTATTGAGTAAATTATTTGAATGTTTGAATGTTCTGCAAGTATAAGCAGTTTTCTCATAATTGTATATGAGTACTTTAATGGTAAACTTCGAAATTATTCAATGAAGGAGAATCTAGCACAGCTTTCTCGGCTACTTATATTCACTTACACACTTTCCATTATATATTTTTATAAAAATATGTTATATATATATAACTTTTACTACTATAGATATACAAAATAGAATAGTATGCTCATTGTGCAGCACCCGGAAGTGTTTGAAAGTAATCATAAATGGTTTCTATGTCGAAGGCGTAAATCCATTTCATTGCTTTCACCAATCTCTTTGCAAGGCATTCATGGCAACGCAGAGAAGTTAACACAGCCACACAAAGTCGGCATTCAAATGCATTAATATTAATATAGCACAGGCATAAAGTTGAGTTCTCTGCATACTCCACTCACTCCCTCATGCATTTTATAATGCTTCATTTTGCTCAAATCGCGATTCCTGGTGTGCAAAAAGCTCTCATGCCTCAATTACTTCGGGTAATAGCTTTTAGTTTTATTACTATCCTAATGACTTTACTATGAAATGCAGAGTGAATTGCAGCTACATTTATTTTGCTGGTTGTGCTAACTGTTTATTTAACAGGAAATTAAATATATGTGCGCTTGTTTACTTTTACGAGTACTTTTTTTTATTATCTTTAAGTGAAATTACATTTCGAGTGTTCGAGTGGCTGTTTTAGTGGCCATTAAGTTGAGAAAATATCTAGGAAATGTTAAACGATGCATAAAATGTGGCAAATTATAAATGACATAGTTTGTTTCTTTAAATTATAATTTCCATGCATAAAACCACGTCAAATATGATACAATAACAGATGAGAGAATAGATAATTATTATTTTACTCATGTAATAATAGTCAGAAACACCTACAGCAAATTTAAATTCCAAAAATATATATGATGAAAAGAAAATAATTTGTTTTTTGTTGTAGTTATTTTTCCCTCTT
This sequence comes from Bactrocera minax, assembly GCA_021498325.1. Taxonomy (NCBI): domain Eukaryota; kingdom Metazoa; phylum Arthropoda; class Insecta; order Diptera; family Tephritidae; genus Bactrocera; species Bactrocera minax. Next base: position 6,403,994 of record JAKEEE010000004.1, read on the forward strand.
ATAAGTTAATCTAATTTTTAACAGAGAATATCTTTTTTTAATAATATCTTATTGTTACAATTTAGGTTGTTGGCATTTATTTAATACTGAACTACAACAATATATTTCTCAACCGACTTAGGACATTTTTTAAATATTGGTTTACTATCTATGATTTGGTAACTTCGATCTTTAGCTCAATACAACTGGTTCAAAAATTTCAAATGGTCAAAAATTCAAAATTATCGGTGTAGATTTATGTCATTTCATAATCAGGGTGGGAATAATATGTCTGAACCTAACATAAAAGTATATTTCTATTGAGCAAGACATAGCTGTGTAGTAACCTCACTATTCTAGGAAATACTATTTAGTCTCTTGCACTGTATAGTCATGATTATCTGCCCACATAATGGTTATAATGGGGATAAAAAATATTTCTTTCAAAATAAGATTTTCGATAAATATTCATATTTTATATCTATCTTTAACTACACTCTCATGCTTATATTTAGTATGTGCATATGTATGGTTTACAACACAAAATATCACAAATTGAATTAATTAAATTCATTATTAATGGAAAAATTTTAATGCTGCGTACTTTTTTCCGCTTTCCTTCCAGCTAAGTCTGCATATTTCAGTGTCTAATCAAAAATAAAAAATAATGAAAGCTCTTAAATATATTCCATTAAAGTATGTACAGTGCTAATATTACAAATCAGAACAAAGAAAAATGAAAATCGCAAAAGTTGAAAAATAACTTCTTATACTCAGTAAATTTAATATGCTAACAAAATAACTAAGTTAAAAGGCTTCCGCTAATTGAAATAAAAATTTGTAAAATAAGTTTGTGTACGATACACATACATACATATATTACGCTGAGAATTTAAATTACATAACAGATAAAGAGAAAATAAGTAGAAAGTGCGCGTGGATTTTAGACGATTTGAAGTGAGTGTGGAAATACAAAATAACAAAAGAAATGATCACGTGAACGCCAAAATCGTAATTAAAAATTAAATTAAAAATAAATGTAAATGTAGAAATCCATGTTGTAATTCAACTAATTCATACAACAAAAAATTCAATATAACGAAAAGGAAATGTTAGTAAAAAATATATGATTGTAAGAGCATGCATAGTGTGTTCAAAGGTGTCAAAACTAAAAAAAAATTAAATAAATTAAAATTGCAAAAATGTAAAAGCACGTGTAGTAGTCAGTTAAGAGTTAAAATTAACAAAAAACCAACAATAACAAAAAATAATAATAATAATTGTGTTATAAAGCCTGCGAAATAACTTCGTTAAAAGCATTTGCTGCAGCACGAGAATGGGATTGGCGCACGCAGAAGGTGAGTCCACCAACAGAAATTCTCTACAAAGCATAATAAAAAATAACAATATAAATAAGTAAAAACCAAAAATCCAAAAAAAAAAAAAACACAGCGCGAAAACTTTTCGTCCGCATGCTTTTCCCTCACTCGCCGGTGCGACGTGACGTATGCGTAACATTTTTAAACATTCAAGTAAGCTGCCAACAGCAGGCGTGCAAGCCATTCAGCCATACTTTGGAATAAATACATGTCTGTATGTGTGTGTGTACATGGGTATGTATGTAAGTTTGCAGGATGTAGGCAACGGGCGATAACGAATGTTAAAGCACGCCGCGTGAACACGAGATTGAATGTCACGCATACGCGCTGCGCCTGTGTGCATGTGTGTGTGTGAACGATTGGTAACAACAATTTTGCTTGTAAATTTATGTATAAATAATAAAGGCAAAGTGAAAAGAAACAATAACAATTTTAAAGCATCTCACGCGCAGCAACTACAATCGCCTCATAAAACCGCAGATTTTTTTGTGATTTATGTCTGCTCTGCATGAGCAGTATAAAGTCCATATTCGTGCCACATTCGGAGCCACAATGGCTCAACCGCGCGTGTATGTGTGTATAGTGCTATAAACTAACGTATTAATAAACCTTTTTTATACAAAGTAACGCCCGGCAGGTTCATATTGTGGACAATCTCCAAGGTGTGTGTGTATGTGTGTGTTGGTGCACTGCAGTTTGGCTCGATTTGAGTTTCCTATAAATAAATACAGCGCATAAATTCTTAATTTTCGACTGAAATTCGAGCAATTGCCGTTGCTTGCATGAATGGCGGAAAATAGAGAATTTTTTTAATATTTTTTTTTTGAAATTTCTAAAAATTTTTTGCAAAGCAATGCATATTTTTTTCGATAATTTGATGCAATCATTCGAACAACTTTTGAATTTCAATTGAATGCTATTTACTGAGGTGCGACTGTGAGATTTATGTATCACTTAGAATTTCGACCGACAACCTATTGATTTTTTTAAATTAAAATTTTTAAAATTGATGGATTAAATTCATCAATACTCTGAATGTATTATAACATTAAAAGGAAGTGAAACTGAAATAAAATATTATGAATGCGATTTGGCTTTTAGTAGTACACTCAAATTTTTAATTATAAAATTTTTAATCTGTGGGGTTTATATCTCCTTATAGCAGTTATATGTAAGACAATTTTTTTTTGTGCTAAACTCTGTGTTTATGAGTACTATTAATTAACTGTGTGTAGTCAAAACAGCTAACAAAAATGAAATTTTTCAAATGGCGAAGTCAATTTTAATCATCGACCAAAAGAGGTATTGAAGAAGATTTAAAACAGATTTCTACATATACTAAACTCGGTGTTTACGAGTAGTACATTATTTGACTAAGCAATCAAAACATTCAACAGAAAAATCAAATGTTTAGACATTGAATTCAAATTAAGTTGATATCACGCAACGAAACAAAACGGTTGAGCTCAAGGCTATTTAAATAAATATCTTGTATGTTAGACTACGAATTTATAGATAGAATGGAGTTTAACATAAAAAACTATATCGTCCCATGTGATCGTGAAACATAAAACTGTAAACCATATTATTACTATAGTACTTTAATAGATTTACTTTTTGTTGTTCTACATCTACTTCTGATTATTCACTTGCATATGGAAAGCTTTCAACTCTGCTTACATGCTTGATTGCGCAAAGCAATTTGCATTTAGTGGATTGTGTTTAAGTTGTTCATTAAACTCAATTTTATCGGCGCAAAAGTACAATTTCATAATATGACAAGAAAAATAATGCTTGTTCTTGTTGTTGCTCTCTGAATTAAATAAAAATTATGTTGAAATAATAAAGAGAATTGCTTTCTAATTGAGTCGGCAGTGAAATATTTTCTCAATATTTATATATACTTAAATACATATGTACACACACACATATATATGTCTATGCATATTTACACTAATTTGTTGGGAAAACAAAATGAAATGTCCAACTGAATTAAATCTGACAAGCAAACAAATTGCCAACATTTCTGAAAATCAAAATTATTTTGTGAACAAACAAAATTTATCTACGCCTTCTCAAAGCAACAAAAATTAACAGAAAATTTGCAGCGAAAATGTGTGCATGCAAAAACCAAAAACAATAACAACAATGTACCACAGAAATCTCCAAAGCACTTTGTGAAGATTTTTGTTGAAATTCAATTGAATTTGTTAATTCACTTTGCGGCGTCTAAGCAAACTGTATTCTTCTATTTGCACAATTCTTGTCTCTCTGGCAGCTTTGTGCGTGTGTGTGTTGTTGCGATATGCATCAGAAGTCGTATACTAGCCAAACAAATACACACGCATGTAACAAAGTGAAACCCTATGGGAATGGAATGAAAATGTGGCCGCGAAATGGAATAACTGTTTCAAAGGCGGTAAATCAATAAAACGCCAAAAAACTCGCTGGCGCGCTAATTCGCTCAGTTGCTGTATTTTTAGTGTTGTTGTTGTTGTTGTTGTTGTTCTTATTGTGATGTGGTAGTGGACTTTTCATTATTGCTGTTGTTGATTTTGTAGTTATTGTTGTTAGTGGTTGTCGTTGCTGGCAGTTTACATTGCGTGTAAGTGCAGTTTGCCGGCAATCGAGCCGCACGCGGGCTTTGTAAGTTCGAAATGTTTTTGTTGTTCTGTACTCTTGTGGCCCCACATAACCGGTGCCGAAAATACAAAATCGAATTTTTCTTTGTTCGTTTACCGCATCAAATACCAAATACATATTTCCGTTCGTGCAAAAGCTAAGAAAAAAGCATTCAATTGCGTTTGCATTACACTTGAGAACTTCGGTGGCTTGTTTTTGTTTTTTCGGTGTTGCAAGTTTTTGCATAAAGCGATGATTTCTAAAGTACGAGTATTTCTGCTTTCAATTACCGAAATACTTCAAGTTGTTGAGCGTAATTTTATTACTCAGCTTGTTAATGTTTTAGGGCATGTTTTTTAGGCTTCTGGTGCGTGCTGTACGGCTATAATAGTTGTAACTGTGCTCTAATTTGTTGCCATATGCAGCCCTATTGTCACATAAGACTATTTCTAGACTCATAATGGGACATTCTACATTATTATAGAAGCTTAATCGGTATTCTTTGATTCAAATATAATTTCGATACCTTCTACATTGAATAAAATAGTTTCTGTAAACTGAAATCTATTCCAGCTTCACATTCTATTGAACATATTGTATGGCAATTCAAAAGTATTGCACCCGAAGCTTCAGAAATGCAACATGAAATCAGCACATAGTCCAAGAAACACTCATATCAATGACTTTTTGCATAATCCGTCCAGATTTTAGATCAAGGGCAGCCTAGTCAAACCCATATATAAAAAAAAAATAAAAAATATCGCGGCCATTACTTATTCAATATGAATAATTCAATTATGCGTAATGCTTGACAAATCTCTTTATTCTCTGTTTCTTATACTACTGTTTGTCTATTGTGTACCAGAAGTTAGATTTTCATATAATGTTATTGAGAGCATAAATAATGCTTTCAAGATGCAACTCACAGCAGAGCGAATTCAGATCGATAACACTCAAGGTATCGTTTTGACTTAGTCAGATTGAAGCAGTGTTTGGGTTCCAATTCAAATCAAATGTCGTAGAATCTGAAATCAATGGGCATTGAGCTGCTTGGTGCTTTTGGTGGGAAAAAATTTGGATTTGGTGGAAATCAGTCTCAACCCGTAGCACGTCCCATCCATAGTTTGGAGATCGCTTAAACTTTCAGGGCTCTAAATTTATTTGAAAACAAAAATTTTTAGATCAGAAATAGGAGAAGAAGTTTTGGGGCAGTCCATATTTAGAGATATCCACTCATAATAAATCTAAACTGAGCTCTGAGATATGAAAGTTACTCAGTGTTGCAAGAATATTTGGCTGAAGCTAACTTAGTTCGGGTGATCAAAACCAAGCTGTGGACTAATGTACGAGTTCCTCATGCTATTAACACCACTGTATTTGATATTATTTTGCTTTTCGGTGTTCTGGATTATAGCTTTGTGGTCTAGAATACTGCAGATAATATTTTGCAAGCAGTTTTTCCACTAAATGTTTTTCCTTTACTGCTTCATTCACTCTTAAATTTGAGTAGTTCTCTTCATCCAGTAGTTGTTTGTATCAAAATAATCCAAAGGGACGTAGCCGCCATACTTTTCGCATTTATTATACGTATGTTTTTTTCAAAAGTATCTGAACAAAGTTTAATATACTAGAGGCTTCTGTTGTTTTATTGGTCTCAAAAATTAAATCTAAATCAATCCAATAAGCCCGAAAGATTTCGTATTCGACATAAACTACCATTCAACACAAATACAACAATTATACATGTTTTATTATCAGAGTTTGGCAATTTCTCTAGTAAGGTCTTGAACTACAAAACCATCTGGTCTTACTTATCTTAAAACCTCATGCCATATATAAATGAATATAAAGATATAATCTCAATTGCAGAAATAACTTATTTACTGCCAAACCGTTAACTTCTAACAAAGGCAACTTTAACTTCCGTGTATTGATTTTTGTACAGCAAACTGTATTTAACCTTCTCCATTGCTTACTGACTAATTGGCACAATGGCAAATGGATGGACGCCAGGAGTTCCACTCGCCGGTGGCACAGTGATTCAAATTGCAGTGAGAATAAAATGCTTCGAGCAGACAGTGGGATTTGGAAGCCATCGTGCATAATGAAAAGCGAAAGCTATATGGCATATAACGTATATATATATATACTGTTAGATGTACTCAAAGGAGTAACGGCACGATTCAATGCGACTCACATTTCATTCTGTTGGTCTTTCACTTTTCCCACAACGCTTCACAAACACAACTCTAACACATAAAATAGTTTACTCACGCACACACACACACACACACACACACATCATTGTGTGTGCCTCCATAATAACGGTGTATTTGCCCTCTTCATTCGACATCATCGATTTTGCATGTCGCGTGCTGTCGCGCTTTCAACGTGATTACTTTCAACGATTTCTCTTTGTACTCGCACGAGTACTTCGCTTATTTGGCCATTATAACGGCTTTATTGTTGGCATTCAAATATACAAACATACATACATACATATGGTGTGCTTGTGTTGGTCCGCTTTCGGTCTGAGTTCGCTTTTATTTGTGTTTCCAACTGATGTTTTATTGCATTCCATTGCTGCAGGAAGCGTGCGGTCGTTTCGTCTTTCGTCTTTCGTCTGTTCCGTTTTCGATTTTGCCGAGGAATTACGAAATCAATTGTTCAGAGGCGTTTCGGCGCTAATAAGTTTAAGTATCTGTTGTGCCATGTGATTGTGGAACTTAAGTTCTCTTGTAATTCACCACGTACCTTAGACGAGTATTTAATGGCTTTTTTGGGCAACGCACATCGCAATTCAATATCCAGGACATCCAAAATTGAGTGCGTTTTAGGTGTTACACAGTGATACCTAGTTGTAAATAATTGATAATGATTAATGATACGTTCATTTAGTTAATGGTTATACCGAAGGCCTTTACGATTTTTTCTCAGTCCAGACTGACTCTCATTGCTTCTCATTAACTCCCAGCAACCTATATAGTTCTCTGAAGAATTCTCTGAATTTAGAGAAATCGGAGCACATCTCCTAGTATGAGTGATATAGGGATAGGTTAGGTTTGTTTAGGTTACAGAGCTGATTCCCGACTCAAAGTTCATTTGTGATACCAAGAATTTCTGAGTAGGATTCTAGCTAATTCGCCCGGTTCGCTTAAGGTATGAGATCCAAGATGCTTCAACCTCAGTCTATCGAAAGCTGGACAATGGAGAAGAAAGAATGCAGAAATTTCACAACGACTTCTTTTAATAACTTTTTCAATAGAGTCCGTCAAGATTTTTAGTCCCACCGCATGTCTATTGCCTTTTGGATAGTATCCAGTCAAACTCTTACATTTATGGCAAGATAGAGCTTGCTAAGAACAAGTAGTGCAACGGACCGCTTATGTTCCATCCTTGGCGAGAAAGATTTCGCAGTCGCGCAAGTGCTGCTTGCTGACCAACGCTTACCGAGCTCACGCGAGGTCCAAAGATCCCCTGCTAGAACGTAAGAGGACAACGAAGTACCGACTATACTTCTGGGCGGCACACCTACTACTACCTTGTTTGCAACCACCTCCACTTGAAAAACACCGCAGTGGTCTGCCTGTCCGAAACGAGAGTTAATGAAGAACTGCCGTCAGAGGGCTCCCCGAAAAATTCCTCCTGAGCTTTCAGCCATTAGTGAAAAATCTCATTATCTCTCTTCTCCAGTTAATTTTTCCCTTGCAAGTATGGGCGCAGAAAAAAAACGCTAGAAGTAAACTTCGCTACTCAGTGATTCAATATTTAGTAATGCACCCTTCAAAACTTTTAAAGCGGCCACTCTACCTTCCTGAAATGCACACAACAAAACAAGGCGAAATATAACAAAAACATTAACGGCCACTTTTGCACTTTTCCACTTTGCACGGATTTTCTGTCATCAAAATTATGACATGACTTAATGTCCCACCTAATGACATTCGTTATAACCATTTACAAAAACAAAAAACCGCGCATTTCTAATTAACTTAAAAATCTTTGAATAGACAACAGCCGAAAACAACAACAACAAGAACAAACGCCATTTAAATGCTTAATTTTTGAATACAGCTTATTAATGGTGAAAACTTTTTGCCATTGCGCCGACAGCTGCTCATATTTCGAACAACAACAACAACAACAACAACAACAACAATAAGGGCACAGCCGGGCATTTTAGTCCCGGATTATGGGAGTAGTAGTTGAGAGTAAAAGTCATGTTGCTGGTTCAGAGTTTGGCAAGCAAATTCCTTTGCCATTTAATTTTGTAATCCGATAGCAACAAGCGGGACACATGACAGCCGAGAAACACAAAGAGCAAGCATGGAAAATTATTGGGCTAAAAGTTGATTTTCATGGACTTTTCGTCGTTGGTTCACTCCCACTCCCACCACCTCCTTATTAGTCTTGTTTGTAACGGTCATTATGCCTGCAAGCTTATGTTGCTTATCCTTTGTTTACCACTCATCCATCTCACTGACACTTGGCTTAGCTCGGCAGCATGTCTGTGAGTGTGTGTGTGTTGTCTTCATTCTTGTGTCCTTCATTTTTGGCTTATCACTTTTTTTTTTACTCTTTCCCTTTCACGCTTTGTTGCTTCAATTACAATCAAGTTCGTTTGTGTGCCGTTTTACGCTCATGTTTCGCTCTTTCTATAATTTTTTTGTTCTCCTTTTTTCTCTCTTGTCACACGATTACATTAATCAATGTTCGAGCTAAGCGTATTAATTTATAATGTTTGAAAATGTTGAAAGTGAACAGATAATTTTGCCGCAGTTCCGAAGTGTCAAAAACAGCACTCTAACTTTAAATTAATGTGTGTGTGTGTGTGTGTGCGTGTAAATAATAATTAATTGTTAGCGGTACTTAATGTTCATTTATTTTTGTGTTGTTTAAACGATTTAACTGAGAATGAGAGGGAGATTAAAACAAAGCGTGAATGATAAATGGGACCTCATTTCTATATAAGCTGATTTTAATGTCAAACTATTATTAGTTTTTATTGGGTATCATTTGTTTGTTGCCTAAGACCATATAAATCAATCAATAATTAAAAAGCACTCGAGCTGTGTGTTTGAGATAAAATTGCAAACGCCGATGGGGATTATTTCTGTTTATAGTGTTGACTCGAAATTGTATGGGGTGGTATCAAGCATTGGCACCTGAACCAATTGGAGGCAACTATGGAGGAGAACATAAAGTTTTCTACAGATAGAAGAAAAGCATGTGATTAAGATTTGCCCAATTTATACTAGAAAGTTTCGGGTAAGCATGCAAATTGGCTCTAAATATATCAGGTGTAGTAGAAAGAAATTCATTATATTTGCTTTCAATTGAATGTTTTATTTAGCATAGTTAGAATGATCCGATTTAAGTAAAATATGTACTGTTTTGTTGTCAGAAGTTGTTGCCAATTTGAGTAAAACCCAGTTATTCTCCTGTAGGAGAGACCCCTTTCACTGTTTTGACCAACTCGTATAACAATGAAATCATTTTGGGCTGAAGGAACATCTCTTATACGTCCAACTGTTTCAGTGAATTTTGCAGTTTTCTCTTTAAAATTACCTTCTTGTAGAAATTCGCACCGATTCCTCCGATGACTACCTTAAAATCTCAACAATGTCGATGAACAGGCAGTGGAACTGTTTGCTTTGCTAATTCGTTCTGATCGGTTACAGAAATTTGGTATGATTTGAAAGATTCTATTGTTTTTAAAATTTTTTCACACACTTTCCTCCTCTCTGCATATTTTTTAACCTATAAAGTTCTGCCTCCCTAGAATCATCTTAATTCGTGTAGAAATAGCCCTTAAAAGACATGGGTACCATCCTTCAGTGTTAGCTAAGTTCGGCTATATCAGAAGAGCTCCTTGTTCCACATTGTAAAGATGTCAAGTTGAACTCAGACATTTTTAAAGATGGCGTTTGTTGAATTCGATTGATGTCTATGCTTACATGAGTGCAGGTTTAATAGAAAATCGTTAATCCAAAAGCTCTTAACTGGCTCACTCGTTTTTCTGTCTTCTGTAGCAAAATTATGTAATTATTTTAAATCGACTTCGCCAGTATTAACTGCCATTAGTATGCCGATATATTACACATCAAGTTCAGTCTATGCGTTAACCTTGTCTTAAAATTTATTCTCATCTATAATATAAAACGTTAAGCTAAGTACATAGTGTGCTACAGTACTGCAATTCAAGAATAAAATCAATGAAATAGACTACGGAACACCAAATGCGCTCAATGTAACTTTATAAAATATTTACATACACAAAAAACATCGTTTCTATACTCATCTATCATAACTGCTGTTCCCCGCGTTACTGTGTTCTCAGCCTTAGAGTGCCACATATACAAGTGTTTCATATAAAATTTCTTTTTTAGCTTGAGATTAATGTGAGCAAAAATATTGCTGCTGTTCTTATTTACTCCTACATAAGCACACACACATGTACGCACACGAGCACATTTGTGTGCGTACAGAAATGTTCATTTTCTTAACAGATTTCTACAAATCCAGTTATATTGAAAACAGTGCTTTCACCAGCAGCATAAAAGCGCTTTCACATCTCAAATCCAAAGTATTCAAAATAAAAGTGGCAGTAAAGGAAATGAAGCAAAAGTACACATCTCACTGCAACAAAATTCATTTTAACTTGAATGCTAAACGAATCACTCGAATCGCTCGGTTCGCTCAGTTCGCTCGGATTCGTTTACGCTGCCCCACATAAGCCTGTTAAGCTTAAGTATATTTGCAATTTATCTTGTAACTGCTTTTGTTTATCTCTTTGCCTGCTCTGACTCTTTTGATTGCGACAAACCTGGTGTGTAACGGTAAAAAAGAGATTGAAAAAAGTGTTTAAGCATTTTCTTAATCAGTGACATCCAAAACCGCAACTCGTGTTGTCAAAAGATGAAAGTAAAATGCAAACGTAGATAGAAACACGCGCATGGAGGGGGTTCTGATCTAGGTCACACAGTGGATACGGTGCAGCTGAGAATTTCCCCTAATGTTTTTGGCATTTGTTGCTTTGTGTATTTATTTCAAAACAGATATGTTTATATATAATATTGTATATAAAAAGTATGTAGACTTTACCTTAGATTCGTGGCAAAGTGTGTGCACCTCAGCCGGCAACCGATAATTTTACCAGCTTGTAAACTACAAGGAATTGCTTTATTGTCAAGTGCGGTTTTCTTTTTGATGACAGCCAAGCTTTCTTGCTGTAAACTCTGGCATGTGATATTTATCTAATATTTGAGGGCAACAAGAGCTGCAAGCAAGCGTGTGGAAATATTGAGTTTACAGTTGAAAAAATACAATAAATTTCAGGGAATTAGAGATTCTTTCATTGAAAATATATATTTCCATTTATTCTTTTGCAAGGTCTTTATTTTCCAAATAATTTTGAAGCTGTGGAGTTCATAGTTATTAAAGACCATTCAAGTCTTCTTCGGTGTTGCAATAGTTTTATTAACTAAGACAGAGTAGGCGCTGAATCCATGTGCTGCATTTTCATTCTTTATCCCTAAATTTAATAAAAAAAAGGATTACTCAGCTATAAGATAAGATCAGCTCAGCTCAGGATAAGATCAGCTGTTGAATACTATACCGGGAATGAGTTAATATTGTAGCACTCTCCAAGGCAGTCAAACACCTGAGGAAGCATTAGATGTGAAACACGATGGGATGTTACATACAGCTGAAATCAGAGCATACTTTGGGAAATCCATTAAATCAAAGATAGAGAATCGGAGACCACAAGACGCTTCAATAGTTGTATAGAAATATTTTAAAGCCACTGAAAACCTATGGTGGATTGTCAAAGTCTCTAACTTGGTGGCTATTAAATTTTTTTGTGCCCTTAAGCTAACATTTTCGCGTACAGGAATATTTTCAAATATAGCGATGCTGACTATAACTTTTTCTGTGAAGAAAAATTCATCACACATACAGGCAACACAGGCCATTACTTTTGGAGAATCAAGCTACAATACAGGGTATTAGGGGGATTTAGTCGTAACATTGCCCACCTCAAAGAACTTGGCTTGTTGGGTTGCTAGATAATCAAAAGCGAATTGTTGTTCTCTTTGGCTATCGGGGAATCTTACTGAAAACCTGAGAATCTACTTCTACATTGTTCATCGTGCTATCCTGTAGTACTCAGGGAATGACTTCTTAATCAACCATTAATCGTCCCATACATATGAGATCGTGGAAAACAGTGGAGCATTTCTAAGAAAAATTTTCAAACTTTATAACACATGTATATCGATAGGAGGTTCCATATCTTAGTCCATGCCTTCATTGTCCTATTTCCTGCATTTTCAATTATTGTTCACTCAATGTCAGTTGGAAAGCATTATGTTCGTATGTCACCTATTAAAGAGCATCCTAATGAATTGCTGTGTCTCGAAGACGATACATTTCTTTAAGGTCACTTTACAGTTTTCAGGTTACTAGGCGCTCTGCATGAAGAAACTGGAGCAAATGCTTTGCGTTTATTTTTTCGACCATGCTAAGACCACTTGTAAATGAAATATAGGATCCACCTACACATCTAGGGTTGTCTAAAGGGGTTAGGGTTTGCATGAAGTCAGCCGGTCCTATCGGCTCTGGCGTTTTTCTTAAAAAAACATAAATAATGTTTCTCAAGAGATATTCTTAAGTGAAACTCTCGTGTTGCTTTATTGCTGAAATGATAATAAATTATATAACGGAACCTACAACCAACCTTTGAATGTTTTTGCAACGTAATGCTAAAGCTTTTATCAAATCCTGGGCCACGAGAGCGCAGGCAATAATCTTAAAAAACAACCAGGAAAATTTTGCAAGCTAATGCTAATCAGCGAGATTTATGCCTTCCTTACATATAATAGGAATATATTTATTGTTTACGATAGGGCTATCCTTTGTACCTAATATCTTATTTAAATTGCTTTCAAGAAAGAATAAAAACTTGAACAAAGTAACTTAAGCAATTTAAAATAACTGAGCTAACTGCAAATAAGCTGAAAGCAAATCGTCTATTTTCTGGACAAAGCCGAACCAAAAGGTCAAATCGCAAAAAATTGCCAGCATTCAAAATAATAGAGCTCATTTTTTAACAGACCATTAAAGTTCTCCACATCAACCACAGCTTAGATACGAAAGCGTAAGCTATCTCTCTTTCCTCCGCTCGCCACTCGCCCAACAGTGCCGCCAGAGCCGCTGGCTGTCCTTCGTTTTTATCGCACTTTATCGCTGCTTTGACGCCTACAGCCATATGCCGTATATCCTTTTCGGTGGTTATCCTGTTGAAATGACGCTCCATTAAATGCGCATAAATGTGCCAAAGCAAGTACGAAACAACTATTTAGCTACACAAATCAGCAACAACAACAACAACTACAAGCAAATTTCTAGACACGACCTAGTTGGGTGGTGTGCACAAACTGCTGGTTGGCAGCCATCAGCGTCGTTTAGTTAATGTGTTGGCCTAATCCTTTAACCGCACCAAAGTTCAGCGAGCAACAAAGTAAAAATAGACAACAACAACAACCAATGTAAATGAAAATTGTGTAGCCAACAGCTGGTGAAATGCACTGGCGAGTTTGCTGCCAAAGATAATGGTGAAAAAATAGAGAAATGCCAAAAGCTAACGAACAGCATTGCTGCGTGCCGACGCATGTGTGGGTGCGCAATGACGGAGCAAATACATAAAACAGGCTAGCTGTACCTGCCTGCATTTAAAGAGCCTCATCTATTTACATTTATGCTGATAGCTTTTGGAGAACGACGCCAACGCATAAAGTAATCAAACAAAAAAAAAAAATCAAAAAAAAAAAATCAAAAAAAAAAAGGAGGAGAAATCGTGGCATAAATATCCGCGCGTAAAAGCGAAACCTTTAGCCATTATCCTTGTGTGCGTACACACGCACACGTAGCGTTAAATCCTTTCGCTGATCTGCAGCAGCGTTTTGCCCGGCCGCCCAAATGACGCAAATCGTTGCTTGTGTGTGGGTGTGTTGTTGTTGGTTCGTTGGTTGAGCGCTTGCCACTTTTTCTGAATACCTACACGCCCACACACAAATACATACATGCATGCGCACATGCATAAATAATGTTTTACAAATAGTTAAAAGTCAGCGCATTCACGCTTGAAATCCTTTCACTTTTTCCTTTTTCGACTTTCGCTTTTGCATGTTGGCTTTCGACTTTAATTTGTTTAGGTTACCGTTATCATGCTTTTGTTTCAAATTTTCAGTGCTATTTCTGGTGAATAGAAATATTATATATTATATATTTTGTCTTTTTGGTTCATAAAGCCGACGTAATCGGTAATCAACGTTCGTCATAATGGTTGGCAACCAAATTCGCTTTGTTCTGCTTTCGCCTCGCTGGTCGGGTTGCTCATCCGCCCGGGTGCACCGAAAGGCAACACCCTGCGTTTATCATGATTATAGGCGCGCATTTAAATTTTTGTTTATATTTAGCTCTTGTTTAGCAACTTGTTTTTCTGCTCGTTGTGCTAACTATGCCTGCCTGCTGTAGAAGTTTCATATATTTGGGTTTTTGAAAATAACTTTAATTGAAATTTCTATATAGAAATATTGGGAAGCTTTAGAAACTTTAAAATAAGTATTTTGAAGACGAAAAGCTGAGGTGGAATGAAGAAAGTACAGACAAAGAAGCGACATTTAGTTTACCATTTTTGTATGTTTTTGTATTTGTATTATAAATTAAGCGCCGAAAATTGCACTTAATGAGCGTAAAACTTGATCTGCCGAAAGGAAATAGCAAGGAAGAACAATTAGCAATCATAAATTTCATAATTTTCTGGATCCACAAGGTTGAAAATGCAAATTACGCAGGAACTTGTATTAAGATAAGGTCAAAAGTGCTTAATTTATCCTGCTCAAACCAGCGAAAAATATGGGATAATTTTAAGTAAGAAAGTCGCATTCGGGTTAAAAAGTGAGATTATGTGGGATATTAATAATATTCTAATTGCACTCAAGAATTCAGATAGTCATATGGGAGGCCATCTCCCTCTATTTCGATACACTTTATCATGCAATTTTGCAATCAATGACCGGATTTATGTACACAGAAATAAATGAATCTAAAAATGCAGCATTTATAACCTTTATAGAAAGAAGAGAACTTTTCTTAGTTTCTATATTGATTTTCCCGGAGAGCCACTGATCAAAACACAAGAGTGAAAATAGTATGTACTCGTATACTTTTAATATACTTCTTGAAAGTGTTTTTGCTTTCCAAATAGTAAAATTTGTTGTGGACCTAAAAGCGAATGCTGATATCAGTGATGATCCACCAACATTCTATAGTACTTTAAGATTTCCACAAATATATATTATAACAAAAGAATTTTGCTTATGTCTGAGTATTCAGAAATGACAACTGAAAGATCCCCTTACAAATGGAAATACATTCTAGGGGCCTTCATCTATGTGAAAGGGCTAATCTTTCATAAGTTTATAAGGAGGAATCCCCCGATTGAGAAATCAGTATATAATGGCAGCTCTTTTGATATACCCACCTCAAGATTGATTGTACTAAAGAGCACCATCCTGAAGTTGATTTAACATCGCTTGGATTGTATGTGGGTTTTGATGGAATTTTTGGAAAGCAATCCTCTAGGTTCTTTTTCATTACACTTCCCATATGAAAAAGAGTCGAATCAAGTATGAAAAAAGAATTTCTTGTCATAATTTATACTTAATGTATACCATTTTCAAAAATTCAGTCTACAAAGTTCAAAAAATATAGTATGAAAATCTTTTACTAACTTTTGAAGCGTCTATTATTTGATTTGATTTTCGAATTAGAAGCAGGCTTTTTTGTGAGAACTTTCATTGTATTATTATTTTGCTACATACCAAACAGAATGTTGGATTACTTTTCTAATATGCATATTTTTTATTTTTTTATTATATCTTTATAAACATTATAACTTCTATACTCATATTTGATATATACTGCTAATCAGTCGCTAATGAACTTAATTGAAGCATAGTTTTCGTTCGATAAGTAAACATATCATTAAAAATAAATTAACAATAATAAGTAAACAACAGTAAACAATAGTAAAGCAAAACAAAAATCGATGCCGGTGCTGAAAATCAAATAAAACATAAAGGGCAATGTTATGCGACAAAAAACACGAAAAGTAAATAAAACGTGTTTGCATAGAGGTGTGTGTGTCGACAAGAAAATAGTGTGCAGGGTAGCAAATGGTCGCGAAGAATTCGAAGCAAAGGCAAGGTGATGAAATGACCCTGACGAAGGTCCATAATCGTGCAAAGCCGGTGCTAGGCTAAATACATTAACAAAAACATTTCTTTTTACTAAATACTTACATATATACATATATACATACATATATACCACCAGGTTCGTGTCCTTGCACACATTTTACTTGTGAAAAAAGAGAATTTGTACGCATATACATAGCTACAAGTGATATATTTATGTGTGTAACATATATGTATAAAATAAGAGTATTGTATTTGTATCTCTAAAGAGTTTATAGCGGTAAAGCTACTGGGAATTGTTATTTCCTTCAACACTTGTTGTTCTGTCAACTGTTGTCAGGCAACATGCATACATAAATTTGTATACATACTAAATAGCCATTTCTTTGACCCCTCAGACATCTGGGGCGCATATATTATCATCATACGCTGGCGGTATTTAATAAGAAAAAATTTGCCATATTTATATAATTGAGACATTGCAAAATATACAATAAAGAAAATTTAACCGCTCCTGCTGGCGGAATGGAAGAGAAAGTCAATTATATTTGTGGAGGTTTTAAGGTCCACAATTTCCAACACTTTCTTTCCTACATTTGTGGAAGAATATTTCATTTCCTATATCTTTGTTTAAGTTTTTTCAAACCGTAGGAAGAATTGATGCAAATTTAGATTAAACCCAAGAGTAGATAATAAGTTTACTGCTCAAACTGGTGGCTTACAATTTTTAGTAATGGAAGTCAGTCCTGTTCTTCTCAAGTCCATAGGGAGTACTCCAGTCAATCACAAAGCAGCGGGAATGTTGTTCACACGCCCTTCGGACGTATTTTTATCTCATACCTTCCCTATACTTTTTTCTTCTTTATATTATCAGATAAATAGAGCAGTTTGCAATAACACTGCTTTAAACAATTTTTATATTTGTGTTATTGTTGTTATTATGTTCTTCAAAAATATGTTGGCGGTTGTGAAATAACTAACAGAAAATTTGTTATGTACTCTTAGATATATGTCTTAATTTAAGGACCAGGACCTATAATTTTAATGAACTTTCGAGAACTCAATTAATTGGTTTCCTATAATAAAAATATTATATTTTATTTTATTTTCTAAATAAAAATATTATATATTTTCTGAACCTAGAACTTAAGACTAGCTTTAACAAACCATTTACAGTTTTCCTTTAAATAAAGAAAAAAACAAAACTGAGTTCAACTGAACTTTTCTTTGTGATTTTACATAATATGGTTTTTTTTTTGTTTAATTTCCGCTACATTTATTGCCATGTATGTATGCACATGTATACGAGTCAGAGCCAATGATGTGCCACGTTTAACACATTTGCCTAACGATGAACAATAACTTATTGCTGCCGCTCGCAGTATTGCTTGTGTGTGCAATAAAAGCAATTGGATGCGGCCTTTGCAAGCATGCAGAAAAATTGGACAAAAACTAATAATATACATACACACACATATACATATACATTCTTTTTGGTGATTTTTATTTGCATGCGTTCAATTGCTTTCTGTGCTCCTCTTCTCAACTTGTTATATGAAAGGTCTGTAATGAATGTATATGTCAAGTCAATCAAACCAAAAGCATACAAAGAGAAAGCAATTTCATTATATTTAAAAAGCCACACATTATTTAAAAACGTAGGAAAGTAGTGTTCCAGAGTTTATTATATCTATGTATATACCTTCTTTCAGGTTTTGTTATTTCAACCATCGATCATAAAAGCAGTTTGTAGCAATATATGTACAAAACTATGCTATTGAACCCCTCCATTTGTACACAAATTTTAAAACTAAATTTAAATGAATTGGTCCCATGGAGAGACCAAAAATATTTTATACTTGGTTTCGGTGTTTGTTTTTGTTCGAAATTCAAATAATTCTAATATTTTTGTATGAAGTTAAGAGAAGGACTCTTCGAAGAAAAAAATAAATGAAAAATAATGAATTAACAAAGCTGTTAAGTTGAGTAGTTTTTTCAGTTTTTAAAAGAGCTTTATCTCACCTCTTATCCGAAATATTTACTTTAAACTAATTCTGATAGAGGAAAGACTGTATATTCAGTTTATGGGAGCTTGGCGATAACATGAACTATATTATTAAAAAATAATTTCACTTAAAAGAAAAATCAACTGGATCACAGAAAATGATTCACTCATTAAATAAGGTTTAGGAGAAGAGTGAAACCGATTTCTGCAGCTGTTCGTAATAATATAATTTTCGTACTCTACATCAGATATTTATACACAATTTAGATAGATTATGTAACTGAAGTACAAATCAAATAAGGTAAAAATATCCGAAAGATGACTGTAGTCGAAATAACTTTGGAATCATATTATTCCATTTATAGTTATGGAAATATTTATTTTAAGTTTATTACAAAAGTTTATGTACCTACAAATCAATACGCGGTTTTTATTATGTCACATTCAATGACAACCTGTTGACAATCACGTAGCAAAAGTACTTTAGTGGTATAAAACCGTCAATTTTAATTCTAGTGACAGTTCATATCTTACAAGTACAACAATTGCCAATACGGCTCGGAAAGTGTTGGCATAAATGCTTTAAAAATGATGTGAAAACCATTTTCATTTGTTTGACTAGTGTTGTCATTGACTTTGACATAATAGAAATCTCATATAATAATAGAATTTTACCTATTGGCAAACATTTTAGTATACATAGATATTTGAGGTGTTACCCTTCGAAACTGTTCTCACACCGAAACTAATGGAAATGTAGAGACATGTCGCAATTTTTAAACGACCGAAATTTTGACCACAGTAATGACAGAAATATTACATGACTGCAAAAAAGTGAAAATTATTCTGTTTTTGCAATATAAAAAAATAGACATCATCATACCAAGTAGTAGCGTCTTCCTTGGTTTTCCGTAAAATTAGTACATGAAGGGATTAATGCTTCATATTCTAAGATGATCATAGATAATTGTCAAATTTTTGACCGCATTTGTACATATTAGTTAGCTTCAACATAACAATGAAAAATCTAAAGAATAAATTGTGGAATTTATATTGATATTATAGACACCGATGTTGGGAAAAAAGTTTCGGAATACAAATACATTTTGTTATTTAATAATTTAAAGTTTATTTCAACCATTTCAAAAGTGCACACTTGAGTAAAAGTTCACGTGTAAATAAAAATGGGGTCACACATACAAACACACATGTATACTACATATGACATGAACGGATATATATTGAGAACAATAACATTGTATTCAAGCGTACAATAAATAAATGAAGGACGACAGCATTAGTGTATTAGTACAATTCCTTCGGGTGATTGGCATAAATTACAATTGCCATAGCCTAGCTAAACAGATACATACATGCACACATATTCAACAGTACATATTTCATGACATTCATATTTCCAGACATTTGCGCTTGCATATTCATATATGAAAATATATAGTTGCGAATAAAGCTGAAAGCCGAAAGGTACTTTTCCCACACATTCGCAGCAAATACAAATACAAATACAAAGAGGAACAAAAGTGTTGAAAAGCCTTTACAAAACGCTCGGGCTGGCATATGGGAGTTCGCCACATACATACTATATGCCATATACTGTGCGAGTAGACAAATGTGTGATAGTTTTGAGTGCACACACACACGCACACACCCACAGGACGAAGGACGTTTATTACAAAGTGCAAATGTCATGAAATTGTCAATAAAAATATTGTTCCCAATGATGACGCTCGTTGGTAGCAGATAGTCTGTTCAACAGTTAACAGATGCTTAAATATACAAATAATAAAATTTCGTTTGAGTGTTTTGTGTGTGTGGGAGTACAATTTTAAAGTGAATCGGGCGAGTTTTGTAACAAATACACCTACATATACACTTAAATGCACTTAATATGCACTTACTATGCACTTAAATTACGAAAAATGTATGTATGTGTTCGTGTAGCTTTGGTCAGGTGACTGCTCGCTGTAAACCTCATTTTATGACTGCTATTTTGGATACAATATATAAAACAATGTATGTACAGTACTCTTATGAGCACTCACATATATATATATATACATATATATTTTATAATATAGTTGCCCAACAACAACAACATTGGCACTATTATCACTTTTAACGGTCATGTGTGGATTGCTCAATCTTTATATGATGAGAATCTGTTGTGTTTTATGTTCATCGAAAGCCGGATACCATGTAGAAACAAAGAAAAAGTAACAACTAGGGAAGTGCTAAGTGCGGGTGCAACCGAACATTTTTGGTGTCATATTACAATTTTTCAAGAAATGAATTCCGAAGTTTTCTAAACCATCGGAAATGTATATTTTAAATTCAACCTAAGTCACAGAAATCACTTTATTCATAATATTAGAGATGGCGGACATTAGAGACCAATAACACTAATTTCTGGTATTGAACTACACTATCCAAAGCGAAATATTATTACTTAGTTTCATTAATAAATCTCTATCTCTCACTGAAGTCAACCAGATAGACGTATTTAATAATGACGGATACGTAGGGCTACGTTGAAGTTTAAACCGTAATCACCAATTTCTTGCATTAAATTTTAAAGATCAACGACCAACGATTTATGATCAAAAAAATTTTCACCGATTACCGAAATTCATATGCGGTAAAAAATCATCGGTAGGACGAAAATTATTATATACTATGGACTAGGGCAATGCATGGATGGGTTTCATTAATTTTTGACAGCAAACTACAGTATATCCAAGCCAAATCATATCCACGTAATTTTGTTTATCTTAGTGATGAATAATACACAATATAAAGCTAACCATAACCACGAAAATCATTATATTGGGTCTATATGCACTAGAATAACACATTATTTTCTTTAGTCAAAGTCAATTGTTGAAACGAAGATCTTCAGCTTCCCTTTATCGGAACTAAAAAAAGTATGGACAGATTTCGGCCGTATTTAAATAAAAATTGCTATATTACAAGCGCTATTTATTCTAAGTTTTCCTTCGATATTTTAAAACGGTGTTGATTTGAGAAGTAGGCGTGGTTGTAGTCCGCTGACTCTCATTTCATATATTTAATAAGGAACACAAAACTAATTTATTTCAAATGGTCAAGTATTTACCGGGATATTAAATTTCAATTTAATTTAATTTCGATTTATAATCGTGACTACTTTTCTGGAAATTGATTTAACAGACAATCGTTAGGTGAACAAAGCAATTACACCATCTGCAACGTTTTGCCTGAGTATAAAAATATATTTGCAACAATGCTTGCAACCAAAGCAGATAAACGTGTTGAAACGTGAATTTCGCTCCCAAGGGAGACATTTCACATGTCATTTCCGCTCATATTTGCAGATAGAGGTTAAGAGTTTTTAGTTTCGTTTTTGGTATATATTTGCTTCATTTGCTAATTTTTGTAGTTCTAAACCTTATTTACAAGTTTATCGTTTTTGCAAAGACTTGTATACAGTTGTATATTTTTTTTATTAACATAAACAATTTACTCCTATGAAATTACTGAGGTCTATGTAGTGAAACCCATTTGATTCACTATTTTTCTGCTGAGTTATATATGTTTCCTTCCTCCATATGTTTTGAATTTTTTTTTTCGCTCGGCCAAATTTTTCTACTCTGGTGTTCGTGACGCCCGATTTTCAAAAAAAAAAAAACCAAAAATATTTTACCAATCAACCCACATCTAAAAATATTGTGATTTATTAAAATTATTTAAAAAATTATTTCTTCTGAAGATCTCAGAGACAATCCCAAATGAATAGGTCTTTAGAATAGTGAAAAATTCAACATTTTCCCATGAGGAGTGAAATAAAACGAAAGTTTTTGCCGGATTTATTATATTTGCATTATATATATATCAGAGATTTAAAATATAAAAAGTTCTAAAATTTTACTCGAGATCGATGAAATATTGTGCAAATTGTTAGACTCTCAATTTGCAGATTTTATCGTAACATAATAATGTGTTCTTAATAAATCTTGAGGGTTGTTGGAAAAATATCGCCATATAATGATTGTAATGAGAGAAATTCCCTGAACATATTTCTTATAGCTCAGAATAGAAAATATTAAAAAATTTTAAATTCTTAATTGAAAACCAAAAAAAAAAGAAAAATAATTGAATTAAAGTTACTTCTTAATTTCACTTGTATGCTTTAAAAGTTACCTGTGCTGGCAGCACAGTGCTAAAACATTTTGAAAATCACACGTCATGCACGTGTTTTCAGTGAGGCGTGGTTATGCAGCTTGAAGAACACGACATGTTAATCCTTCTCTCACATCTCTTCACTTAACTGTAAATGAAATTTTGAAAAAGAATGTGTTGAAGTGCTTTTGTGTCGCATCATCACTACTTAGCATAATCACACATTTAATAACCTTAAACCAAAACCGTCAGCAAATCGGTGAAAACACATGTACTTGAAACATATGTGGTCAAAGGACCACACTAGCAGACTGATAGTCATAATTATATATGTATGTATGTATGGGCATTAACTGCAGGGTAATTATGTGTACACACCTTTATACAATACAAAAGCTGGGCGAGAAACGTTACTCAGCGTGTTACTTTCATGTTTGTTTGTGTGTATCTATGCAGCTCATTATGTCATCAAATGACTGGAAATTCTTCGTTTACATCAAACAGACGACTGCAAAATATTTTGGTTAGTATGACGGAAATGCATATTGGTTTCCGTTTTTCCGTTCCATGGGTGAATATTATATCTAAAAAGATTTCAACTCTATAAATAGTAAATGTATTATTAAGAACTTATTAGAAGAGAACATAAATGTTGACATAAAATATGTTAAATATAAATAATTGTCGCATATGAAGCCTCATCTTCAAAAGATGCATCAGAACATTTTCAAGATATACATATGAAGTTGCATCCAATTTATTACAGTTGTTACTACAATATTCTTTTTAGAAAGATAAGTCATGGTCATTTTTGTACCAAATTTCTGCAAAGAAGGCTTCAGGCTTCAGGCATCTGAAACAAAAGTATGAATTTTGCTTATTTTCTTATGAACAAAGTGAGGTTATGGTTTTCACTCGCTTTAAATTCGCTACCAAAATTGTACAGTAAGTTTATAAAGAACTGCGGAATCCACTTAAGTGTGGCAGAAAAAAAAGATCTATTTGAATATCCGCGAACTATATTTCTTTCATTCTGCCTTTCAGACCTTTTTTCATCTTTGTAATTTAGGTTTATTGATGTATATTTACCTCCAATATCTCATTATGTTGCAAATTAAAATAAATCAAAGGAAACTTAGAAGGGGTATTGCACTCGGGTATGAAAAATCTCAAGTCAGCAGTTCATTATTCCTCCACTCCTTTCACATCACATCATCATCTGAAATTTAATAAAATACCTGGCAGCACTGTTAATTGACCTTTTTGCAGAATCTCATTTCGCAATCTTCTGCAATTTATAATTAAATATCTGTGGCAATTCACTTATCTGGCAATAATTGCGTTATCCTCTTTCATTTCATTAAATACGCTCACTTCACCGATTTTCTTCGCCACCAACAACAGAGCGACTAATTTGTTTGCACCTGCACCCCTCCGCAACCCTCAATCCGCACGCCTTGGTCTGGGTAAATCACAAAAACACGTGTTTCCGCTAACTTTGCTTAGCGCAGCTAAAATGTTGGTTACGTTTTTACCAAATAATAAAGAGGACAAATAGAAAATTAATTAAAATGCTTTTACGCTTCAAAACACTGTTGCGAATTGATGAGGGTCATATAACAAATTTCTGCACGATCATCTTGAGGTGATTAATTAGTCTTAGACAGTATTTCTGTTTAAAATGGTTTCTTCTCTGATGGAGAATATGGTGCCAAGAATGGCTGTGTAGAGTAAAAAAATATGCGCATTGAGATTCTAAATTGTTGGTGTTTCATAATAATTTAAGGGGATTCGGACAGTTGTAGTGTCACATAGATATATATATATATATATATAGTAATAATAATTTTAGTTATATAATATTTCAATCACCTTCTTCTGAGACGCCCTTATATGCTCTTAGACCCTAGTGAAGCCCTTAGACTTTCGATATGCACCTCCGGGAATTGTTTTGAACTCTTAGGCCGCGTTTTGAATTTGGATCAAGGATTTCCATCCACTGGTTGGAAATTATATTCTTGGCTCCTTGCTTGCTAACTAGTTCAATTTACAACTGCCTTTCTCCAACGCATTTTTGTCGGCGACATGTAGTTCAAAGTTACCATACCATACCATACCATATCTCTTTCCGGAGGTTGTTGTATGTGCATTTCTCAAACAAATTAAGTACCTAATAGCACATTTTGACATTTAGGCAATGCTGACTTAAACTCTTCTTAAGATTTACGATTACCGATTTCCGCCGTGTGTCCGGGTCCCGAAACTTATTATTGCTGTAGTCCAAGTTTGTGAGATATTTTCAGGATCTTTTAATACACAGAGCCTCCTCCAAAAATCAAATATAAGAAAAGAGCTCCTTCCGAGGCAACTGCTTAGCTATGTTGTTCTACTCAATAACAACTTAACTCGAGTTTGAGCAAATTTATGAAGAGCATTGACATCGTTGTTGAGAGGTTGAGAGCAACTTCGGTTTTTTTTTTCTTTTAATTAATGATACTTGCGGGTATATTTGCATGATTTGCGTTATTATAGCTTTTGCACTTAAACTTGTAAATTTTCATATTTTTAAATTTATTTTATAAAAATTTTAAAAGCTAAATATACACTCAGTTGCATACAAACCCTTAGATTACATAAAAAACAATTTATTCAGGACTCATTGAAAAAAAAAATATGAAAGAAATGTCCACAAAAAACTGAATCTGCACCAAATTACGCAGCTGAAAGAGGAGCCTTATGTCATCTTTGTCCCAAATATTAGCTTTAATGAATTTCAGCTGCCAACCGACCACACACGTCTCCGCTTATTCAATCATGCTTATGGTGATATTATAATTTTTATTATTTATGCATTCAACAGAATGTCACTGCTGTTGGCTTGAAAGCTAACCGCGCTAACCACACTGACCGTTGTCCATTGTCCGCAATCCCGCCGTCCGGCAACGTCTGTTATTACATAAATGTCCTGTAGCTTTCATTGTGGTTAGCAGCGGAGGAAAAAAATGATTGGCTTTGTGTAGATGTCAAATTAAACACAACTTTTGCATCAAAACCCTGACAAATATAATAAGTTGGAATTAAAATACAGATGAGGAAAAAAAGAAATGGAAAGATGAAAAAAAAGATGAAATGAAGAGAAAAACGATTTAATTTATGGACAACTTTTCGATTTCCTGAAGGATAGAATAGAAAATCAGTGAGAAGGTTTTGTGGAAAATAATGGCAGAAATTACAGAGGATGGATACGTGATATGTTCAAATAAAGCATAACAATTTTAGATGGATATTGGATTTTGGATCATTACCATTTATAATGTTATCTTGCCTCAGATTTAATTCATTCTCTCAAAATATTTGTTACTATTCGAAAAAATGTTGTCAATGTCATAAAATGTTTCATCTTTAAAAATTAAATTAAGCGAAGTATACCGACCACTACCATCTTTCCAACATACTATAATGGCAACTCTGTAAAATCTGCTGGAGGCCATAAATCAAGGCTCCTAATCTCATATATTAAAAATTTCTACGTAACTGTTTTTCGAGTCCAGGAAATGTACGATTCCTAAAATGGTAAGCAATAAACTAGAAAAGAGAATAAACTGCAAGAGTATGGGAATTCAAGACCCCTACATCTGTAAATATATTTTTAAATAATAATACATATATATGAATATAAGTGAGAGTAAATCTTCTTTCAGATTTACTCAGTTCGTCTTTTTAGCTTTTCCAATCTTAGATAGGTCAGATATTTGAAGTATCAAGGCTATGTTATATGGAAAGTTAACTTAACCTGTTATTCAAAATATTTATTTTAAACTCTTAATGTAAACTAACTTTTTGAATAATGAATAACGATCATATAGTAAACACTAAAGTGGGCCTGTGCAAGTTTGACTTTTTGAAGTACTTTCCCCGTATAATAAATACTAAACCGTTATACATAAGGGCTTTTGGAAGTTCTTACCAGAAATGTTGTGAACTTATTTAGAGAAAAAGTGTAGAAATTTCCCACCAAACTTCGATCCCATTTTCAATAACATTTAATAGCTGGTTGTTTTCGTGTTCTAAGAATATATTATATTTTCGCTTCTTTGAAAGAAATTTCGTTTCTGAGAAGTTGACTCATGCCTCTTAAATAACGGAAATTGTAAGGCCATAAAATCATATCTTGGAATTATATCAAAAATATCTTAATAATGTTATAGCAAACAAAAAAATTTTTTGAGTTGAACCACACTGAAAGAAATTTCGTTTCTCTTTTTAATGGCTGGTGATTTCACCATAGATGAAATTTAGTTAACAGAAGACTTAATGAATCTTTTATTCTAACCACGGCCTAGACAAATTCAGTTAGTTATTAATTAATGTTATAATATAATTTGTTTCTTAAACGAGCTCTCTTTACTGAGTCTAATTTGCAACCTTTCTTGAAATATCGGTTCAAGAAACATTTGCAGACAGCAGTTGAAATTTAAGATATTTCTCTATAAACATGTAAAAGATACTTACTAGTCGGAACTTCAACAAAATTAGCCCTAATTAAAATAAGAAAATGAACAAGTGTTGCAAAATATTCAATAAATACATAATAAAGTATTAGTAGGCCTAAATACATGAAAACTCACGTGAAATATGAGGCAGACACCAAACATGAGAAAGCCACCAAAACAACAGAGCTTACATATTTATTTATAATATTTTTATTTTCATACTTTTTCTACTTTTTTATATCCTTTTCTGTTTTATGAGATTTTTTTTTTACTTTTTTTGTGTATTTTTTGTTTTTTTTTTTACTGTGAACCATCTCTGCATGGCAACCCAATAAATCGTCAGCTAAATTACATCGGATAATGTAAGCCACAAAAAAATGCAATAAGACTTAACTAGATTATTGGTTTTTGAATGAATAAAAGATAGGTCATGCGCCTACAACGACAACTGATTGCCTGAGAAAACGGCTTGCCTTCCTTAAGGTCAGTCGTACCAAAGAAGCGGGTGTGAAATGTAGCTGGAATTTCTTATCAAAAATCGACTGTACGGACAATTGTCCGACGCCATACTAAGATCCGCTGGCTGCTTTATATATGAAGCAGCATTATGTATATTATATATTGGCACTGTGATATAATCAGCTTATTTCAATTCTCAATGCATCTTTTGTAAGCGATTTTCTTGAGTGGTTTTGACATTGCAGTTTCTATCTCCAATTCCTCATCTCAATCTTCGCAGTAATGAAGCAAAAAGAGAGTATTGTTCTTCTTTCCAATATATAATATAATGACAACAAGTAGGAAAGGGCTAAGTTCGGATGTAACCGAACATTTTATACTCTCGCAATGTGCAAGGATCAGAGGCAGGGAAATGCTTTCAGGTGCTGACACAAATTTATATTAAAAAATGTGGCTGAAGAATTCAACATTCGTTATTCGACGAAACTGTGAACGGATTGCAATCACATTTGGTATCTTATTAATTTATTATATAGGCCATAGACTCATGTACTTCCGTTGCTATATTTTGCTCCGTGTCAGAGATATTTATATTAAAATCTATCAAATTAACTCAAAAGTGATATTTGCGATATAAATTCAACCAAAGTGGCTTAATGAATTTATTGGATATATGAGGAAAAAGTAAACCAGAGAAAAGGAAATCATTATATTAGGAATAAGGGGCTTAGACCATGGTCTAGACTGATTTCTTTCATATTTAGCTCGAAAACACATTGTGTTTAAGAAAACATATCCACTTTATTTCAATAAAATATATACAGGAAGATCTGCACTGATCACATTAACTCTTTTCATTATCCAAGTATATTAGGGAACATGTTTTCACGCAATTTTGTGAAGGTAACTCACACAGTGACCGATAGTGACAGTAAAGTCTGCTAGAATAAGGAAAATCATTATTTGTAGTATATGGGAGCTAATTAGTTCACCGATTTCTCACATTTTCAGCATTAAACTATGGCATATCCAATATTACATGTTCACTTAATTTTGCTAGGATATCTTACATATTGACCCTTATATACGGTATAAAGTATACTCAGAGTTTGAAAATCCGTATATTAGGTACCTTGGGGCTAGGGGAAGTATTTACCCAATTTTCACCATTTTTGATACCAGTGTACACTATTATCATGGAAAGATCCAGATTCTTCCAATTTCATTAAATTATCTTACAAATTTACCGAAGTTTTCTGTAAAAAGTCAGATAGAGGTACTAAGGTCCATTTATTGGGTATCTGGGGTTTTGAAAGTTATAATCCGGTTTCAATTATTTTTACGCACGAAATGACATATCTTCAACGTGCTATTCGTTGAAAGCTTTGTTCCAATTTCTTAATTGCTGATCGATTTATCTACTTTAAAATGAAAGGATCAGATGAAACTTAAAATTGTGTTATGTGAGAAGTAGGCGTGGTTTTTCTAAAAGTTGGCGGTGCCACGCCCATCAAAAAACTTTGCACGTATTCCTATGCAACCCTTCCGTATCATATTTTCTGCGAGATTTAATATTTCTAACGTGTTCCTTCAGCGAGTTATCGCACTGTTAGTAGTTTTCAACATAACTTTTGTATGGGAGGTGGGCGTGGTTATTATCCGATTTTACTTATTTTCTCAGTATATTAGGAGATGCTCGAAAAACCTACTCGGAGCAAGTTTGATTGATATAGCTTTAACGATTTCCGAGATATATATATTAAACCTATTGGGGGGCGGAGCCATCCCCACTTTTACAAAAAATTTTGCACACAGATGCCCCGCCCTACTAGGATCCTCTATAACAAATAACACGTTATATCTTAATTTACTGCATAGTTATAGCACATTATCTGTTTCCGATTAATGGCATTTTGTGGGCGTGGCAGGTTCCCAATTACGTCTTACGGTGACAGAGAACACGTGCACCAAGTTTCATCAAAATATCTTAATTTTTACTCAAGTTATCGCTTGCGCGGACGGACGGACCGACGGATGGACGGACGGATGGACGGACGGATGGACGGACAGTCAGTCACTCGGATTTCAACTCGACTTTTCATCCTGATTGTTTATATATATATGTCTATATCTAACTCGCTTAGTTCTAGGTGTTACAAAGAACCGTAAGGTGAACAAAACTAATATACTCTGTAGCAACATGTTGCGAGAGCATAAAAATGAAACATAAATCCAAATTTTTTGATATCGAAAGAAATAAGTCTTGAATGGTTATCAGTATTGAACTTAAAGCATGAAAACCGAGAACCCATGTTTTTTTTTCTGTGGTTCCACATAAGTAGAAATCTTTCAAAAGCTTAGAAAGTGAAAAATTTACTCACTCCTTACTCACTCAAGTACCAGAAACTAGTAATGTCCAATACTCTCTCAACTAATTTCCTTTTCTGTTTACAATGGAGCGGAAGAAATAGCAAAAGAACTGGATGAAGACCACGGAGCGTCTGCTAGCAAGTGTCAAATGCTCAATATACAATACAAAGCAATATCGTTATATTATACAATATTTACGAACATAAATAACCTCACACTGAAGCACCGTTATAAAAGGGGACTAATTATTTCCAACAAAGGCCAGCCGATGTTCAAATGAAATTTTCGTAAGCTTTATGTGAGGTATGAGTCTGAATATGAGACGCGACATAGATTCTAATGTATTTCTGTAATTCCTGAAGCATGTTGAATCTATTTATGAAATTCTCACTTATTACCAGAGTCACTTGACTATAGAATATACAATATAAACGGATTTGGCGATGGAATACCGTTCAACAGACACTTTTAGATTCACAGAGCGCACCCTTAAAGCTTAATATAGTAATAGTAATAACGAAGAGAATTACCACACTTTAGAATTATCCACAATCGTTTTATTCAATTTGATAGCAAAAATCTATATGAAATGTCATCTGTGGAAAACGATCGTCAAAGGATACCACTTTTTGAAGTCCCAAGTCATTTTTTCTGGGTTCTCCGAACAAGCGTTTCATTTCCAAAAATGAATTTTTTTTGGTGGAAAAAAGAATAAATATTAAGCTTCTGTAAACACTAGATCTTGTATATGTGGCAGCACTAACATCATCTGCACTCTGTAACAGACTGATATGGTAGCGAAACGATGCTGTTTTGAAACATACTGCACTTTTTACTTTTGTTGTCTCAATATCACTGCTGAAACATTCTTTTTAATACCGGCTGTCAGAATAAAGCTCTAACAAAATGCGATGGGAGAACAACGAGCTGAAGTTACAAAAGGACTAACGGTAAAGCACTCTTATCAATTCGCTGATTTGATTGCAATCATTTTTACGTTGACTCCATTGCTATGCCGATTACCTAAATCAATTGTATTCTTTCCACTGAACTTAATGTCTACAAGTATTACACAACTGCATTATCACTACCATTCGGCATATATTATAACGGACAGCTATATAATGTATTATGTATGTATGTATGCATGTATGTGCGCCTACCCCAATCTGAGATTTCATACACAGATTGTTTGGATTAATAGCGCTTAGTATTCGGTTGTTGTTGTTATAGTTATTGTTAATGCTTTTTTTATTAATTTCAACAAATAGATTTATTCGAATCGATGTCTGTCGTTTGCCTTTGCTGTGCCTAGCAACTAAATAGCTCAGCCACCACATACACACAGAATCTACAAGGGTGGTGATGGCAGGTGGCGAATGGCGGTTGGTGTGTAGATTTGATGCTAAGCGGAGTAAGCAAAAAAAGCAATTGCAGTTATTGCCGAAAATACTCTGGCTGCGGATTTATATGCAAAAGCGGTTATCTGTTGCATTGCAATTGCGCAATTGAGCATTAAAGTGGATTTAGAAAATAAATTATTTGTGATCGGTGTTCGTTGAGTCATAATGGTATGGAATTTTTTGAAACCTCTGTGCAGGATTATGTAGGCGTTAGCGGGAAAACTAATACGTGTGTAGACAAACTTAAATGGCATATATCTCTAAATACAATCATATGGGATTGCTTGAAGTAGATTAATGAATTTTGTTTTAAAGCAATATTGTAAATCAGTAAAATTTTTATACAAAAGGTGGGATTTTTAACTTAATTTTTAACTTAATTAAAAAGAAAAGCAAACGTTCTATTTTATGATTATTTGATGCTCGGGGGTTATTTCAGACTTAGAAGTAGCAGTTTCAGATAGCTACAATAGTAGTTATTAGTACTAGTTTTAGATAAAGTATGAATAGAAGAAAAGTAAATCATAAATAAATGGGGTCATTCACTGGATCATTGTAATTACTTATCATTCACTGAACTTCTTGATAAATTGCATATAATCACTTTCATAAATTAGATTATCGGGTATACTTTTCAAGATATTAAAGACAGAAATCTGCAATAGATTTTAAAGTGAATTAGAATATAAGTAACAATAATTCTTAATATTTAATAATATCTAATAACTAATGATTCTTAATATCTCTCCTTTCATTTGAATGAGCTTTACTCCAAATTTCGGTTTGCATCTCAACATATATAATTACATAAAAATTATCAACAACAAAATGAAGAGATTAAACTAACAACAAAATTTATAAAATATTTTTATATTTTTTCTTGCAATTAGTTCTAAATTTATGTCAAGTATAGCATCGATTTCTCGAAAATTCAGACTTTATATTTTTGGATGACGTTTTTGGCAAGAGTCTGGTAGCAAATTTTTGTCGAGTATGTCATCCGACACCACACATGCGCTTGAATGTATATATTTCCGAGCTAAATGGTAAATTATATGTTAGATGTGAACAAAAATATTTTCGTATAATCATTTATGAGGAAATAAATTAAAAGTTTTCTACCGAAAAATTTTGTAATTTTCCAAAACAGTCAGATTCAGGAACGGCCAAAGTATGTCCAATATATATTTCAGAAATTTACTAAATAAATTTTTTTACTTTTATTTTTCAATTGGAAAGCTATATATAATAATAAATCGTAACCTAAGGAGAAAATTTTATATATTTATGTTCCTAAACATAGTACATATGACGACTATAACTTTGCAAGTGAACAGTTCGGCCTAAAGCGGTTGCCCAATTACTATTTTACGTCTTATTCGGCGAAAATAAATCATTATTTTCTATGATACGACAGTGAAGTTGAACACTACAGCTTGGTAATGCATTCAGTAACTGATATTTCTCATTAAAGCCGCTTGACTTCTACTACAGAAAATTTTTGTACCTATTATCCAGAAAATAGCGCATAGCTTTAAAAACTGTATATAATATTTTTACATTGTAAAGAGTTCTAAAATAATACAAATACGAAACAAGACTATGTTTTGGAGGCATTGGTATAGTCTGTTCGAAAAACACATCATATAATGAAAAATTGATGGTTTCACCACTTTAGAATATTGATATGTAATATTTGTACATACACATATATTTTTTTAATTTCATATCTCCTTAGCTACTGTTAATCGGGATGTTGTTGAAAGTTTGAAAACTTATCAGAAGTGGTTGAGGTTTCTGCATAGTAAGTAGTGAAAAGTATACAAAGTTTGGATAAATTTGGTGACTAAAGGTTTCCTCCAAGCACCGCAGAACCAATAAGGATTCCATTTGCAAGAAATTAATATATATAAATGTAAAGAATTTGCCTATCTAGGCATGTGATAGGTCAATGGATACAAATTATAATCGGTATGCATATGGTTTAATTTCTGCTATCAGCACATACTTTTATTTTTTCCAGTTTGAAAAAATTTTGGTTGCTTGTTTTTTGGAAAATAATTCAACAACTTCCTAGCAAATTTTGCGTTAGTATATTTTTGCATATAGTTTCAGAATATTAACTATCTAACTAAGTTAAGTAAAACTATTTGTCTACGAGTCACTCATTGCGAAATCCGAAATGCGTACCCTTCTCACACAAGCGCATTCTCGGCATTATTTCATAATATATATAGACCGAAATAAATTTAATATCTATTGTAAATACTTGAAGTGAATTTCCAGTTATTCAAATATATTTTCAATAAATTTCCCAATTTTAATTTCAGGCTAAAAGTCTGCGCCATTTGCTCAATTATGTCTCAAACAATGTGCGCCAGTGCGTATGAGCAACAATGCCCGGCTTACTAATGCACAGCTGTGGCGAGGACACTAACAGATTAATTAATAAGCGCCGGCCATACCGCGGCCAGCATTTAAAGACATCCGCTATTAAAAACAAATAATAATATAGTCGCCAAACTTCGACAGCATCGGAATTTGCGCAAAATGACGCAGCAGAACGCCGAGTACAACGACACAGAAGCAGTGGCAAGGGCCGGCTGTGTAACGGCACTGAGCCAGCTAATGCCCGCGATGCCCATGAAGCAGTTGACTTGTGAATTCCTTGAAAAGGCATGGCCAGCAATAACAGCGAAACCAAAAGCAACAACAAATTTCGCTGAACTGTATTCGGAGACGGCGAGGAACGCGTATGCCAACGAAGCCAAGAAAGCAAAGGCATCAAATTTTAAAGCGACAGAACAGGAGGAATTGTTGCAGTGAAGTAGAGAAAAAAAGTAAAACAAACTTTAAGAAGAAGATACAAAATCGCTGGTACTTAGTTAACAAGAAATATTAAAGCAACAAACTGCGGTGTGTAGTCAGTCGAATTAACTGGACGGCAAAACATTTTAAGAGTTACCAGCTGATTTAGAATTGAAATTTCATGTTGCCGGACAAATTTTTCCTCGAAGCACGCGCTTATTGAACGATGAAATATTTGGATAGAATGTTTAGAAAATTTTCGAGAACAAGTGTCCAATAGACCAACGAGCATCTCAGCTGGAACAATAAACCAAGTTGCTTACATTTATAACGGTAATGAATAGATAAGACAAAATAATATTAAAAACTTAAGTAATTTAAGCTGTAGCAGTAAAAGTTATAAAAAAGAAACAACGAAATTGAAAAATCTAACTTCGATAAAAATTGAAAACAATCAAATAACGGACTAAAACCACACACAGAAAAAAAAAAATTAAAATATAATATAAAAATAAACTAACAAAATATTGGAGCACACCAACAAAGCTAAAAGCAAGCAAAACAAAAGGCGCAGGAAAAGCGAAACAGCATAACAAAAGAAAAAAAAACGAAAAAACGAAAAAAAAAATCTCCACAAAACCAACAAAATCCAAAACAGAGGAAACGAATAAACACGCAACGAGACAACTCTGTAAACCAAAAACAAAAAAAAAAAACAAAAGCAAAAAAAAATCTATCAAGATGAGTGATGACCAAACAACGCCCAATGATGACAAAGGTAAGTCAAAATGCATAGACGAAAGCAAATCTAAGCAAAACTCTTATTAATCCTCATACCAAAGCAAGTGTCGAAGATTAAGTGCACAAGAGATAGCGAGAAAAAATTGTAGCAACAAAAACTGAACGCTGTGTGAATGGTCATGTGACAGGTCAAGTGGGATTATTTGTGGCCCAGAGTGAGATCAGAATGTGGTTGCAAAGAAAACAAAGTGAGATAATATGAATAATATAATATAGAAGCTGTTGGTAGAAGAAGCACAAACTTATTTGACGTATTTGCATCTGATGATGGATTATGATTTTGCAGAGTGCTACGAAATTGTATATATAGTTTTTCAATTACCATTTAAAATTAACATTTCATAATATAAAAACTCACACCATAACCAGCAATTAAGGTCCCCAATAGGACAGCGAAGAGGTCTCTTGTCTATATTATATTATTTAGTGAAACAAATAAAAAGTTTTCAGTCATCAAAACAGGAAATGGTTTCCGATTTTCGTACACTTCTCTTCTCGGGTTGGCATTGCTTTCTGGTATTATTTGCTTTAATATATTTTTTTATTTAACCATCGAATTCGGCCCCAATTTCATTTCTTCTCGTTTCATTGTTCCTCTTACTCCAGTTGAACACTGACTTTTCTATTATATTTTCGGAATTAATGAGGAAACACGTTCATTGACAGCTCCTTTGAAATGGGTCTTTCAAAGATGCCATTATATTGAAAACGTTTTATAGTTTTGGAATGGAATTTTTCTTTTTTTCTTTGCTTTTTTTGGATTAACTGCTGGTTTCGAGACCTTAGAAACTTAGTTTTGAGACCTTATATACTTGTTTCAATTAAAGCGTTTGATTTCTTATCAGCCTTCACACAATAATCCATTTCAAGTACATTTTGATCAGTAAAAGTTCTTCGATTTTATTAACAAAAGCTTTCAGAGTGCTTTAGAGTAGCTTTTAAGCCACTTTACAGAACACTCACGGCTTTTTATTATTAAAGCCTCATAATCTACTTATATTTGCCCGTTTTTCTTCAGACAACAGAGTCTGAAATATTCTGCATAACTAGAAAATAACAGTTCAGTTTTCGAAATGCTTGCCTGAATACATAGGTGGCGCTATTAGCTGTTGCGACCGGATTTTAGCAACTAATTGCGTCTCTATATATTATATAAATAAATGTATTATTAAATTTTATAAGTATATGTAGATATTCTTTCTTTCCAAATTTGGCTAAAGAAACCTTCACTACTGTGTAAAAGAATTCTTCCCTTAAAACACACTTATAAATTTATTTGTTATTAAAATGTATTTCCTCTTGCTTAAAATCTCATTATTTTGCCAGTAAAGTATAAGCTTCCTAATTTCAGCAAAAAAAACTTTCATTTCACCCCTCTCCACTTTGTTCAATTTTTCACAATTCACTAGGAAAATCATCACTACAGACACTGAATGAAACTACGAAAGTTTTGATAAACTGCATGCTGAGAATATCCATTACAACTTTCTATCCGAAACATATTTACTTATGCGCCTGTTAACGCGCTACGGTGCTGTAGTCATGTAATAGAAAGTTTAAATTGAAGTTGGCGAAAGCACAAGTGAAAGTTGCAAAGTAGCAAAGTATTAAAGTCATATCTATCCATATATATATATAGAACGAACATAAGCAACTAATATATTACGATGATATCGAATGGCAAATTTTAAGCCACAAATTTATGTGTACATACATGAAAATATGTATGTATGTGTGTGAAAGCGAAAAGAAATTTTGATAGCAAGCTAAAGAAAACCAACAACAAACTCCAAACCACATCCACGACCACAATTTTTCGGATAATTTGAAGGCACGCGAGTCAGTGAAGGAGAAGTTTGAGCTTGTGGTCTTACATAAATATACAAACACATACATGTAATATATAATGCCCGCAAGTACATGGAATTGCGTGAGTGTGAGTGTGCGAACGCAGAGCGACAGCAAAAGGAAACCGCTGATTGTTGGAAAGTGTTACTTCTTGAGAATTTTACAAGAAGTTCGCGGTCTGTTTGTTCGTGGAAAATATTTGATATGAAATGCCTGTGCATGCATATGTGTATGAGTATGTGTATGTGTGTGCGTGGGCATTTGTATTTCTGCTTGATCTACTACAATATGAGTACATAGCTTCGGTGTGTGTAGGAAGTGCTTGTGCACTCAAAATGCACACAATATCCGTTTCCGGTGTAGGCACGGCTGCCAGCGCAGTCTGCAAAATGTATTCATGCATATCTAAGCGGCAGCCGTTGCATCCATAAATGTGCGCCTACCCACTTGCTTTTGCTATTGACTTTACATACATATACATTTGCATATATTCGTATATTTATATGCTTGTCAGCATGTGTGGAAGAGCGTGAAGATTTATGCCTTCATTAATTTTAGTTGCTGCAATAAAGGAAAAGTTCGAACATTTATTTTCTCACATAGGTTTAAATGACAAACTTTACTGGCTTATATTTGTTTCAACGAGAGAAGAAATAACTCCCAACTCACTCACTCATTCACATTTTGATATATGTCCTTTTTACTGTCTAAACTCGCAGGGAATAACGTGAACGGAACAACAGTTTTAAGAAAAGGAAAATGACGGGATTCCATTCATTTGCAATTGCTAAAAATTGCCCAATAATCCTTTTAAGGCGTCACAAGATTTCATTTCAAATCCAAATTACCCAGTATCTTCTTCTGCCTACCGAAATGATATAATTGTGTGAATAATAACTGAGCAATAACTGAGATAATTAAATCACAAACATATACATATGATTATATGATATATATGATTCCATCTCTCTGCGGACAACAGCGAACAGTATCCTCAAATTATCAGATCGTTCACGACCGTGAAGACAAGATTTGCTTATATTCCTTTCTGGAACTCGAATGCTCAGTTGAAATCGATTAGAAAATTGAGTTTTGCTCATTTACCGAATTTACAATGAGTTTCCTTTATTTTCCTTATTTCCTTGAGTAAAAAATATTTCTGACAAAACCCTTTGAGGTTTTTATAGTGCGTGTCTGACTTCAGTGACTTTTTATACAGCAGCTCAACATTTTTTAGCAAGAGCATAGCCATTTTCACCCGCCAAGCTTTCTACTGACGTATAGGTATTTCACTTTATTCATTTATTGCATTATCCGCACTATTATTTACACCTTTTGGCACCATGCTCATGCATTCTCATTCATTCCTATTCACTTTGGACACTTGGATTGCACAAAACAAAATAAGAGCAAAACCAACAATAACTGAAACTTAATTAAAATCATAGCCGTAAGTGGTGAATTGCTGAATTTTGCCTCATTTATACCCTTTGCACTGAAGCCTTTGCCACCGATGCACTTGCTGCTCAGTTATTACTTCTTCGGTGCTTATGAACACTGACTGCTGCATATTACTTACTTCTGAGTTGTTTTTGCTTTATACGCTGCCACTTTGGTCTGCTGCCAAATTGAACTGGCATGCTGGTTTTCATTGCTCATAACAGGGCCTACGTACATTCCGAAAATGTTCGGTAAACAAAAGTAGATATGGCTTTGCACTGCGGTAACCAGCAACTGTAAATATTAAAGGGTGACTCGTTTTCTGATTATTTTGTGGTAGAAGCTGCCAGAGGTTTATATTCAATGAAAATAGTAGAAGTACGCTTAGAATATCATGGAATGTCGACAAGGAGCAACAGAGTGGGTAGAGCTAAACATCAAAAATGTGTCCCTAGCACCCATTATATTACCAATAATGGGATAAGCTAAATTCCAATACTTTTTTTTTACAATTTAGAATGATTCCTACTCAATTTATAGGGATTATTATACCAAAAGTATGCAGGTTAACAAATTGAACACTGCTGAAGCAAAGAAAACGAGCAAAAGAGAGTAGTCACCCGGAAGCAGCCACGTAGCACAGGATTTGAAGTGGTATTTTCAAATGTTAATGCGGCCATAATTCGTAATGAGATTGGGTTAAATTCACAAAAAGAATACTCAACCGTACCAGAGAGCGAGTTCACTCAGCTAATCTATTCTCCTCCGCAGGTCCGGTATTAATAGTTTTTGTGCCATTGAGCTTTTCATAAGCTATTTGAGATTTCAACAGCACTCAATAGTCAACTCTGCCTTTCTTATAGTATTCTTTCGATATTAAGACCTTCTGTTTGCGATATCAAGATCTTCTCTAATAAAACATTTTCAGATTTTTTAAACATCTGCTAATACCTTCGCTGACGTGTATGAACAACATATATGAATAACACGATGCTCACCGATCACCCTATATATCACTGTGCATGCTGGCATTTTAACAACCGGAAAATGCTAGTTCTTCCAAAAGAAATCACAACGATTGCAGCCAAAAATGTCTTGCTGTTTAATGACCATAAAAGTCACGTGCCACAAATGTCGCCTTATATGAGTAGAGCAGAGTCATTATTTGTATGCCACAACGTAGCTTGTCTACACGACATATACATACACACACATATTTGCAGAAGTCAAAGAAAGAAGATAAATTGTCAATGTGTGAGAAGGCGAATAGCTTGTGACCCAACTGTTGCCACCTACGAAAATTACGACCCACAATGGCAGTGGCATTATCTCGGCAGCTCTGCTGCGCTGCATTGTTGCAACACCGCTGTCGCACTAAATTACACTACTTGTGCATTCGTTGGCCTGCCAGCTGTCTGCCGGGAAGTGTTTAACCGCTTGACTGCCTGAGAAACGAGTCCAGCTGCCAAGAATAAACTAGAGATTCTTGCCACCTAGCTAACACCTTGCCACCAATGGTGTGGTCGGTGTGGTGGGTGTGCCGCCGATGTGAGACACTTCATTTCTTAGTTCTGCTAACACTTTGCCATACCTTCGCTTCGAATTTGGATTTCATTTTCGTTCACAACCTACGTCTCTGGCCATTTGTATTTCAGCTAAGCATATTTCCGGGCGTTGAAAGTGATAGTTCTGTGGCAATAAGCCAAATGTCATTGTTTACTGGCTTATGCAATTTATTCTTTCTTTTTTTATTTGTTATTTATTGCACTTACGTGCATATTTTTTGGAATGTGTGTACGTAGAGATGCGTCTCCATGTAGCAAGCATCAAAAGTGATAAACAATTTCTCAGAAACCTCAAGTTTTCAAGTGTTAGTTATGAAGTTTTTCAAGAACTCCATTCCAGTCCATTCAGTGCAGGTCCATTACAGTCGAAAAATATTTCAACGTGGAATTCAGTACAAAATCACACTTTCAGTTATTTTTATACAGACTATAGGAAAAGTTTTAGAGCAACTCTATGCCGATTTTCGAAGAAAATAATTAAAATTTTTTTCTTCTATACAGTTTCTAGAACTTTGCAAAACGTCAGGAAAGAATACAAAGCAATCCTCTTTCCATTTATAACGAAGTGTAGTGCTGTTTCCAGTACTTTAATTCATTTTAATATTTTCCGGAAAATTTCAAGGATCAATAGTTGGCTAATAATAAGAAATAACGGAAATGTAACAGAAGCTGCAATGAAGATAGGAAAAATTTACTATTTGGTACTCTGATACGAAGGCAATTGCTAATATTTCCTTTCTTCCTTAGTTATTTTGAGTTCTTTATCTTTATTTACAAATTAGTTGGTTCACAAAAGAGCCTTTCGAAACTTAAACTCATAAAATGACATATATGGAATTTCAACATGATCTGACAAGTTGAGTTATTCCAAATTTAGAATTTAGTAAACAAAAACTTTTTTATATTGGTTATCTTTCCGAAGCTGAAAACATCACTTTTAATTATAAAATTCTGGAGAGCGTGACTCAGCTAGTACCGGTATTAATGTACCATAAATACTCACCGATAAATATGCGACTTTAAAATTTTGTGTTTATATTTACAATGGTACCATAAGAAAAGTCTTTAAAAGATATCGTGATATGTTTACTTCAAAGTACACTTGACATACAAACATAACCTCCAAAGCATATAATTCCATAATTTCCATATATTTACTTACAGTGAAATCAACTAGTTATAAACTACATACATTAAGGCTAGTTTGAAACCAAGGCCTGAGCAGTTAGTTCACTATTTTTTACATAACAACTAAAACTTCTAAAAGACGTATCTTATTTTTTGAGTAAATTCTCTGTCTGAAATAATTTTGAAGTGAGAGTTTCTTTTAGTCAAACTATAAATATTATTCTCAAATATATCAAAAATCTGCTGTCTGTAAAAAAGTAAACCTAAACTCCTACTTACACTAAGACTGTGATTAATCGAAGTTAAATCCCTCACAAGCGACAATCCATCTAAAGCCAAAGAATATTTAGTACAGAAAATTACCAAAAGCCTTGCTAAAGCTTCCCATATGGATGGCATACAAACTTATATACAAGTAAGCGTACAAATATAGCATATATAAGTGCCAACAAAGCACAGGTATTTCCTCAGTACAACTTACACTTTGATTTAGTTTCGTTATCACTTTCACTTTAACTATACACAAACTGCACCAACAACAACAACAACAACTGCACCACAACAGCGTGGTAAGTGCCAATAATGGGCTAATAAATATTTATTTTTCCTTACGAAAAACTACTGACACTAGTAAAAGTTAAAAAGAGTTGCCCAACAAAAACGTTTGCCACAAACACGCGACGGCGTGTAAAGAGTTGCCAGTACAAACACATCCGCCCTCAGGCACATGCACATACATGCATACTCTTAGTTGTGCTTAATATTAAATATATAAATTATGAGCTAACATATTTTCTTAGCAGCACAAGTCTTCTGCCATCGCTGCCGCCTGTCTCCCTACCCGCCGATGGCATGCTAGCCACCGCTAGCGCAAACTGTGTCCTAATCCTTTTTGACAAATTTCATATAATAACTAAAAGTTGAAATACATTCCACTTGTGTCCGTAAAACACGAACGCCTCTAATCCCACGAACACACAAGCAAATAAATACACACCGGCGCACATACACACACACAAACACACAGCTGCTTGAAAACACAACTCTAATATTATATGTGAATTTAATAGCAGCTCGCTAGCCGTCACAATACGTGACCCACCTTGTGATCCTCCTTGTGAAGCCCCTTGTGGTTAAGTGAAATACGTGAGAATTTATGTGGCTGGTAAGGGGCCTGCGGAGGTCAGTTGTAGCGTGGCTACGTCTCTCAGTCGTTTGCTCAGCAGTCACTTGGCACACGCGCCTCGCTAGTTAGTCCGTTAGTCCGTTAGTTAGTTGGTTAGTTAGTTAACGTGTTTGTCTAAATTTAGCCATAAAAATATGTAATGCCGAATACAAACGTCACTCAAGCGTCCATTGTATGTGTCAGCGCATAGTTGCAGCGTCTGCAAGTATGCCACAAAATATAGAAATTGTTAGTTGACTACGTCATGCAGCGCATACAACTGTTTATATGCATATCGATTTGTGTGTTTGTGTGCAATTGTGGGCAATTGTGGTTGCCATATGATTTTATACTGCGGTATTTTTACTGTCTCTCACCTCACACACTTCGCCAATTCGACTTATGCCCTCCCTCCTGCTTTACTTGCCGTTGCTGTGTGTATTTACTTTCGGGTTTTGTACTTTCTCGAGTGCTCGCCGCTTAGTTGGTTGTCCGCTTTATTGGTTTTGTGGTTTTATATTGGCGTTTCTCTTCACATTAATGGTGTCAGGGATTGAATGGAGTTGCCACTTTGTTAGATGAAATCTTAACAACCAACGTGTAAATAACTAAATAAGTTAAAAGAGAGATAAGAAGCACAAGTTGGGCGTTTCTCTCTAGGATGGACTTTGTCTTTTTGTGATTCTGACTTAGAATGGCTAATATCTCTATCTAATCCAGTTGTAGCAGAATATTATGGAAATATTCTCAGATATATATTTTGGTTTTTTTCTGCACGAAGAAACTGTTTACTTTAAAATTCTACTTGATCTATATGGTTTTGAATAACTGCAAGATTTTTCGATATATGCATCTATTCTATCAGCAGCAAAAGCAATAACAAAAAATGTCCACCCATTCGGACGGTTGACAGTAAACCTTTGACAGAGGACACGAAAAAATCGATATAATCATAAAATCTGCTCCAAATACACAAAACCGGGGTTTTCCCTATTTATCTCCGAAGTTAGAATATTTTTTAAGAACAAAAAAATTTCAAAAATTACTAAAAATACTCAAATCAATCTAAAATAGAAATATAGATATGTAGCAAATAGATATGTAGCAGCATATAAAAACCATAAAATTCAAAGAGATAATGATTTTGTTGGATTAAAATTTTATATTAATATGAAGAATTTACATTTAATCAACAGTTTTCGTAAATTACCAGCTCTCGGCTTTAAGTCTGCACACTTTATCTTTTTTAGTTTTTAAATTTTCTACGTTCCTCTTCTTCATGAGTATTCCGGATATAAAGTCCAAAGTCATACTGAAGAGATCTCTTAATTTCTACAACGATAGGCTTTAATATATCAGTCAATTCAAAACAATTTTTTACGACCATATCCATATATACTAAGGGAAACGTTCCTCCACCAATATTTTCCATGGAAACCGGCTTAAATGATTTTTGATAAAATTGTGAGTTAATTGTGAATGTGACCATACGAAGTTAAAACCAGTCGTTCTCAGCCGTATAAATTCCCATATAAGTGAAGAAAAAAAAGAAGGAAACTGCTGTTTTGTGAAATTATTCACAGCGTGAAATATCTGTGTTGAAATTTGGTTCACATTAAATAAAATACAATATAGGGATCGGAAATATATCCGATAGGTGGCGCGGTGTCGCAATGTGTCATAACTTCATCTATTCAAACCAATTTAGCTCGTTACTTACATATTCTGTAAATGAAGTAAATAGGTTCGTTGGAAGTAGCAGTTATTGTGTTTAATTTATGTTCACATATATAAGGAATTTTTATTATAAATTGATTAAATGAATCGCAGACTACCATTAATAGCCTTAATCCTTTTGTTATTATTAAATCATAAATTATACCTACTATCTTTCGCAGAAGTAAATAGTTCATGGTAGGATACATGTTTGAAGCTCTAAGGTTAGCATAGATTGTCATCAAAAAATGTAGTAAAAGTAGTTATCAAAAAGTGGTAGTAGTATTCCTTCCATACATAAAATTCCATGCTATTTTTGCTAAAGATATCTTTTTCTTTCATCATCAAAGCAGCTCATTTCGCTTTGCTATACAAAATAAGCGTCTACCTTTCATAGTAGTGCTTTCTATCACTATTTCTATCTACTAGTAATTGCGCTCCAGTATTTTATTGTTTTCCTCTACTAAATGGCAAAAATTCTCAATTCTTCAGTAGTGGATTAAATATATGTAAATTTTTGGAAAAAAGTTAGCTCTTTGGTTTTTCATTAATATTATTATAAACTTCGAAATAAAAAGAATGGGTAATTAAGGAGAGGGTGGTCAAGAAATTCACGTATTTTCTTTGTTCTTGTTGTTTTGACTAATTAGATTATAGGGGTTGGGCTTTATGTAGCGTATTTTTTAGAGACGAATTAGAAAAAGGTACTTCATTTTATTTTGTTTTAGCAAACTTTTTTCCGTTATGTTTTTGAAGCTAAAAGTAGGAAATTCTAAAAATATGAATATATAAAATCGTAAATTTTTATTATATTGTAGAAAGTAATTTGCCCCAACACATATGTCTAGTTTGATATTCTAACTCCATTTTAGACAAATTATGTTACTGATGCTTCAAGTTTCTTAATTTTGCAAGAGGAACTTTTTTTCCAAAAAAATATAAAATAGCAGAATAATTCTTCACAGGGGCCGCGGTTTATCGCGTTAAACTTACACTGGCTTCACATTGTCGAAAATTAACAAAAGCAATCTGAAGAAAGTAACTTAATGTGCTTACTTAGCCCATAACATTCGAGACAACACGGTAGCTGATAAAACTGCTAACTAAGAAGCAAAGTTTCACTAGCAACCTATAAGCCCTCC
Source organism: Bactrocera minax (assembly GCA_021498325.1). Lineage (NCBI taxonomy): Eukaryota > Metazoa > Arthropoda > Insecta > Diptera > Tephritidae > Bactrocera > Bactrocera minax. The sequence continues at coordinate 6,448,756 of JAKEEE010000004.1, forward strand.
AAACTAAATTCCTGTTTAATATGCATAACGAGAATAATCGATTAGAAGACTTGTGCTCTGAAGAGTTGTGCGCTTAAGCTCAAACGACCAACTTAATATTGAACAAAAACAAACTTAATATTAAACAACAACAAAGCTAGGCGAAGACAACGAATTAGAAACTTCAAACTTGAAAATTTAAAGAGAAAAGGAGAAAATCTTGCAACACGTGGCACCGTTAGTGCTGAGCGACCCCCATATCACTGCGAGTATGTGTGTGTGTGTGTGGAGGTAAAACTGCAGCGGCGAGCGTAATTGAAAATGAAAACTATAGGAAAGTTGTGAAATTTGCGAAAATAACGTCATAAAAAAAGTTGCAATGAATTTCAATTTAAGTCATGGAAATGTGAACAAAATGCAACGCAGCTAAAGCAAAAACAACTAAACTGTATACTCGTAAGCTTACAATAGCGATAACAATGGCAAACAGCAAGAGCAACAGTGAGCGCGAATTGCACTGTGCCGCACGAAATCGATAGCAGCATGAAAATGAATGAAAAACAAAAAAGGAAAAACAATCATAAAAGCAAAAATACAAAAATAAAATTACAAGAGCGAGGCAAAAATAAAAAAGAAAACAAAACAAAAAAAGCGCTCAACAACAATACAAATGCGCAGAGAAATTGCTGTGCAGTCGAGCTAAAAAGCTTTATCCGCTTCGCATAACGGCCCAACACAGAATATTTGCATAAAAAGCCAATAGATAAAATTTTCACAAGCAAACAAGCACACACATACACACACACACAAACGGATTTTGTATGTAAATATTTGTGTTTGCACATTTGTATGTTTGTGTGCGCGCGCACAAAAAGCATAAAGTGCACTTAGGCAGAATGCGACGCTGACGCTCGCTGAAATGTAACGGCAAAACGCCAAAAGGCAACAATAACAACAATGTTAATGTGTCTCGCATGCTAAGTCGCCACATTTCAGCTGACCCGCTGTTGACCAATTTATCGAGCGTAAATACGAGTGCCTATATATATTATATTATTGGGTTGTTCGGAAAGTCATTTCGTTTTTTTTGGGGAACATGAAAGACAGTTTTCGTATAATGAATAAATATTTTATTAAATTATATATTGGCCATTCTGGTCCAACACCTTTTGCCATCTTTCTGGCAGTAACATAATTCCCCTCTCATAAAAGTTTTGGTCCTTGCTGGCAAAAAACTCGTCCAGGTGGTTTTTGACATCTTCATTTGAGGTAAAGGTTTTGCCATCAATTTTGCAGGGACCGGAACAAATAGTAGTCGGAAGGCGCCAGATCTGGAGAATATGGTGGATGTTGCAGTACGTCCCATTCAAGCTGTAAAAGTTTTTGGCGAGTGACCAAACTTGTGTGAGGTCTCGCATTATCCTGGTGGAACACTACACCCTTCCTGTTGATTAATTCGGGCCTCTTCTCTTTAAGTGAATCATTCAATTTGTCCAGCTGATGACAATAGACTTCTGAATTAATCGTTGTATTGTCCGGCAAAAGCTCAAAAAAAACGATTCCTTTGACATCCCACCAAACGGAGAGCATCACCTTTTTTTGGTGAATGTTGGCTTTTGACACGCTTTGAGCCGGTTCATCTTTTCTGCTCCATGACCTCTTGCGTTTAACATTGTTGTATACAACCCATTTTTCGTCCCCAGTAATAATCCGCTTCAAAAATGGATCATTTTCTAGACGTTTGAGGAGCGAATCACACGCGTCAACACGACGACACAAATTTCGCTCGGTAAGGACATAGGGCACCCACACATCGAGCTTCGAGGTTAAGTCCATGCCTTTCAAATGGCCATAAACAGTTGAATTCGACAAATTTAACCTCTCACCGATCTCTCGTGTGGTGATTCGCCGATTTGCATCAACTAATGCCTTTATCGCATCTTTGTCAGCTTCGACCGGCCTTCCAGACCGTGGTGCATCTTCGACTTCAAAATTGCCGGATCGAAATTTTGCAAACCAGTTCTGGCACTGGCGTACTGTTAACACGCCTTCTCCATACACATCCGTCAATTTTTTTCTCGCTTGGACAGCATTTTTACCTTTTCTGAAGTTAAAAAGTAAAATATGACGAAAATGCTGCTTATTGCTCTCCATATTTAAAAAGGCACCAACCAAAAACTACTGGGTAGAATTAATAGAACTTTTTCACACACAAGCCTTGCAATATCAGCTCTCATGACATATAATGGTTATGGGGCTTAAGTGTGAAGTTAGTTTCGAAAAAACGTAATTAAGTCCTCTGGCGGGAAAAAACGCAATGACTTTCCGAACAACCCAATATATGGAAAATGTGAATATGCAAAGCAGCTTCTTGTGTGAAAGGCAGCGAGAAACACACGCATTACAAGTAAATTAGTATTTTATTTTATAAATTTTGCGCTTTTTGGGGTTTCGCCCTAAAAAACAAAAATTGCAGAAACGAAAATAAGTTCTAGCAATGCCGAAAAGTAGAACACGTGACAAGATTTCTAAATGCTGATAGTCTGCCGCGTGCTCATTGTTTAATTTTTTATCTGCGTGCGACACGGCGTATGAGCAACTTTTTGTGGCTGACTGCGTAGACGCTCACAAAGCGACACATATACACGCTTACATATAATATTTAAGCATGTTTCTTGCATGCATCGTATTTCACTTTAAGCCAACAGCTATGTTTTGTTGTTGTTGAGATAATAGATATAAATTTTCTAAAACAATGTTGATGCTAATTGCATTAGTACTCATCAAAGAGGTATGATATTTGCAAGAATATTGAAATAATCGTAGAAATGTAAGCCAAAATATTAATAAAAATTTGGTCTTTTCTATACTCCTATGCGAATTAGTAAAGTGGCTGTCAGACAGAGGTGGCATCTCATTTTTATAATTCCACAATTCCGTATGAAGTGCTTAAAACCTTCACAAAAAACTGCTTTATATCAATCCCAGCTGTCATTTTTTCATCAATCTTTTCTTAAATACCACAAGAAATAGACAACAAAAGCAAAACAGTTGGCATTGAAGCTATAGGTGGATTCACAAACCTTGCTGCTTCGAAAAATAATAAGCTTTGGAAAAGCATGAATAGCCAAAAAGTGGCATTGACTGTTCAAAGCGTGAAGCAAAAATCCAAGTTCCAAAAGGACATATTAGGAAAGAACAGTTACAGTATATTAGTTATTTATTGCTTATTACATATTGTTAAATCACAAAAGATAATATATTTCAATGAAAATTTTTCTTAATACAAAATGAATAGCTCTTGAGAGAAATAATTTTACTTAAAACATGTAATCATGTTCCTCTCAGAAATCCTCTCAGCATAATGAATGCTCGTAGACTGTGGTATTATTTCCATGTCTAGGAAAAGCCTTCCTTATATTACACAAATTGTCCTTATTATGGTATCCCCGTACTGCATAGGTTTAAGACTTAAGCCTTCCAACTTTGGATTGTTTTTTCATTCGCAGAGAACCTTGTAGCTCTTATAGAAATACCAGTCGACTGCGCTGTTATTGTGGAATCCAACCAAATCTCAACACCTTGGCAGGTTACATAACGCTACCATAATGAAATTTTGAAGGAATTTACTTGGATTGAGATTGTTTTGAAAAGAAAGTATTAGAAGGTTGCCAGCTTTTCGAAAAATCTATGTATGAAATTTATAAAATAATGCACAATTTATATAATATTGCATAAATGCAACACTAAATTTTGATTATGTTACTGAGTAAGTTTATAAAGCCCCTTGGTCCAAAATATTTTGTAAACGAGTTGTCAACTACTTCAGTTTTTTAATTCAATAAAGCACTAATATATGATAATCGAATGTTCGAAATTCGATAAAGGCATAAAATTTACGGGATTTTCTATCAAATTTGTCTTGACACCGTTTTACTGGGTGTCTTCCACAAAGCTTCAAAGATAATACTCGCATAGTTAGTGATTGGATTCAAATTGAGCTCTGCGGTACATAATCTCCTAACATGCTTATATCTCTGAAATGCCAAAACTGCTGAAGTGATTTCTATTTCCAGTGAAAGGTAAAAGGCGAATCATTACCATGATGCCAAATTGTAAAATGTTTAGCGAAACTACCCTAAAGTTATTTACAGATCATTAAGAAAAGATCTGTAAATTTAGCTGTTAAAACTCCTTTGTAAAACAAAACAAAAATAAGGAGAAAAAAATATTACTAAAGCATTCATTTGAAGAAAATGGATATATATTTACTAGGCCTAATATAAGCCGCAGCTGATGCATACAAGGTGTCAATGTTATTAAAGATTCCACCATTTGCTATTTGCTGCACAATTCTGTCCAAAATCGACAACAAAACTAATGAAAAAGGAATTTAACGGCCAAATTTGAATGATATCTCTTTAATTGCTTCCGCTAATCTTCGATAGCGCTCACCCAAATTGCCAGAATTTCGTAGCCATGCTTTGTTGTTTCCAACTTGAACATTTGTAAGTGATTTTATTCGTGTATTCGAGTCAATAGTTGGCGGGTGGTGGGTGTTGTTGAGATATTAACTTTACTATGGAAATATAGCTAATTTTTAAGAATTCTTCGCTGACAATTTCTGTGGATGGGATACAACAGATATGAATTAAGATTCTGAGTAAGTGATTTCCACTTGAGTTTTAAAAAAACTTTTTTGTACGCAATATGAGGTAATGTTATTCCAGCAATCTCCTCAATATCTCTTCAATATTTTTTTCATTTATATATTGTTTAACAAATTTATATTTTAGTTCAAATTAATTGTTATAAAGTAAATAAACCTCCCAATCCTCGCATCCGTTTACATAGGATTGCTATAGCATGAATTATCCGAAGACTGTTTAAAAAATGCCTACAATTTTACCAACCGCAACAAATTGCTAAAAGCTTTTTCGGTTCTCACACTTTGCGTACCAAAAATTACAAATTGCAAATGTAATTACCGATACAACATTTCGCATTCTGGTTATCCGACTGTTTTTTTTTTTTTTTGAGTAGCGTACTAGCAAACCAAACAAAACTTTCATTGGTAACAAGGAAATCCTTTCAAATGATTTTTACTCAAAGTGAAAATGTGCAAAAATGTGTAAAAATGCAATTACTTGCACAACACGAGTGCAAATTAGACTGCGTCTAAAACATTTACTCACTCAGTTAAGTAGCTGGTGGTGCACACCAACACCATTACCACAGCACAATAAAGCTTGTTGGCGCAAACTCTTCCCCGCTGACCCCTTAATTGCGCATTTGTGTGTGGTCAAAGCTTTACTCTGCCTCAATGTAGTTTAGCCAGAGCAAAACAATGAGAAATCGACAAAAATACCCGAAAAAATACGAAAACAGAGGAAATGTTAGTGGCTATGTGTGTGTTTATTGGTGTATTGGTGTGTTGGTGTATTGGTGTGAAACTAAAGTGTGTAATGCCAAAGGGCAAATTAAAATTGGTAGGCGAAGAGAGGAGCTGTAAGGGGAAAAATTGCCGAGTAAAGCTTAAAACAAAATTGGTGTTAATGTGTATCAAAAATTACAACAACATCATCAACAGATATAAATTGCACAAAAATTGCTGTTAGCAAAAGGTTTCCCAAGAAAATAAAACCAATTCAGCAGAGAGAAATTTGCGGCAAAAGCGTGTGCTGCCAATTTGTCTGCGTGCATCGATTATATTTCGGACACGTAAGCAAAAGACCTTGAGTCCACAGATAATTCTGCTTCTTTTAATGCCGCAAATTTTTCATTGTCCTGCGTTCAGTCTTGCCTCGCTTCGCCTCTGTGCCTCTCTGCCAATTCATTTACAACAACGGCGCTTTGGTGACAGCCCCATCGCTTTGGTGCCGCTTAATCAACGCCAATTCACCTGCGGGAATAGCCGCAAATTAGAGCGTTCTTAAGTTTGAGACAACTGCTGAGATTTTCGCAGCTCGAAATGAGCGCTGAGATGAACTTATGCCCTACAAAGAATGCTGTGTGCTCCTGTTTTGTTCGAGGGGGAAAATTTCTCAAGTTTGTGAATTAATTCGCTACAAATTTCTGCAAGTTTTTACATAAAGGAAAATGCTTTATTTTGAAATTTACGAAATCAATGAGATATTTAAGATTTGTAAAAATTTGTAAGAAGAATTGATTTCGTATTGAACGGTAGTTTAAATTAATTTATAAAAATTTTGAAAATAAACTGTAATTATTGTATATTTATTTATATTTATTATATATATATATATTATAATATATAAATATATATATTTATTAATATATTTATTATTGTATATTTTGATTCCAGCGCCACCTATCGGTTATAATTTTGTTCCAGATATTTTATTTGTATAACTATATAAATACTTTCGGAAAACAAGTGACTTTTTTTCGTGTGTCATATTATAAATTTTATGAGCGGAAAAGTATTGTCACGTTTGTAATCATAACCTCGACTCTACTCATCGGATAGCGAATGCAATTCTCATGTGCACTTTCCGAAAATTTCCAAAAGTTTTCTCGAAATAAAATCGGTTAAGGCGTTTTGGAGCAGTTCTACTACATTAATTTTAGCTACAATGTTTCGTAAATATAGATTGATGTATGAAAGGAAGTTCTTTGTTACAATCTTAGAAATATGAACTTTTTTCCATACACAATAGATAATATTTATTTATTCCTGGTATAAATATCCAATTTCTTCTATCTTGGAAACAACATGCAACCTAAAGTCAATATATTTTACTAAAGTGGCGGTTAATTAGCAAGCCCAAAAGTGTTCTGGCATTTATTTATTAATGCCCCTTATAGTACTAATTCGCTGTTTACAGCATTTTCTAGATGAATCGCCAAATATATTTCTGTAGTTTTGGAATCCGAGGTTTCAAATTTACGCAGATCATATAGAGTACATATAGAAGTATGTTCTTATTTCCGCTTTAAGAAATTTACGTCGGAAATCTCTACAAGTCGCTAAGTACCATCCATAAACGGTCGGTCAGTTCCATTAACTCAACTGATTTATCACTCCTGGCGGCTTTAATAAGCAAATTTATCATATTTGAGGCACAGTAAACCTATTCGAGATCTATGAGACGGCATTCGATGTTCATTATCTAATACTATACTATACTATCCTATACTATACTATACTATACTATCCTATACTATACTATACTATACCTTACTATACTATACTATACTAACTGTACTTATATTCTATGAACTCATTTGGCCTCTCTCTCTTTGTGTGTGTGACAACTATTAATTGAATTCTGAATTACACTGTCACCATTATTTTAACGGCAATTTATATACCGAACATGAATTTCATCTTCACCGCCAACTGTTGCCGCTGTCAAGTGCTTACGTTTATTGCAAGCAACGTGTTGCAAGTTGTGTTCTCACTGCGTGCTCACTGCATTGGCAAAATAAAATTGCAACTTTATTGCATTTTACGCAATGACTTCTGTGGCGGCCCGCTGAGTGAATTATTAGCTTGACACTTTTATGAGTTTTCACCCCTCTTTTCTATTTATATATATATATAAATATATATACATACACTCTATTTGAAGAATATTTCTGCGCTTTTCATTTTAGGAAATTCGAAACTGGCAACAGTTGTAGGTGATGATTTTGAACGCAGTTGAGTGCAGTTGGCTTGGACAGTATTTTGAATTTTGAGATTACTAGAAATTTAGACAACTGTACACATTTGTATGTTAGTATACATGATCAGATTCTCGCGTACATACACACATGTTATTATATACGTAGTGTCCAAACATATGGCTCTATGTATTTCGCCTGTGTGCCATATTTAGGATTTGTTGCCCGCTTGAGATGCTCCACCATGCTAATGACGGCACATCAATCTTAATTACTTCAACTTCGAAGCTAATCGCTTTTGGAAGTTCATAAGTGTACACGCACAGGCACACACACGCATACCATCACACATTTAAAGCATTCATTCATGTCTGCCTGTTTGTATGGCTGTGTCCGTTATGGCAAACTGACTTCCGTCTAACGGACTAATTTGGCACAACTTTTTGAAACCCGTATGAATTTTAGAGTTGGAAGTTAGAACCCAGTTGGAAAATTCTTTGGTCATTAGAACGATTCCTCCATAGAAAGTATTTCAGATGTGAAAAAATACCTTTGAAAATTAAACGCATAAAACAGTGGCAATCATTAGATTCATTCCTTTTTGTGGAATATCGAGAAAATGTGCATGAAAGTCATATCTGTCGACATTTCTCTATATCCAAACTAAAAAGTTCAAAGCAAAAAGTTATTATATCGAGATATTCCTGTCTTTTTATATTCATTCCTCTTCAAATACATTTTCTTTAGATTAGAATTTCGTATGATTTGTTATTATTTCTAAAACTTCACATTCAGTTTTATTTTTATCAGTGATGTTGGTGATATTATAGCGAATTTTTGTTATACGTATGTCTATTTATACGATACTTTATAAGGATTTAAATTTTCTAGCATATTCTACTTTTTTTTTGTTCAGCAATGATCTTTTCTTCAAGCTGTAAAATAATTCCTACAAGGACAGATATGCTCAATCTCTTTTGAGTGCTTTATAATTTATTTATAACCTCTAGCAAAACTTTTAACTCCCCATATGAAATCAATTTGTCAGTATGAAGTAATGTGGTAACAAATTAAAACCTCTTTTGTTGGGCCAAGTGCTTTATCTAACAATTCAACTGAGATTTACATAATTTATACACTTTCATCTAAAAAATACATTCATTTAAAACATGGTAGCACTTTAAATTTACAGTAGAGAGCAATGTAGAATTTTGCTTGAATTTTTTTTTTCTCGTAGTACGAGAAATGTACAAAGGTTGAGATGAGAATATGTTGGCTCTAGTAAAACCCCTTAAAGCTGAAAAAATTGAAAGCTATTTTCTATTGGGCAAATGTTAGCGAGTAGCGAATCGAACAAACTATGCCAGCTTTTGAAACAGACTGAGCATACCCTCAAAAATGTATTAGTAAGCATGTCATAATAGTAAAGTAGGTTTGAAATTTGTAAAACAAAACTAAGTAGTATTGAAGAAGGCTCATGTATACTCTCATTATACTCTCATGTATCGAATTCTACCCGCTAACCTTGTTGTTGCTTTTACATGTAAATTTTTTGACAAGAGAGCAGCGCTCAGAGCTGAGAGCAGAAAAATGGCAATGACGACTATATTCAAGAATTCGACTTTTTCCTAGCGATTGGAGATTGTACCTATATTTAATGTACCTGAATTTCATGTACCTGAAAAGAACGTCAGCTCTTTCGACTCTAACGACTTTTATTATTCATAAGCTTCTAGTTGTTATTATAATTTAAAAAGGTTTGTTTTTCTGAAGACTTTTTCTTAGGACTTTTGGCTCCGGATTGTTTTCTTCACATTCGTTTTTAAGATTCAAGAACCATGCCAGCTTTATGACAATATCACATTGCCTATAGAATCAAAATTCTGTACCCAGTGGTTCCACTTCCGCAAAATTTTATACGAATCCGTTTAATAACACGAGCTTCAGCCAACATCGCTTATAGATATTCGTAACTACTAGTTGAAGAAATTTTCATTTGGGACATCTACTTTGGTGTGTTTTTAATTTTCTTTTAATAATTTTGAAACATTTCCTTAACTTCACACATCGAACTATTTAGCGAACAAATACTTTCCACATACATATCTTCTCAAATACCAATCGTTGGGATTTTGTCATTGATCCTTTCATTCACGCTCGCGTTCTCCTGCCACAGCGCCCATTGTCGTTCGCTCAAATATTGACGTGGCCGCAAAGTTTCCGTGTACAAACGCCAAGCAGAATTTTTCCGCTTCAGCGGTTAATTGAGTTATTACATTAGCGCTGATGACCTGAGCCTTTGGCCGCCACCAACCAACACCAGCACGAACACCACCATGACCCACGATGACACAAAGCACTTTACCTGCCGATCAAATTGAAATGAAGCAGAGCCAAGTAAATCGCATAGAAAAAAAAGCGCAGCACCGCATATCATAGCTGCGCATGGCATAGCGCAGTGCAGCTTTAAGCGACCACACAAACCGCATTCGCTGCACCCGAACAGCTACACAACGAACACACATATATTTTGGTATTTGTAGACTTCGATGCAGAGTAAAGAGGTGGTTGTAGTGGAGGGATTGTAGTGTACTGACACCCGACAACGTAGCTGTCAATATTATGGCCTGGTATTTTGAGTGGCATAGTAGCAGTAGTGGTGGAAATAGCTTTGATTGCCTTCATGCTAACCGCGTGGGGTCTCGCTTGGTTTGGTGCACACAATTGAACCGCCAATTAAATTGAATTAAATTAACTTGAAACTATGGAGGTAGGGGCGGGCGCTGTTAGTAATGTTGCGGAGGTGTGCTTGGTGAGCAGAAAATTGGTGTGGCATTGTGGTGCATTGATTACAACGAAAGGGGTGAGCTGTTAAATGAGTATTCGAAGACTGGTAGAATTATTCGCTACCCTGCGGACTTCACTGCAGTTTGGAATGTGTAGTTAAGCGGCTAAAATGAACCACAAAAGCGAATCAACATTACCAGGGGTAATCACGAATTAATGCAAAAGCGCAGGGAATAGGTTGATGTACTCAGAAAAGTACTAACATTTAGTAATGAGCTTTAAGCACTAATAAAGACTCGTCGGTGAAGAGTCGGTCGTCGGTCTACTCTAAATTTTTTTCCTCCTGTAATTATTACATATATATATATACTTTTAAAATTTTATACACTAAGCATATCTTCTTAATAAGAATTGTTTTGAGATAAACTTTTTTATAAAATTTCGGAAAATTAAGCATTGAAACATTTATTCAAATTTTCTAGAAAAAAATTTTAATGAAAATATATTCATACAGAATTGCTTCTATCATTCCACGATTTTTATTGAAATTTTTCAAAAATTATTTTCATTAGTAATATTAATCCCGATTTTTCTACAGAAATGAGTTGTGGGCTGTTTGTCAAAGTAAATGTTACAAATTGTATGTTTAGGTGGTGTTGCGAGGTTAAAACTTTTCAAAAAATTAGACCTCGGAAATTTGTATATATTGTTTCTAGTTCAATTTGTATACATATTTTATAATAGTTCAAAACATTTTTGGCCAAAAAATACCAACTCCTCAACCAAGTATACGAACATTTAGCTTTTTTACATATTTTTGTGCACTGTTTTTTTATTTATTTTATTTTAATGCGATTATTAATTTTTTGTTTTAAGTTTTGTTTTGTTAAGCCTGAGAAATTGTTCATATCAGCACATATTTCTAAAATCAGTCCACCCAAAAGTATGCTACGAATGCCAAAATTATTTTTACCATTTGCCTAGATTTTGGCGAAAAAAGCTCTAGAAAATTTCAAAAACATATATAGATGGGGTAGTCTTTTAAAAAAAATTCCGATAAGAAACTCAACTTAAACTCCAGAAGAGTTTAGTACTAGATTATTTTAAATCCGTATAGATTAACCGCAGAATATATGGTATCCAATACTTTTCTCAAATATAAAATCCGCCTTAAAAAAAACTGCAAAACTTTCATCATCAACACAAGTTTTATGATAAATTTTTTTCGATGTCTATCAGGTTTTGGATTGTCATCATTTAAACTCTTACTTTATTTTAATAAGACGAAAAACCTATTAAGTACCTGTAAAGACTAACATCCGTTAAACTTCATGCAATTCCAAATAGCCAACATTTGTGATCCAGCCTAGCCTAAACAAAGGAGACCGAAAGTAATTTTGACATAGCCGCTAGGGCTTAAGCCATCTTATAAAACATGACTTCTGACATATATGAATAAGTCTTTGTATATATTAAGTCTCTTTTCGAAGTCACGTCAATGTAAAAAAGTTTGGGAAATTTTGCTATCAAAGCTGTCAAATTAACTTTTGATGAATGAAGAATGATAACAAACAACAAGAAAACAACAAAGAGTAAATAAAAGAATTAACTAATAACAACAAACTCCATTGCAAGACACACCGAAGTTTGGCCATAAAAATCAGACAACATTGGCAAATTATTTAGCAATTTGCGTGAAGCCTTGCTGCCACAAACTCACATCGGCATACACAGATATATATATATATTAGCAGAGCGACCGAAATATCGGAAATCAATTTACCACACATAGTCGCTATATCAGCGCATTGGAGAAGGGGGAAGCCAATATAAAAGTTAATTGAGCATGGCGAAAGTTTGACTTGTTTCACTTCACAGCTGGACTAAGTGTAAGCCTATAGCATGCTGTGTATAAGTGTGATGCGTGAGAGATGATAGACAAGCAACTGTGTGTTTGTGCGTTTGTGCGTTTGTGAAGCACGTTCACTTCGGCTGGGCCATAATCGCAAGTGTCGCACAAATGCGAAACTCCATTTATAGGCGATTGCCGTGCACAGCGTGAGCTGGGTGGGATGTTTTAAGCTTTCTTGGTAATTTCGACATTTCACGCTCTTTAGTGTTGTTGCTCAATACAAAGGCACGCTCCATCCACTTCTCCCGCTTCACTGCTGCTCTTCAATAGTGTCTTTCGAACGATTAGCCAGTTGTGGCTTCATAGATTTGGTTTCCGCGCCTAATGGTATGCTTATCAATAACTTATTACTCAGCGGACTTTGGTGCTGTAAGACGTTGAAATCGGCTTAAACTGCGTTTAGCGCGTTGAAATATTGAGAATAATTAACGCCAAGGGAATTCGTGACACATTCAGCTTGAACGTGAATTTGGTGAACATGCTCGTAAAATTGTTGAAAATTGTCATTGAATTTTGAAAATTACGAAGGAAATATGTACTGACTAGACTGTTTTAACAACTCTCTGAATATATATATTTTTTTTTACCTTTTAAATATAATTATCGTATAGTATTTACTTTAGCGCTTATTGCTTTATATTGATAGACAGCACTTTCGAACTCAATGAAACAAAATCTTTATTCCAAAGACAAATTTGTTTACCAGACACACTGAGCTCTTCGATAATTTTATCTTGAAATCTCCATATCATTTTTTACTCGGTTGCCTTGCTTTTTTCGTTCTTTTATTTAGTCTGCTGATTTTGTGGGAAGTGAAAATATTTTACTCTTGTGCTCCTTTTATGGTACCTTAATCTTTACATTTCTTTAATCTTTTACATTTGTGAGATGTTGAAAAGAATCACTATTTATGCTGAATTAATCAATTCTTTAGCAACTGCTTAATCTTTTGACTTATGGAGCATTTCTCCAATTAGCTCGATATACTTATCCTAGCGAAGCTCCAACTTCTTTAACCACACTGAAAAATAGGTTTTCTGGAGGTCTGCAAAGTAGGATTTTTTTTTGATACAAGTCCATTGTCTTGACTGTTGCTTGATCTCTGGTGTGTACCAGTGGATCTATGCTTCATCTACGTTCAAAAAACAAACCAAACGCTCTTTCGGATTGTGCTTAAACATAATTAAACACTGCTGTGAAGTGGTCTCACAGACCCTTCAATTCATTTTTATCATGAAAGTTTTCTCAGAAAAGCTGGGCGGGCGGCTATTTGAGATATTAGAACAGGCAATCAACACAAATATGAGGAAAAGATGACTGAGCATCTGACAAAGATATAAGTGGCAACCATAAATACATAATTATATGTTATTCATTTAATTATAAAAAGAAAAGATTTAATTCTTAATAAGTGATGCTCCAAATAATAACAATTTTGTTCAAACAAGAACGAATTATTATTCCGCTAATGCTACAAATGTTTCACTCATCAACAAAGGTTCCTCATATACCTATAAAGTAGTTATATTTCATAAGAAAACACCTACAATATCATAAAATGTGATAAATTAGTTTGGCGCTTACTCTCTCATTTTAATTTTCAAGCACTAATACTCACCTGAGTTATAATCTAAAAAATTTTCGAATTTTCGAATTTTCGAAAAAAAACATTTTTCAATTCTCAAAAATCATTAATTGGTCTGCAGCATTAAACAAGTGTAGGAAGCACACATAACCGAATATTGTGCAAATCAACGAAATGCCAGCGACTGAGGTCCTTTGTTGAACCTTTTGTGGTCAGCTTGCGGCCCTATATGCAAAGGCCTTTTCGCAGTTGTTTGATCAATTTTTACGTTTCAATTAACTTTTCGTGCTTTTGAATTTGTTAAACGAACAAAAGCAGCGAGTAGAATAAATTTCAAAATCTCTCAACGAAAAATGTTAAAATGAAACAAAAGGGAAAAGGGCAAGTAAGAGAAAAAAATTGAACAAATGAAGCAAAATAAATGTGAATGACCGATATTGAGCGAAATATCCAGTGTTTATTCTTCTACATTTATTTTCACATATTTGTAAATGCATATATTTTTTGAAGTGAAAATCCCGTACTACTTTTAGCGTTACTTCGACGATTTTCAGAGCTTAGTTTGCTTGCATGTGCGCGCTGGAAGTTCAGTGTTCACGAGCATGTGTGTAGAAAATTCTGTAAACATTATTTTTTTTTGTTGGCTTTGCTTTTTCGCCAGCTGATTTGATATTGCGCCCAGGTTCCACGTTCCACGTTCCGCGCTGTTGCTGGCGCTTTGCATACTAAATATAATGTTACGTATACGCACTGTCCTTGTTCATTTCGAATAGATTGGCGTGAAAACTTTCTTCTAATGTAAATAACAAAGTTTTTCAATTATAGTGCAAAATCTTGTAGGTGATGTGATTATGTTATAGAATATAGTATTACTGGCAAAAATAACTACATGTGGGATTTAAAAACACTTACTTGCTGCTAACGAGAGGGAACGGAAATTGTAAGAATTTCTAAGTTGGATTTGTGTTTTGATTGTTTATCTCAGATATATATGTATACAAATATTTATTTATACAATTTGATTAGCTCTTATTATGTTCAGTTTTACTATCAACTGTTTCGGGAAATAACTTAACTCAATAATATGCTAAGAAATTGACTAGGAACGCTTCACAAGGCTTATTATAAATTATATTAGCATATGAAATTTCTAAAGCTTGAAATTATCATATCGTAATTATTACAAAGCTTTCTGTACCAGAAAAATTTGATAATTCAATATTTTTAATTTCGAAATTTGGCTATGAACTTTGGACGCATCCTCTTTAACATAAAAAAAAACTCTTAAGCTTCAATATTCTGTTATGGAAAGTCAGCTCAACTTACTGAGATTTAATTCTATCGTGTGTTTCAAATAAAAATTCTCAAGCTTTGTGGACATTTTCCAAGATGCTTGAAGTAAGAACATAACAAAGGGCATCACAATCTTTCCGGCGGTTTCGCCCGAAAGAACCCCGCACTAAACAGATTTTTTTTTATCTTACTTGATGATTTTATAGTGTTTATTCGAATCATTGCTTGTCTCATGCAATGCTAGATATATGATACCCATATCGAAATTGAGCTCGTAAAATTCCCTCTCCAGTATTCTTTAGTTTCCATTATTCAAAGAGCAAGTGTTGAAACACTTCCATTTAATACTTGCCTTCTTTAGAGAGTGAAAAATGTGCGATTGTAATTCAATGTAAGCCCCCAGTGCCAACAATTGTAGTTGAATAAAATAAATGTTATAATAAAGTGGCTAGCATCCTCATCATTGTGGCTCCACCTACGTTTTTCAATAAAACATAAAATTATCGAATACTCTTCATCCTCAGTAGCGTTTTCCGAAGCGATTAGTTTTCAGAATGTTCCTAAGACATTCATAGATTGTCACATTTAGACATAGATTTAGACATTTACTCTCCAAATGATACCTGTTAATGTGGAGCTCACCACTAGATGCATCTAGCTCAACTATCTTATATATTTCAAGCGTCATCGAATCTCATTTGTTTAGCTGTTTTTTTTAATTCTTTGTACCATTTGATGGATTCTCATATCCTTATTTAGAACTAAAATTGAAGCTTGCTTTGTACTATACAAATATCAAAGTTTTATAAAATATGTAAAATAGGTGCCTATATATTTAGCTTAATTTTTACATTATTTATTAGCAAATTTATGAAACAAATTTGTTTTTTTTTTTTTTTTTTTTCTTCTTAATAATTGGATTACAAATGTATATCAAATGTTAAGCAAATATCACTTTTTCAGAGTTTTATTGAAAGGTATATAATATTTTTAACTCAGAGTTCCCAAGCTCAGCCAAAAAAACCACCTCGTAGACAAATAATTTGTCAATAAAATTAATTTATGTACAAATATAGTTGGTTGCTTTGCCGCCTGGTTGACAGCCGCCTGGTGAAAATTGCAATCCAAAACGATTTGAGCAACTTTTTCCAAGTAAATCGAATTCATCTTCATTTTCCGAAAAGCTTGAATTTCGCTGAGTTAATTATATTGCCATTGATTTGTAAATTTACAGAGGAATCAAAATTTAGTATACGGGATTCCAACTGTGCCTATATACATAGAATGCAGACGGTATCCACCTAAATTCGAGTGCTTCCGAAGAATCAGATGCCATTTTAAATTTTTACACTTCATAACTGTATTAAATGTAAAAATTCCTTTAGTAAAAACTACTTAAATTATATTTATTAACTTACCTTTGTTATTTTAACGAAAAAAGGTGAATTACATTACTTTATTATTCATTAATTTCTCTGCTTTGCAACGCTTCGGCTTTGAATAATGCCTGCTGAACTTAAGCAAACTCACGAGCGGCATTTCAGTATACCCAAACGGCCAGCAAATATCCTTTCATGTGCTTTTATAGTCAGGAGTGCATACAGCACTACCAACCCCCCTCATTTCAAGTCATTCGCAGCCATCAAATCCATTGCAATAACTTTTGTTAATAACAGCAAATCAAGGTTGCCTGCCCACAACACATACACCTGTACTTTTGTGTGCGTGTGTGTTTGTGTATTCTTACATTACTGCTTTTCAATTGCACGAGCATGCTGTTGCTTTGCTTCAACGCTTGCAGCTTGGTCGCTCTGTTGCATTATTAAATGCCTCAAATGTGCCAGTTGGCCCCTCAGTGCACCGCCGTTGCCACCGCTCACTCACTATGGGCATGCATTTGCGATTTCGAGCCTGCTCCATTCCAAGTTGCCTTTAATTTCGCTGCTATTGCCATTGCTACTGGCATTCCGCATTATTGCCACACACACAGAGCCAGGGCGCATGAACAAACATGAGTAGCAGCTGGACGAGCGCTTCAATTGCAGACTTGCGCCAAATGGTGGAAAATGATTTCCCAACAGACATTTCCATGTTGTAAAAGAAAAATCATCTCCCACACATCCTCCTACATCCCGTCGCCATGAAAGCCTACTTGCACTTACACACACACGCTCATACTCGCGCCTATAATCCTGTTGCTCCAGCGCCACATAAAACATATGAATTTTATTGGAATTTCATTTTAAATAATGTTATGAATATATGCTGCTATTGCTTTTGTTGTTGCTTGCGTATCCATTTTACTGTTGTTCTCGTGTGCTTCTTTAATGATGCGAAGCAGCAATGTTTATTTGTTGATGCGAGCTCTTGCTTGACTTGTTCTGCTTCTGTTTTTTGGTCGGTTGAGAGGATATGCGTCGCCAAAGGCTCCAAACATCTGTAGTTGGATTTAAAAATTTGGTGCCCATACTATATGTATGTATGTGTAACTGTACATATATCTGCATGAGTGAGTTTGAGCAAGTAAATGAACTCTTCCATCAAGGCCAATTAATTCGCTGCTTATTCGCTGGGACTGCAATAGCTACTGTTATGTTGGGAAATATATGTGATTGCATACATATATCCATTTATTGTCCTTAAAAGCTTTTTGTAGAACAATGGGAAGATCAGCGATTTTCTTTGAAGAATTGACCACAAATTTAGTCTTAGACGAATTTGACAAAATTGAAAATAATACCTCTCATCTGTGAACGAAAGGAGTAACACATATATCAATATTCAACTGATAATATGTGGTAGAAGTGATTTATTGCGCAAATGATTTTATCAGTTTACTAAAATAAAACGTTTAAACAGGTGGCAGTTGTCTAAATTTCTGTAAATAATATTTTCGACTTTAATCCCTATTTTTTATCACCGATGTTTATATAATATTATTAATTTCATTGAATTAAAAAACTTAAACAGACGGCAACCCTCCTCCCAAATTTTTGTTTTTTTCATGCGATACCCATATCGTAATAAATCGCTTATCTGAATACTTTTAGTGAATAAAAAAAAATGTGAACAGGTGGCAACCTTATTAAAATATTTAATGTCAACATTCTCAAACCCTTTTATTCTAATATCAGTGCTGAGATTTTTCTTTATCCTAACAATTGTTTACTTAAAATTTTCAAACAGTTGTTAACAAAGTTCGAACTTTGCTTTCAGCCATCCAAACATAGTACCGAACAATGCCAAGAAATTTGTTGAACTCTATGTAACAGTATATATACTGTTTCCTTGCAGTCGATTGATGAAGTTCCACTTTCTTTAAATAAACCTAAATTTAGCTTGCACCGGCGATGTTATATATTTCAATAGTTTTTATTAATATCAATACATTTGTTTAAGGGTGGCAACAACGTTCTGATAATAACCAAATTTACGCCTTTTTTGCATGTTTTAAGTCCAAAAATTTGTAGTTATATATATTTCCAAAATTATTTTTATTTATAGTCAGGTGGCAACGCCACAGAATACAGCTCTTTATGCTTTATTTGCGCTACCCCTTTTTTCTATAGGTTTTATCTTTTTCTGAGTCCAATCCAATTTAGAACATTTACAGTGAGACCAAAATTTTTAAATATGGACGAGTAGTTCCGAGTGTTTCAAGAATTATGACGTTTTTTAATAAAAAAATGTGTGAAATTAATAAATATGCATATTTTAGGTTTGCTAAAGAAATTAAATTAAAAAATTTTTATTTAGTAAATTTATACATTATCCTTAATTTAACACTAATTCATACGGAAACAATCCAATATACGTCATTGTAACCACGTGAGCCTGGTTTTCTCATATTATAGTATATTAGCTGATTTCTCAATTTGTAATCTTTCACCGAATTTCTTCATGCAATAAACAATGATAATCCAGCACACAAACTGACCTACTTTCTTAAAAGGAACGAAAACAAATAATTACATACTTATATACACTCAAGTAATCGTGTCAGAAGTCAGTGAGGAAAGTTTGATATCTTTCAACGAAAGAATAAGCCAGCAGTAGCAAAAAAAGTGAACACAAAAACGCGTTGAAGTTCGAACAAATGAAAAACTAAAGAAATTGCAGAGATTCATATTTACAAGACGAGTAATGATATTACTTTTTGGCGGCGTGAAATGAAAGCAGACCAGGGTATATCTATATAGTGAAAAGTACTCTGTAACAGTACGAAGTTTATTGCATTAAATGCATAAGCACATGTACAGTAATGTGCAATACACTTGCATCGCTCATGTGCATGTAATGTTATGACTCGCATAGTCCGAAATTCCATATAAATTTTGCTCAGAAGTAAACATCTGCCAAATTAGATAAATTAAGGTGAGTAGTTCTTCGAAAATTACTTCACTGATTCCACTTCCATTCTAATAATATGGCAGACAAAATCCTACAGTGGAAAAAGGAATGTATTTCGTATAGTTAAGTCCGCAGTAAATGAAGCTATGGATTTAATGAATGTTTTGCTATTATTTTCATGAAATGTAATCTCAGTTTGAGAATGTTCATTTTTGGATAAATTATATAAAAAGAGCTTTTCAGAGCTTTCAAAAGCTTTCTTGTACTTCATAAATGCTCAAAGTGAGACAAAAGATAAATCTGTAAATTTTTTGATATAAGGTGGAAAAATAAATAAATTTAACTCAGAAAAGTGACAAAACAGCTAAATTTTAACTAAATTTACAATAACTACAAGCACTCTTACAATATATGCTCATGTCCTGAGTGAAAAAGAAGGAATTTTAAGCATTATTAGAATTCTCTAATAATATTTAAACATGAAATAATCTTTGTTCAATAGTTTTTCTAAATTAAAATGCGCTGAAGAGCTTTTCGGGTTTTCAAAAAGCTTTCAAAACTTCTTTAGAGCTTTCGCGAGCTTTTTTAAATTCATAACTGCAAAGTCGACAGAGGAATAATTTCACTTTTAGTTTCAATTTTCTTACACCCGACTAATATTATACTTCGCTTCATTGCCACAATCAAACAAGTTGACTTGAATGACGAGGCTACTCAGCGCCCTATAATGTATTGCATTATTTTCAGTTGCGACTTTGATGTTTCTGCACGAGTAGTTGAAATAAAATATTTAGTAGTTCTTTCACCACTACACACATACATATCGTCATAGAGCTAAGAAAGCTACAGATTTTGTAAATAGTTATTGCGATACAGCCAAGTAAAAATAGTGGAAGAATGGTTCAGAAAGAAGTACCATAAGACAGCAAGAAAACAACAACCAAACCAAATGGTAGCCTTCGCTAGCAGCAAGGCAATAATGTCTTCCTCAACTGAAATTTCACCACACGCAGCAGCGAATACTCGTACATAATTTCGCCTCGGAGCTTTGCTCCTTTAAGTAGACGAGGGCAGTTGTGCCAGCGGAAGTGTGCTGCGGAATATAAAATAAATGCAATAAAGAAAATAACTATGTTCACTATGTGCACTATGTTCACTGCTCACCAATAATATATGCTTATATATATATATATATATATATATGTGTGTGTGTGTGTGGCTGTAGATGGTTTCGGCATTTTGGTCTAATGAGAAATTAAAATACAGTAGCGACAGCGGAAGTGATGGCAGTCGAGAGGGCTCACAGATGTCATTTGGGTTAAGGACGACTCCAACTGTACATAAAACGGAGTAGAGTATATTGTATATTTTATACACACGCACAGAGATACAAATGTATATTTTAACTTACTCATTTGGTTATGCGAAGGAAATGATAGTGCAACATGCCACATAATACATTCGCGGAAGTTCACTTTCCCATATGCGAGCGTAAACATATATATAGCAATATTTACCTGTCTGGCGCCTAAAATGCTGCTTTATTGCCAACTCAGGCATTCGAGAAAAAAACATTTTTTTTCCTCATATCAATTAAATCGAAAGTTAGGAACAGACACTTTTTCATATTAACATTAAAAGCTCAACTTTTATGAGGCTCCTTTTTTACCTTCTTGAATGTTTTTAGCCTGTTTTAGTTGAACACAAAGTTACCTAAATATGTCACATCATATTTATAATGTCACATTTATATGTCACATATATATAAATATGTACGTATGTTATAAATATGTACTCTACGTATGTAGAGTAAGACTAATTTAGTACTTTTCAGTGCTGATCATGACTAAGGTACAAGTAAACATATGTATATAATTGTAGTTATGTATTTATTTATGCATGTGCACGCATAAATATGTATCAGTTTGGCTAGCACGCGATGTGTATGTTAACATTTCATATATTAGTATCTGTTACAAAACAAATGTATGCTATTCGGTCAAAATATTTATTGCTTAGTATATTCAAGTCTAGAAAAAGGCAACAGTAATTAGACATAGATAAATATATTTCCGTTAATATATCATCGAAGCAACAACTTTATGCAATGAATTACTGAAATTTGTATGAAAGATCACAATAAATCTACACAGATATTTTTGTATATATAATCTATATACCTGAGTTCTATAACTTATATGCTAATATATATGCGTTCAAATATACATACGTGTACATGCCCCCCATACATCGCCATATATGGCACACTATGGCAATTATTGAAATTTCATGCTCGTTTACATTGTAATTTTCTTTTCTCTATGTTCCCATCTGTCATAATTGTGTCCCTCGCTGACATTTCGCTGTTTACAATTTTCCATTTGACTTTCCCTTTCTCTCTAGCGGTATGAAAGTGTATCGCAGCATTTGTTGCAGCCACACATACCTTGTTTTTGTTGGCTGTGCAGCTAAGTTCTATGCGGCATGAAACCTTGACATGTGTAACTGTAAAAATGAGCGACATGTTAAATTGCATTTGCACGCAACTCTACAAGTGCACATACTAGCTCATTTGTGTATGTATCTGTATATGTATGTGTATGTATATGTGTATCTATATATAGCTATGAATACAGACATTAAAGTAGGCTGAAATGTAATTTAGCAAAAAATTTTTGTGAAATTCATGTATGCATGGGCAGTAGATTGCAAATATATTTGAGTATATTTGTATGTATGTATGTATTTGAGTATTCAATTTAGTAATATTTTAAATTTTAATGAAATTAAGTTGGTCAAATTTAAATTCTTTGCAAAAACTTTCAAATTTTTTTTTAATTTTCATTGAAATGAAATTTGACTACATTTAAATACATAATTTCATAGCTTAGTCATAACGTTTTTCGCAATTGGTGAAAAAACTAATTAAATTACAGAAATACTTATTAATTTTTGAGAGTACAAGGCTTCTAGATTTTTAGACGTTTCGAATTTAACCTAAACTCATATTACCAAAATATTAGCTCTTTCACTTGTGCTTATTAAAGATCTTAGTAAAGTATTGTACTTTGTGAAGTGAAGTGCCAGTAGTTGCCGCTTAGCAACAGCTCATACAAAAAATATACACAAACAACTAAGCCTGGGTTTATACACTGGAACTTTTGTTGCTCCTTATCGGGAAATTCATACGAGCGACTCGAGTTGCCGGACTTTTTAAAATTTTTTACACTAACTTTTAAATCATATTCTCAAATTTTTCTTTCCACTACTTTTCCTAAGCATCTCCTAAGGTCTTAAGACCTAGGAAAGTGTAAAGATTGCTAGTCTACTTTTGAAAGCCATTCTATTAACCCAACAAAAAAAAGTCAGAAGATGTGAAATTTGGAAAACTTTGTTACCAAATAATGTCAACTTCTTTTGACATTAGATATCCCTTTACTTTTTACTGCTGAAACAAAATAATTTGATGCACAATGTAAACTGGTGTGTCTTCCCGTTAACACCAGTAACCATCAAGAACTTTTTCATGCATTTGAGAGCAGACCCAGTGAGACACAGCACATTAATATATATTTTCATTGACTATATCCTTTTGTGTGAAAAGTATGACGTCATGGTGGATTTGAAGCAGCCAAAAATCCAAACAGTCACAAATTGGTCATGCAAAGGCATTTGCATGGAGCTGGGTGCTAGGGTGTTTTCTCTTGACAAAGTTCAACATAAAGCGTCACTATTTTTGGTTATAATTGTACTGAATTGAGGTGAAAAAAAAATATATTCCATATATTCAATCGATTGCTATATATCTGAGGTATTAAATTTTTACTTATCAGCACTTAAGATAACACAGCCTGTTTCATTTTTGAAAGGCACTACTCTTCATGCATATTTCTAACAAAATTGGCTGAATAAATTTTTTTTTCCATTTTAACTGATTTTATTCCCTTTGATTCCTACTATCGATTTTGATGTTTTTCACTTTCATATTTACTAAGCAAATTTTGCGCTGAATTTTGATATATACTATTTGCTGGAAAATTCTATTGGTTTTCATTATATTTCACTTATTTTCATAATGAGCTTGGAAACTTGGAAGCTATATTTTGCAAAAATGAATGCCGAAAAAATATAAAATCCAAAAAGGATCACAGTTAAAAAAAAGTTTCACCCAACTCTTCAATACGCGCTTCACCGAGCCTACAATTGACATTGAAATTCGGTTGTTGAAAATATGCCGTTGATTCTTCGGCTATGATACACATATGTCAACACAACACAAACTGTATTGGTCGGAAGTGTGGTTGACTATGAGCTATATATTTTTCAATGCCAAACACGCCCGCAGTGAGGTCCCTATGCAATTGTTTGTTGGTATTTTCATGCTGCACACATATATGAATTCTCTGAGTATTTACATACCTCAAATATGACAGTAGCTATATTACTAAATTACTATGTGTTTTATTACAACAAAGTTGTACATGCATACATATGTGTGTATGTGAATTGGAATAAAAATGCGCAAGTATATTGCATTGCCATTTGCTGACATGCACACAAGTTTCCCGCAAGCAATTGAATCTGATATGCACTTAAACAGAGTACAGAAAAAAGAAGAGAACCACTATAAAAATGTAAAAGAAATATTAATGCACAATAACCAAAAAAAAAAAATAAAAATAAAAAATGTAAAGCGAACTGAGAAGATTGCTTGCATATGTAAGCCACTTCCGTTTCCGTTTGGCATTTTAAATGTTTCGTCGCTGCATTGGGACGCGCTGACAGTGCGCTTCCGACGCCCATGTGAATGTCAGCGATATTGACGATAGCGTGTGCGCGCTGCCGACAGCAAAAGACAGTGTAGCGTACACACACATGCATATATGCAGTGGTGGAGTCCAGGGGGGTTAGTGATATATGTCATAACCACCTTTCTGCTGGTGGAAATGACACTTTTATAATTATGTACAATTATGCTCTATAGAAAGTGGTTTTGAAAGGTCCGGAACTTCCTACAACGCTAGCTGTTAAACCAGCTGTCAAGCAATTTTTTTCCTCAAAACTTGCACTTAGCGCCAACATTGCGACAAATTATTCGTTACTTTTTCTTCCCCCTTGTCAATGTCAATCCCCTTGACCGAATCCCATGGAAATTGGCCTATAAATTGAAAATATAGGTTAGTCAGACTTTTTTGGGGCAACTTCGAGCCAATGGTCTCTGCTGATAAACCAACTATGATTGACCAGTTGGAAACTAATATTTTTCGATATAAAGCCGACTCTGCTGGAAAAAACGCTGCACACTTTTACCAAAAGCGAGCGCGAAAGTCTGTTCAGACCCTAAATTACATCAAATTTGCGAATTTTACTAATTTTTCTGTTTTTATTTAAAATAAAAGTACGATAATTGTAAATAAGATAGAAGAAAATAGACAAGAAAAAACCCTGAAATATTTCAAAGCTTGATATTATTGCTATTTATTTCATCTATTTTATTCAGATCGTCTGAAAAATTCATTCAAAATTTTCAAAATATAGTTAAGTTAGTTTTCTAAGTGTTCTGATCAGAATACGGTCTTACCGGAATTTTTTATTTTTTTGCTATGAAATATTCTTCTTCCCTTAAACTACTAATTTCAATTTTCATTTTTAAGTAATAATGCCATTATTTTATTAAATACGTTTACTTTATGAAATTATTAGCTGACCCGAATTACCCTTTAAAACACAGATTAGTGTTAAAATAAGTAAGAAATGGTAATATTGATCCGAAATCTAAATAATACCTTTTCATAATATCTTAAATCTTTTCCATTAACTCCTCCTTTTGCAGAACTTACCTTGGTCACTGGAAACATATGTATGTATATGTGAATTGAATTCAATATACATGCCTACTCCTCGTACTCGCAATGCAGACATGAAAGGCAATATTATGAGTGCACCAAACGCAAATTTAAAATGTATGCACATATCCTAAGCCAATATTCGTCATGTGTGCCGTATGTGCTTACATCCAACATATGAGTAGGAATCAATTTTGAAATCTGCATATTAATAATATGCTTTACTTTGAAGGTTATATGCCGTTTACGCAGGGAACCCTCTACCCCGCTTTGGTTTCAGTGATGTAAATTTTTGCCGCTAGCTGGCATATTTGACATCTATTTCTGAATTCGCTGGCACTAGTAAGCATAGATGTTCCTGTAGGTGTACGTAATTATTCCATATATACTTTTGGATAGTGAAATATCTATATTATACAAATTAAGTAGAAATTCTCAATGAATTGAACATCCTTCACTGGCTGCCTCCGAATGACCGAATGGATCTATGACCTTTCTTTTAAACTACAGATTATCTTTGAAGGAGTTTTGAACCGACACCGACACTCTACGTTTCCGACAACGCAGTTGCCAGCATTATTTTCAAATAAATAATTATCTGTAATGTCACCTATTTAATATAAAAATTCTCAAAACTGGCACATTCTGAGTTCGAATTGTCTGCTCGTAGATCATATATTATAATGGAAGCTCAGATTTCGAAATACGACAGTTTTGCTTTTTAATACAACCGCTGAGTTGACAAATACGAGTATATGACACTTCTTGTTTTTTCCACAAATAACGGGACAAGCAAGTTTTAAGCCATTTCCGAAGGCTTCGTAAAAACTTCTTCTATACTCTAGTTGTATCAGTTGGTTTGTATTGTATGACGCTTTATCGGTACATGAGATCCAATTTCAGGAGTTTGCTAATATCACAAAGACTCCTCTTTAGCTATCCAAGTCTTACTGTAAACTTCTTCAAGCTAAATTTATTTAATTTCAGATACTTCTAAAGTAAACCGATTTCCATATCATACAATAACTACATATTATTGTCCTTATATAATAAATATAAAATGTAAGATAATATCATAATCATTCTAAACCCTTTCCGATTACCCCTTAACCACAAAATGTTTTTATGCTCAATTCACTTTTCTATCATTTACAAATTATTGATCTTTGACTTCTACAGGGTATTCTTACTCTTCGAAGCTTTTTGCTGCCGTCTTCCGCCCTCTTGCAATTTATTTCCGCATTGCTCCGTTTGCATGTTCGCATTAAATGCAGATAAATCATGTTCATCAAGCTGACGAAATTCGTGATCAGGCGGTCCACATTGACTGCCACACACAAAGAAATCGAGTCAAATTGTGAAGAATGCGAATGGTAACTAACTGTCTTCGCATTATTTGCATTCTTATTTTGCATTCCATTCAACATCTTCCGGCCACTTTATTTACTTCCTGCCGAATGTATTATTCTCTTGTTTTTGTTATATGTTCTGCTTTGAAAAATGTTTGTGAAGTTTTTGTTCAATTGCCAAATGTGGCGTCAACAATTGAATTCGATTCATGTTTTTGTCCACATCAAAGTCTGTGCAACATTATTCTTTCTGAAGTGAAAAAGAATTTGTCATTTTGTCAGCTTTTATTTCGCCGCGATTTTTCTGTGTTTTTCTTGGATTCTGCTTTTGTTCTCGCATTTCGGCGCCAACAAGAGCGCCAGCAAGTTCAAGTACAACTTCAAGTGGCCACTGGATAGCAAGCTGGGAGAAATGCCACTTGGAAAGAGGCACATTTTGGTGACGGTAGGGCTAAATGCTAGCTTGTAAGAAAAAAAATTAATAATAACAGGGTTAAATGTGCTAGTTCATATGCAACATACATTTTTTACTTATAAATTATAAGCATTTACACCAGTGTTTCGAAAATATTATATAATCACATCATAGGTGAAGATGAGTAAGCACACAATGATGTACTTGATGGAACTTTTATGGTTCCATATTTCGTCTACTTACATTTTCAAGTAACACCTCGAATTGACCTTTAAGTTCGCAATGTGTCGAATTTCAAGCGTCACCGAGTACCGAAATTTCCGATTTCAAAAAAAAAAAACATTTACAAAATTTGATGTGGTGAATATCTATTCATCTCTAGTTTCATCATTTCGATGACGAAGTATTTCAGTCGTTCACAGCAGACTTGATAACCCTTGTGATATAAATTTTTAAGGATAAGGCTGTGTATACTTCTAATAAATGCATTAAGAAATTGAAACAAATACCAAATTTTGCTAAACAAGTGGCAGGTTGGTAGTGTTTTGATTTTTTGATTATGATCCAAGGTTAGTATAGCTAGAGATTACGACAGTTTCGTATCGTTACTTTTTTTCTAGAGCGTGTGACAGAATATACTTGGCTTTATGACGTCATTAAATAATGAAGGGAGGGCTTTATTTACAATTACTATGCAAGTTTGACAATTCGGTTTGTTTATGACATAGGGTGTCGCAATATTTTCTCCATAATTCTTGGTGTGAATAATTGGTTCGAATCATTCCGAAAGAAGTACCTGGATGTTGACAGCGGAGCATGGGAAAACTAGCTACAGAGAATTTGCTATTACTTATCAAACACCGTCTTAACAGTTTCCTCAAAAGTTTAATTTTTTAGATTTACAGTTAGATTTTTTTCTAGAATTTGGGTGATCGTTGAAAAATTAGCAATCAAGAGCTAAATGTGTTGCAAAATCTGAAATCAAAAATTTATACTTCGATGGACCTTTTAACCTCTCATAATTTCACCCGTTATGTATTATCGATTTAAATTTCGCAGAAGTCGACAGTAGCATCTCTCCTACTCATGCACTATTTCTTTAGTGGAGTCTAAATTAAGCATCCTTCACTTAAGAGCTGATAATCGCTAAGTACTCACTTAAGTGCGCAAACACACAAAGTAAAGACGAAACAATAACAAGAACAAGCACTGCATGAAATGAAATGCTCAAATGAAATTGAGAACATCTAAAGTGCGATATAAATACAAAGAGGAAGAGCATCCACAAATCAATAAAAATAGTGCAGAGGCAAAATATTGCCTCACACTTAAGAAGAGGGAGACATACGAAGCGCTACTGATCCAGAGCAACTAAAGAGTATGCTAGAGAGGTAGTCCATCATTTCTGTTTTGCCATTGACATCTTATAAAACCCATTAAGTTGGCGACGAGCCTGAGCTGTCTGTCAATAAACGGCGCGTTGGCCGACTGTTGCTACAACAAAAGCAAGAGCGATGGACGCACAACAACGTAAGCATGAGCATCAGTATGGAGCGAGAGCAGAGAGCCACCACACCCAGGCGAGAACAATAACTCAACGGCTCAGCATTCAAAAAGCATCGCCACTGCCATCACTCAAAATATCTCCGTGTAAATAGCGAACGGCACAGTAGTTGAAAACACCGCCTGAGATGTGTCGTACATATGTATCTAGGTGTGGGGGGTAAATGCATAAATCTGCAAGAAGAGATGCAAATTTATGAATAACTCAATAAATACGAATGAGTAAAGTGTCGAAATTCTGTGTCAATGGGTGCACAAGCGAAACGAAATTGCGAAATTGTAGACACGCAGCGCTGGTGAGCGCCGTTGGAGCGTGGCGGCAGCATTTTGTAGTAGTAAGATGGAGGTGCCAAGCGAAAATGTCCACTGCTCGTGTGGGCGAAAATCCATCAGCTGTCAAGGAAAATTATGTTTTGCATTTAAATGAATATGGAACAATGGCATTTGCGTGTTGCTGCAAATAAATTGCGAAAACACGCATACATAAAAAGTTATATAGAATATTATATTCACGTTGGAAACGAAATGTATTAGCAAAGACATAGATGTAGATGTTCATTCTAGCAAAATTCTTTTTTTACTGCTTTTGTTATTTTTATTTTTTATGTAAAATTTTGTCCATAATTTCACCACAGAGAATATAAATATATAAAATTTGTTCCAGAAATGGGGTAATTAAATTTTATTTTTTACTCCTCTTTACAGATTATTTTTTATTTCATATAAAAGTTTCCTTTTTTTCATTTTTTCATTTTATTCTTTTATTTTTCTATCGAGAATATGTTTTTTTGTGTGCGCGCTTAAATGTAGGCAACCATTAATTATTAAATTTTTTTTATAGTGTTTGATCCCCCTTTTTGGAAAACACCAATTGACTGAGAACAAATTGAATGTTCAATGAGAACAAGAAAATGCTTTTCAAATGGCGGTTAACCCTCGTTAGTTAATGTGAAATCTCCTATTAAAATTTTGACAAGGAAGACGCATCATCTCAAGGGGTCGTCTCAAAACTTTTCGATTTATTGCCCAACATTGAGGTGCCCACCACAATAATAAGAGTTGTTTGACATGTAAAATCATTTGCAGCGGTTGGATACCGGACTCAGTTGGATTTTCTAACAGCTGATAACTGCCAAATTTAGGAGTTGAGGGCTTATTTTTATTAATTTGGTGGTCTATTGTATACTCGAATTAGCTCCAATTACGTTACGTTACGCGAACCCTTATTAATTTTTTTTCTATAATCTGGCAACTATGTAAGAAGATCAATCAGAGAGTAAACCACGAACAGTTCGCACGAACAGGCGAATATAAGAGGGACAACATGATTTTCCAAAACATAAAAATGTGCTAGTTATGAACAAAAGATCTACCGGGCGCTCATAATATACCAGCAGGTAGATAGCTTCTGTAATTCTATTTTTCTTTTTGTTAGTTCTTCTTACACAAGGAACAAAAAAAAAAAACAAATAAAAAATAAAAACAACTCCCGTTCTAATCATCATATATGTATGTAGGTAAATTCCAATTCCTCTTTCAGTTGATGAATTCCTTAATTAGGGCCCATTTACCATGTCAGTTTACAAACAACGATAATTTAATTACAAAAAATATTTTTCCACATTTTCCACAAACTATTCCACATAAATATAGAAGTTTATAAAAGAAACTGTATTTCATTTTTGACGATTCTACCTTATTTATGAGCGCCTGTTATTATTGACGAATAATTATGATGATGCACATCCAAGATCAGAAGGTTCCTCAGAAGACCTCAAACACTCACAGAACAACCCAACGCTCATAACACAACAAAAGGTGGCTGCTTTAGAGAGTACTCAGAGTAAACCAAAAACGAACACATATTCCAAATATTCGACTTTGTACTACTGCCAATATAACAGGATATTTGCAGAAACAATGCTCCGGACTTTTGTTATTTGTTGGTCTTTCTGTAATCGTTCTGCTCAGCTCCTAATACTACAGTGTTAGGAAACAATCGAACTCGGAATATCAACACAGTAAACATTTCATAAAAATTAAGTATTGTTGTTGCCGCAGTTATTGCACTGAAAGAGGAACATAATTTGTTGATTTCCATCGCCACGTCCTAGTATTTTATGTCGCTTGTCAGTTCGCTGGCCAATTGTGATTTGAATTTTTTCTGTTGGAGTCGATATGAAACAAGTTACCGGACATTTTTTTTTATTATATTAGAGAACTTGCCCAATGTTATAAATTTACATAAGAGACGGCGATACGCGACATTTTAAGATATATGCTACGCTTTTGTCTCATGCGATATTTTTGTTGGCTTTTGTTTTACAATTTCCTTGTTATGATTTGCAGGCAAAAATTTTTAGTAATTTCAAAATAAATACTTACATAAATAAGCAAAGTAAATGAAAAATAGTTTTACATAAGTTTTAAATAAGCGAGAATTTTAATTAATTTGTATTGTTTAATTACCACTTTTTTATTTTGATATTTATCGGTATGAAATCTATCTAAAATATTCATGAGTCTCTTATATTGCTCGTAAATTCTGACAAACGATGATGTTTTCTCGCCTTCAATGTTATTGCCCCTAAAAGTTTTTCAAAAATATTCTATTTTTTAGTCTTATGGAATTTTAAATATTTTTATCTAATTTTCATTGTTGTTTTTGGTTTTATAATGTTTCAATGACATATTGATTATATGCAGATTATATTTGAGTTTATTATTTGTTTCGTTTATTTGAATTTTCTTAAATTTCTTTTACTATTAATTTATTTTCAAAGATTCAATACAGTGCCTGTATTATTTCAAAATATCTTCATACTTAGTTTTTATTATATGTATTATTCTATTATTAATTTAATGCATTTTCATCACTTTTTAATATATTATCAATCGGGTTTTCTACAACATTAATATTGACATATTGAAGAAACTCTTTAACTCAAGAACATAAATTTTTGGAAAAGTTTAGCTGACTTTAATTTTTTTATAATTATATTTTTATCTTTTTTTCTATTTGGCATTTTTACTTTCAAATTATTTTCATATAATATTTTTTGTGTTTACTTTAATATAATGTTTGATTAATTAAATAAGATTGAATAAGATTTTCATTTTTTAGATTTTTGTTTTTACATATTTAGTATATTTTATTTATTTAAATTTTTTTAATATACTCATAATAACTATAAGGATATAAAAATGGTACCGCATATCATCAATAAATTCTTTTGAATATCAATTTTAATAAATTGTGCAAAATTTATTAAATTTCTTAATTTGTATTTAATGTATTTAATATATATAGTATATATTTTTTGATAGCTTTTTCATCTCGTTGCAATATTGCATTTTATTAAATTGCATTTAATACCAGACGCTCTATTATCTATTTTTAAATTTTGAATTCGTTTTTTATACATATTTTTTTTATTAATAATATTATAATTATTATTTTATTAAAAATATATTTTTTTTTTTTGAATTTTAGTGTTTTTATTTTAATTTCATTTTAGTTGCATCTAAATAATTTTCGTTATTCCTTTCTTTAAACAAATGCCGAAATAATTACCAAACAGTCACCAAGCCTTTATTTTGAAATCTTAGACAGATTAAATCGTCTTAAATATAATTCACTTAATTACTTGTCTCATTTAATAAATAAAATAATATGCGAATTAAAAAAAAAAAAAATGTTATTAGAATTAACTATCGAAGCTTAAATTGAGCAACTCAGATAAACTCGCATGCGAATGTACGGAAATGCGTTGTAAGCATATTGAATTCCACTTACTCATAGAATAGAAGATCATTAGAGACCCGATTGTTAACTATTTTTAAATGGGGATGCATTAGGCGATTGCATTCAATACAGTCCAAGCAAATTAAATTTCTGCTTACAAATATGTATATGTATGCGAGTAGTACAAGTATATTGCTAATGGAGAAAGAGAGAGAGAGAGAGAGATAGAGAGCAATCATTTAGTTTTAGCTTAATGCTTAATGCTCATAATTAAATGTAGTGTTTTGTTTGAGTGTTTTCGAAACGAATTTTCCAGTATAGGTGAATGAGTAATATTTACTGTAAGCAGTGATTTGTTTTTGTCTCTTAAACGCTATCACAATCTATATGCTACGCTCTTAGAGTATATAATGAGGTAAATATAAGTAAAGGTGCGCCCAGTCAAGCCCAGAAATGCACACCTCAGTCGAGCCGATCCACTCCAAACACTGAGTTTACGAGTTAAAACTGTTCACTTTTCGCCCTCCCTACAAAGCTTGCGCACCCTTACTACTTGGCAGGTGGTGTGCGTCCTTCTCCGAGACGATAGTAATGATACAGTATCAATTTGCATCGGTCATAGATAGTAAAGTAGAAGGCGGTCATGAGACCGGATTTAATCAGCGTCGGATACATGCCCTTGTAGAAGCCGTAGAGACCCTCCTCTTTCATCGTCAATTCTACGCAATGGAAAACGCCCTTACAGCGCTGTGTGCGTCCGAACTTGGTGCGGTGCTGTTCGAATCCCTGCACCTGCAAGCGTTTCTTGATAAAGTCCAGCGGATAGACGACCGCCTTGGAGGCGACACCGGCCGCACCGCCAGTGCACAACAACACCCAGGTTGGCAGCAATTCATCGTGCGCCAACGGTGTGCGCACCAGCATCTCATTGAACTTCTTGTAGAACATAAAATTGAACCCCACCAATGGCACAATCTGCACTAGCGTCGGTTGTAAGCCGCGAAAGTAGCCGCGTATGCCTTCGGTGCGCCAAATCATCGGCACCGCGTGCAGCATATTACGATAGCCTTGTCCGGGATCTTGTGCCACTATGCGTGTGCGTATCACATCGAAGGGAGTGGAGAAAAAGGTCGCAACGCAGCCGGCAAAGCCGCCAGCAATGAAGTTCATCGTGTTCATGTGCGTCGACATGAAGGGTGAGTCGCGCATTAGGGCGCGTATCTGTTCGTATGACCAAAACTGTCCGACACTGTAGACGACGCTCATAAATTGACCGGCATTGTGTCCTTTGAAGAGGCCACGCACGCCCTCCTCATGATAGATCAATTTGCTAGCCTGCCACAGTGAGGTGTACTTGCCTGTTTTGTGCTTGGACAGCGGTTCAACCTGCAGCTGGAAGCGTATCTTCAAGACGTCGAATGGCTGCGTGATCGTACGCGTTAAAGCGCCTGAGATCGCGCCAGCATAGATTTGATTCAGTTGTGCTTGGGCTGAGGTGTAATCGTCGTGCGCAGAGGTGTGATGAACGCTGCCCTCAAAGTCGGATGGCTTTGGTAAGCGCATTTCGGAGCTGGCTGGTGCCATTGTGATCTTAATGTCTGAGGTGGACGGGAAATAAGTGTGGAATTGTTTTCGTTTTAGGCAATTCTGGGAAAAGCGTTTCGAAAGGAGTGCGTCTGAAATAAAAAATAAACAGTAGAATAATATAAAGTAGAAGAATAAATAAAGTAAATTAGCTATAGAATAATATAAAAATGGTATGAGATAAATTTATAAGATAGTTGACAGTTATTGGCCGACAGCTATAGCCAGGTCTACTGTCTAGGTAAGAACTCTGTGGTCGTGAATCATTGCCACACCTTTACTTCCAATTGAGAAAATCAGTTGAGCCTTCCATTAAAAATTCAAGTCAGAGAATAAAAGCAGATTGTGATTTAGTCCATACCATGTGCCATATCAGGGCATTACAGGAAACTTGGAGGATCAATCAAGGATCTGCGAGGTCGGCCCGATAAGTATTTAACCTACAAAAACTACACCTACGTATTGTTCATAAGGGTTAATTCGACAAATTTGGTAGTAGCGACCACTTTTTTCCTCACCAAATGAGGTCGTTTTTTGTTCGATTCGGCGTCGAATCTATCCACAAATTCAGCATAGTAGATCGTTTTGATCGTTCTGGAATGAGTAAGCACACGCACATATTACGCCGACAGCTCTTCATGCCAAGTACTTAACGCAGGTTATGACCCACGATGTCGTTTGAGATTTCTGTTGTCTCAGCTATCGCGCGCATCTACAAACGGCGATCTGCCAATATGAGATTAGCCCAGGTCCTGGGCGTAGCTCAATTAAAACCTTGGAATATTCATAATTCGTAGAAAACTAACAAGGGTCTTATTAATATTGATTTCGAAGAAATCCTTTAAAAGGGGCTTCAGTTTTGGCAACTCTGTGCTACCTTATGCTTTAAAGTGCTGCCTACATTTTGGGTTACACCTTATTAGTAATACTGGGTGAGATGATTATAGAAAGTTACAAATCAATAAGTAAACTAATTGCTAATAATTTCGAAGCAAATGTAATAAATTACTCAAAGGTAAGTGCTTTCACTAATGTATATAACCTCAGACTTATACTAAGATTAATAAACAAAAATTCACCAAACATTAACGAGGGGCTAAAACTCACAGAACATTCA
This sequence comes from Bactrocera minax, assembly GCA_021498325.1. NCBI lineage: Eukaryota > Metazoa > Arthropoda > Insecta > Diptera > Tephritidae > Bactrocera > Bactrocera minax. Next base: position 6,483,910 of record JAKEEE010000004.1, read on the forward strand.
ATACACATGCACATACGTCAATTCAACATCCAATAATTTCGACTACTTTTATCAACTCAATTGCACTCGTAAGAAATTCGGCATTAGAACGATGACCATCACATAAATTTCAGGTCATTTGCCCATTATTTAAAACATAAGTGTAATGTGATCGTTTTCGTGATAAAGTATCTCCAAAGGGCATACCAATCAAGGTCATGGTATTACAAAAACACAAAAGAGAAAAGCGAAAAAAATTGAAATGAAACCAATCAAGCATTCTATGGTTCTGCCAAATAATATATGACCATAATTTCTGGCCTCAAGTTTCAAATGGTGTGGAAGTAATTGTGTCTAATCCCAAGCATTGTACAATAAAAATGATGATAAAATACACTTAAAGCGAATGTTTTGTATTATACTATTCATTTTTGTGCTTTCCTCTGATAACCTACAACGGATCCTATATCCTTTTGTGGTGGCTTTGAAAGCAAAACACTCTTACAAAGTCAAACCGAACTACAAATGACTAGAATATGATCCCAAAGTGCCTCAAAGTATACTCACTTATACACACGCGTGTACACAATGCAAATAAATTGAAAGTAGCCGCAAAAAATTCCGAAAAAGTATCATGTGGTTTATTTCCTTTTTTGTCTGCTGGTATGTTTGTACAAGTGGAGAGCGCAGTGGTGCTTAAAAAAAAAGTAGACATAATAAAAAACACTTTCCTTTTACTAAGGATAATTTAATTTATATGTGTGTAATTAATCTAACTCAACCTAACCTATAATTTTTGACACTATATTTACTTTTTTGTTCGAAATTACAGCAATATAAGGCAGACTATAACCTTACTCGTAAGATAAATATGATCAACTTTAGTAATAACTCAGATTTTGTTTTATTTTTATTAAATTCAAAATCTATTGAACTTGATTATCGCTAATCAATTGGTAGAAATAAGATATCTTCGGAGAAAATACCCATAACCATTTAGGGTTTTTAGGTGACTCCAGTTTTCAATAAAATACAATTTTGTGCAAAATTGCAGACTTCAAGGTCAGATCAATGAAATAAAATCATGAAAGTAGAGGTTAGTCGATTTTACAAATTTGATTATGGCGTATTCGTGTTTATTGTGAGAAGAGTGTCTCCATAGGAGATATCAAAGTAGCATTATTAAAGAAAGTAATATATTTTAAAACAAATTATGATCCTTAAAAGAAAACAGTATTTTACTCCAAAAGTAGTTGTAAACTCGCTAATAGTGGTTTAAGCGGTTGTTAAATGAGTCAATTAACAGATTTTCTCCATGCGTGTTAACAATTTGCTAATCGACTAAATTAAGCTGCTGTCTGAAACTTTAATAATGTTGCCAATTTCGATATGAACAACTTATGAACCTTGTACATGAAAGACTTTTAGAACTTAACTACCTAAATCAACTCTTAAATGTTTGGTCGACCAGTCAAAACTAGACCACTATAGTAATAATTTTCATTCTTCCAGATTTTCATACTCTATGGATCTTAGTTTTAATTTTATCCGAATGAATATAATAGTAATAAAAGCGTTTTCTTTATATTTCTCTTTCTTGTAGGAAAACCCTTCTTCCTTATAATTACCCGGTATCAAGTACCCGTTATCAAGTTCCTTAGCTTTCTCCACAATTAAGATATTATAAATCTTTGAATAAGATTACCTCACACTAGTCTATAATTATGTTATACTCCAGTGGATTATTTCGTTCCTGAGCGCTTCAGTTCTACTCGAAATCTCAAAGTACTGAAACCTTGACCAAAATGAGGCATTGACTCTTTCAACAGGGTTTCGAATACTAACTATATGTCAGTAAAATAGAGTTTATTATATGGATAACTTGAGTTATAGTTCATTTAAGAGAGCTTTAAGTCTCTTGGAGATTGTAACGACGCCGTTCACGTATTGATGATGAAAGCAAAAAACCACCAGGGGCATGACCTCCAGAACCAATTTCATAGTCGAAGCCCGTTTAATAATTACATAAGTTAGAGCAAAATCACTAATAAATCGAAAAATTTTTTAGATGAAGATAATTACTCTCAGAGCGTCTGAAAATTATTCTACTCGTAGTAAATTTATGCTCAGTCCACTTTAAAAATAATATACTTTCTTTTAAGAATCCTGTAGCAATTTTTCTAACCAACACTGTTTCACCAGCAAATGGTTATTGCACCCAACCGAACCATTTGAATGAATATTTTCTCTTATTTTTCCCTTTGATTTCACTTTCCTTTGCTTTTTTTTTTTTTGTGTCTACTACTGTTTGACTAGCCCTTAGCGGCTTTAGCTAGTGTCCATCCATTAAAGCGCTCGCCGCGATGGTTGGACACAGCTGCCGACTACCATTCCCAGGCCATAACATCATTTTCGGCTAAAACCATTTACTAGATTATTTATGGACCGAGTGAGCAATGGCAAAATTAGAACAACCACAAACACTGTTAGCAACAACGTGAAGCTGCTGCCCAAACCAATAAATGCCATGTAATGAAAGAAAAAAATTCAAGAAATTGTAAAAATAAAATGTGCAAAATCCTTTTTTCGCAGCGACATCGCCAACATACAGCATTTAAACGTTTTTTAGAATGTCCCACTCGCTTAGGTCGGCCTCAATTCAGGAGAGTTTATTTCAATATCCGTTTGAGGCCGTCCAACAAATAAACAAATCGCATTCGCTGCACAAACAAAAATATAATGTTTTCATTCCAGCCATTTCGAAATGCTTTTTCTTTTTTTTTTATACAAATACATTTGATCATATATGTATGTGATATCAGACTCCCTACTTCCACACTGCAGTAACTGCTTAAACTTATTTTCGTATGTTATTTCGTCATTTGTTTTTCTTGTTCTTTGTATCTTGCAGTTGCCAAACATCAAGTCGTTGCCTACACACAAAAATCGCAAATCAAACATGAGAATCGTCACATTCAATTGGTGCGTGAGTATGGCTTCCATCCGAGGACGAAGGCGACTGTCGAGGATGGCGACGTATTGCCAAAGAAATTCGAACCGTTTCCGGAGAATATGTACGGCAAACCTCTGGAGGAAATTGATAATTTCATCTATGAAGAGGTAAGTGAATTTTATTTGCTGTATGCCACCGAATGCATCAATTGGTTAGGGAATAAAAAAAGCAGCGCTGGAGGAGCCCATTGGGGTCGATTTCAATTTAGAGGTATTTTATATACTCGGCGTGTAGAGAAAGTAACAGGAATTGTAAATAAGAAATAAATTTGAAATGGATATCATTCAAAGAAAAGACTGGACCATTTATCACTACTTTGTACCTGGTCTGATTTTTACTACTCAATTGGTCATGAAAAAAAAAACAATCGGGAATTGAAGCTGTCTAAGTTTAAGTTTACAATTGGTATTTTTATTATATAACTTATATAACTTTTAACTAACTTAATATTATAATTATAACTTTTTTATATAACTTTTATGAAAATTTAAATTATTAACAGATGAGTCAGGCTTCTACTAGATTATGCCTAGTTGAAAAATTTTCTCCGGACTTTTTGTTAAATCAAAATGTCTATTAGATATCTAAATATGTGTCTATTATATGTCTAAAAGAAAAATTAAAAAATCGAATAAAACAATAAAAAACAAGTAATTTAAACCGGCGGCCAAGACGGACTGGTGAAATTTGTACTAGTTTGTCACTAACTTAAAAATATTTTATTTGTAAAATAAGTCTAAAATAACTTTTATGTGAATTTATTTTTTGTTCCACATTCTAGAGAAAACTAAAATGCAGACTCCTTAAAAATTTATTTTCGCAAGTACTCATTAGTTTATTCGACAGCAGTGTGTGACTAGTACAAATGAAACCAAAATATTTATATTATAAAGTAATTACATTTCCCATAAGCCCATTAATAAATAAAAAAACTGAATAAATTACGAAAAAAGAACTTTCAATTATGCTTAACTTAATAAAGAGGTTTTGAAAAAAAATAACTAAAATAAATTTCACAAAAAACGGTATGTTTTTCTACATTGAATTGACTAGTATTTTGCTTATATACATACATACATACACATATATTATTCTAACAGCCAATCAATCAATCTAAATCAAGTGACCCATTTGTCATCCCAAGTGATGTTGCAAGCTGCCGTTGCCAACAAGAAGCATTGACACTTCGAAAGCCTAAACTAACAACGATCTTTGTGAAAATGACCCATCAGTGTTGGATTTCTTATTTTCCACCATTTCATTTTACATATGTATATTATCGTATTCTGTGTTTTGTTTTCTCTTGCCTCAAGCTACACCTGCAGTTATTTATCTAGTCAGTGAGTAAGTAAGGCTGATATTTGCTCGCCAGTTGGCTGTCAAATGTTTTGCTTTTCGATTTCCTGTTTGATCGGAAATTTTAGTATTTGCCTTTGGACAGATTCACACGCACCCATGAGCAATCAGCAGCAATTGCAAAGTGGAGGTACGTGCACACATTCATATGTACATTCTATGGACCTGACCATTGTTTTCTTGTGTGGCAAACTGTGCCAAAAACATGACATGACAAGCAATGAAGTGCCAAACTGCCAACAAGCAGTGATGCATGTAGAATCTTGCTGCTGGATAGCGTGTGCATCCTAGCTGACAAGAATATCAACATTTGAAAAGTGGAAAAAATAGAATTGACGCATCAACAATGAGGTATTAAAATTGGTTAATTCTATTCTTTTTGGTATTTCATGTGCACAATTTTCTCCGCTGTGAACTGATAGTAGTGAATTTATTTTATAGAATATGACCGCATTCAAATCACAAGTTGAAAACGATTTACAACTCAACTCAGTTGAATTGCGATTGAAACAACTCATCTCAATAATTTCAGTCGAAGTTATATTGATAATGCAAACTTAAGAAGGGACCATTTTACTGATAATTAAACAACCTATGATTTTGTAACGAAAAATTAAAAGTATGCAATTTAGTTGATGTTCGCGAAAAAGTGAATACCTGCAAAAGTGAAATAGTGAAAAGTGGATAAGAATTGACTTATTTTACAGCGACATAAATGTTGGTGCCAAACCGATGTGCTACGCTTACGAAAATAGGCTCTTGATCATCCATCGAACTTCGAAAGAACAAGTAGAAAAAAATGTGGTGGCTATGAATGAATTTCTGGAATGAATGGATTTTTAATATGTTTTACCACAACAACTTAAAAGTTTTTAACAGATTGGTTGTTATATCACGTTGTAAAATTTCAACTGAAGTGTAGTTGAGTTGTAAACTGTAAAATGCACCGTAAGAGATACTTGCAGTTGACTCAGCTTTATAGTGAGCTTTATAGTATATGTGTGATCAAGCTCAAAGCTCTGAGAAGACGTGAGTATTGTCTGCTTTTCCTTTAGTTAAATATAATAACTATAATCCTCTAAGGCATAAGAAGTCTCATTCGAATTGGAACAAAACCAACCAATTTAATATAGATGTGTGTTGATACCACTATAACTCAAAAATGTATGAACTGCATGGAAACTTAAGCCACAAGAAGCCAAAAAATAATCAAAATAAATCCATTCAAGCTTCTGTTTCATCTTTGTGTGAGATTAGCTAAATGAAAAGCAGAGGAATAACAAAATGAAAACTCACCATGACTTCAATTGGTACGCTCTACCATAGATAACGTCACTGCAATGTCAATGGTTGCGGCATAACGCCTACATCAAATTCGTAGATTACCACTTTTCTTCAAGAATTTTTCCAAAATTCCGCTTGCAAAGATGGCGAGAGGAAAATTTCACTTTTCAAATGCCAAACAATGGTGAATGCCAGCGGCACAGCAGGCAAGTAAAGGAAGCAGAGCGCATAGGAGGGGGAGGAATGAAATGACAGAAAGCAATGCACAGCATATTTCAAAGCAAATGTATGCAACGCTTGTTGACGAGTGAACAGGAAAATTGCATTTTCTCCAAGGCAAAAGACAGCAGCAAGCTGCACAAGGGAAGAAAGCTGAAAGAAACCAGTCACACTCGTGCTTAGCTCCTTGTGGTGGTCGGAGAGAATAAAGAAATTTACAATTATTATAAGAGTTTGTGTGTATCTGCAAGCAAGTGAGTATGTATGTATGTGGCGTCAAGACACAGCTACTTTGCAGGATAAATGACATGTGCTGCGGCAGCTGACAGCTGCAAATAAATTTCACTACAACAGTTTTGCTTAGCTGCCACTGCAATGCGTCGAGATTTATGCGTTCCAACTGCACACACACACACACACACTCAGTTACATATATCTCCACTTGTTTCCTGCAATCTTGTGGCGCATTCTTCACTTTTTAGTCAGCTTCTATACGTGTAAAAACGCCATACAGACACATACAAACACAGTATGCATGTATGTGTGTCCATTTAAAAGCACTTAGTCAGTGCTTAAATGCGTTTCAAAAGAAATATGCTAACTCATTGCCACGCCATTGAAAGCTATAAAGGCAAGTGCCTACTTAAAACTGCAAGCACTGTACACCAGTGCGTATGTGTAATGTTAATTATATGTTTGGCGAGCATATGAGTATTTAAACCCAACTAATTTTTACCTTTGACCAAACGACAAAGCGACTTACATGAGTAGCTTGAAGACGCATAAATAATATTTAAGTGTAATAAGTTTAGGAATTTGTTAGCGGTTATGCATTAATTATGAGCAGAATTAGTAGAGCGCAAAGCGCTACCTACATACGTGTGTATGTGTGCGTACTTGCGTTGTGATGCCTCCGGTGCGTATTAACGCTTAATGTGTGGGCAATTAATCATTCATCAAACAATATTATATACTTTATTTATACATATGTACATGCATGTGTATATGTGTGTGTATGTGTGTGTTTGTGTGCAAGCATGAGTGCTTTTGCACTCATGGGCTTTTCGGCAACACGCAAAGTTCGGCACTCGCCACATATGCCACTTATTACTAATTATTGAGTTATGTATTTGTCTTATATTATTATTATTACTATTTATTGGCTTCGGCTTGCTTTTGAGGCACGACTTATATGCGTGTGGTTAGCTTGTGGCGGGAAAGCAATGCGCCAAAAAAATTGTAGGCAAATATTATTTACATAATTATTAGCTAGCAGCAAAGTTCAGGCGCAAATTAAATGAGAATTTCAGAATTTCATAAATTATTGCTTATTTAAAGCGAAACATAACTGACTTTTTTATTAATTTAATATTTTGTTTTGCCTAATTTGTTAAAATTAAAATTGAGAAATAAATAATTTTAGTAAAATTTGTTGGCGTACAATTCTCTAGAACATTTTAAACGATCTAAATCAGGGTTGCCAACAAATTTAATTTACGTTGCTACTCGTCAATAATGTTTATAAAAATTAACGAAACCATCAACAGTTCTATAGATGCCAAACTATTTTTTTTTTTATGATATTTTTAGATAATTAAAAAAGAAAACAATAAACTATAATAAAGTATTATAAATAAACTTAACGAATGCGACGTAAAAAAATTGAGAGTTGAGCGACTTTTGACGGTATCAATAGAAGCCAAGTGGCGCCAACCCTTATTAATATATACTTGTGCGGATCATTTTGGTCTAAACGATCCCTTGAAAGTGTTAACATGTTGAAATATTTCACAAAATTACTCGTCGAAAAGTGTTTTTATATGTATTCTAGCATAATATTTCGTTTAGATAAGGGAGTCTAAAGATACATTTACCAATAAATGGAAAGCTTCCACATTCGGGAAAAATTCGATGACAGAATCAAAAAATATTTCAAGAGTTACTATATGAGAACAGAATCAATTATGGCAACCGAAAGTGGTGCCTACCAAACAGCCAGTCGTCGACTCAAATTTAGGCCGATGAAGAATCTTACAGTTTCTAGTATGAAGATCAGATTTAGAGGTGGCTTGAAACTTGTAGTAACCTATAAACATATAAGATACCACAAATACGATGAAAAGCATCACTAAACAGCTAGAAAAGGCAGCAATTATATTCTAAGGCATTCGATTATTTCTTCAAAAAAGTTATTTATGTGGTGACCGACTCACATAAGAAGACGCATGGAATAAACAAAATATAAACAACAAATAAACATAACTTATTAAACAGTTACTCACTTTAATGGCACATTTTCTACATAGACATTGAACACTGTAGCCACACTCTCATAAAAGACACATACAAACAAATTAAACAATACTTCTGTTTTTATGAGGAAATACTGTGCAGAAGTTGAATGCCCTCCAAGGTTCAGTACAGCATATACACGTATGTAAGTAAACGTGTGTGTATGTGTGTTAGATGGTCAGTCTGCTCCAACCTCTAGGCTTTTCTTTTCTACACACACACACACACATAAATCTAGAGTATAAATATAAGCAAAAAAACCGAGTATAAAAATAAATAATGCCACGTCAGGTGAGTTCTCTGTGCGTGTATGCATGAAGTACGCACGCGTATGTGTGCGCGTGTGTGAGTGTGTGATGATTTGTGGCGAAGCATCAGCAAAAATGTCAGCTTTCACACCAGCTGCATAAATACAGAAACGGCTAAAGTACACACACTCGCTTACTTCGGTAGATATTTGTTTATACTAACAACAATTTACTGTTGCGTTCTTTCAAGCGTGACTTCCCTCATTTTGTATGCGCTTTGTAAGCAAACAGAGACTTGCTATATAATGTGTGAGTATATGTGTGTTGTATTTGCACATATGTACACATTGAGGCACACACGGAAGACCTTAAAAGGAAGTGGCAGAAGAGAAAAGGTGTTGACAAAAGGTGCAAAACGTCAGTGAGATAGTTATTGGCTTGAATGCGCTTCAAAGGCTGGCGAACGATAAAGTGGAATTGTCAGCACTACTCAGCGCACAGGCGGACGCTTGAAACTTTGTTGGTATGTATGTATACCGGAAATATATAAAGTCGGCTTAAGTGAAGTTGGCAGCGGGCGGTTGTCTTGGCTAATATTAAAGAGAAAATGCAAAGTGCTTATAGCGAAACGAAATAGCTTGATAAGTTGTAATTTCTTCTAAGTTTATAATAATTCAATTTTGTTTAAAAAATATATTATATTTACATATTTGTATAGCACGTAGTGCATTGTGATGATATATTTAATGGACATAAAAGTATCCTAGACTATTGCCACGCCTATTGGAGTTATTCTCAAAAACATAAAGCGCTTTAATTCAAGCACCGAGTAAAATAAAAAAAAAAACTAAATTTTGGCATAAGGTGTGACGCCTTGGGGCAGCGTAAAATTGGTAAAGCCGTTTTGAGGTGGCATGGCCTCGTTCTCCAATGGGTTTATTATACATATCTCAAAAACTCATGCTCTTGACTTGGGGGCACTTTGATTCACAGATGGTCGTCCATATTTGCCCTAGTATCCGAATATGAGAATCTGTGACCTTTTGATTGTCTTTATACATACAAATTATATATACAAATCGATTAATACGTGAAATAAGTTAATAATATTGCCTCATGCTAATGTGAAGTGGTACCCAAAATTGATGAACACCCACATCTTCCCCTGGTACTCATATACTGAATATACCGAATTCGCGTGCTTCATTTTAATATACACTTCGGCCAGTATGAGAGACATATTGATACCTTTTATCATATCTTTATGATATCTTTAACAGTTAGCAACAACAAAAAATTAAAAATTGCTTCATTAGTTCGATATAAATTGAAAATTTTTTTGTACTGAAATTTTTTAAAATGCTTTAAATTATTTTTTTTCTTTTTTTATTCATACCAAATTTTTCATTGGCTAAATTTTATACTAAATTGCTAGAATATCTACCATGACGTTGTAGTAAAATTTATGAAATAAAAAATATTTTATTCCATTTTATTGTAGTTTAAATTATATATGTCTAATTTTTAATTATTATTTCTTTTAGTATTTTAGACATCCAATAATATTTTCCTTAATATTATTTTTGTTTCATTGAATACCTTACCTTATTTTAACCTATTTCTGTTATTTTCATTTAATTTCATAAAACTTTGGGATCTCCGAAAGCAATTTGTGTCTATAATTTTCACATATAATGGATATTGAATAACAGATATGGTAAAGGCGGACAAATCAATGGGAAAGCAATACAAAAAAAAGATGATTTTAAAGTTATACATACAGCTTCTGCTCATTGAATTATGAACGACAGCCATTTGTTATTATGTTCTTCTCAGAAAAAAAGAGAAAATGGCGAACAAAAACTACCACAAAACCTACTAGTACCAGCATTGTCGGTAATGTTGTGATGTCTATACATTATTTTTAAACTAGAAGTTTTTTGAAACTAAAGCTTTTTAGAGAACAGAATAAAACTGTTTCAAATGCAGATTTCTCAAAATTTGCATATATTTTTTCTTAATGCTTTCTAAGAGTTTTTCTTGCAGAGTATAGAAATGAATGGTACAAAATTGTATTTTTAGGAAATTCTGCGACTTGGAAAATATATTTACAATAAAAATATAATTTTTAATATGGAGCCACGATGTGTTTAAATTCCAAATTTACAAAAAGGATATTAAGGGCTTAAACCTAATAAAATTACAAATTGTGGTTAATTTCCCGACAAAAAGCTGATATCGTGAAAGTAATAAATAAATAAATTTTGCTATCAGCTCCTTCAGGCATAATTCAGCTTATTCTATACGTATTGCAGGATTTTAGACTAAACGAAATTGCAGCAGTGGCAAAAATCTAAACTGAATTACAACGTAAGTTATTTGCCTCTCACTATTTGGATGAAAATTCATAACAAAAAAAAATTTTTCTTTCCAAAGAAGTTCCAATGTTTTTATTTTATATATATTTTTTAATCTTTATATATATATGTATATGTGTCTTTTTTAATCTTTATTTGTATATTTTTTTATAATATATTTATACATATTTTTACATTAATTTATAGTTTTAATTTTGATTTATTCCACATATTTTTTTTTGAATTTTTTTTGGTTTTTTTTTTAGTGATGAAGCCTAATTTATATATCAAGTAGGAGGCGTAAAAGGCAAGCAGTGAAACAATGATACTCTTGATCTAGTAATTCGGTGCAACACTCACTTATATAATTTGCATAAATGAGCGAACACATGTATTAAATATGTATAGCAAGCCAGTTCAATTTAGAGCATTGACATTAGTCTGTCAATAAATGAGTTGTCATAAAATAACTAACAAAACCAACACAGAGCGAACCCAACCGCAACTGCCACAAATATGCTGCTTTCCACGTTGGTAAATAAAACAAAATAACCGCTACTCAGGTTTTTATGGCTTATGTGTGTGAGCATGAGTGTGTCTGTATAGGTTGAAGCGCATCCATTACCATTACCATTACTAACTGTCATTCAATTACAGTTACGCTAATCAAATATGAATCGATATTCATTTGTTGGCACAGCACACACACACACACACACATATATATGTATACATTTGCTTGCGCATAAACACTCAACACATACACATATGCACACACAATCGCTTTGGTGTTTGCACAAACATTGGCGTTTGCGACCAAATGCAAATATGTTATCCATCCGCAGTGCAATTGCGTTTGATGTTATATTACTAAATGCAAGAAATTCATTTACAAATCAAACACGAGTTGAGTAACTCATTTCAGCGTGTGCTAAGTAAGCCATTTGTGCGTGTGAAACTCTTTAAATAAATAATTAATGGTCGATGATGATTTCACTTTGTAAATTCAGTATGACCTCTCATCACATTGTGGTTGGAACAGTCCATATAACTTTGAAATATCTTAATTGTGGCGTTAATATGTACAAATAATGAGTTGCTGTATTTAATGGCAGGTATTTAAAGTAAATAATTTAGTAAGAGGAAGTTAAACAACTGTGGCAAGATCGAGAACGCGAGCATATGAAATGTTTATGATTTTGAATAGTTGGAATTTAAATTTATACAGAAAACATTATTCCTTAAATTTAGAAAATAAACACTTTTTTTAGCAAAAAAAATTTTTAAAAACCAGAATTTTCTGGCACATCGACTTTTTCTTTCACTTCAAAAACTTTTTTGAATTAAAAAATGCATTTTTTTCGAAAATTTTGTTAGCATTATTATTTTTTCTTCTTTGAATCATTTAAATCAATACCATAATCTCATTTATTATTATTTGAATGTTTAAATCACTGAAAACAAGTTTCATTATGTTAATTAAAATCTTTTTTTATGAGTTTCAACTTATCCGAAATAAGTTGTGATGTGCGACTTTCTTTAAATTATTTTAATAATATGAAATTAAAATTTTCAATATAATCAAAATTTTTATTTGTTATTTCAACTTTATTTAAAAAAAAATCACCCTCAATATTTTTCTTTTCATTTACATTTTAGTATTTCTTCATTCAACATAACAAATAAATATAAAAATAAATGAAAAAAATTATCGCTGTAAAATAAAAATTTATTATACAAAGGCCAATATTGTTAGCAACTAAGAACTTTCGAATTCCGCATTTTTTAAATTTTTCACAAAGCATGTCAGGAATGACAATTTTGATGGAAACATCTTCATTATCCCGTTTTGTGGTTATAGAGAGCAAAGAGCCGAGACAATAAATGGAGTATCCCTTAACGAATTCGAAGCAGAGAATATGCAGTGTTCGATAAGAAGGATTATTAATAAAAACAATTGCCTAAATTTCTCATGAAAATTTGGTATTTGATAACATTAAACAACCGCTTATGCCGAAATCTAAGCCTATTGTATTTGTTTTTCCCAAAATTCACAGCTAAGCCGATATAAGAATGGACAAACATATATGCATATGTGCACTCTAAGCATTTCATGGAAAAAAAAAAAACAAAAAAAAAAACAATAGTAATAAATAAAAGATACCAAAAAAATTAAATTGATTAAAAGTATATTTTCCTACTCAAGCGCAATCAATCAAAATTACAATTTTTTAATATAATTCATAAATAAAATGTTCAATCAACAAGTTTCAATTATTGTCTGGCATAAATAGGCAAATGTATGCATATATATGTATTTACCATTAGCATTAAGTGCTTTAATTGAAATATTTGCATGCTCATTAAACACAATTTCAGCATAAAATCTGAGTGACAGCAGCATGCAAAGTAGATAAAGGTGACAAAAGCAATTTAAGTATATCAACACAAAGACTATATACATATAGTATAATGAACAAATTGTATTTTAAAATGCAAAATAATTTGCACACAATTGTCATTGATATACATGCATATGCAAATAAGTGGCGATTCGCTTTGATTGCTTTAATTAGTACTTAAAATATTTGCGGAATTAATTTATTAAACAAAACATTCCTTTTTCCAGCAAGTTTTCAATATTCCTTAATTGCAAAATTAATGGCAAATATTTCTGTGGATATGATGATGAATATGCACACATTGCTATGCGCAAGCGTGTTGAACTATTAATCAAAGATATTTGAATGCGTGTGAAATGCAGATATTGCGTATACGCCACGTGGTAGCGATGCAATTTATGAGCAAATTGAGGTTGTGTGGCTGCGTTTGTAGCAGACGGATGACAAAATGTGTAAAATTTCAATTTAAGTTGTGAAATTGATAACTGGCTGGGTTGTGGGTGTGCACTGAGGGGGAAAATATTGAAATTTAATAGAATATTGCCCTGAGTGATAGGAAAAACAAAATAAATTAAAAAAAAATGAAAATAAAATAACCCAAATTATAAGTATTAGGCAGAAAATAAGGAATCTAAAATAGATAGATTTGTATAGAAATAAAAAAAGCTGTCGAAGCTAAAAGAAGGTTTTTGACCAAGAAATTCAGCAATGAACGCATAAATTCTTGAAATAAAATAGACATATATATAAAAATTTGCCTCCGATTAGCTTTAAAATAATTTTTAGCTTTATAGAAATATCTCCATATATCTCAAAGTGATTTACGCATAATAAATTACAAACATCACCAATATTTCAGCAATTACGAGGTGACAAGGCCAACAACCAAAATACATATGTAGTATTACATGTATTTACTATAAACAATTAATTTTATTATGCATATAAAACAGTTTAACTCGTGTCGTGAGCATGTCAAGGTTATTTAAATTATTATTTAATAAAAATTTTACACACGTGATCGAGCATTTCCGGTTACACATGAGCATGAGCTTATTTAAATTCACATTTATTACCGCGCTGTAGGAGGGATTGCGTTAAAGATTGACTGCAATTAAAGGCAATTTATCATTGATTGTTAAATGCCGGTGCGCGCGAAACAGTGCACTTCACGAGCCACAATCATATGTTTGCATACTTTCAGGCGTTTCCGCTGCTACTGGCAGCAGTAGCCTTCAAGCGATCACTCGGGGCCTCCGCCACGTTCAGTGAAGGTTTCCGTTGCAATATGCATCACTTCCTACAAAACAATACATGCACAGGCATTTCGTAGGCATATGTGGATCCACCTATGCACAGATGCACATATGTATGTAAGTGTGTGTGTGCCAAGGGATAGCAATGCTTTTATGTAATTGATGGTATTATTTATTTACGGATGTTATGTGCGCTGATTCATTTCATATTTTATATATCTATATCATATTATATATATCTAATATGAGGGATTAGGTGAAGGTATTGATAACTTTTTTCCATTTGTGGTAAATAATTTGAGTAGAATAGCTCTTATAGCCACGGACGTAGATGGTACGGGGGCCAAAAATCACATTATTTGGTATATGAGAGCTTAAGAGAGGTTAAGACTAAATTTAGGCGGTAGTACCAAAATAAGACAATAGATTTTTGCATGCTTGACATACGTATCAGAAACTCAAATAAGGTAGTTTGTATTATAAGTAATTTCTCCCAGAAGTAGGCTAGCATGTTTCTGGATTTATTTGCGAAAGAATTATCGCATTTTTAACAGTTTCAATCAATGCCGGAGGTAATGGCAAGTGGGCGTGGTAAAGTAAATTTGTATTAATTTTCACGTTCAACAAAAAATTAATAGATTACTGCATATTAAATGCAACATTTGCTCAAATTGATTAATATTGGCTATTAAAATATTGAAAGATCTGAAAAATTTTTTATTTTCAACTTATAAGTTGATTGGCATAATTATTACAATTAAAAAATAATATTTGTTTACTCATATGAATACATCAATACATTGTTTATGCTTAAGAAACACAACACAAAAAATTATCAAATCAAGTTAATATTAATTGAAAATTATGTTTTCATAACATCTTTAAAGAACAACTGTTCTTGGGCATATAAAATAGGATGTTAGTAATACATAATACACCCAAAATCGCGACTGGCTATTCAGTTGCCTGTGAGCAGTAGCCAGTTGCCATTCGTAAAGCAAATTCTGGTTTACGATTGTGTAGCGGCTACTATACTCGCACTAGTACCCACAAAAAATAGGGGTGTAAATTGCATGAGAAAAACAAAAATAATACTACATCAAAGATACTTAATTAAATTGTTGTTGTTATATATAGCGACATGAAATATTCGAAAGTAATGCTGTGGAATGTTGCTTAGTCGACAGTGCGGATATAAATTTAGGTCGGGTTATGCTGATAATCTGAATAATGAAATTTTGAACGCTTCAAATTTAAAAAAAAATAAAATTTTTTTTTTTAACTTTAAAAAAGTATTTGAAACCTTTTTCGCCCGTTTTTGGATTGATATACATTTCAAACCAACGATTTGGTCGGTCATTAATTTGATCTCAACTTTAATGAGACGAATTTTGCTGCACAACATAAAGTATAATACTTAAGTAGACACAATATAATATACACACATATCAACACTCAAACTATATGCACCCGAGTGTATCACTCTTTTTTTGTTGCAATTTACTTTTATGTTTTGCTTAGTTTACATATTTCGCTTTTTACCAGCTATATCTAGCAGCATCTTTGATCTGTGAGTGTATTTGCTTTTTATTTGCTCCACAACCATTTGCCAGTTGACGTCTTTCATTTCCATTTCTCGGTCTGCCATTTTTTCGAAGCATTATCAAACCGAGCAAATAAATAGGAAATAAAAATAGATGTGCATGTATTTTAGTATTTTTGTTTTATAAAATAAAAGACATACTCGTACCTCAAAAACGCAATCAAAATGGAAGAAAAAATGGAACAGGAGCGGAAGCAAGCAAAATAAACAAAAATTATTAAGAGAAACATAAGAAGAAAGAAAACTGAAATTCAGGTCATGTAGGACCAACCAGTAACCACAAATGACAAAAAAACAAACAAGCTCAATTACACGCTTACTTATATACATATATGTATTGCATATAGCTCATATGTGAATCATATATGAATTCCTGTCATATAAGTACATATTTGTGAATATTTGAATAACAGTAATCCAGCTAGCAATGCTTTTACTGATGAATTGTCTACGTACAACTACTATATAGCAAATCTTTTATTTAAAAACATAAAACACACCATTTAATGTAGCATGTTCGCGCGCTTCAATCAAGTACAACAGAATATGCGCGTCAAAAGTTGAATCTAACAGTAAAATACAAATAAACAGCAATAATTCTAAGCAAACATTCTTATGCGCATTTGCTTTGACTCAGTAGGTCGTTCTTTAATACTTTACCGTTAATTTGATGAGAAAAGTAGATGTGTTTACATGGAAGACGTCTGAAGAACTCTAAAATTTTATGGAGTATAACTTTTTTGCACCCCTATTATGTATGGGGACTAGTGCCGGTATAGTAGTCACGAGGCAACCGCAATACATTATGCAAGGCAACTGGCTACTGATCATAGTCGACTGAGTAGCCAGTCACCAGTTTGATTTATAAATTAACTGCGTGTCGATGCTAATATTTATTCTGCTAAATATTTATACTTCAAAGCTTCTAGGAAATAGGGCTTAAGGCTTGCAGGTGAAGGCATTTGTAAATATTTTACGATATTGTAGCTCTACGATCACTTCAATAAAGACATAAAAAATCTCTACAAACTGGAGAAGGTCCTGAAATATTTGCTCTCACGTTGAGCACTAAATTATAAACTAAATTCGCGACTAGTAATTGCATATATTCAAGTCAAATGCATTTGATTGTGTACTGAAATATAGTTTCAGTGAAGGTCGCGCATATTATATGTGGGTATAACAAAATCTTAGAATGATGAATGGAGAACGAAAACCTCATAACATTCAAAAAGAAAATTCAAAATTTACCTAGAATATCAAAACCATTCCCAATATATTCACCGATACCACGAAATTAGGCAAAAAAAAAAATCATAATTTCAAACATACCTTTAGGTAAAATTTGGTAAAATTTTTCTAGTACTAAACTATAATTCTGCTTGACTACCATGAAACTCCGAAATAGTCAACCCCGAAGAAATTACCATTGTTTTTGCTCATTATTCTGAACACGGCATATAAATCAAGCCTCTATATATTAAAAAAAATATCAATAATTTCATTTCACTATTTAAATATGTTGCATAAGCTTTAAAGTTTTTTGTTTTTATTGGACCTAACCTCAACTAATTTCTGAACGTTTTATTTTAATTTCTATCAATTAAAGTATGCAGTTTTCATGAATAAAACAGCAAAGTGAAACGCAAGGATAATTAGCTATTTGTTTCAATTTGCAAACATTTTATGCCAATTTACACCAGTCTACACATTACAATCTATATTCAGACATAAAACCAAAGCGGATTTCGCCAACCTAACCTCAACAAATTTCGGTTAATCGACTTTTGCCATGTCCAATCCCAACAATGCACAAATAAATGCCAGCAATTAGAATTTTAATAGCAAAATAAAGAGCAAACAAAAAGGAATATTAGTTGAACGGCGATGTTGAAAACACACACAAACATACACATATTCATAAACATACATATGTATAAATGACTATTTAACAGCTGTGAAATGGGCGCAAACGCTGCTAGAAACCAACGAAATAAAAATATTTTGAATTTATCAAAAATATGCTTATATTATTTACATGCATACACAAACACTAACAAGCGAACACTCACACCCAAGTATATAAATCATTTGAGAAGCTTTCAGGCGTGTGAAAAGAGTAAGTCAGTGGAGATCAAACTAGCCGTGCAAGTGGCGTGCGCTGGTATGCGTTGTGAGGGGAAGACAAAGAGTCGCTTAAAATTCCGCTGCGGCCTTCAACTTTCAGCAGCAACAACAACAGCAACAGCAATAACACAAATAATAACAACATTCACCACAAATAAATAAACAACCAATGCAGTGCTTTGCACCGAAAGCAAAAGCAACCATAAATACAATAACAATAACAACAACAACAACAACAACAACAACAAATACAACAAAATTAACCTTTTTCGTGCTGTTGCAGCAGCAATTAAAAACGGAAGCGTCTGTTGCTGTTGAAACGGTGAAAGCTCAAAAACGGGCGCCGTTCGAAAAGGGTGCAAGCACACAACAACCAAAAAGCCAATGGCGATTTTTTGCCAGCGAACAAATGGGGCGACGCCACAAAATGTCATCATGAATGCTTAAGTGAATTTCATGCTATGCCCATGCTTTGCTATGCGGTGCTATGCTATGTTGCGCACAGCAGAAACAGTAACGAGTATATATATATATTATAACAACAACACGAAATTTAAAGAGAAATGTTATTTATGTAAATTTAAGTATTGAATAAAATGTGTGGCGAGTGAGTGAGTGGCAGGCGCCCCCTTAGCGCGTAGGTACTCTCATGCCGAACTGTTATAGCTTGACTCATTTGGAAGGAACAAGGAGCGAAACCAAAAAAAACCGAAAAACTAATAGAAAAAAGTAAAAGTTTCATGCAACTCCGTATGGTCGCTGCAAAGCTCCGACTCCACAGAATTATTTTCAGCCAACAAAATAATCACGAAAAATTCTGCAACGCAAATAAGCAACGAAAACAAAAAAAAAAAAAAACCAAAGAACCAAAGCAAAAACTATTTAACGCCGCAACTGCGAAAAGTTTTTTTTTTATGAAAACTGAAAAAACGACAGATCATCGAAAAAATTATGGTGCGATGCAGGCAAAGGCGGCGGTACGCATCCTGCAATCAGCGCAAGCTTCGCCGCAAAGCAGAGTGACTTTTGCAAATTTATGTTTATTTCCACTCTCCATTCTATTTTATGCTCGCGTGTGCACAGTGTGCTCGTTTGGTAGGTAAGGCATTGAGATTTCCAATATTAATTCACATTTTGTCAGTTGTAAACAAAAAAAAATGCCTAAATCGAAATATTGGAAATTTTATTTTATATTTTTAAAATCTAAAAATGAGTACATTTTTTTATTTCTATATTAAAAAAATACTTCAAATTAAAAAACAAAATTTCTCTGAAAATTTTGTCTATCAAGCCTGTCTTTATATACATGTTTTAATATATATATTATAATTTTGATCGTGTTCTCCTGGTTAACTTACAACAATACTATATATATTCAGTTTCTTAAATTTACGAACATAGTAAAAAATGTGTTTAAAACAGAGTTGCCGGATATATCTTTTTACTATTTTATTTTATTTTTTAAAAATGTAATGGAGTAACAAAAAATAAACAAGTAATTAATAAGGAAAATGTGAAAAAAATGTAATTTACATAAAATGGGGGTTGCCATTCAGCACTTTAAAATATTATAATTTCTGAGAAGCTATTAAAAAATTTTATTTTTTATTAAAAAAAAAAAGAAAAAAAAATTATTCATAACGCTATTCCAGGGTTGCCATTTGCCTTGCCACAACTTTTAACAATTTCGAATAATAAAAAATAAGCATTAAGGTTGAAATATTTTTAATGGGGTTAACACAAAAATTTTAAATCTTATATTAACTGACTAATTGTCGGCAGTCGGGAAATTTGTACTCAGTAATGACAATTCATAAAATTTCGCTAAAAAATTATAAAAAAAAATTAAAAGAAAAAAAAATTGTCGTACAAGCATTAGCGGTACTTAGGAGAGCATATAGCACAACCACTGTTAGTACGCTAGTCAAAGCACAAACTTTTGTTTCCCATTGTTAAATGGTTTTCAGTCTTTTTCCTTGTTTTGATTGCGCCATTTGCCACTAATTTCGCTTAGCCTTGTTTATTGTTCATTTTCGCTGCGCTAGACAGCAAATGACTTGCTAAAATTTGAAAGTGTAGAACCGAACATGGCGTGTTGATTAAAAGGAAAATTTAAATTCTCAGAACCACTTGCTTGCAACACTACTTGCCAGGTGTTTTTTTTTTTCTTCTTTTCTTTTTGACTTTCTCATGAGTTTTCGTTTCTTGACTTTGATTTCGTGAGCTCAACGCTCATTGGCTTGCCTTCGCCTCAAACTATGCTAGAGTTCACATTTAGATACATGCTTTAAATGGGAGTGTGTGTCTGAAATCGACAGCAAATGTGCTGAGGTCAATGTCGCTAGTGGTTTCATTCTAATTAACATTTTTAAACGAAAACAAGAAATAAAACTAAATTCAAATAACCGCAATGAAGTTAGGAATTGTTTGTTTTAGTCTGCAAATTGCAAATTTCATGTTAGAAGAAGAACATACTTTTTTATTCGTGCAATTTCATATTCGAAAACATTTTGTGCAATTTCTATAAATTTTAATTTTTTTTTTTTTGCATTTTGGCATGAATTTTGACAGGAATTCATTTGAAAAACAACTTGAGTAAAAAAAGAAAATTTGTTGGATAAAACTTTCTCGTGAGCTCTGATTCATATTTTGTCATTTGTCATAGTGAATGTATCGAACGATATATCAATTTTATTTCAATAATGAATTTGACAAAGAAAAAGCTATCAGCCCTAACGACATATTTTCGAACTTTTATTTAAAAAAAAAAAAATAAAATTATTTAAAAAGGTAAAATTTACTTTTTCTTGACCTATTTATGGTTCACTTATCACACTTTGGACCTTTTTTGTGGTTGCTGGTAAAAGAGTGAGCGGAGATCATCACTGACTTACGTACATTGTACCCATCTCGGATTCATCAAAAAATTCTGAGATCATTAACCAACTCTTAAGCTCTTCTTTTGCCTTATCTTTTTTTCTTTTACCTTTCTCTTACTCAGAAATACTCTCTCACTCGCACCATACACGTCCGTACAGTTTGAGTCGGTTCCACACATGGGAGTGAAGTCTATTCTCGTACTATTGTATATGGCCGAATATTATAAAACCAGCAAAATTAAGTGTAAGGCATACTACTTGAGGCAAACAGTCTTCGGTCTCACAATGAAAGAACGGTTTTTTGAATGAAAATATGGCCTTTTCTTCCAGTGAGGGTAATGCATTTGCTGTAACAGTCTTCGAAAATTTCGATACCTGAAAGTGTGAAGCTTCGTGGCCTTCAAACAGACGCTTGTTTCCATCATTATCTCTTCATTTGAGTAAAAATATTTCCCACCTTCTTGAAACTGGGAAAGAGGATTTAGTCGCTAAGTGCCAAATCTTGCGAATACGGTGCGTGGGGACTACTATTTAGCGTAGTTTCTTCAATTTGTCGGTCGTATCGTAAGCTGAATAAGCCGGAGCTTCGATTGATGTTCAAAGAACGTGACGAAGTGGATTCGAAAAATTTTTGCTGGATTTATATTATGTACACAATACTTGTTATACAATACTATCTTATACAAGTACTTTTTGTACACCATAATCGTGCAATAAAAGTATATAAGAATTTTTTTAGTAAAAATTGAAATTTGTAGAAAATTAGTCGGAAGCATTGTAACACTTCAGAATAAGTGTACTTTATTTAATAAAATACAATGTGGATCAAATAAATGATATCACAGTATTCAAGTATGCGCTGATTTGCTTGAAAATAACAGAAGTGTTGAAAATTTTGAAATTATTGAAAAAAAAAAAATTTCGAAAAGTGTAAATTTCCTGCAGGGTATAAACCAGTAAACCACAAATGCATGGAAACGAACGAAAAACTAGCGATTTTGTGATTCAAATCACAGCTGCGTGATGTCGTATTTGCGCTGCCTGCTTTTAGAGTGCAGCATTAATTTCGCACACATACATGGTTGCATGCGAGAGTGTGCTCTTGTGTGCATGCACCGTTTGACTAACTTTAAAGTGTAGGAAAAAACAAAACAAACACAAAAACAATAACAACAACAACAAGAAATAAGGGAAAGTAGTAATGAATGCAAGAAAATAAGAGAATGCAAAAATGCGAAAAACATGCGGTTTAATTGAGGTCACATGGTTTTATGGTTTATTCTTTCATTTTTACGGCATTTTCATTGTGGCATTACTTCGCTTTCGGCTGTTGTTGTTATGAATTGTTTTGCTGTTGTGCGATTGCAGAACTGGTGTTTGTAATTGCTATTGTTATTGTTATTGTTGCAATTTGTGTTTTTCACCTTGCTGCACTCGCCGCGTCTAATTTTGTGCTGCTCGCACGTAGCACACAAACATCGCCGCCACAAATACACAGTTGAATTCGTAAAACGAACATGAATACAATAACACACACACACACACACACACACACGCGCACACAAGTGTGGTGAACTTCTATAACGGTATACAGATTAGCTGAAACGCTTCACACCCAACTGCATTTCTGGGATTCATGTGACACAAACAACAAAGAGAGCGTGTGTAGATGTGTTTGTGTGTGCTTGTTTGTGTGTGTGTGTGTATGATGTTGATAAAATTAATGGAAAGTGAACGCAGCGCAACGATTGTGTCATAATTTATTTGAAGTTTGTGCATTAATATGCCCCAAATAATGTCATTGGTCAATATTTTTATTTAGTTATATATGTGAGTGAGCTTTTGTGTGTGTGTGTGTATTGCTTTTGCGAACTTCACACTTTGCGATTGCATACATTTTATGTTTAAACTTTCACCAGTGGATAGTCCATTATAATGAATTATGAGCACAATAGCAGATAATTTGTATTGTTCTGAATTCCCGCTGACAAATTGCAAACCGAACGACGGTTTTATCTCTTTTATTGAGATTAATATGGCAAACTGCGATTAAATATCGGTGGAAAATTATTAAAATGAAATGAAAAACTTGTGTTGGTTATACTGAAAGGGAAAATCTATTATTTGTAAAAAAAAAAAACAAAAATTGGTTGTTTAAAAATTTGTTAATTTTTGACAACAATTTAATTTTCTGATTTTTTCTGCAATTTGATTTGATTTCTTTTTCACAAAATGACCTTAACGAAAAAAAATGAAAATAAAGTTCGATAAATCAGTCACCTGATAAGCTACATTAAGCTTAAGCATTAAACTTAACTACAAAAGTTCTATCTATTGATGTCTATATGTCAGCTCAAAACTTAGACAATGCGGATGATATCGGTTAATACCTCACGGAATGATTATACTAATTTATTTTAAACTGACTGATTTTAAAGTAATTATGAGATATGTGTGAGCTGTATGTAATGTGCGACTGCGTTCGAATATTCACACTTAAACCAATTGGGTGTTAATAATATTATATATATGAATATATTCATTTTAATTTCATTGTATATTATTTTCGGAGTGTTATTCTTCTGAATAAATTCAAAAAAAAGTATGAATATATGTTCTAACAGAAATAGATATCCAGATTAAAAAATGTATTGCTTTACTCCTAAAAGTATGCTAATATTTTTCAACAACAATGGATTCAACTCATATAAAAAATAATAGCATACTTTTAGTATAAAGTAGAAAGAAATGAACGGAGGTACTTATGCCGCCCAGGACAGAACAGGAAAGAATCTAAGAATAATTTTTTTATTTCGACAGATCAGAATTTCATTACTGCCAACAGATGGTGTCAAATGTTTAAAAACATGAAGAATTTTTATCTTAAAAGTATGTTAATTTTAATTGCCATTATTATATGTTCCAATGTGTAAATCTTAAACTCAAAAAAATTTAATAAGAATCAGTAAATTCGATAAAATAAGAGCAGACATCTTTTGGTAGCAGGTGCATATCTTTCAGAAGTAATTTATTTGTGTGAAATGCAGTGAAGTTTGGTCGTCCTTGAACCGATACTATAGCCAAATGTTGGGCAATAAATGCAAAGTTGAACTCTACAGGCCAATCAAAATCGCTCGTAATACCAGATATTGCCAGTTAAAATAAATGAAATGATATAAAGTGATGAAGAAATAAATGTAAATATAAATTATTGATAAATTACACAACTAATTAGATATGAAGAAGACTTCAAATTCAAATAAAACGAAATTGTTGGTGGATTTTTATTGAAAAGCTAAAACTATTTTCATTTCAACACTCACTTTGACGCAATGTGAAGCTTTTACAATGCAATAGAGCTTAAAGAATATTAAAAAAACTTACTTGTATTGTATTGCAAGATTAGAATGTAGCTTTGCATTTAATAATTATATTTTCCTATAAATTTAGTTTCCTGTGCTATAGTTGCGAATCTAGACCTTCTGCTCAGAATGGTACTTTAGTCCAAAAAATATTGAGCTTCAACTTTTGATATTTGAATAGTACTGTGCTTAGCATACAAATATATATAATAGATATGATCATACTTCTCAGAATGTGAATGAACAAATGCAAAAGTGGATTAAATATTTCGAAAAAAAATTCTTGTAATAAATTGCTTTTTTATATTTCATCTTCTTTAACTGAAACTCATTGCGAAAAATTTCCAAAAAAAAAAATATAGATTTGGGCTGCCAGACATTCTAACGAGTTTTTAAGTAAGTAAGACTTTACGTTTCTTCCATAAAATCCGACTCAAAAAGCATTGTAGCCTGCTAAGCGCATGAAGATAAGCGAAAATCCACCAAACAACACATACGAAGAAACAGAGACTAAAAAAAGGAATAAAGAAACTGTGAATTTTTTTCCAGCAAATGGCGTGAGCGACACTTCGCATATGTTTAACGAGTATTATGCTCGTATTTATGTGCATAATTCACTTGATGTGACAATATTTGCAGCGCCGAGGATTTACAGGCAAATAGTCGCCCTGCGGCTGTGTAACTGTGTATACAAGTAAACATAAATCCACATATGTACATATGTATTTGGCAATACAAATATGCAAGCAAGCAGCGCAGATGGGCGCGTTCACGCGAAAGTTACGCATACGCCACGGTGCACAATTCACACGGATTGCCGAATGTGTGGACAGCATTTGATTTAGACCATCCAGCTTTATTTATAGCTGTGTGTATGCTTAAGGACATGCCGGCGGCGGGTGTGTGTTTACAACACAAAAGCAAGAAAAACAACAAAAGCAGAAACTGTATAAGTTTTTCGCTGAAACAAAAGAAGGCGAGAACAAAAGAAATGAGGAACGAAGTGATAACAATAGCTGAGGCAGCAGCAGCAGTTGCGGCGGAGAGTCATGTAAAGGGCCATGGGAACACACACAGCGGGCAGCAAGTAGTAAATATATACGTAATGTGCGCGCGCGTGTGTGTGTGTGTGTGTATGAGTATGGGTGAAAGCACGCTTGACACATTTACAATTCGGTGGATTGGCAGGCGAGCAGATTGGATAGTTGAGTGCTGCGTTGGCTGACTAGCTGACTAGCGCGCTGGTATAGTTGCCAAGATTAAAAGGCGTGAACATAATAGAAAGCGTAAAATATTGAAAGTATATAAGAAGCGAAAAAATTCTATAAAAGTAGAAATACAGGAAAAATTTATATCTTAAAGCTGACTAAGCAGAAACTTATTTCATACTTATTTCTTGCAGTAATTCTCTTTCATAATTCTAAAAGCGTTGCAAGCAACCTTCAAAGTTGCACAGAAAACAACAACAACAAAAAAAAGCACTCAATGTCCTGCAAACATTATTATCAACTCATGATCAGCAGCATTTATGCGCACATCGAGACGAAGGCGTGACAGCGGACACACACATACAAACAAGTGTACATGTGTATGTAGCGCTCGATAAGTCATCGATTTAAGCATTTCAACATTTCCACTAAATAAGCCGTGTCAGTGTCGATTGGCAAACGTCATTAAGCTGATGACTGGCACGATTATCCAGCGCACATTTTACTCGCTACGCTTGCTCCGCATTTTTGCTTGGGGTCATAGGTGGCGTGCGGCACTGCAGTCGGTGAAAATCATTTATAGTGCGAGCGTTTCATCATTTCTCAATGTTCAACTGCATTTCCACCTACAATGACATGACATGACACCATGTGTCACATGTACCACATTCGAGCTGCACGAAGCCTCAAGCCATGTGCCATGCATATGCAACGCATGGTGCAAGGTGGAAATTGCGCTCGAACATAGCACGGCATAGCATTAATAATAACTTGACATGATAATAAAATATGTGCTCGTGTGGCGAAGGAGTACTCGGAAATTTCAATAATAAGCCTCGACACATTTCTAGGTTGTGTTCGGAGAGGTTAGCAATTGATTCAAGTATTTATAAAACTTATAAATTTGCTTAATTCATGAGTTGGAATAATTATAGAATTAGTTAATATGATATTAGCTAAATGAAATATCAAATAACATAAAACACAACGCCGACAAGGAAAGCTAAAATTTCATTAGTACACATGTCTTTAAGAAAAGAAATTAAATGGAAAAATTTAATGAAATAAAGTACAATAAAGTAAAATAAGCAACAATAAAGAAAGTGCCAGTAAAACTAGTATTATTAAAAGGATGAAAAAAGTTAAATTAATGCTTAACCAAATATATAGAGCTGATAAATGTAAAAAAAATTCACAGCAGAAACACAGCCAATGAAATATTTTCTCCACATAAGGGGACGCATTGAAACGGCGCTGATCACTTTGGGTAATATTGACCCGAAAACTTTTGTATTTACAATCTTCTTTATATGTCATGCAACATATAATTTTTGCATGACAGGATGACCGAATTACTTTTAAATCAACAAAAAAAATTTTTTTTTTTTAAATGTATATATTTTTATATTTTTTTATTAAATATATAAAAAAAAATTTTTTTTTTTGGAATACAAATCTACTCAGGCCACAAGGACCAATATTTCATTAACACCGTTTTAAAAATAAGAAAATAAATTAAGTTCCGGCAATTTATATATTCCGATTCGTGATGAACTAAGTTAAGTAGAGTAGTGCGAAGAGCGAAGGACTTTTGCCAGATTTTGTTATGGAGTTAAGGAGAACTAGGAAGGATTTAAAAACAAAATACACGTAAAAGTGAAGACGCAAATCTGAAGGATTGTACTTCGCAGACTTTCTGGGACAATACAGAATAGATTTGAAAATAAAAAAAGAGAATATTAAATATATGATGAGATCAAGATATCAATTAAATTATGTTATATAAACACTTTTGGTGCAATATAGATTAAACGATGCTATTTTTCATAGCGAAAAACCAATGAATATGAATAAAGAGTGAAAAAATAAATTATTGTACTGCTGTAGATACAACCCGACTATTTTGAATGATTTTATACTAAAGTGAGTTATATTCGTTTCAGTTGTCTTTCAGACGTCTTACCAATGGTATAAAATTTTGTCTCAACTCAAGAGATTAACAGGAGATTAAGAATTAACCAGATGGGAGATAATGGATGTCTGCTTAATATGTATTCCAACTGTTTTGCCTCAGCAAAAAACCTCGTTTGTGATCAACTTTGTTCGTTTCATACGTTTTGAGAAATATTCTGCCTAGGGTGACATACAATGGTTATATTCTTAACAAGATGCTCTACTATAAGGGTGGTCTAGGAAGGAAAGAGGTCGAATTAGTATCAATGTATAAAATTTTATATTAAAATTGCTTGCTAAATCGTTGAGTTTACATGAGTCTTACTTGAGTTGCCTGAAAAATCAGCACTCCAAATCTACTACATATATAAAACATTTCCTACTGGGTAGTACAGCGTCAGCTGCAAACTTTTAATCCCACGACATTTGTCATTCACACATTTACTGTTTCCATTATCTATTACACTGCTTTGGAGGAAGAATTGCTTTTTTACTTGTATTTCTATTCCTACAATCTTTATTACCGTTACCTACTTTTTGCCCCAGGATACGTCACTTTTTAGATGAAGGATTTTGTAATCTGCATAGCCAGATTAGTGTCGAGCAGGCAGCAGACATTGTTGCACTGGCAACGCTGGCACGGTGTTTGTCGAATATCGTCGAAATGAAATGTCGAATATGAATAACGGCACAACAACTAATTTTTCTTACTAGGACATGCTTATTCTTTATTTTTGGCGTGATCCAGCAAGCAGCAGTCTTAATCTGACATGTCTTTTGTCGAGTGGATGAATGGAAAACGAGATATTGAAGTGAATGTAGTGAGTCAGCAAATTGCCGCCGGCAAAAATTTTAATTTCAAGCAAGTAAGCAGCAGCAAAATACAATCATACATATACGTACACATGCTTGTTGTTGCAGAGCAGATGAAGAATAAGTTTTCCAAGAGATCACAACAATATATATATAGTTGGTGCTATTACAGAAAGTGCCTAGTAGAAGAGGGGGAAAAGTCAAGGTCACACTCAATATCAGTCCTTCAAGATATTCCTACCAATCTAAATTACCATAACTCTTAAAAAATTGCTGACTAGTTGATTACTCTCTCACATTCTGCAGTGTAAAACCGACGAATGTCACAAGCACAAGACACGAGCACATGCATAAGTATAAGTATGTATGTTTGTATATATTTTATATGAATTTCATGACCTATTTGCCTTATTATTAACGCGCTGAGTACTTTGTCTTATTTCTAATATATTCTCCTCACTTTTTCTTATATTCTCCCGAGTCGTAGTCAATATTTAATTTGGAGAAAAATAATCATTTGTTATCCGCTTAAATGGTGTAAGCATTTTTCAGTTAAACGTCTCACCTAACTGCACGAGTGTCAATCTTTCGGCTACGTGTAGTTGTTGTTGTTGTTTTGTTGTCATTCTCGTGGATTTTCCACATGAATTGCGCTTAACCTAATAAAAATTCTCGTAAATATTAGCTGAGCTTTAAGCCACTGAAATTGCGAACAAAAGTGGAGCTCTGTAAGCTGCTAAGTACGTGTGTGTATGTGTGACTAAACTTAGATTTGTATGTGTGAGAAAATTCAAATTCCACAAGAGCTAATAGAAAATCGAGCTAATGTGCTCGTGTTCGTTAGGATTTGCTACGCTTCGTTGGAAATCAAGAAGCAGCAGCGAAAATAGAAAGCGAGAAAGAAGTTGAGGTGTTTATTTATTAGGGTGGTGTGATTTGTAAGGGCAATGCTGCATGCGAAATGAGAGAAGACAAAAACTCAAAACATAATCATTTTACAAATGTAATAATTTGAATAAATTGAAGAAAACCAGAGAAATATTTTCATGTAATAAAAAATATATTAAAATTTGTAAAAAAAAATTTATGAAGTTTTATTAATTTATTTTGTATTTATTTAGTGCTTAAGGATTATATAATAGCGTTTTCTTTTTATTAATTTTTTTATTTTATTTTTATTTTTTATTAATTTTTTTTTTTTAATTTACGACAAAATGTTTCTAATAGTAATAAAAAATGTTTTTAACAACTTATTTTTTATTTTCTTTAATATTGAAAAATTAAATGTTTAAAATTGTAATCAATTATTTTTTGTTTTTATTTAGCACTATACATTTCATAGATGAAAAAGTGTTTTAATAGTGATTTCTATTACTTATTTTAGTCTTTTTTTATTTTAATTTTATATTTTTTTCTTTTTTACATTTTCTTTATTTATTTTTTAATGTATTTCTTTAATATTTTTTTGAATATTGTTAATTAAATAAATGTATAAAAGTTAAAAATAAATTAATTTGTACAACAATTTGAAATAATTGCATTTATTACTTTAAGGATTTCTTTTCAGATGAAAAGTTTAAAAGTCGGTGAATTAGAGAATATTCACGACTTTAAATTTGGAACATTCATTTTAAAAAAATATCAGAAACTGTTAAAATTAATAAAGCAAATAAAATCAAAAAAAAAAAATAAATAAAAAATAAAAAACGGTCCGGAAACAGCTAGCATAAAACCGAAACCTATAATTTTAAGAGAAAAAAATATTATTATCAAATGAAAAAAACACATATCTTATTTTGTAGTAATCTCTACAAAATTAGAAATAATTATTATCATTTCAAGTTTTATTCAAATGAATGAAAATTTAACACACTGTGTGAGCAAAAGTCCTTTATCGTAATACAACTTTTATTAATTATCGATCAGCTTGAAAATGTGTCAGAAAACGCTTACCATGTGACAAATTAAACGGACCCAATCCACTTACCATTCCCCTGGGGCATGCAAATCACAAATTTGAAGAGATTTTAAATGCTAAAAATACACAAACGCTTACGGCCAGGTCATAAATAATATATTCAGATTCAACTAAGTCTATATATTTGTGTACATAATGTAGCTTTTTCAGTGGCTGACAAATTAATGCGCATCTTAAATTGGGTAAACATTTTGACGACCGCCCACAAAAGTCCTAAGAATAATTTTACCCAACCCACACCTGTGGTCCCTTCTCCTGTGTACACAAAAACTTGCACCATCGAGCTCAAATTGCCGATGCCAATGGCATTTTAGTTAGTCTTGCTTAATCAGTTCCATAAGTTTCGGCGCCTTAAAGTATGCTAAAATTTGTTAGTCATTAATTCGAAGCGTTTACTTTTATATGTGGGTATGGGTGTATATACTGAAAATATTGATTTATAATTTTTTACACAAACACATTTCAAATTGTGCGATATTGCATATTAATAATATAAATTGAAAGTAGTTATGCGAAGGTTTTTTACTTGTCAATATCAGCAAATTTGTATGACAAGACCAAGTCGGCCGTTTTCGGAGAACAAATGGATCTGCTACATTAAAAATTAGTAACTTACATTTTATATGTAGCCATTCATACATATATTTTCCATATGTGTATCTAGGCACGCTTCTATATATTTTCGATTTTTTAAAGGCAAATTTATTTAGAATTATTTCAAAAATGTTACTAACTTTTAAAATTCATAAAATAAATCAGTTGAAGCAGTTTTGTATTATCAAAAAAATATTATGCTAAAATGCTGAAAGTCGGGATCTTGGCAAAAATTTCTAATACATTTACATACGTACATACATACATACATACATACATTTTAGCATAGTCATTTAAATATTCGCATTAGTGCGCTTACATGCGGACACTTTGTAATGTTAAGGTCACAACTACGTTTGCTGGCATTGTATTCGTTGTTGTTATAACCATGTTGAAAATATTTGTAATATTAATTGTTCAGCAATTACCACTTGCCCATCCTTGTCAACTGGCAAGCAATGTTGCTGATATTGCATTTTAAACACATAATTACTGCTAGATACATTTCAGTGGCCTTCGGAGATGGGCATATTAAGCGAATTGAAATTAATACGTATTACACACTAAAGAGAACTGTTAAATGAATTATAATTATAGGCACACACATTGATATTAAATAACATTAAAGCTCTTTACAAGCACATGCAAAGATAATAATTATCATAATCAATTTAATATAGCGTGTAAATTTTAGTTTTGTATGATTGAATTTTTGAATAAATGCGTCTTTGAGGCAATGCTTCACTTAATTTAACAAGGAGTTATACAAAAAAGGAGTACTTTTAGTATGCAGAATATAGAAATATAAAAATAAATTTTAAAAAAATTTCACAAATAGAACTATGGAAACGTACATTTTTAATAATATTTTAAGTACTTAATATCTCACTTTTAAAAATGACAATTATTTGGCCTTTATTTTCATAAAAAAGGAGACTTCAGAAATTTCGGAATGTCGAATATTTGCAACAAGCGTAAAAAAGTTGAGCAAAGTTGTTAATTGATAGCAATTTTTGGAAGATATAAAATAAGTATGAAGTATCGTTCCCAGCTTTTGGTAATTTAAACGTTTCTCTGTTCCAAATTGTAATGGAAAACTTTTTTCCAGCTGGCAACTTTATTCGAATATGCCTTTCGCGAATTTCTTAAGTCTTTCTAAACGCTCTTAAGTCTTTTTAAAATAAACGCCTTATATTACGAATAAATGAAATGACAGGTGGCAACTCTATCAAAAACATAATTAAATTATACCATCAGCATGCTATTCAAAATGCTTTTGAATGACTTCTGAATTACGCACCTTTTAATATATTTTTATTTTTACTTTTCGATATCTGGGAACGCTATTAAAAACTATATTTAAATTAGGAATTTCAATAATGTTATTTCAATATTTTTTTTCTTTTTAAAAAATCTATCTTAGCTTCTCGAGAACGACTTTCATAACTCCAACTTGGGTTCCAAAATAAAGTATGAACAATAAAGGCTCTTATCACTAACGCAAAAGCTTCGACTCTACAGCGGATTGGGCAGAACATTTTTTTTTCACTTCTCTACCGATTGAATAGAGTTTTTAGAACTAGAAAGAATACTTTAAGGCAAAAACAACACAGTTAGACATACCCTTAACTTTTAGGAGAAATTTAAATTGAACCAAGATGCCACGTATTAAATTCTCTATACAAATGGCACAAAAAAATTTGCCTAATTCCGCCAACACCTTTAACAGCTCATGCATATTCATATATTCGTGCACTGTTTAATATTCCTAAATATGTATTATCCAACATAATGGCAGCTCCAAGCAGCAGCTACATTAAATTAATTCTCGCTACAAGAAAGACGTTGTAATAAAAAGTAAATCGCAATAAATCTGCTAAGCGTCGTTAACATAAATAACATAAATTTTACGATGACGCCCGAGTTACGAGCATAAAATGGAGTGTATTGGGCAAGTCTAAATACAAAGGTGTACGCACACACGCCCACAACGACACAATTGAAATGATTATTTAATATAGTAGTAGTAAAGGTTGTACTCATTAACTATTTACAATGGGAAAGAGCAGAAGAAAGCAGCAGATTGAAGCTGCTAATGTTTACGAAAGAGGCGATGAGTAGCAGATGCATGATGCGGCGAAGCACGGGGGAAGAGGATGATGAAAGACAAAAGGGAAGCTGAGTGAATAAGCGATGTATGGGCGGATTGGATGGAGAGCGGAAGAAAGAGCCGGATGAAATTGCTGGTTTTAGGTGTTTTCCTTATGTATATCTCAATGTTAACGTAACAAAATCACTGCATTATACATAAGAATTATGTGAATAACAAATCTTAGCACATACATTGATGTACAATTATAGATATAGGGTATTTTTTTAGTTGTATAGACTTTCCTAGAGGGATAGCTGTCACATTAAACACATATTTTCAACATTTATGTTTAGTATACTTTGACATTTGACCATGTAGAGATTTACACTGACAAAAATTAAAAAAAAAAAAAAAAAAACTAAAAATTCGCGTTCTATGACGTTCGTAAATTAGACAAATCGACGTATTTAGAGCGCTTATAATGACTGAGGTGACACTCAAGGCAACCTTGCATCCACATAAAACTAGCTTGAAGACATTACTAGTTGATACTTTTTTTTTGTTAAATTAAAGAATGAGACAACGTTACCATCAATGGTGAGAACTGCAGGCAAATGATTTGTGAGTTTTTGGTTCTCCACTTCAATATCAATCATCTAAGTATGAAACGGTTCCTGCAGGAGAGCAACAGAAGCCATACATATTCAGCGCCTTATTGGTAAAATAAGGACGATCAGCTGCAGAAAAGTGCGCAGAATTAGATCGACAGAATGATCTTCATAGCACGCAGTCTCTGTGGCCACATTATATGCAGTAGCAAAACGATTCTATTAATATTTCTGTGTTTTCCTTTTAGATAAAAGTTCTATACACCTAAAAAACACCCTTTATGTATACATATACATATAAATATTTGCACAATATTCAATCACATATATTTGTATATAGAATACAGAAGAAGAAGAAGAAGCAAATTATGTTGCATGCTTCATTAAATATGTTTCTGCCACAGAAACTACGTACAGATGTGTATAATAAATAGCCTGTATAACTGATTGAAATAAACATGTGCTAGTATAGGTATAATCTTCGGCGAGTGCACAGAATAATAGTAAATTTCAATGCTTCAAAACAGAACTTCCATATGTTGCAAATCAAATATAGATTAAATAAATTATAATAAATGGTAACGGTACTGTCAAAATATTAATGTTAACATGCCCTGTCTTATTGCTGTATGTGTTGTCGAAAACAAATTTTTGTCTTCAAATTTGTACATAATAACTGCCTTTACGAAATTTAGTAATATTTTTGTGATAGAGTTGCCACCTGTACAACAATTTTAATTATTAAAAAATGTGTACCAACATCAGGCTTTCAAACGATCTTCAGGTATGTATGCTGAACATATTTAATCTTGTTATTTTTGGGAGGAGTTGCCAGCGGTCAATAAAATTAAAGCTGAGAAAAATATTTTAAAAAAAATTTCGATACGAATATTTGGGTTGACTCGCACAAAAACATTCGACAGGCCTACTATTGAAGTTAGTTAAATCATAAAATACTTTTTTACGAACTGTTGAGATTATAATGTAATACTGTTAGATGTATTAAAAAATACCCATCTACATTTGCGAGAATGGCAACGAAAAAGTTTCTTTACAAGCGCATAAAAAGGCGAACTTTTCTACTTTCTTGCCTCTACTCCTTACTTACGACACATAAACAAAGAATACCGGTCACATAATTAGAAGGAGCATTGTAAAAGAAATTAATGCTCTTCATTACTACCCGCTAATTACTATGAGTGCACTATCAACGACAGCGGCAAATTGTGGTTGTGCACTAAAGAATGACACGTGTTTAAAAGAGATTTTAAAAAGATTTTACTACCTCCTTTTCTTGACTTGTATACCTTTTTATATGCAGTTGTAAATTAAATTTACTTTTTACTTTGGGTTGATCACGTACTAACTAGAGGCACATAAAGTTCTTACGAAGTTTTAAAACATTTACTTATCTCTATATATGGACAAAGTGAAGACAAACAGAGAGAGAAGAGAAAGAGGAGAGAGAGGAAGAGAAAAGAGGAAGGGTTGTGCTTTTGGAAAAGGCGAATTTGATGTGCTTTTAAGGCATATAAGAACGAGTTAAGAATATAACTTTGTTTGGAGCGAAGACAAAAGGAAATATTAAAACAAAAAGAAGGATACCAAAAACCAGATGCCAGATGTCAAATGTGAAATGGATGCCAGATGGTAGTTGTGAAAATGATGTCAGATGGTAGCTGTCAAACAGATGGCAGATGGGTGATGTCAAATGGATGCCAAATGGCATCTTTCAAGTGAATATATAATGACTGATGAATGTCAAATAATTCTTAGATAACAAAGTGCAGCTGTCAATAGGATGTCAGTTTCAGCTGACAGCTGTCAAATAGATGCTAGATGGTAGACCAAATGAATGACCGAGTATAGAAATAATGTAAGTAAAAACACACATTGTTAACGGCTTATTCCGAGAAACAAAATGAAAATTTTAATAAAAAAAAATAACAATTAACAGATGATAAACCTCACCGCTCCTGCATTTATAAAGTTGACTTCACTTAAACGCAGGGAAATGGCAAAGAGAATGATTGTCAGTCGAAATGACATCAAATTTTAAAATGTTTAAGTTTACAATACCAGTATATTCAATAAATTTCAAATACATAAAAAATCAGAACCAAAATTTCAAGGCAGATAAACTAACCCGAAAAGTGCTGACTAAGAGTCGAAAAAGTTTCAAATCGAAAACATGGGCCGCTTGCACTTCACTTGGGGGGAACCAAGCCTGTGGCAGTGTCCGACATATTTCAGAGCACACACACACAGAGAGAGGTACGCACACATCCAAAATCATACGAGTAGTTGTTCGAAGACAAACACTTAAAAGCCAATGCAATAAAATGCATCACACACACACAGCCACATATGGCTACGCAAGTGTGTATGTGCACACATATTCCCGCTCGCAAGTGTTGTATGAGTGGTGGTTGCACTTCACACGCAAGTGTTCGAACGCATGTTCAGCAAAAAAAAAAAAAAAAAAAAAAAAACTGTTAACAACAAGTGCAAGTGCAACGAAGTACACGTACTTTAGTGTGTGCACACATGCATGCATACATATATATATATAGCACCCCCACCACCCACTAGCACCCCCCTTAGCGTTGTAATTTTCTACTTTATACGAATTTGGTACTTGTCCGATGTCAAGTCAACACTTAACGCTGAAAACATGTGTGCGAAAGTTTTCGAAAGTGTTGCAAGAAATTACGCAGTAACTAACATGTGTTTATGTGTGTTGGTGCGTAATTTTTGTAAAGCAGCAATTCAGCTAAAAGGCTCTAACCTATAACTTTTGCTGACAAAAAAAAAAAAAAAAAACAAAATAATAGAAAAATATTTTTGTTTCATGAAAATTTTCAAATTGAAGTTAAGAGTTTGTAAGTTTGTTTCGACTTACTGTTATACAAGCATCTATTAGTAAACGAATTTTTGAGTTTTCTAGCGCGCTTTAAAGTTCGAAAAATTATTCATCAGAAATTGATCACATCACGATTGTTCAGTCAAGGGGAATTTAAAGGCAAAGTCAAGAACGTAATAAGTATTTTAGATCAGTGCTGGCTCTTTTGTATAGGCAAAAGCCTGTGACCTCTGTACTATTTCTCTTACTTACGTCGTCTATATTATATTATATTTTTTATTTCAAAAAAATTAATTAAGACTCGAATCATTTTTTTTTAACATCGATATCGATATCATAAAATATTTGAATTCATATTTAATTAATAAAAAATTTTAATAGCTGGCATCCCTATCAAAATACCGACGTTGTAATCTAAGCGACCAATTAAAGTGTTGATTTTATTTTTATGTATGTCTAACCGTTATTTTGAGTATGATTTATAGTTGCAATTTTTTGTTTTTGAAGTGCTGCTATCATTTTCCAGGAATTCATCTGATTTTTTGTGGATTTTCACCTAATTTTTTTCCATTCATATTTTATATTAGTGACAAACTTGTTCATAAATATATTTTGCAAAACTAAAAGTTCACAAATAAATGGCGGAGTGGTATTTGCTGTAGAATTTTTTTTTTTTAAACTTATTCATTCAAAGCTTTAAGATCTCTAGTTAAGCTCTTTAAGCTTTCAATCTCAATAACTTCAGGGCAAATATTTTGCGATCGTATTTGCTCTTCATTTTGGTAATTTTATAATTAATTTGAATAAAAATTTTTTTTAATTATATTCTTGCACACATACAAGCATAAAAAGTTCAGCTGCTAAAATACATCAATCAGTCAAAGTCAATAAATGTTCATTAATTATGCTACATCGCTGAGAAGCCATCATCAATACCTACTTATCGATAATTAATTACTTTTTCGCACTCGGGTCGCACTTGGCACACATGCATACATACATAGAAGTATAATATATACTTAAGAAAAACAATTTAAAAAAATTTTTACTACCCTCCAATATGAAAAGTAATTTGAAATAATGGCATGCTGCATTAATGGTGACAAGCAAGACAGCTGCCGCTCCAAAGGTATTGGCCCACTTAAATGTACGAGTACATAATGACAAAAGGCATCCGATACCTGCTCGCAAGCACATGTCTTTGGCAAGCAGTTTTTGATTATGCCACAACCAAACGCGCTACGTGTGCGTATGTGTGTGTATGTGTTGCATAAAAGCATCTCAAAGTGACATAATGTGTAAATGGAAAAGAGTGCCCTCTTTGCACGCAACTGATATGCATAACCACCATGCTTGCAACGATGCAACATATGCACGCACACAAGCGCAACCCCGTCACATGTATTTACAGTGTCCGCCGCCTGCTGACACTGTGCTCTGTGACACCAATATTTGAAAAACGAAATCGCATTAAAAAGCAACAGCAACAACTGCGTGCAGCACAGCGTAGAGTCAAAAGCAATTGGTGTTGGCTGGGTGTTGGCTGGGTGTTGCGTGTGGCATGCAGGCTCTTGTGGCAGCACGCAGTTGCACAAACATATGCAACCGGCTGCACGAAACGTAAGTACGAGTACATTAGCATGAGCGCACACATACAAACAGGCAGTCATATATATATAGCGAATATTGGTGTCTGCCACTGCGTATACGTTACCAGCACATGCTCTACCGGCAACCCACAAGGCAAGCAAATTGAAAGGTCGCATGTGAAATGCTTGACTCCGCATGTGCGTCACTGTGTTAGTAACTGTCAAATTGCATTTTAATAAGCAGCACACACACGCAGAGTGCTGCCGCAACAATGTGCGTTAAACTACGGCATAACTGCATAGTTGCAGCAGGAAAATGCAGGCAAACACTCATACATTCCATTTTGCGTGCAATGCTGGCAATTTGCGTGCATATATGTAATATATATGTTGCTGCCACATTCAACTTTCGCAATCAATTGAATTTTGTGGTTTTTGTGGTGTTGCCGCACGGCTCGGCGCACTATGCTGTGGCAACTTCGGCAAAGCCATGTTCCAGCGAAGACTGCGCAAATGACAAAAGTGTAATAAAAACAAGTATGAGCAGCAGCAAAGTCGAACTGCAACTCACTTCATTGATTATTTATTCAATAGCGTTTATTTTGATTACTTTTCACTTGATAAGTGAGTTTTCAGTTAGTGCAGTGATTGATCTGTATTTTGCTTTTCTGTTTTGGGTTTTTTGATTGCAATTAATTTAAAAAATTAAGCCTCCAGTAGAGATTGTGGAAAAAATGTTTCCGATACGATAAGTCATCCTTCAACCTTCTTTTCTACTATCTTCTGGCTACCAAAATGCAAATATCTGCTCCGGGGCAGACAAATCCCCGACTGAGACTCTCCGTTAGAAATAGCGATTATTAAATAAACTAAGAATACCAATACCTATAAGAAATTCTAGGAGTTAGATTCTTCTTCTAATTCTAGAATTCTTCTAATATTCAGCATCATATTTAAAATTGTGATTGCCTTTAATTTGTTTCAAATTTTATGGATGTCTCACTGCAACCATGCACATATTTTACTCAGTCACAACTGGAAGCATTACAGAGTGGTAGGCGATTTAACTCCTTGAATGCTTAAATGCTCTTAGAAACCGATGTGTACGAAACAACGATGAATGATGGACCACGTGATATCCAAACTAGAAGTACGCTTTACCAATACATAGAACCAGAATTCGATACCTTGAATTTGATGACCGAATCATATCAAGTTAAGGACCTGTTATTGGGTCATGCGATTGGACTACGTTGAATCTAGTTGATACGTCTAGTTAATGGTTTACACTGATAAAACCGCCACGGCTTTCCAGTTTGAAACTCACATACGGCGCATTATTAGCGAGATAAGATCGGCTATGCTGGAAAAAATTGCAAAATTGGACCAACAGTTGATCTTCATAGAACGCAGTCGCGGATTATTTGCCCAAAATCTCGCTCAAAGTCTAAATGTATTCAAATTTATATACTAATAAGACCAAAATAATGGACACTTTGTTTCTTATGCTTCAAAAAAGACAAAGTTATATACCTCTAGATAAAGAACCTCTTAACAATCATTGCAATATAGCCTTGAAACGTCGTTAAAATTAAGTCAGTCCCTGCTTATGACAGTAGAGTAGACTTTGGGTTTGAAAATCCATCTGTTTCTAGTCTGGACGCGCTTCAGTTTTAAATGTTATGAATAATAGTTGCACAAAATTTGCGCTGCGATGAGCAAACATCCTCAGTAGGTGGGCACCTACTTCACTAGACAATTATAACAACTTGCATATAACAAAAACAATAATTTTTTCTACAAATTTCATTTGGAAATCAGCATATTTTCTACTTTCATCGGTATATTTACTGCACCAAAATTGCTTTTAATACTATCCATCACAATTAGCAAGGATTTTCGTGCTCGTTAAGTTGAGCTATGATTCAATTCAAAGGCAATATGAAAGTCCCACAAAAAGCCAATTTGCACCAACTTGAAAGAATTTGCAGCAATAAAATTAAAACTGTGAAGCGTAGCTAATATGCATATGGGTGTCCAGATATGTGCACATATACACATACATATGCGTTTGTATACTTTTGTGCTTACAAAAAGCACGATCTTAACAAAAATAACTGTAGATTGAGACAGTTATCTCTCTCGGAGAAGGTAGCAGCTGCATTCCAAGCAATAAAATTCAATTATAGCACGAAATTCAAAATACCTGAGAACTGCCGGGACCAAAAGAGAATTGGTATATATGTATTGTATGGATATATATATAAACAGATATACCCTAAAAGCCAAAATCAACTTGGCTGAGGAATTTTCATGCAAACTAAAACAACAACAGCGTAGCAGTGAAATGTTGAATGGGCAAAAAAACAAAAGCAAAAATGGTGCAATGGAAAAAATGCCAAATATTGAAAATGTCAAAACGATATTGCACTGAGCGTACATACAATAACAACAATAACAACAACAACAACAAGCATGGACAATAACACACTCGCAAATGTTGAGACAGTCACAGACACAAAAGGCAAACAAACAAGTGGGGCAGTAGCAGCCAGCCAATTAATGCGTAGACCTTGTACACTTCGGCATTCACTGCCGAGCGATTTTAATTGAAGTTTTCATTTCATTTACTTTTACACCGACAACGAACCCCTGGTACTCGGCATACTTTTTTGTATTGATTTTGGGTTTATATACCTTTTGGAGCAAATAAAGCCGATAACTTTTACAAATTACCAGACTGAGGGCTTACCTATTGGGAGCTCGAGGGGTGAATAAGAAGTATGAATGGAAAATTGTAAGCATTGCTGATTATTTTTGGAGGTTATATTGGTGGAGTTAAAAAAACATGTCACTTTAATTTAGTGGAATAAAGTAAATATTTGTATAAAATATTATGAAAACTGTGGTTCAAAAGAAACAAATCTCAGCATAATTACCTTCCCGAGTCATGTTTATGCCCTACGATATAGAGGCTGAAGCTAGAACGCTACAAAATTCTACATTTTCGGTGTGTTTATACTTTTATTTGTCCCACCTTTAACTGTTTATAATTTTTCCATGAATCAGACAAGCAAAAGCTCACCTTTTAACAGTATATAGTGGATTTGGAGGTCAATAGATCAGGTCATAGATTCACCTTTTTTTGGAGACTTTCAATAACTAGAGAAATATAATATCAAAGATTCAAAGTCACCTAAATAAATTGTTGCCTACATTTCGGCGCCTAGAAGAAAATATTTCTATTATACTTTTTTCATATCACCTTTCAACCTACACAATCTTCACGACATTTATAATGGGATTTGGTGGTATTGCAACTTGCAAATAAAGAACAGGGTGTAGCACTTAACGAAAAATTTTTTTATGAGTTCCTCTACTCAACTTATGAAAGCTTATTGTAGAATTTTTAATAAATGAATCAATCAAATACAATTTAATTTTTTGGGCTCACATTTAACTTTTTAATGAATTCAAACAATTTTTGACAGAATTATTATAAATAATATTAAACTGAAATGCTTTTTAGGCGCAAAAAAGGAGAGGATTTTTCAAAATTCCTTAACTTAAACTGAGAATAATAAAACTTTACAAATAATATTTATTTCGCAATGAACTTATTAACAATAAGGTGAGCGACAAAATATTGTATAAAAATCAATTCGAGAAAATTTATTTAATAGGAGTATTTGTTAAAAATCTCTAATAATAATTGTTAACAAGTTATGCCTAATTATAAAAATATACAAAACAATCTATTATCATTAAACAAAAAAACAGTTGGCAAATAAAATAATGGTTCCGAAAATCATTTCCAAATGGCAGCTTTTTAATTGCTTATAAATATATTTGTGCAGAAAATAACAGCAGTTTATATTATTTAACAGTACAGTTTATAGACTTTCTTCAACAACCTGTATATATCATGATTCTTTCATCATGATTGTTCTCGACACGTATAAAAAATAAAATACTAACAATATAAAAATTATTATAAAAAATTATTACAAAAAAAAATTATAAAAAATTTATTTTGAAATGAAAAATTATATGAAACATTTTTTTTTTTTTCAATAACACATTGATTGTTTGATGATTTTTGATTGATTTATTAATAGTATTAAAAATACTATATAAATACTGAATTGAAATCGTCGAAATCACACTACACTGTACACCACACACCACTCACAATTGTAAAATCAATTTTTTTATTGAAAAAACAA
The DNA here is from genome assembly GCA_021498325.1 of Bactrocera minax. Classification (NCBI taxonomy): domain Eukaryota; kingdom Metazoa; phylum Arthropoda; class Insecta; order Diptera; family Tephritidae; genus Bactrocera; species Bactrocera minax. The sequence continues at coordinate 6,526,211 of JAKEEE010000004.1, forward strand.
CCGAAGTTTGAATGTAATAACTAAAAAATTGTGAAAATCCCTCTAAAAACGGAAAAAGCAAACACAGCAGATGTATTTAAAAACACACACCCCTATAAACAAATGCAAATAAAACAAAACAATTCGGGAAATTTATTTACTGTTGCTTAATTACAGTGCAAACTTTCAATTTACTGAGCATTTTTCATATTTTCACACAAGTTTTATTTGGTATTATTGAGAAAATTGCTGCATATATTTTGTGAAATCAAAATTGTTATTCATAGACTGTGTACATATAACCATTGAAATGTAAATGTTTATTTGTACCATTTGTAACGGTACGGTTTGCATATTTTAATAAATATTACAACAATCCTGGTAACTATACTCCCCGACATACCGAAATATTATATAATCACGCACTCGACCACGCAGCTGCCCTCAATTTGCTCACAGCTCACAGTTCAACAAATTACCGTTAAAGAAAGCAAAAAATACGCCATGAACAAATGCAAATAAAATTACAAACGAAAATGTTTAAATTTACACCGCAAATGCAGTTGCATACTTGTTGGCGCCCACAACAGTCAATCACAGCAAAACTGTATGCATGTGTGTGTGTGCGTGTGTGTAAATATAATCTTGTAATCTTAAACATGTCAGTATAAATATACAATTACTGCTACGCTGTGTTGTCGAACTTCACAAGTTGCCAACGCAAGTGGAACAACAAAAACAATACATAACTTGAGCTCCGGTTGCATGCTACGAGTGGATATACATATGTGTGTGTATGTATGTATGTATATGCAAGGATACTTGTAGGAATATTTTTGTGCAACCACAGCCCTATGCTCAAATGTACGCAGCCGACCCACATACACACACCCGCTATACACTTGAGAACTCCCATGTATGTATATGAATGTGTGTGCGTGTGTGTGTGTGTGTGTGTGCGTGTCTTTATGGCACATGTGTACTCATAAATGAATTCGTATGTATTTTGCGCAACCTGCCAACATCCGGCCATAATGCACCGACTGTTGAGTGTATAAATAAAATTCGTGTGCATGAAAGTAAATACCCTGGCGGTGCTGCATGTTGCATGCATAAATACTGGAATTTTCATTTTATGATAAAAGTCTGCCTGTGCGCAGTGAGACAATACTTTTGCGGCTGGAAATGTGTAGAAAAATGTTTCGGAAGCTAATACCAACAGTATTTGTAAATAATAGGCTGTTGGTAAAAATAAATAATATATAAATAAGGAAGTAAAAAAAAATCACTTTTCATTGTTTAATTAAATTTTCATGGAAATGCGATTAGGATTTTATTTGCTTTAAAAAAAACTTGAATTTTATGACTCATTTCCTTAACTGCTTGCCAAGAAGTATATTTAGATAATAAAAGACGTTCTTGCACTAAAATTTGTTTAGAGAGAAAATCTTAGCTCCTAAATATAGGCAAATTTTTTTTTGTAAAATATCGTTGGTGTTGAAGAAATTCAGGAAGAAAAGTCTATATTGAATTTTTTCCAAACTTTAAGCTCTTTAAGACTATATGAAGAACGTATTAGAATTTACATATGAGCGATGTCTTCTTCTGGTTGCTTTTTCGCTCATGAGTAGTACAGTATCACAGGCAAACATTTTGTACGAACATTTTTGAACTCAGCACAAATCAAAAGGGTAGTGTACGGTTGCCCAATTGAGAGTTTTTCCCGACTATTGCAGAAAATTTTCAAAAATAAAAACCAATTCACCACTTTGGATTTTTTTTATTTTATAGGATTGAATATCATTGGACTAAACTAGCACAAGCGTAGATTTACTTTCTTCTACCATACAAATTCCAGCTTTGCTGTCTTTGAATTGACTAAAAGGAAATGAGAAAATTATATTTGCGAGTGTGATTAGATGGAGCATAGCGACTTTATCAATCATTTTTCATCTTATCAATATCATCGCCAACGGTATCAGACCCAACAAAGTTTCAGTAACAGTCGGCGATCTTCCGCATATTCAACCACTTTATTCCTTGCTGAATCGCCCTTAACGGAAGAAAATAGCTTCCAAGTATTGGTCAAATGGATGGTTTGGCAGCTACGTCACTATCCGGCAAACAATTACATGAAGTTTTGAGACCACTGTAGTTCGGACCTCTTGACAGTTTCCGGCGACTGCTTTAAATTGTAGCGCTCGTTTCTCAAAGGGTTTCTACTTGGTCACAACATCTTTCGTAAAGCCATTGAGCTTTTAAACTTCTTTACGACGGCAAGATCTAAACAATCAATCGAATTGATAATAAGAGATATTTTACAGTTCAAAAAGTTTCTTTAAAATATTAGTGCGGAGGGTACATGGACTAGGAATGACTGAAATATTTCCAGTGTCGAACAATAATCAATATTTTGGTGGTTGTGAGACTTTCTATATCATGAATATTTGGCGAAAGTCTCTCAGAAATAAAAATCAGATAAAAACGGACTTTTCTGAAATGAACCAAAGAAAGCGCGGTGAATTCAAGAATCCCTTTTCATTCATGAACTAGATTATATATCTATAGAAGATTGCTTCAAATACATTATTGTTATTGTTGTAATCGTGAGTGAGTGTTAACACTAAGTTTCGTAACAATATCACAAATGTCAGAATATTTCTGAATTTTCTAAATGGAGATTTTAATTAATATTCTCACGTATTTGAAAAACCAAATATTTCTCCAGCATATAAACTACTTCATACTAAACTCAATTGTATGAACAAACATTCTTAAAATCCTTAAACTCACAAATCAAAAAACAGTTTACCATGTATTATATTTTGTTCGGAATTTACAATAAAATAAACAACAACTTTTAATTAAATTCATGGCACAGCCATAACCGCCACAATAACTCTTTTTAAAAAAAATTAAAAATGAATTTTAAAAAAATACCGCTGCAAATTCTCATGCACAGCAATTAAAAAAAAAAAAAAATGCAGATATATGAAAAAATTAAAATACTATAAACTCGCACTCAACATCGGTCAAGTATTTATGAGTATTTTGCGAAATTAAATGGACGATAGTGGCCGTCGAACATAAAAATTTCAATAGCCTAACCGACAATGGACAAATCGCCAAAAAAAAAACAGCACAAAAGAAAACAGACCAATTTTGTATTTGTATTTGTTTAAACAATGAAATTGGGGGTTTATTGAAACAAGTTGAAAAAACAAACAAGAATAAAAAAAAATCAAAATAGTTATAAAAATGAATAATCCATCAATAAAAACGAATAGTTAACCGCACAAACATTTGCACTAACAAGAGTATATGTATTTATGTATCCATCCACGTAAGTAAACATACATACGCCACGACGCCTGTTGGTATGCAACGATATTTATTTGTTTCGCATGATCAAATATGTGTTTGGTATACGCATATGTACAATACATATGTGCTGCAGCAACGCATGTGCTTATGTACACATTTATGTAGCTAAATCAAATATAAAAATACCGTAGCAAAAAAATTCCGCTTATTTATTGAGAGGCAATAGCGCGTTAATACTGCGCCGAAATATATGTACGTATTTTATTTATAGCCAGCGCAATATTCGGCATTAGAAGGATTTAATTAAAAATGTGGTAAATGGAATTATGCGGTGCAAAGCCTCAAACAAAAAAAAAGTGCGACTAAATGTGTAAAAAAAAAAATAATAATATGAAACCTATACAGAGATATTTATTTTGTTGCACTATGAAATAATTAAGACCGCTTAAAGCAATGCCATATATAAATAGTTTATTTTAATAGAAATGTATTCGTACATATTTTTATAGTGAAGAAGGCAATAAAATTTTGCTATAAGTCCTAAACTTGAGGAGTTAGAATATTTGCATTACTTTCTCTTATAAATAAACAAATGTATCTTAGCGAGGCAGAGCGAGTGACGTCATAATATGAAATTTAATACTATGATAAAAGATAATATCAAACTGGAGATGATGCCCACATGTCCTTCATTGTAAAATTATTTAGTAGGAAATGTGAGTAAGAGAAATAAGAGAAAGCATCACATAAAGAGAATTAGTTTAGTTAATATTGTTGTCGAGAAAACCATCCGCATATGCGACTAACGGCTTAAGGATGGTTTAAAACATCGAAGAATCCAAAATAATGAAAAAAGGCTCGTTGTTGGGAAGAGGTGCAAATTTGGCGGAAAATAAAAAAGGGTGTGCCATTTTTATGTCGATATCTCGCTGAAATGGAATAATTTGATTCGCGGTGTGATTTGATATAATGAAAATTGTTCCATTGGTATTAATTACAATTGACTGTCTCATTTTGTTTGAAAAAATATGGTCAAATGATGTGTGTTTTTGTGCCTTAAAGACCGGCCTGGACACCAGCTTTTTGCTCATGCAATCGCATGAAATTAATGGATTTGTATAAAAAAAATATACACAAACAACTTCAGGAGAGCTTAGTAAGCAAATCTTAATATTTTTCACTAACATAATTTCAATATTTTCATTTATTAAACTCTTTCTAATGTGGCAAAATTTTTATTCTTCTTCTTTTTTGGTTTTATGTTACGTTTTTAGGTTACGTATTAAATTTTTCTTCAGATGCGAATATATAACTTCAAAACTTCATACGAAGAGTTTATACGGTGATAATAAAGAAATTTCTCACATTAAAGTAAAATGAGTTTTCAAAAATTATGCAATGCCTTCTATTTATGCGCAAAATTTCAAAAAAAAAATAAAATTAATTTGAAAACTGTAATTTGAGAAAACCATTGACTTACCTTAACAAACTATCGTTCAGCAGCATTAATGTATGTAGTTTATGCAGTTTGGGTGTGCCTGATCACAATATTTATTTAAGAAATCTTTAATACTTTGAACACCTGCCAGAAAGAAGCAAAGCAAATAAATTAAATTTAAATTTATTAAATTAAAAATTTAAACACACGCTTACATATTAACATATATTATTCACAAGAAAAATTGCAGAAAAAAAATATCTGAGTGCACTCAAACAAGCAGTGTACTTAAAATGTCACTCATACGCCCTGCCCAATAATATTTATGCTCTCGTTATTGTGAGTGCAAGTATGCGCTTATGTTATTATCTGACATAGCAGAGCATGCCCAACCACTTGTTATGCCTTTAACCTCCATAAACATGAATATAACGCCTTCTCATCGAAGTACTTAACTTTTCGAAGCCACATCAACATACAAACACACACACATATATACACATACACATGAGCGCGGCGCAATGAAGAAGTGCTTCAAAAGGAGAAACGAAATTTCATATTACGCTGGCATGCAGTTCGTTGTATGTATGTATGTATGTAAGCTTTGCTACCAAATTGAATGCAGTTGCACCAGCAGCGTTGGTGGACGTGCCCATTTTGCACTAAATGTGCTTACTTATTTGGAAAATGATCATTTAGCGTGATTACGAACACAAAATGTCTGTTCACCACACCGAAATTGCAAGTCAAAGGTTTTCGATGCAAATTTTCCGCATAACCGAAGTGAAATTATTTTAAGAAAATGGGAACAAAATGCATAATAAATGCAAATAAGTAATATCACTATGTGTGTGAATATTTTTAAGTTAATTTTACTAGCTTATGCATAATATACCGACTTTTGAAACAAAATAATTGATGGAATATAATCGAACAAAAACTACTACTTTCAAAGTATTTTTGTCAAGTCTTCTAAATTAGAAGAGAAGATGCCGTTTTAAAATCCTCCCCTATATTTCTGTGTGAAAATTATTAGTGAAAAAGTGGAAAGCGGAAATTAAGTGGAGTGTAAATTCAATGTAGGTGTAATAGGAAGAAAATTGTATCTAAACGTGTCTAAATAAAAATCGATGTAGGAGGATCAGGGCGAGTTAATTAATACATTTAGGACTCAAGCAGAATTCCAATAATGAAATGGTTATATAAACAGAAATACTTACGCCTTTGAATTTTTATAAGGCAACAATTGTATAGCTTTCCAGTCTACTACCCAAGGCTAGCATTCACTACTATATCAGTATTTTGCATTGCGTATAGCTACTGATCTCTGATCTCTGATCTGAAAACTCAGTAACTATCCCTAAGTTTACATTTTATAGAAGCAAAGTAATAGTTTAAGTAAATGTGTGCTAGAATGTGTAAAACAAAATTAAAAAACATCACTGCCTGATTTTAACACTTCTGGATACTATAACAAGGGCGACTCAGCTACTCAGTTGCCTATAATCAGTAGTCAATTGTCATGCGTACTGCAAATGGCTACTATACTTGTTCTACTTGCCATATGTGAAAGGAGTGTTCATTTATGTAGGATTAACTTCTCTAATCTACGAAAAGGTGTCAGTGGACAAGTTTTCTGCTGCAGATAACTAAATCGAAATCCCAACTCCCAAATCCCAAATCTGATGCTATAATATAATATAAGTGATTCATTAATCGAATTTTTGAAAGATAAACAAGACTTCCAAATGGACGAACTGAAACATTTAAATACAACGCGCTATGAGATCTCAACTCCTGCATCCCCACAGACTCTTTAAGCCCATTCTACCTTGAAACGTCTATAAAATGCCTCATCGTACTGCAGGAAATTTCATCATATTTAGATCATTGCCGCTAACAACTCTGCTGGGTGCTGACCGAGCTCCGCAAATGTATGTTCCCCGAACACAAATGGATTTTGATGAGCAGCATAGTAAACAAATTAAGATTAAAATTGACGTTTGGATAAAATATTATATAGGAAAGAACAGGAATGGCACTTTGCTGATATAACTGGGTTTTAAAAACAACATTATAAGAATGGGCTTGGGTCTGTGAGCACGTGACATATTTTTGTAAAAAACTTTTCACAAATAAACTAACTCATAACTATAAATGTTGACCTAGACAGGTTTTGCCAGAATCGACCTGAAAAACCAATGCTTGAAAAGTGAATTAAAAGGAGGAACAAAAATGTATGCTTAGACTTTAGGCCGAATCGAACTATACTACTTCATTTACTTTCCAATAGCACTAAGTACCATATAAAATGTTTCCTCTTCCATTTTAGAAGGAACGGCTTTGACTTTATTGCACATTCTTATAACTCATTAGTAAAACATTTTAGAGAGCCAACACCCTTAGCTTTCTTTACTCATATAAATTTAATGAGCGTCCAGGGCTGCATTAACGATTTCCCGTTACTACTCAAAAGCGAAAACATTTATGATTTGTATTCATTTTCACCCCAACTTTTCAACGCTTTTGGTGAACTCGCAACAATCAATGCAAAAAACAAAAAAAAAAAAAAAAAAAAAAAAATTAAAAAAAAAACCGAAAAAAGGGATTTTTATGAGTTTTACGGCATTGCCACATAAATGCTTCCTTTGCGCGTTTGCGCTAACAACACATAACATAGCACGGCGTGAGAGCACATCACGGCACTTCACCTTATGCTCCTTGTTGGCGGTTGGCTGCTCATACATATACGCGGGCGGAAGTTCAAATTGTAGCGCCGGTTTTATATGCGAACGCATCGTTGCTGCCAAGAAAGCCATGAAAAAATGTAATCGCGCACTAAAACGGCGATGGCGGAGCGCAAGTGCATAAGCGGCAATGTGAAAAATTTATGTGAATGCTGCTGCAATAAAGGTAGGCTTTATAGCGACTTGCGCACTTAAGGCTGGCGATTTGGTGTTTTTGTAGCACGTGCGCAACAGCAACATGCGCTGGCGTAAAAATTTTATACTTGATAAATTTCTGATTTACAACTGGTTGCACGTGAATAATTCATTTGGTGGAAATGAAATAGAGTTTTTGGCGACCATAAAGTTTGTTGTTGTTGTAGAACAAATAACGCTTATTTCATGGAATGCGACAAAATAAAATTGAGTTGAAATGAAGAATTAACTGGAGTGACACGGCAGTTGTTATTTGTTGGTGATAATTTTTTGTTGTTTTTGCAAAAATGTTCCGAACTTGAATGTCTGTCCAACTAAAAATTTTAATAATTTTGGTAAGACCTAACTGAATCTAGAAAAGAAATAGATGGATAACTGAACTGAAGAAGCAAAAAGAAATTTGAGGTTATGATATTTACATAACCTATAAATTTTCGACGCCATGAAACACACGCAAAATAACTGTTATTAATCCATAATTATAACATAAAGTGTTTCTCATTAGTTAACAAACTCCAAAGAATTTTCTATAAACTCCTCAGACTACTTATAATCTCAAAAACAAACAATCAAAACCTTAGACTACGCAACTTTTACTCTACAGCAGTAGATAAAACCTCAACTCTTGAAACTCTAAACTCTAAAAAGTTAATCAAAGCAATCAACTGTACAAACTGACAAGTGGAAATTTTTACACCTCACGCATCAACACAAAAGTTCGGCAGCAATTAGCATAGTAATCATGCAAAAATCCCCCAGTTGTTGCATCTTAGAGATTAAGATATTTTGGTTTTGCTTATCAACCACTTCCAGACATCGAGATGGGGTTGCACAAAGTCTACAAAACTCACACTTTTCGACACTAAATTCAGAAGGATTTGCAACAGGCAAAGCACAACACTGCTATGAAAGTTTCCCCTAGTTCTCAAAAGTGAAATACAGTGCATATTTAATTCGCACGAGTGTACATATAGAAAGAAAAAACTTGCAGTCTATTTGACAGACAAATTGTTGTAGCTGCAAATTATACTCTTACTCTCTCTCACTCTACAAAAAGTTAAAAAGCATCGGTCCAAGCAGCAAGTGTCGACAAAATGCATGCAATGCATAGTAACATCGGTGTTTGAGATAGCTAAGACTCTGCGCATCTGAAATGAATGATGGACAATCGCCCTTTATGGAATATTTGCATACGTGAAAGTGTGAATAACCATATTTCAAGCATTGCTACTCGTTTGAGTTAAACTCTACCAAAGAAGGGTAATATTTTTCGTTCGACAAGGTTTTCAATTTCGAGATAAATTTTTGGTATCGATTGGGCATCGAATGGTATCGATTATACATAGTGGCGAAAAAAAATTGACAGTTAAAACTATTGAGAGTAGTTCGTCTTTTATTGGAGTATTCGGCACCGGAGAAAAAGAGAGCGGCACAGAAAAGGTGATTCCGCAGATCGTTGAGTGTATGCCTACCGTCATATGTATGCCACCGTAGGACTCCTCGGAAAATATTTTACTCCAATTTCCACACTAAAACTTTTCTAAATTTTATGCATAAAAAACTCGAGAAATATCTTTCCATATTACCGTAAATATATAACAGATCAAAAATGGAGCACATTTAGAAAAAAAAAACTTACTTCTTTGACGAAATTTTTGTTTTAAAATGTTCATCACTTGAAAAGGAAACGATTGCAATTTCGGCACTTTAAAGACTCCCCATCTAAATTATTTTTTGAATGTTTTAGTTTGTAGTTTGGTTAAAATAAGGGACTCTTAAGCAAGTTAGTTTCTTTGTAAAGTGGTTTATAATTATTTCCACCATAAATGGTGGATAGCTGAAATATTCGAAAAACAAGCTCATTGATGCGCCATCTTTATTTTCTTCTTTATAATTTTGCATATTAAAAAGAAAATTGCTTAAAGTTCGAAAACTATTACAAATTATATTCGAATCAAATTTAAAGTTGTGTACTGATACCACTAGTACTACAGCTGGCGTTAACAGCTACACCGCAACATGTTGCGGTGAATTTCATTGAAATCACCACAATCATTTTTGGCATATGCGCACGAAAAGGCAATAACATTTAAGATATTTTCACGCTCGCCCGCTTAGAGTATTGTAGCATTATTGCACATACACACATACAAGCAACAACAAATTGTCGAATTTCATGTAAGCAAAAGTGAATGGAGGTCAATTTATTTGCCACAGTTCAGCAAAAGTTGGCGCGACGCCAGCTGATGGGACTCGTACAAAATTTCGACTTTGTTTGGTGACAGCGGACGCTAGGGCTTGTCAACAACAATCATTCCACTAGTTTCTATAACCATTTTCTGAAAATTTATATACCGTTATTTACTTGTTGCCCACATGCCCTTGACAATGAAATTGAATTTCATACGTAATAAATAACAGTAGTGAATATGTAGGTATGTAAATAATCTTCATCCCTTCTTCTTCTTTTCTTTGCAGGTATGTATTGGTGAAATTTCGGTGAGCCATTCCCTATATGTATATTTGTCTTTTATACACGTTGAGTTGGTACAAATAATTTATTATGTGGAAATGGAGCATATATTTTCGATATATTTCCATGATTTCACAATTTTGTCACAGCAAGATGACAAGTGGATGGAGAATTTTCACTACCGGTGTGTTGAAGTCGGTGTGTTGAGTTTAGCAAGGCTTTGCCATACAAAATACATATGTATATATTACATATTATATATATTTATAACCAAAAAAGACCATTATATCGATAACACCAGCCGCTTTAGTAGCAGTCATAGTAAAACGGTAAAATGAATACCTTCACTCCAAATTGTCATACATATCTATATATAATATAAATATTTATATGCAAATGTGGCAATTGCTATTCAAAATTAATGAGCTGACAATGAAATATACGACTTTTAATACAATTTATCAACTTATGCTCAATTATTACAAAAGCAAAACATTAATAAAAACTAAATACTCAAAGGCATTAATCAAGTATATATACATATATATATATTATATATATTATATCACATATACACATATCTACAAAGTATTCAAAGAACTATTTTTATTATATTTACGTATGCTATGCTCACGTTTTGGCCTCAAGCCAAATTAGCTGTTTAAAAATACATAAGTACATACATACATACATACTGGTTATTGTTGCTAAGCGAAAGTAAAAGAGTTTAAGGTTGGCATTTTTGTATTTTTTAACTTTAAGCAGACGCGGGAAAAATAAGCATTTTTGTGCTTTTAAACGCACATGCTTTTTTATAGAAGTGCGAAAGTAAAATTTATTTTAGACTGCACTGCAGCATTTTCGAATGAACTTGAACAAATCGTATTGACTTAAATTGCTTAAAATATATGTATGTTCGAAAAATATATACGAACTGACCAATCAATTCATTGTTTCTCAATTGAAGAGCAGTTTGCCAATCTGTAAAATACAGTTGAAGACAAATATTTCTTTAAAAATTACAGAGCAGCCGATTCTTTTTATTAATATCTCTTTTTCCAAAATTTTTTGCCATTTCGATCAAGTACACCCTGAAGACCGAACTTTATTCTTTCTTCCGAGTAACTTTTTTCCAAATGCAATTTCCAACATTGGTTCTAAAATTAGTCAGGTCACAAATTTAAAAATTTTCTGCCAATAAAAATATTATATATCAAGCCAATATTGTTAGTATCAACAGATGGCGCCATACACGCGTGTTTGTTCAGAAAACAATAAACCTATTAAATAACAGCACTTTTTGCATAATAAATTTTTAACATTCCAAGCTGGTTTCAGCATGATCACAAACCAGTTTTAATATTTCCTACAGATGGCGCTAGAATTTTTGCAGCCTTCAAGAAATTCAAACTTGTTAAAAGCCTTTTTCCATACAAAATTTATTTTAAGTAAAGTATTGGGTCAGATATCGTTTAGTAATAGAAAGAAAACTTTTGAATATAGGAATATAAATAGATTTAAATGTAAATACCGAAGAATAGAATAGATCCAACGAGATTGGTACTTATTCAAAACAGAATTTAAAAGCGAAATGAAGAAAAAAAAAGAAGACTTAAATTATAGTTGTTCATTATAGGAATGCCGTCTATTTTCAACAAACATTTTTTCACATTCATCACTGCTCTAATTTTACAAAAACTTTAAGCAGAGTTGCCACACTTAAATTTCGTAAACGATAATAAACGAAACGTTCATAAACTTCAATCAAAGCTCAGTGGTTTACACAAATTCTGCTCACATAAGAATTTCAGACATATTTATATATTTGTTTTATAAAAAAGGCAATTAAAATAAAAAAGTATTATTAAAGATTGTAAGGTTATTCAGCTACATATTAAGTAGCGCTAGTTATAAACAAATTAATGATTTCTTAAAGAGTTATAAAGCTTGGAGTTACCTTCATCAATCAAGCAATGAAAAAATATATTCAACACTGAATGATGAATTTGAAATTATGATGAAAAGATAAACTTGCCTTTTTGAAAAATTAGAACTTGTTGACATTTTGTAAGCAAGACTGCTTACTCTTAGTGATGGGAATATTTGATAAACTCTTCTGATTTTTATGATTTTCTTTTGGAAAAATTTCAAATGCGAGAAACTCTAAATTTTCAGCATTAATGACCGGAAATACTGAACAAACTTAACCTCAAAAGGCATCTCCTTTAAACATGAAAGCTCTCTACCTTTTCTTCTTTCATTAATACAGAAGTGCTTTAACATATTTAAATATCCGGCTACATGAAATGCCGCATTTACGACAAGTAATTGTTGGCATTTTCTTCTTGGTTAGCGAAAAATTGTCCAAGAGCCATTATGAGATTACTAGTAAAGGTCAACAACAAGCACTTTACTGTGAAAGGGAAACTTAACAAAACAAAAAACAAAAAAAAAAACAAAAAAAAAAAACAAAACAAAAAACAAAAAAAAAAAAAAAAAAAAAAACAAAAAAAAAACAAAAAATTAACAAAAAAAAAAAAAAACAAAACGTGAACGGACAGAAGATTGGAAAAGCGCAAGCCAGCACAAAGCGACAAGAGATATTTCGCAAAATGCCAAAATCTTGTAAATGTTAATTCAATTTGCCCGTCTTATGCAGAAAGTAAAAAAGTTTGCACGGAAATTTGAGAGACTTCTTAGATAAGCGAATAATACCACTGGAAAAAATTAAACGAAATGGAATGAGAAGCAGACCGGAAATTATCTGTGTGATGTAAAATGGCATATTGCATAATTCATAGTTCACTTTTGTGCGATTTTATTTTTATGCAACTTTTTGTGGCATCTCATACAAAGTGCCGCTCAAATGGCAACTCAACATGGCAATACCGCGTAGCGGTTAGTTGCCCATCCGTTGGGAAATTAAGAGCGTGTCATAGAATAAAATAAATAAGTGACTTAAAAAATATGCAGAAGGCTTTTAGAAACAGCAATAACAACAGTAAGCAAAATATGCCGTATGCTAAAATGTCAAAGTGAATGACACAAAAGCGCCAAAATGACAGAAGTTCAGAGAAACGTGGTGGGAAGATGATTATTAAAATATGTTTAAAAAAAAATTAACAACTTGTATATAACATATATATGTATATAAATATAGATGTATATACAAGTGTATATATGGTAAATCGTTGAAAGTGGAAAATATAGAAATGCAATATACTTTAAATAGCGCGCTAGTCCGCGCTTGTAAAAGCATCATTTACAGCTACTTCCGTCCTGTGCGCGTAATATTACAGCACAACTTGCATTTCCAGCTGGCTAAGCAGACACAACCGCAACAGCAGTTCCTTGCCAACGGCAATAGCGCTGAAGGTGAGCGATGAAATGTTGTGTGCAAGCCACATACAACCTGGTTGTCTTTGTAACAACATCATCATCAACGCCAACATTATTATCAACTTCCACTATGGCCGCTCACGCACCAGTAAGCTGCTGGCTGGCTAACTCATTATCTGTCTGTTGGTTGGCTGACTACTACTCGCTACCTTTACTGACATCGTCATTAATTAAAAAGTCCACATTGTAAATTAAAATTTACAATCGCACCACTTTGCGCTGTTTTCCTTCCTTGTTCTTCCTGTCAGCTGTGGCGCGCTTTTGCCTGTTGCGGCTTTTGTGATACTTTTTATAATTTATTTCACTACTTTTCCCTACTCAGCTATTAAGTATGAGCGCTCTTAATGATTTTTTTCTCCAACCTTTGGTTAATGCACGGCTTATTGATTGTTTTCCCTCGTTTACACTCTTGTTTTTTGTCTTCGTTTGCTTTTGCTTTTGCTTTTGCTTTTTCACCATCAAAGAGTCATATATGCGTGCAGGCAGAAAAATTAACAAAAGTACACATTTTTTCGCTCTTCATTTATCTACACTTCTTCCTCTGCTCTTCTCTAGGCAATTTCTGCAGTCTGAGTTACTTAACTGCAGGTAGCAGAGGCAAAAGTAGCTGCGTCGAGTGTTTATAAAGTAAAAGGTAGTTTTTGCTGGGTTGTATTTGATCACAGTTATGAAAAAGAAAATACTATTACTTGGGTTACTGTTCATTGTAGCGGGTTGATGAATTTCTTTACCGCTGGCCAGGTGACCAGCTGGCCAGGTGTCGGTTAATTCAGAACACAAATTGCACCAGTGGCGAAATCTCAAGTTATTCTGGTCTCTAGAAACAGAAATATGTCCGATTTCACTGTAAAGGCGTTAGGCCAGTCTCGAGCCCTAAAAAAGACCTAGCTTTCACAATTTATACAGGAAGCAAGAAGGACTAACCTTTTTATGACCCTGCAGTGTACTTTAAGACAAAAAAAAATTAATTTTTTGAAAGTCCTAGACTGGCTTAACCCCTTAAACAACTCTCACCTTTCAAAGAAGAAAAAACTGCTGCTAACAGACTGTAATCAATTTTAATTAGCAAAAACCACTAAAATAGCTCTAGTATACTATCAAAATAATAATAAAAAAATTCCAGTTTAAACACATAATAACAAAATCAACGTTTTTTCCATTGAAGACTCACTCCGTTTCCAGTAGTCAAATTTAGAGCTCACAAATAAAATTTTATTTCTAAAGTCATTTAATGACTTGGTTTAATGATTTCTTTTATTTGTTTACGAGCAGCAGTTTATTAACGTGTAACAATAGAGAAGATAAAAATAATGCAAAAAGTTACGTATACGCCGCGTGGCACGCACATTGAATGAATCGAACATGAACTCAACAAGCTTTTGTTCGTTGTAAATGTATTGCATGTGTGATATTGTATGTATTTAGTGTGTGTATATGATATAGTGTGGGTATTTTTCAAGAATACTTGCAGATTTTCAATTGCAAGCAACACTTGAACACAATATCAAGCGGTATTAACCTACATATACCTATCTAGGTACATAGGTGTGTATTATTATTAGACATATATATGCGAGCAGATACATATGTAACTAGATGCATGCTATATTATAAACATATTTGGAAATTATGTGGCAAGCAGGAAAATCCAGTTGTGAAGAAAAATTAATAGGTACGGCGGATAAAGCTTTTGAGTCAAATTTTCTAATAGTTATTGGTTCTAGTAGTATTGTAGTAGTATTATTTCTAATTATTTTAGTTAATTTTAAAAATTCAAATAATTTAGGTATGAGTAACTGAATAGTTTTTCTAGCATATAATAATATGTAGCACTAATAAATATCATTTTCAACTAAATAAATACATGCAGGATATACGCGAGAGTAAATTGTATGTAAGCACCTTCGAATGGATTTGTAAATACAATTTTGCCTTTAACAGCAAAGAAAAATTTCATTTATTTACACATATCTACAAAGATGAGCTTATAAACATACACATGTATGAAACACACTATTGTCATTTGTAGTGCAACAACACCGGCAGTTCACACACACACATATATACATATATACATAATATATATATATATGTCAAGCGACGCAGCAGACATCATGACAGCATACGAGTGACATCAAAAATAGAGATCAAGTGGCTGCAGGAACAACAGCATTGCCAACAAACAACTTGAGGAGCATGCAATAATACATATGTATGTGTGTGTATATATATATGTGTACACATTAGATATCAAGCGCACTTAGCCACTGGGAACCGAATATAACTTAGGATAGAAAATGGAGCTTAAAATGTGAAGCATTTATTGTGGCTCTTTGTTGTTTGTTGTTATTGCAGCAGCTACTGCTACAGCTGATGTGAAGCAAGTAGCTTTGGAAACGCAATAATGCCATGAAATGAATTACACGAAAAGTAGCTTAGCCAAATGGCAACACCGTATTGTTGCCGTTTGGCCTATACGTATATGAGTCACCCGGTAAAAGTAGATGTTAGACGGTGACATGGTGTTTCAAGTTGAGCGTAGTTTTGAAATTATGAACGGAAGCATTCACTAAAGAGCTATCATATAATAAAAGATCAGAGAATCAGGTTATTAACTAGTAATTACGAGATGCTCTATGTCCAAAACAGAAAAATATTTCGTTTAATTTATTATTTTTAATTTCCTTTTTTCAAACGCGTCAAAACATATTGCTTGGCAACTCTAAAACCCTATATGAACTTTCAACTAACCAATGTAGGATGGTAACAGATAAATTATCAAGTCGAGCAATTATAATAATTAAGCAAAAGTTTAAAGGTATGGTTGTTACGAAAATGACAAAATCTATGAATACCAATCTAGATACCGAACATTCTTTTAAGATTTAGTCTTCCATTATTTTTCTCTTTTTGAACATAAGTGATATTGAAGGTACATATTTATGATAATAAGTAAAAATGGCATAAGTTGACTTAATCATATTTAAGTATTTCGGCCCACGCTAAATCTTTTGGCATAAGTTTATGACTATTTTAACGTAATTTGAATCTTCTATTTCCAGTTTATTGTTTGAGATAAGACTCAAAGTCGAATCTTGAATAACTTGTTGATAATAACGCAAAATGTCAAAATTAACATAAGTCGACCATGTTATTTTACAAATTACTACAAATATATAAATTAATATAAATGTATTTTATAAATTATTACTAATGATTTCCTGCATGATAATCTCCCATATTAAAAAAATTAATATCAAAATGTTTTCATGTACAAAAAAACAAACAGCTTTTAATACTACCTGTCAACCCGAAAGCACATAAAATTGACATTTTTTGAAAGAACACCAAGAACACTAATAGGAATAGTACAGGGTAACACATATATTTAATTACTCAAATAATGATAAATAAATTGTGTAATTTTCTTTTTTCGACTCAAATTTTTTTGACTCTCCGTCATTACTCAGCAGACTGCCAATTGCTGACAGTAAAAAATAAATAAAACATTATACAAAATCATACACTTAGGCTTTAATGTGAACCGACCGACTTAGGAAGAAAATTTCAAATTATTCATCAGCAATTCCGTCATTACACTTAATGAAAAAGTTTTGTGGAAAAAATTGCGAACTTATAGCCCTTTAATGCCGTCTTTCTTTAGTCTATCGCTCAAAAAAGTCTCAAGTCTTTATACGAATTATGTGAAACACCCTTTAAAAGCTGCGGGCACATATGTATTTATAAATCCACACATATTTGCCCAAGTGATGAGCACTTCTGCACCAAACAAATGCAGGGCAAGTCATCAAAGTCAGAGCCAGTCACTGAGTGAACGAATTGAAAATATCACAAGTCAAGCAAAATTAAATAAAGACATTCGTTGCAGCAGGAAATCCCCGAGCAATCTTAGCTTTTGTTAAAACATATGGGTAAAAGGAGCACCATTAAAGAATACATGACTTTATTTCTTTACTTTTACTGTGACATTTACACCTTACTGAGATATTCCTTTTTATTTTAAACACAATAAGCTGCTCTCTCTGGCCACATTAAACCACAAGTTTTTCAAATGCCTTACAAAAGTAGATTTCAGTCACATCCAACACAGATTCGTTAGAAGTTGCTTGTGCAAACCGAGTATTCGCCAAGCGCTTGACGCATATGGGTAGTCACAATGCTAGCGGCAACAGTAGAACCATTTAAAATGACAGGATACGCTTTAACGCTTGCGAAAGGAAATAAAGACGAAGCCACAAGTGACTGAAATGGTTAATCAGCTTTAGAGTAATGAAATTTTCAAGTGGCATTCGCACTCGCAATTCTCTGCTAACTATTGTTTTATGCTTTGGCGCCTTCATTTTAGCGTGTTGCGTTAAACGCTGTAATGACATTAACGCCCGCTTACATCCACTCTTAGTGATGTAACTGCCGTTTACATAGAAAGTTACGCATATACAGTGCAGATGGCCTTATATGTAAGTATGTAAATACTAAAGACAGTCGACAAACGGAAAACACAACCCCATTTGAAATCAATGTATTTAAGACAAGTTCTTGTTGCGCTATAAACTCGAGTTTAACGGCGTGTGCCTACGAACAGATGGCATTTGTTCTTAGTAATTTGAAGTCAATATATTTACAGTAAGTTTGTGAGTAGGTTGTGTATTTATGAACCGGCATCATCTGTTCTAATGAATAATACAATTTCATTTGAAGTGTCTTTATGTTGCGCTAAAAATAAACTCGAGTTTACTCATGCTTATGAATAAGTAGCATCCTCAGAAAATTGTGAGTTTTACATAAGATGATGTTTAAGATAAGTATAAAATGATCCTTTAAAATTGTACATATTTTGAATGACCGAATTTCAACCTAAATTGGGCTTGCAATTCCATAAACACTAAAAAAGTGGTGTTTAGGCTGAGTTAAAGTAATACTCATTGAACTACAAATCAAAATGTGCAAAGATAGAGTTTAGCTCATATATACACATAATATAAAGATAGAAACGTTAATGAGGCAGACAGACAAATTCTATTACGCGAAATATAACTATGTATATTTGATTGCTTTTCTTAGCCTTGAGGATTGGATTGGATAATTTGTAATGAGGACTGAGTTCGCCTAGCTTGGGCTCTTTGGAGTATCAGTAACCAGGTTGGCAAGGTCCTTGGGGTTCAGAAAATTACCTATGTTAGCCTTGATCAGCTGATATTTGAGTTTTGAGCAGAAGACTGCAATCGAATCTACTTTCAAAAATATATAGACACTGGGGAAATATACGGCTGCTAATAAGTGATCCTCCTAAAAGTCATCAAGCATTGCTTGAAAACCTCTATGGCAGCAAAAAATGGGATAATCGAATATAAAGCCTTGTCGTTTATGAAAATGTTTGTTTGAATTTAATTGAATTTAAGTCATTTCTTATTCTGACATCAGCGAAGATTTATATCGCATTTACGACGGAATGTTTATCGAATGTAAATGAGAGAACCTTTGGAGAGAATTTCCATCGCACAAATATAACCGGACTACATCGTTTTCGGTCCAAACGGCACGATAGTGATAAAATACAGAGTTTATGTCACTTACAAGTAAGATACATGTATGAATTATAAGTAGTATAATCAACGAGCAATTTGGCTTGCTGCATAAGAATCGCAACAAGCCAATCGCAATGCAACAAGCCAAATTACAGCAAATCAGCAGAAATGATCATGCAATGCATGTAATCAGGTTGCCAAAGGCAAACTCGAAAAACGCAGAAAAGTAGCAAAAAGCAAAAAGCAAATCGCAATAGAAACTTATGTTTCCGCAATACACCGTGATCACAGCGATTTCCGCTCAAAAGCATCATTGCGCTACATCTACTTATGTGTGTCTACTTGTGTGCCGTTATGCGTATGAGTGTGATGCAACTGCTATCATTTTAAAAACATTAACAACAAGAACAACAACAATTGCAGAACAGTAACTGCAGTGAGTGAAAGCCGCTGGCGAAACATTAGCGTAATGCTACGCAGGCAATCGGCTACAAATGCACACGCACACATGTGCAACCATGTGTGTGTGAGCTGCAGGAAGCTGCACTCGAGTGTGCCTGCAGCAGGTAAATGACGAAAACGAAACGAGCTGAAGAGATAAAGGAATAATGGCGGCACTTGAATGCTCTAAGCTGTTGGGAGAGTTGGAGAGCAACAAGGAAACTAGTCGTCAGGGATACAGGGAGACAGGGAGGCGCAGAGAGATTGCTAGGCAAGACGAATGTTGAATGTTGGCACGCCGTTGGAGGCGCAGAAGGACAAAATGCAATGCAACGGAATGCATTAGCACAGTTTGTGTTTTTTGTACACATTTTTCTACTATTTTCATGTATTGCGCTTTCCTTTTTGCTCCCCCTTACTCCACCGACGTGGCAAATGCAGTCACTCCTGCAGTTGTCGTAAATTTGTTACGCCACACTTGCCCGTCTTTGTTTATTTTCTTTGTCACTTCGCAGTGATGCACAACCTTTGCTGGAAAAGTCGTAAAATAAAAAGGAATGCGCAATAACAGCAGCGCCAAACATGCTAAGCGCTTAAGTATCCACAAAGCAAGTGGCGAAATGGCCAAATCGCCAGCTGGAAAATGTCGAGATCACAAAATGGTCACTTTAAAGTGCAAAAATTTCTACGACAGTTAGTCATACCGTTATACCGTTTCACCGTCATTCATTTGCAGGCGCATTGTTGTTGCTGCTTGTATTAACACATCGCGCTAACTAACAGTTAGCCAACACTCAGCGTCAAAGCTAGTGTCTGTCTGTACGTGTGCAACAGCAATGAGCACAATTGAATTGCATTGTTGTTGTTGCAATGCAGGCCTTTCTCATTTTGTGACATTACTGCGACAAAATCGTTTTGACTTTTCCAACCCTTGCCACCAGTAGTAATAATATTGCGTTAACAATTGTCTGGCGGGGAGAAAATCGAAAGTGGTTTTTGCAGTTAAAAAAGTGTTTTTTTTTTGATTTTTGCAGTTAAAAAAAGACATTAAATTTTATGGGATTTTCCTTTTGTCAAAATAATATTGTGGATAGTTTGATTGTGGATGTTTTTGAACACTTTGCTTTTATTAAATTATTGTAAATTTGGCTGTGCTCTCATCTGTTATACAGATACATGTAGTGTCAGCTTAGTTAACGGTGTCCAACATCGAATACCTGTAAAGTGTAGAGGTGCCTGCGGAATTGGTTTTACAAGACCCACTTTTATTTCTATAATACTTGGCTCGTACTTTAGTCACTTATGGGCTGAAGGATACATACATTAACAAAAAAAAAAAAAAAAAAAAAAAAAAAAAAAAAAAAAAAATAGGATTAGGTAATAATTAGTCCCAAACGAATCTCTTTAGTGTATAGTTGGTTACTAGAGACTTGATAACCATTTGTCTCCTTTTGTAGCCTCTCGGGAACAAGTGTGGTACGATATATGCATTATCACCTCAGATGTTCGGCTAGCTAGGCAGGAAAAATACTTAATTCCTAATTGAAGTCAAACTAGACAAGAAAGACTAGTTTACAACTAGATATTTTGGGCGGAAAAAGAACTAGTCCAAAAAATATATTTGTTCGACTACTTGTTATATTGTCGTTCACACTAGATTTCGGGTGGTTTTCAATTATTTAATTTTACTGCCGGGTTGTAACGGTTATTGTACACGCGAATTTTTAACATCTACAACTCGTGTTGCTAATTATGTGAGTAAAGTGAATGGCATAAATGGAACTGAAAGAATATGCCAAAAATATATTAATTTTAAGCACCGTTGTCGGTGGTGGTGAAACGGTGTTGCCAGTTTTGTAGAATAAAAAAAACTATAATTCACTGCTTACAAAGCAATTTTGTTTGTTTAGGGCACTTATATAAATTATCACTTCCTTGCCGATTTGAGTATTTGGAATTCAACCTAGAATGAGACACGATTATCAACGGAATAAAGTTAACAACTATAATATTATTAAATGGTATAAATAGCACTATGAAAATGTATAAATGTTTGTAACTAGTTTAATACTTATTATCACTTTATTAAATTTTTGGTTAACAGGGATCGTTCGTGAGAGGGATGACTGCCTCCGCTTGGCGGCGCTACAGTCGAGATTTTTTTTTAACATAAATCGTAAAGTTCCCTTTAGAAAGGAAACATAAAGTATTGCCACTTATTTCTGAAATAACTTTTTCGTAACTGAAAATATTTTTTGTAAATTTCCAATGACAATTCGATCCAAAAATTAATTTTAAGTGGCAACGCTGTCACTTTTCGACCTTCATGCGTCTTTACGTGTGAGAAGCGATTGAAAGAGGTTAGTTGCCTGGCGCTAAATACACAATTCTAGACAATTTAAACACTCATTTTTAAGTACCGTTTTACGTTTAAAGTTTTGCGCAGAAAATGTAAAAAAAAAAAAAGAAATAAAATAAAATAAATTAGGCAAACGAAAAGAAAGTGCAAAGTAACCGTGTCCCAACTGCCCGACTGGCAATTAAAAATTATATGCACATTAACAAGCGCTGAATAAGATGCCGACTGCCGGCCGCACCGCGCACGCTTTCCCCTCTGGGTCGAAGAAAATATGCGAGTCACAAATATGCAGTGAATTTATATGCAAATTATATAATTAATTATGCTAATTACTTTGCATTTGCGCGTCCACATAGCAGCAGAACTTGTAAGAGTGGCAAAAGTAACAGTTATAACAGTAGCAGCAGTAGCAGCAGTAGCAACAACAGCGACGACAGTAACTGGCTACATGTTGCTAGTAGCAACGCTGCGGTGCACCCAATCAACGTGTCGTGCGATGGTGGCATTTTGCGGCAGTTGCACAAACCGCACCAAAAACAAAAGCCACTCGTTAGGCAAACAACAAAAACAACAACACAATCAAAAATTACTTGCCATCAGGTGGCAAAAGCGGGATTGCCAACCACACACTTATAAGGTGTGGGGAAGAAGATTGTGCGGTGGGGGGTGGGGTGTTGCTGGCATTCAGTAGAGGGTTACGGTAAATTTGCTGCACTGCATTGCACACTACTTTGCTGCGATTCTAAATAAAACTCATTTATTTTAGTGCAATGCATTTGTGACCAACTTGTTGGCTCCTTGGTGCACATGCCATACAGCACACTTACACATACACATACACATACGCATATGCACCTTGTGCGCATGTGTGTGTGCGTGTATGAATTTGCATATGATCATCAAGGGCGTTAATAAATCATATTTAAGTAGCAGTTGTGGCAGAAGTGGGTTAATGCAAACAATTTACTGGCAAAACTTTGGAGAAAAATAACGGTACATACATACATAGATGCATCTGTGTATTATAGGTGTCACTAGCTTCTTAATGCATATAGTTAGTTGGGTGTGTGAATTAGTTGCTTATTTGGCAAATGGACTCGGTAAGAGTAGTGCTTAATTCAGGAAAAATTTAATGCGCTCAAAAGTATGCTACTCATAAATACATTAATTTTAGTAGTAATTAGCAATTTTGACTCTTTATATAAGTTTCATTTAATTTTCGAATTATAGTAAGAAATTTAAACGCAAGCGACTTAGCAAATGCATTGAAGTAATCAAGTTGTGTTCTCTAATCATTTCTATATATTTACTGGTCCCAAAATAAACTGTAAATTTAAAGCAGCGACCTCTGTCGAAAAACTTTTGGATTTTGTTGTTAACAATTTCGAAATCACGCTACTCAAAATGATAGGCACCATTATTAATGTCAATATTCACAGTTTTAGATTCAATGATTTAATTCATAGCGAGGTCTCTTATTCCGTCCCCACAACTAAAAGTGTAACTGAAATAATCACTACATTATTTAAGAACATAAACTTTAATTCTTTACTCGGAGCAAAGACATAAATGCAGTTGCATTTTGTTTAGATTGGAAGACTATATATTGGAGTGACTCTCCGTTGTTCATTTATTCAGATCATTCACGAGAGAAAAGCCAGGAATTGCGGCATGGTTTGGAATCTTAGTCGCATGAATCCCTTCACGAATAATCAGAAGTGAGCTGACAAAGTTGGTAGCAATATCTACTCCGAGGAGCTTTTCATTAAGCTTCCGAACTTCAGAAAGTACAGCGCCACTTTTGGGCAGAAGTTTGGAACATTTAAATGACAGACACAAATGGCAGACACACGTGAAATACTGTTCTGGTGATTAGAGTCAGTATATGACTTCGTTAAACTGTTTTCTACTTTTTCAGAAGTATTTAGGATTCAGATGAGCTTTTGAGTAACAGTTCTCTAAAAACTTGGAGATTTCGCAGATTTCTTATATTTCTTGTATACCTCTCCCAATCAGGTTG
Organism: Bactrocera minax; assembly: GCA_021498325.1. Taxonomy (NCBI): domain Eukaryota; kingdom Metazoa; phylum Arthropoda; class Insecta; order Diptera; family Tephritidae; genus Bactrocera; species Bactrocera minax. Next base: position 6,550,132 of record JAKEEE010000004.1, read on the forward strand.
ACTCTCAGCCACTTAGATAATCGCTGAACTAATACAAGATGCTTCTAAATTGCGATAGCTCTCTACAGCTAGGGGTGACGAAAACAACTCTAACCAAACCATGGTACCTAATTGAACAACATACATAGAATTATTCACAGATGCCTCATCAATGCATCCTAAATCGTTTGACTTTTTTTTTGGTATTCATAAGCACAAAGACTGTAGATCTTGATAATTACTTTCTGCGCTGAAGGAGGGCTCGGTTTTTTAAGCGCCTACAGAGCCCTAAGTACCGGTTATTGGAGAGTATTGTCCTATAACTGATTTCAAGGAGAACATTTATAAATTTTTATTTGATTTCTAATGACTCAAAATGGCAAGAAGCAAAAACATTCGCGTTAAAAGAGTAATTCATTGATTATCCGAGGTACATTAAATATATAGGGCAATACAGGTCATAGCAGGGATATAACTTGCTATAGAGATCTCTTTTCTACCGATAGTGTACTGTGATTTCAAATCCCGGCCTAGATAATGGGTAGATGTTGTAATACCATAGAGTTGTATTTTGGCAATGAAAACACGGCAGCAGGCGCTCTAACTCTGTTGAATTTGTTAATAAAAACTTAAATACCACTAACACTTTTATCAGTTCTAAGTACTATAATATTTAACATTTCAATTAAATGCAAACTGAAACACATAAATAAATTCCAAAGCAATGAGTTGCATAGAATTCTCCTAGAGGAGCACATACGCTTTTAATTTCCGTTAATAACCACGCCTCACGTTTCGGCCATTACCAGCTGGGCGACAGCATTTTGTGGCACCAGCATGCGCGAAAAGTCATAATTTATGGGACTGTTGTCGAAAATCATGGTTTTTTTTTTTAACTGCCAGCTCGGCAAACTTCACAAAACTGTCGAGTGCTGCATTGCTCCCGATGATGGAATTATAAAAATATGTATGTATGTGTGTGTTTTGTACAGGTTAAACACAGCTTACAAATTGTTGCACACACAAACACCTAGTGCGATAAATGAGTGGTTTAAAAAGTTGCATGCCACACCTAACAGTTTCTTGTGGTCAATTTAAACGCTGGGCGGTCGGACGCTGGACGGAAGATGGTGAGTATGCGGAAATTCGGTCGTGGCTGTGTGGTGGTGTTCCCGCTCTTGCATGCTACAGCGTATTAACAGTACATAACAATAACCACAAAAAAAAAAACAACAACAATGATATGTGTGGCATTAGCAACAAAGAAAATTCGAGATAAATACATCAAAAGCTAGATTGCCAAAAGCCACGGCATGTTCATTATGATTTGTGGTTGAGGCGCGACAACCAGCCAACCAGCCAACCAGCGAAATGCCAAAATATTTCACATTTGGCGCAAAGAAATGGATTTAGCAACAGAAATGGCAGGAAAAGCCAGCGTTAGTGGGCTTCAGCACTGTGCCGAAATTTATGCGCCACTCGCTCAACACACAACCAGACCGATGAAGTGGCAACATTGCAGCAGTTGTAGCCAACGGTCACCCGCCACCACAAACCAATCACACGCACTTGACCACAAATACAAAAGCACCAAATATAACGGCTTTTATTCAGCATGCGCGTTTGTATGTATGTGTGTATGAAAGTCCTTTCTTGTTATTTTGTATTTTTGGCTTTATGTCCGCACATTATCCATTCACCACTTTGGCATGTAAATTTGTATGTAAATGCGGCGGTGAGGCCTGTCAATGCCATGCAAATTATTGATATCTACTTGAGCACGCAATTCGAACGCATTCCACCGCAACAGTTGTTGTTATTTTGCCATTTTTGTTGTTGCTGTTGCTTCAGCTTAAACATCAACCGCAATTATTCTCATTATCAGCGAATTGCTGAAATTGTATAATTGCGCTGTGGCAACGTCCAAAGTGTGCATAAATATGCAAAATTTTGTAGCATGGTGTAGGCGAAATTGCTTAGCAATAGCGCTTTGTGGTGGCAAAAATTTTTAATTTCACACTAATTCATTGCTTTGAAAACTGAAATTGTTAACTCTTCGATAAATTGGCAATGATTGGTGATGGGCAGTAGGTATGTATGCATTAGCAAATAAAATTAAAGAAGGTAATATAAGTTAAAAAAAAATTAAATATATATATATATAATATATATATATAATGTCAATACGAAATCGTGGACTTTTATCGCGTTATTCGTCATGGTAGCCGTTTTCGTTTTCGGGGCACCTGGAAACCAAATTTTCCACACAAAAAAACACACGTACTAAACAGATTAAAAATTTCATAAGGCTTTCGAGAAAACACACATCAAAGATGAACTATCCGATTACGGAGAGCTCTAAACTTTTCGATACCATTCTTGTATTACAGTTAGTTCTTTACTTCAAATAAGGCATCAATCTCGGCATTTACCTCTTTATTTAGGCGAAATTTCTTCCCTGCAAGCATTTTCTTGAGAAATTTTCGTTGGGGGCCACGTTCGTAGAATAAGTTGTATGTGGAAGCAATAACCCGAATGATCTTCATCAAACCACTTTTTGGTAACAGCAGCATTTCTTTTTGCTAAAGATGGTATGGAATTAACATACTGGTATGTTACATAATGGTATGGAAGTAACATACAAATTCCTTTTTTTATCGAAATGCCAAACCTAGGGTGATTCAAAATGCTATATCTCACGAACTGATAGTACTGCACTGCTGCCTCACATAGGAACGGTGCAAAATTTTCATGCTGCCTGAACAAATTTTCAAATAAACATTTACACATAAAATGCAAATAAAAAGTTTCGAAAGTAAAGTAAAGTAAAGTAAAAGTTGTTCAACGACAACCAAACATGATTCGTTCGCAGTTCCATTTTCATATAGTATGTAGTAGTAGCATGTGGCATGTGGCATGTGGCATGTGTTTGCATGGGCCACCTTGAATATTTTGTGCGGCAATGCGATTTGTTGTGTCGCCTGCATTGCGATAATTATGCAAGTAATTTAACACATTTAGCACAGATTGTGTGCACAGCGGCACGCATTAATTGCAAACGCTCCGCTGCCACAGGGGCAACGCTCAGACGCCGCTATCTAAATGGAGCTCAGCGCGACTCAGGTTGATTATCTCTGCGCTTTTCGAATGCAATGAAAGTTGTTGGCCTACACCTGCTTTCATTCGCCTATTTACATTAGCTGCACACACACACACACACAGACGCGCGCGTGGCTACACAATTTCACACGAAGTCTGTTAATGCAACTGCATAATTTGCCATTTAATTTTAGTAATTCGTTATTCGTTTGTAGACATTTTTTGCTCTTTTTCTTACTCCCCGAACACTTTCGCCGCTCTCGTTTTGGTCCGCTTTACAACGGCATTTATCGCTCAGTCATGTGCCGGCATTAAAAGCCGGAAGCTGTCAGGCGAAAGCTTCCATTTCCGTTACGCCGCTGTTGCATGCGCTGCAATGTGCCACATAACGCCGCCCATGTGTTGCGTAAACTTTTTTCTCTCTCCCGCCTTTTTTGTGTTCTGATTTCGATAAAAGTTTCATGCGCTCGAATGTGAATTGGTTAAATGCGGATACGCAGTTTTTAAAAGTAATTAAATTGTAGTTAACGCGCGACACTAATACTTTAATGCTCGCCTTGAGTCGGCGTGTTTATGCCTACAGCCAAAAGCTGTGCTGATTGCTGTGTTAAAAGCGAAAGTTTTCCAATTCGCATAAATACGAGCGCATATAAATAAAAGTAGGACAATTTTAAAATGGCGGAAATTTTTCGATAATAAAAAAGAGAAAAACTAAAGCAATATGTGTTTGTTGATTGCCTGAAATATTTATGCAGAAACCAATTAGTTGATTTTTCAACACATAATGAGTACTTGGTGGATGATGGGTTAAATTTCGTGTCTAGCCAAAAAGACATATCAAGTAGGCCCTTTTTTAAATAGTCAGCTGGTAGATTGAAACATTTGCATTTCTAACATAAAGAGACTTTCTGGCTAAAATTTAAAGGAGCTAACATTTCATGTGAAATCGTAACGATCACAACGACCCTTCTAACCTAACTCTTCTGACCGATACCACCATCACCACGTAATACCTCGTAAACTCTCAGGATTAAAGAATTTGAAATCCTTTCGACGACATCACTTAGTCGCCGAATCTGCTGAATATAAACAAATCCCTAAATTAAAATACTTGTATAGGTCCCTGGTGAAAAAAAGGGTGCTGGGCGAGCACCAAATTTGTAGCATTGTCAAATATCGCCGCGCAGGACCTGGGTGTGTTTCCTGGACAGTTAATGGCAAAACTTTTACTGTACATACATACACCCCCTGTGGGTCGGGGGTTAAGAATAACCCGCGGTAAGGCATGCCTGTCGTAAGAGGCGACTAAAATCCATAAAATGCACTGCATTTGAAATAGACTTTGCCCTTGGATATATTCTTTTTTTTGAAATGAAAAAGCTTTAAATAAAATCTATTAACGTTCGGAGGCACTTAAAACCTTTTGGGACCTTCGGAAAACCGGGCAAACATCTAGAAGAAGTTGCAGTAGAGAAGACGTTAAGGCGCATTTATTCCACTTACGTATCTTACGTTAAAGCTCTTATTCCTCTTGCGTATCTCAGGTAGGAATCTGATTGCGAAAACTTTCGCGGAAAATATGTTTCCGGTCATATTGGTTGAACTTATGGCTATTCGAGAAATGTAAAAAAGTAAGAGTTACGAGGTTCAACCTAGTTGTTGCTTCGTTGTTTATAAGTTGTTTTCCCTCACAAGTGTCTTCTCTGGGATATTTTCGACTGAGTGATTTGTTGGTTGGAACACCAATTTGAAATTTTAAATTTACAGTGTCAAGTTTTTCTTGAACAATTCTTTTATTTTCAGTGATGCTTACGAATTTTTGGTTTTGGTTTGTATACTAGGAATACCGGCTAATTTCCTCTTTATTGAAAAATTACAACTAAATTTAAGATGGAGTACACTGTTCAAAATTTTCAAAGCTTGGACTTTAGAACTAATTTTCGAAGATACTTATCTAAGCGAGCAATGGTACCCCATTCGGGATTTTCTGATTTATATCCAACAACTGTATTATAGAAGTATTTCTTATGTTCATAAGAGCAATGAGAATATCGATGCAACAGGCATTTTAATGTGGCCGTTTTTTTTAATTATTTGACCAAAAAACCAAAAAAAAATTTACAAAAATCTTGTGTTAAGCTTAATTTAGTGCGGTTGCTGTCTTCAGAACCAAATGTAAACCATCTAGCTCGCATCTGCAGTTGGCTTTGGAACTTTGGTTTTGTAAAAAACAATGCTGCCAAGAAATCAAAACTATCCGGGGACAATGCTTCAAGTCTTTTGAAAAAATATTTTCTAAAAAGGTCTGCAATTAAAACCCAAATTTTTGTGTGGAAAACAATAATCAATTATTAGTAGCCGTGCATACATTGTTACGTCGTTAAAGAACACGTTTAAATTGCATGAAAAGTAAAAGTATTTCAGACCTTTCGTCCCTTTTCAATTAGTGGAGTGAATTTCGAAAAAAGTTCTTAAATAACTGCACAGTTCAGTAATGCCAATACGGTAATTACCAAAGAAACACTGTCAAATTATTGGCCTAACAACCAAACATAACAAAACACACACGGAACAACAACAACTAATTGTGGAAACCGTTTCAAAAGCGGGTAATCAACGGAGAAACTTCGGCGTGGCTACAAATTCAATTTCCTTCAGTCACTAGCGCTAACAGCTAGACGATGAACGTGTATGTTGTTAGTGTTTTTGGTATCAAGTGAAAGGAGGAAGTTCCTTAACGCTGTTTGTTTCCGTAAGAACAACAACAAAAATGGCGATGTCCACAAAGAGCCTACTTTACAACGGTACTATGTGGCACTTTGTGTGCGCAAGTATTTGCGATATTGCTACGTTTGTAGTTATTGTTGTAGTTGTATGTTGGCCATTGACTGCCACATTGTGTTGATGTTGCCACAGGAACAAGCAACAGCGCTGCCGCCACATCATCTGTGCCGTTGTTTACAATTCAAACATTCGCTCTTGTTGCTGTATTTGTTGTTGTACATTTCTGGCACAAACACACACACACACACACAGGTGAATGCATGTGCTACTTACACATATATATACACCTATACTCTGTTGTTGTTTCCATCGCATTGCTGTCGTCCCTAGCAGCCGCCTTTCAAGCTTTTATGTAATCTTAATTATGTTGTTGTGATTATCGTGATTGTTTTGTCACATAATTGAATCAATAATTACTAAAAATTAAGCAACTCATTTTGGTATAAAAGAAGCTGCCCGTATTGTTGAAATCGATATGGATCAGAATTATGAAATCTTGATTATATGAATTAGTTCTCACATTTGTTATTGTTATGTAAGCATGGTTTGAATGGCTTTCCTCGTTGGCGCTTATGGCAGTTATAACGGGCATAACATATATAATATAACCCTAGAGCTTGTTGTTGGTGCGTCTAATTAGCATTTATAATTATTTCGCTGCAAAGGTAACTCTATAAAATCGATAACATTGAAATATTTGCAAATAATTTGAAAGAAACAACAACAAGAAAAATAAATACACAAATGATAGGGTTAAGCGGGATCAGGGATCAAGATTCATAATAAGGAAATATGTGAAAATCGAAAGAATAGAATTATACCGCGTTTAAACAGGTCAGTTAGCTCAGCTAACTAAAATATAGATTTACTTATCATGTTTGGAATTCAAACATTCTAAATTCAGTTAAACAATTAGTATTTGACAGCTGTCTAAAAATCGTTTTAATTTGGTTTGATAAAACTGCCGGGTAAAGGAAGCTAACTTGGAAACAATTTATTTTTGTTTGAATATGTATAATAATATTTGTTTTGACCGAATTTTAGATTGAATAGCAAGTAAGGCAGCGCTAAATTTCAGCGCAGCCGCACATTAGATACTTTTGTAATTTATGTGAATTAGGGCATTTTCAAAAAAATCGACTTTTTTAACGGCAAAAAAAATGTGATCCCTCTAGCCGCCATTTTGTATCAAAATGTCAATATGAAATTTTTTAAACTTTCAAATCCATGTTTAATATAAAGCCTGGAGAAGAGAAATTCGATTCCTTTTTTCTGACACGGACAAAAAATGTCAAAGTTAGGCGTTTTTTAGGGCTCTAGACTGACCTCAACCCTTAAAGGCGTCTGAAATGTTTCGATAATTTTTTTTTTAATTTTATTATAAAAATGTTATATATATATATATAAACAATGTTCGTTATTAGGCGAAAATGTCTAGGCATGCTATAGTTAATATGCTTACTAAGCTTCATTGCGACAGCTTGCTTAATAACTTACTCAAATAATATTATTGGGATATTTCTAAACGATTTGAATGGTATAAAATCAACCGGAAGAACGAAAATCATTATGTTGGGTACATAATGGCTAAGGGAATGTATGAACAGTTTTGGACGAATGTGCTATTTCGATATCATTTTTAATTACTGCGCTGAATGTAATACGCTCAGACGATTCAAAAACCGTGCCACATCTTAAGCATGCAAGGGCAAATCAAATTTACTTCAAATCGCTTAAGCGTTTTGTGCAACATGAAAATTTACCTAATGATGGGCAGACCACTGTACCATTCTTGAATTTGGCCCTTCTGGCATTAGTCTCCAAAAAGGTGCTCAATGCTCCAATTCCGTACATTTGGAATTCCAACCTCCATCAAGTTTCAAGATATCAAGTAATATCAAGAAAATTTTCTAGTCTAGTCTATCTGATCTAGTCTAGTCATTCTGATTATTTTTACATATAAAATCATATATATATCTCGATTAGTTTCAGAGATTCCAAAACAACCGTTACGTGCAATAGATGTGACAACCAGAAGTATATATTTTGATTTGACTAAATATACACTTTTATTGCATACACTTCACAGGGTTGCAAGATGGCTTTTATATTAATTTATTGTCAATTAAATACTAATTGGCCAATTAGTTAATGGCTCCATTGTATGGTAAATTGAGAACAATTATACGGAATTTTCATTAATTGCTCTGTTAGGACGTATTTGGACTTGTTATTAGGTACAGTTCGAGCTAATAAATAAATGGTTTCCGTGTTTAAGGAATTTTCGTGACTATATGATATAATAGTATGAAATTTACTAATATTATAATTGAAAATAATTTTGTGAGATTGATGTTGCGACAATTTTGCAGTTTTTCATCAGTTTTCGAAAAGCATTTCAATTTTCTATATTCATTTTTAACGTTTAATTAGCGTCAAGCGTTAAAGCATACAAGAGCTTTGGGAAGCTCGTGAAAATTTAGCCTCAAATATTATTCATCAGCACGCAGGCAACCGGGATGAGTCTGACCAAACATTTCAAATTATGAAATTCCAATTGAACATGAATAACGGTCTCATACATGTACACAGAGCACACACGTCTGCGTATATTTGTCTTTCACGCCGAAAATTTCACACACACAAAGCGGTGAACAATATGCGGCTATATGGACAACTGACCCACAAAATAAAGGAGATTAGGAGCTATCGATTACCGCTACCACAGCTAAAGCCAACAACACACTGAACTGAACTAACAAAGCGATTGAGGTCAAAAGAGCACACGAATTAAAATTGAAGCCAATTTACGGTTACGCCTGTCTTTGGCTATACCCAAAAACCCGCTAAAAATGGGCCCGTTATTGCAAATGAAAATTTGAAAGTGTAACGTTTGAATCGCCGAAAAGTATGCTACCACATTCAATGATAATGAATTTTAACGCATTAACGCCTAAAAGCACACAATGTGAAAGCGTATGTGCCACAAACAGAGGCCTGTATATGACTGACATTAACAATCAAAGCATCTAACGAAATCTGCATTTAAATGTAAAGCACTCCTACGAGCGCATACATGCAAGAAAAACAAAAACAAATATACTAAGCGAATTCGTTTTTGCGCTGGCATAGAGGATAATTGGCCTTGCATGCGATTACGTAACACACACTTCTTTATTTAAATCTAAATTAGCTTAACAACGGTGTACACATAGACCATAGACCCCAGCCACATGCACACACATACATATACGCCTATATGCATAAACATTTCGAAACCGCAGTGGATGCTGTCGCTGCAAAAGCCATCATTGTCGTGGCATACACTCAGGCGCAACGCCTTGCGTTGTCTCATTTTGCATGCAAATTGCTTTCATAGTTACGAGAATAGCGTCCACTCGCCAGTTTTTGTTGCTACTGTTGCTACTGTTGCACTTGCCGCCGACACTATCGCTTGCTGTTGGTGTTGCATAGCAAATCTGCATGCATTAACAGCTATTACGTATTGCGGCAGGTCAAGAGTGTTAGAGCGTCAAGTGTGCCTAAAAATATGCAACACCACAAATTGGCCTCAATTATGCAAAGTGTTCAGCAAAGATTTAAATACATATTATTTTACTATTTCATTTTTTCACCACAAACAATATCAGTTAGAATTTAAAAGCAATTTCATTCGGAATAAATTTAATTATTTTTGATATATATTTACGTAAAATACGTTTTTTGATTCGCAGAAAAACAATCGAAAATACTTTTTAGTGGTTAAAATCGCCGATAAATCAAATAAATAAAAAGTAGAACATAAATCCCAATTTTGACAAGGATATTAGAAATTTCAACCAGTCCGTTGTGACCAAATGCTCATTTGAGAGTGCCATAGAAAAAATCTGCCTAAAAACCAGTATTACGGAAATATCATTAATCCCAGAGATATCTATTAAAATGCCAAAATTTCTTGTTTCCGAGTATTGGAAAGATTTGCTGCAATGACGTCACTTTAGCAAAATTAAATTAAATTATAAAAATGGGTCTTTCAACAAAAAAAATGTGCTGAGAGAAAAGAAGGCTATATAAAAGTACGATTAAAGAAATGAGAACATTCCATTTCAGCCATTCAAAATACAAAGGGAACTTTTCGGAACCTGAAACCAAGCGCAGTTTTCGACCTAGATTGTTTCACAAACGCGAAACTCCAAGCGTTTTTTTTATTCTTTGCTTTGATAAAAAAAAAACTGCTTATATAAACCTACGGAGTCGGCGAAAAACTTATTTGTGAAGACCAGACATCAGCCTAAGCCTAACGTTGTGAAGTATCGTGTAACTTCGAATTTTTATCCTGAATATAGTTTCTGAGTTAGTTCAGTATATAAGGAATGTCGATTGAAAAACAAAAAATTTTATCTTGAAAACTATAGTAAGGTAATAAGGTCTCTAACATTTCTGCTTCATGTTTTTCTGGTTTCAAGCTTGAATTCTTTGGAATCATAATATATAAGCACCCAGTTACAGTGATGTGCCTGGTACAGCGATAGAGACCCTGCTAGTTAAAATATTGTCAAAACCTCTCTTGTCTAATAGGGAGTGTTTCGGAGTGAATCAACTGAACAAATTCTGGATTCACGAATAAGTATAAAGCTATGAAGTTCTCTGGCTACGAGTCAGTCCAGGCTAGCAGTTCATAGTTGATTGCTGAAAAATTAACGAGATTCATTTTCTATCTTCTAACTTAACCCGAAAATTAATACTTTATTGGCTTTATTTGTTTATCTAAAAAAAAAGGTTCAAAGCTTCACAAATATGCTATATATAAATTCTGGAAAACAACATGTTTAATCCGCTGTATACATTTCTCAACGTAATCCGTTGGGGAAACCCCTCAAAATTTATGTCCACACTCGAAACACACAGCATTTACTATCTCCGGCTTTGTCAACTGGCTCCACTTTGCGCTACCAGTGTTCCGCATTGTCATTTTCCACATTTCCAAATACATTTCAAGTCGGTTAACCGTCAATGATGGCAGCAACAAACCGCATTGTGGGCAAATGCGCTTGCATTCAGCTAATCTGGCTGAGACGATGAACTAGTAAAGCTGGCACCGTGACACTAAATGGGTACACATACAGTTATGTGACATCCTTAGTATATACATATGCATATACAATACGACTTTTAAACATTTTTCAACGCCAGTTGAGTTGTAGTTTCGAGGGCACAAAAGCGCCCGACTGCTTTTAGCATGAAAGCTAAATTTAATAGTTGTGACAGTAATTTTGTGCTTTCATGCATAAAATACAAAGGATTATGCTACTTTTTATGGCTTAAAAGTTAGTTGAAAACATTTATTAAGGGCTCATAAAGCAATACTGATAGAATGTTGATAAAAGTACAGGGGGAAAGAATAAAGAGAAACCAGTAAGGAAGGCCTAAGGTCTAGGTGTCAGTAAAACTGTACGGTAAGAAATGTTGAGTACAGTCAACCAGAAGTTCGTAAAATCACTATATTGGGTATATTGGAGCTACAGGAAGGTCTGGACCAATTTCATCTGCTTTAAACCAAAGTATACACATGAAAATGTTTCCAACCATATTTATTAAAATAACTCATATATTGCCCGATATAGTCAGTATAAAGTCCACTAAAATAACGAAAACCATTAAATTTAGTATATAGCTGTTGGGGTAGCCACCATCCATCGATTTCACAAATTTTCAGCACAAAAGTACAGCATATCCAAAATAATATTTTCATTTAATTTTACTAATTTATCCTGCAACTAACCGATATTTGTATATGACATAAAATCAACTGGAAGATCGAAAATCATTGTATTAGATATATGGAGTCAGGGGTTAACTTAGCCGATTTTATTAATTTTAGCACCAGGTCACATTATTACCGGGAAGGATGCCAATTTAATTTCATTAAGATATCTTACAGATTGACCGATATTTTCGGCATAAAGTCAGCCATAGGATCGCAGGTCTTCATATTCGGATTCTGGGGGCTTCAAAAGGTGCGATTTCGACTTTCGATTTTTAGTTGAGAGGTGCTACAATTTGAAGGCACTATTAGTGCAAAGCTTTATTCATCTATTGTTAAGTGAAAGAAACTAGTGGAATTTAAAATGGTGTCACATGGAAAGTAAAAATTTCGAACTGTAAAAAGGTTTTCAAAATAATGTTATTCAGCAAATTTGGTAAAACTTTGTCGACTAGTTTTTGAGATATGAGATTTCACGAAAAGTGGGCGCTACCAAAACCATTGTCCAATTTGACATCTTCATCATTTTGATAGAAGCCTCTATCTATTGGGTTGTTCGGAAAGTCATTTCGTTTTATTTGGGGAACATGAAAGACAGTTTTCGTATAATGTATAAATATTTGTTATATATATTTATAATCATTCAATTTGTCCAGCTGATGACAATAGACTTCTGAATTAATCGTTGTATTGTCCGGCAAAAGCTCAAAAAAAACGATTCCTTTGACATCCCGTGGTGCATCTTCGACATCAAAATTGCCGGATCGAAATTTTGCAAACCAGTTCTGGCACTGGCGTACTGTTAACACGCCTTCTCCATACACATCCGTCAATTTTTTTCTCGCTTGGACAGCATTTTTACCTTTTCTGAAGTTAAAAAGTAAAATATGACGAAAATGCTGCTTATTGCTCTCCATATTTAAAAAGGCACCAACCAAAAACTACTGGGTAGAATTAATAGAACTTTTTCACACACAAGCCTTGCAATATCAGCTCTCATGACATATAATGGTTATGGGGCTTAAGTGTGAAGTTAGTTTCAAAAAAATGTAATTGTCCTCTGGCGGGAAAAAACGAAATGACTTTCCGAACAACCCAATATATCGATTAACTTCAGGTGCTACAAATAACAGTTAGGTGAATTCGTTAGGTAAATAAAACTAGTATACTCTGTGCAACATGTTACGAGAGTATAAAAAATACAGCAAAAGAAACAGTTTAAAATAAAAAATTGCCGGCGATTTAAAAAAGTGAATTATACAGATGCTAACAACCAAAAGCGACATGACAATTTGTTGCGCTTTGTTGCACATCGCTGCCAACATCCTTAGTGCTTACTGTTGGTGCGGTCTGCACCGCTTCCTTACTGCTCTAAGTCTCTCTGCAGTGCGGTTGTGTGCATTCCAAATATATTTGCATGTTGTGCATTTGGAGTTGTCGTTGTAGCACTCGTTTACTTTTGTCATATTTACTCTAGATTTTCCTAAAGCTTACAAGTGCCCAAATAAAATGAATTATAAAGTCAAAAACCAAAAAATAAGGAGGGAAAAATGTAGCCACAACAAAATACTGTCAGTTGAGTAATGAGCAGCAGGCAAGGCGAGGCAAGCAGCGCTCGTAGCCAAGCAGCAATCAAGCAGAGTTAACTGTAAACAGCAGATTATCATTGTAGCCCACTCTCGCTATCTATGTGCATAAAATCAAAGTTATTTAGTTTGCTTATTCTACTAACAAGCACCCAAATATATTCGAGCTCCTCTCTGCTCTAGAGTAGAGCTCTAGGCGCTTTTCCGCTTTCGTTCTTTCCATTTTTAATATGAAATTAAGCGAATCTTAAGTGGTACTCAAGCGTTATAAATATTTTCCAGTGCTCGCTATTGCTATTGCTATTCTTTTCGGCTTGTAGTGTCGAGTAGTTCGTATTTTTTATACTCTCGCAACATGTTGCACAAGTGGTAAAGTAGTTTAGTTCACTTAATAATGTATTTCTGCTCACTCGAAATGATCGAAATGTCGAGAAGAATTAATTTTACAACGTAAGTCTGTTCCCCACTGCAATGGAGAACTTGAGAAACAATTAAGGTATATTAAGATATATTCATAAAACTTTATTACACGTGATCCTTGGTATACACGTGCCCATGGACCAAAAGCAGAGCATGGTTAAAGATTTTGAACTGTAAATTCGCTCAAAAACTTTCTGAAAGTAGACGAAATCAGGTAGCAACCACGTCCACCACCCGTAAAACGATTTTGTTCAAAACTATGAAACTTTTTTGACAATTCTGTAACGAATAAATACAAAAATCTAAGATTATTTAATGAAAATTATATATTACGTTCACATATAAATAGATTATTTCAAAAGTGACTTTTCTGGACCACACCACCTTTTAACAAAATGCCTATTTCCAAATATCGTAATTTTAAAACCATATTACCTGGCTTTGCAATGAATAACTCAAGCATCGATAAGGACATCGATCGACTTAACAAACATAATATCCCTGGCATGAGGCCATCTTCCTTCAAATATAGCTGGAATAGGTCTATACATGTTCTTTTAGCTTGCTTTTAACGACTGTCATCATTTCCATTCCTACCTGAGACCTATATCACGCATATCGATAAATATGTCAGATATTTCAATAAACTTGGTTTAGTAGAATTAAATTTCGGACAAAAAATTTATGGAATCGGTTCACTATTGGTATTCTTATAGCAAATATATTGGTTTCGTCCCTATAGTCAATTTAACTCCGATGATTGACATCGGTTGAAATACTGAATTCCGTCAGTTTGACTTTGAAGTGTATATTTCTGTGAACGAAATAACTTAATAAACTTCACTAATCGATCCATAAATTTGATTAATAATGGGGGTTAATTTCGGAAGCCACATTTTTCATCGCAAATTCTTACAGCAGTTTTGCACTCTTTTTACATTCTTACAATGTTGGAGAGTATTTAGTCATCGGTTCCACCCGAACTTACACGCACGCACGCACACGCACACGCACCTTACTTTTAATTTTTCACAATTTTATTGTCGCATTCCTACGAGAGCAGCTTGAGAGGTCAATGACTTTATAGATGAAATAATTCTATCACCAAATCTGTCAAAAAAAAATTGCTTTCAGCTTGATATATTAGGGCTTCCTACTGTGAGGATCACGAAGCAGACAGGTAAACTTTTTGATACAATAGATTCACTTGGTTTTTCAAGTGTGGCTTTGCAAGTGATTCCTCAAATTCAAAAAAGCGAACAGAGAACGTTGGCGAAATACAAATTTAAAACTATCGATCGTTCGATAACAAAATTAATCAGATTTGGTTTTAATAACGAGCCCTAAATTCGATCAGCCTTTTGAACAGTGTTGTATTTATTAAGGTTTACAAATCGGAAATTGTTATTGAGGGGTAAATCTCGAAAATAAACGTCTTCTCTGTAGATAGCTTTATCTCACATCTACATATATTCTAACTAAATTATAATCGACGGTAATAGTCGTCGATGTTAAGCTAATGTTTAAGAGGAAACGATCGTGGAAAAGGGTCGACAGTAAAGAAGTTTTTTTATTATCAAATTTTTATTTAAAAGTATCTTGAACTTCAAGAAAATATTTTTTTGGATTTTTTACATACTTACTACTTGGGGAGATCACGTTTGATCCAAGAGTATTTATAGTATTCATCAAACCCCTACTTTATTCCGAATTTATTCTGAGGCTTTCTTACCCAACAAATTCTTTAATGAGTAAAAAGTAATAATTTTTCTCACTCTCTCTCACTTAAAATTCTTCAAGGTTCTCAGAAGCAGTGTCGCATTTAAAATTACTCCTCGTTCACCTGAGGATATAACCCACCTATCAAACCACCCTCGTATTTGCAAGCCAACAAAGCACAACACTTGTTTCTGTTTATTTTTATTTTTTTTTATTTTGTTCTCCCTCTTCTTGTTCTACAATTTTTAACACTGCTCCCAGCACTCTCGTTTTATTTATACAAACCGGTTGCAAATTAACATGACACTCGTTTAGCGCTGTTACAGCCACTCGGGCGTGTGAGACACATTTCCTTGCAGCATTGCTTAAGCAGTGTTACTAAGTATCTACTACATGCAGTGGACAATTTTTTCGGCTATGCTTAATCTTGTATGTGTGATTGTATGGTGAGCGAAACAAGTTGTCAGCAGTTTTGCTTTGAGCAACACAGATTTAATTTAAGCAAATTCTGCTCGGAGCTCGTACACTTTTTATGAGGCTCCGTGACATATACATGTGCATACAACACAGCTGATGTTTTTTTTTTGACGAGGGTAATGTTTTATGTTAACAACGACATCCGGATAAGGAGATCATCTCGCCAACAACGTGACAATATTCCACAGCCATATCAACAATGTGCATAGCTTAAACACCTAGAGGCAGAACAGTGCTAAGAATAAGTAATAGGTAAAAATATAATAGAGACCTTCGAAATACGAAAATTCCAAATAATTCATCAGACACTTTTCGTAAAAATTTAGAGTAGTACAATTGTAAGAGCTTTATAGCATGTTGGGAACATTGGGTTTTAATAAAAGTCATCTTTTGTTCAACAAACTATTTTTTGAACAAACTATACCAGGTCTTCAAACGAGTTGGCTGGCAGCACTTGCAGTGCAACCCTGCGCTAACATGTCTTCTAATACATACGCTTGTAACGATTCTTTCTGTGGTGGCGAAATTCTTCTTTTCGCGTCAATAAACGTTTTAGTAACCCCTTAGTTTTCTTTTCTGTAAACAATTATACTTGATTTTAAGTGTTAAGTTTTTAAAATCAAAAAAAAATAAATAAATAGATTTTGTATTTTCATTTTTGGCAATAATTTGTCATTTAGGTGATTCACAATAATAAAACTGGTCTTAAATATGTAAACTTGGTAGCATTAAATAATGACTAAATGACACTTTAATGAGTTATCCGCATACTCTCTTATACGAATTCAAATCGATAACTTTGTTGTTGTTAATACATCTCATGCATAATAATGCAAAGATAACGAGCAGAGAAATGGCGAATCGAAGACAGCTCTAGATAGAATAAAAAACAGTTATAGTAGTTTAATAAAGTATTCACATATGTTCTTATATGAGCGCGTTCATACACGAAAAATTTTGTTAGCGAGACTCGTAGTTTGTAGACGAGAGGGCGACGAGGAAATACGAAGGGCACCAATTTCTTCGTAACAGTTCGCTGCTATATACATAGTTCGGCATTCTTTTTCATTTTCAAATTCTATTCATCACTATCGAATCGGTATCGAAATGTTGGAGGACCGTTACAACGAATGCATTACTCTAATTGAAGATTATTTCGAAAGATAAAGCCATATTTTTATATATTTTTACACTGGTATAAAACTGGTACTGGCATAAATTAACGATATAAATTTTACACAAATAATTTGGGGTTGAGGTCGTACCTCACAGAGTAGATCTAAATACATCAACAATATCCTTCAATATGAAATTGTCAGACTTTTTTCTGAAGTCACGTGTCGTCTAATAAGCCGACTGATTCTTAGCGTGACTGTGTTAAGAAAAATGCACCAATTGGCTTCATATCACATTTAGGCACTTACGCGTCCATATACGTCATACTGCTTTCAAATTAAAAGAGAATTTTGTAAACATTTAAAACATATATTTTCATTTCTACAACTACACACTCCTATTGGAATTGTTTTTAGTTTCATATCCAACAATCAGTCATCGAAAGGAATGTTGAGTAATAAGCTTTTCGGTAATGGTGAAACAAACAACCGACATTTGCTCACAGCAGTAAAGGCATAAAATTCAATAATAACTGTTAAAGTATTTCACACAGCAAACACAAAGCATTGCTTGCTCTAGCGCTTCCCCTTCTACTTGCTGACTAACAAAAAAATTCAAATTACAGCATTTGTTTTGAAAACAAGGACGGAAAATAAATAAATAAATGCATAATAAATACGAGTGGAATGAATAAAACTGGGAACGTGACGCGACAAAGGCGAAACAAAGCAGATGTCTTGACCAGCGATAGCCTGCAATAACAACAATAACAAAAACGCAACCGAAACAAAAGCAGCTGTAGTGAGAGAAGTGAATGAAAGCAAAAGGCAAGAGCCGCAATAAATACTTTTTTTTTATCATATGTACATGAATGTTTGCTTGCTTGTATTTGTATTTAATTTTAATTTTTGCCGGTTATTGTACTAGATGAAGACGCTACGTGTATAATCGCACGACAAATAAATATACTAAATAATCATAAGCGAAAGTACTTCAAGTACATGATTGGCAAAATAGAACAGATTGGCGTTTATTTGATTATATTTGAACATAAATTGCTAATTTGGGAACTCAAAAGTCTATTTGCTTATTTATTTATATTCGCATTTGGAATTTAATATTTACGAAATTACGGTTCAATGGAGGGCCCCAGTAAAAAAAGAAATTAGGATACTTTGATGAAACCTACTACATACATACATGTATTTGGGGATTAAATATTTTACAGTTACAAATTACTAAAAATTAATTTAGATAAAATCCCATTTGGTTCCTGTGAGTGCTATTTTCCAAAAAAAAATCGTGGCGATATTTTTGTTTTTACTTGGTGTACTTTTCTAAACTAAACACGTAAATTTCAATAACAAAGGTGTCTAATTTCTATATAACGGCATTATTAAAACTTCTTGTGTTGAATGTTGGTAGTTAGTAATCGCCCCCGTATCAAAAATAATAATAATAATCCTATAACATATTTTAGGCGGTCTGGAAGATCTACCAGAAACTCTAACCGATTTTATTCTGCGAAAAGAGAGACTTTATTATATATAAACTAGACCGCTTTAACTTTAACCCATTTAACCCAAAATCTCCGGTAACATCTTACTTTCACATTCCACACATTGTCGTTCCCTCGACTGCAGGGTCTACGTAAACGGCACGCACGCGCATTTACTATATGGGCTCAAATGTCTTTGCTCTAACAATGAGAAAACGTTTTTTGAGCGGAAATATGACTTTGTTCATTGACATAATCTCCACCTAAAGTAATTCTTTTTTGTAACGGTCATCCAACATTTCGATACCGGCTCTATAGTGTGAAGATTCAAGGCCTTTAAAATAGGCGCTTGAAATCTTGATCTCTTCATTTGAGTTATATCTTTTTCCAGCGGAAAATTTTTTCGATTTTGGGAAAGAGAATCGCGGCGTTCAAGTCTGGTGAATACGGTGGGTGGGTTGGAGACAAGTTCACAGCATAATACCTTCAATTTATCGGTCGCATCACCAGCTGAATGAGCCGGAGCGTTGCCTTAGTGAAATAGCAATTTTTTCTTCGCTAAACGAGAGCCTTGGCTTTGGCTTGGCTATTCAAATAATGCACAGTAATATTGTTTCTTGGTTGTTTTACCATGTTCGAGGTGATCGATAAAAATTTTTCTATGTGAATCCCAAAGAAAACTTAAAGGCTTAAACCTTGCCGTCCGAAATTTAGCGTCACTTTCAGACTAATAACTCGAGAGCAATTGAATGAAATGGCACGAAACTTTGATAGTATTCTAGTTGATTTTAGTACTCTAAGGCAAGTGTACAGACTTTTGGTTCGGGGACGATCTCTCGGTCGGGTCAAACACCATTCAGCACAAGAAGTCGCAGTGTTTTTCATTACAAGCCCACCACTGCATGCTTATGATTGACGCGCCTAAAGTAATTTGTATATTTTTTGTTGAAATCTCCTTTCATTTGAAATCTTTATCAATATCATAGATATTTAAAATAATTACAAAGCTCTTGGAGGACATTAACTAAGCGAGAGGAAATGAATAGGGTCTAACTATTAGACTTTACTCAAATTCAAAGTGATTATGTAATTAAATATTACTAAGAATTCTTTGGCACTTTATTTGCAAACCTTTTGCACTACTCTACTCTCCCTCCATTTCAAGTTATTTAATTTCTATTTTTATTTTTACTTCAAACATTGTATTTGTACCAATTAGTGCTTACTTTTACTTAGCACATTAGCACTAACAAATACGACAAAGCGGCTATGGCTATCTTTGTGCACAGTAAAGTTTAAATTTCAATTGTTGTTATAAAAACAATAAAGGTTGTTGCTGTTGTTGTTGTTGCTGTTGTACACAAATCGTGTGCGACTAGCGTCAAGGGACAACAACAAATTTGCACAGCTTGAGGTGTCACAACTAAACCGAAGAGCAAATAAATAACTTCGCAAACAGATGCATACACACATACATATGTTAAATACATATGAATATATAAAATACTTACTTACATACATATAAAAAGTATATAAGTATTTGCACATACATATGCATGTATGTACAATTGTGTTTGTAAATTTATTTCTGTGTTAGTTCATGTGTGTGTGTGTATGTGTGTGTGTGTGTGTGTGTTTAAGTTACTTAACAGTGTTTGTTGACTGCCAAACTAACAACAGCCACTTGCGCGTTTTTGTTTTTGCAGCAACAAGCAACAAGCAACAAAAGTAAAGTTTTCATTTAATTTTTTCTTTTCTTCAATTTTCTGCTTTATTTTCTAAAAGCATACGCGCCAACAACAACTTTGAATGCAATGAAACAATGTTATTTCTGTAGATTGTTGTTGGTATGTAGTATGTAGTATGTGTGTGTGTGTGTGTGTACAAACACAGTTATAGAATATACAACTTGCTGGCAACTAACTATTTGTTTCTTTCAATTTTACTCTCGTTGCCACTCTCGCTTGATTATTCGCTTTGTTTTCATGCTGTTAAAAGTGCTAAGAATGAAAAAGTTGTTTTCCCGTTTTGTTTCACGCTTTTTCTTCAACAAGCTCATACTTGAGCAATTTTACTTTGGTCAGATGTGTATAAAAACACACAAACACACAAACACACATATATATATATATATATATATATATATATATATATACGCAATGTTCTCAAAGTAGAATTGAAGAGGATAATCACAGAGCACCTCCTCATTCACGCACACACATACATGCATAAATAGGCACCCACTCATCTATAAAGCATGCATATTCCAGCGAAAATGAATTTCCACACAACTACACATATTTACATATTAAACTAAACGTGTATATATATTTTTCTGTGCTTCTTTCAAGCTACTCGCGCACATTTCAAGTAACTTTTGCTGGAAATATGTATGCAGCAGTTGTTGTTGTTTTCTAGTTTTTTTCTTATTTTCGCGTTTATTCTATTTTTAATTTTTTCATATTTTTTTTAAATATTTTTTTATTTGTTTTAATTTTTTTTTTTTACTTTTTTTATTGCATTCTTATTTTTCTTAATTCCTAAACAAGTTTTTCGCAATGCTTTTTTCTGTTACCCTTTATTCTATTATCCGTTTTATGGTACAGCACACGCTCAGCGGCGGAAGATAGTGGAAGATTTATGTGCGCTTTGTGAAATTAAAATGCATGAAATTAATTGTTTGGTTGTTTCCACTCGACTTTATTAAATTCCTGCTTTTTCGACATTTGTTTTCTTGTTTTTTTTTCTCTTTTTTTTTTCTTTTTGATTTTTTTTGTTTTTGCTGTGTAGCTGTAATTTAGTTATCCTTTTACGCATTTTTTGTTGCGTTTAATGTTTGGAGCAGTGCTCATAAATATTAAATTTCTGGGTAGTTGTTGCCACTTGTTCGTTAAGCACTGAGATTCCGTTAAGTGAGATTCTAAATATTCGTATACATATCTACATAACGGTTTGTTTGTATTTAAATGCCAGGCTACGTGACTTTGCGGTCATTGAATTGGGAGTGCGTTATTTGCTTGCGAATTTGTTAGAAGTTGGTATACAAAAATTAAAAGTAAGAAGTTTTATAAATTCTTTAATATAATAAAGGGTGATTCGTTTTTGCTTATTTTCTTGAAAAACAAAATTAAACTAAGCAATTTTTAATCGCTTAATAGTGTGGTAGCAGTGACGAGTAAAGGCAAAGAAAGGTATCAAACAGGGTTGCATTGAGATCTAAATACCAGGCATAAAGAATTTTGTAGCGGTGCTAACGCTACTAGTTATAGTTAGATCTAATCTTCGAAAGACAGGTTTATATATTTCACATTTTGACCACACTGAAAACAATGCTGTTGATACTAAAAAATAGCTTGTTGAGTGTTATCCGGCCTCTATGCCGAAACAATAGGAAAATTACGTAAATTGAGGTTAGAATTGCTTCAGTATCTACGACTTTCATATACAATTCAAATGTTAATATTTTTTATTTAAGTTTCCGTTCGGCGAATTAAACCATAGCCTCCTTATATTTACGTAGAAAGAGAGTCTGGAGAACTGTGTGGGAATAATAACTAAGAGGAAGAAATGTTTTGAAAATTGATCGAAAACATAAAGTGATGTGGTTCTCTGTTTGATTCAAACATTTTTGGAGATTTCGTTTCAGTTAGTGGGTTAGTGGTTCGATTACTCGTTGACAAAAACGAAAGGTATTGAAACCCATTTGAATTTTATTCTTATTCCGAATGACTGATTTGAAAGTTCTCCCTAAGATTATGCCTATATATATAGATCAAAGTGTTGAATGGTGTATAGAATTTTATAGATTTACGTATTATCTCCATCCACAGACAGAGTATCCCCACAGACTGCAAAAGCACAGAAATGAGCAGAATTTATAAAAAACTCCAACAGGAATGCATCGATGTTATATTTATAAAGAAATCAATTCAACATGACCAAGCAAGCCACAAGAAGCCCTAAATTATTTGATATGGAATTATAAAATGAAATTTACTACAAGATTTGTTAATATTAGAATAAATATTTATTAAGCAAATAATTAGTATAATTATGACAACAAGCAAAGTGCAAGATAACCACAAAGAAACAGGCAAAGCGGCAAATGCAAAGCAAATAAAAGAGACGAACCGAACAACGCTCTGAAATGAGTAAAAGCAAAAGAAGAATTTAATAAAGACGTCGAAAACCATTTAGCCATCGGCAATGGGAAGGAACGGGCATAAAAATAAAGGGACCTAATAAAAATGACAAAGGTTACCCAAAATACGTAAATAAATTCATTTTGTTTGTAGTCGCTCGCTGTAGGTGCACACAGAACAGCACACCATATACAATAACGGTAATATAGCGCGCTGATATGATGCTATGATGCAAATAATGATGGCAATGATAAGAGTTGATGGCGGAACGCTGTCGTTAACTTCATTGTTGGGGGAAGCCGCTGCTATTTACAGTTAGATGATGTTTGCCTAGTAAAAATGTCAAAAACACCGAAAGCTGATAAGAAGCGATGGTGATGTTTAACCATTAATATGTCACGTGATAAGCTTACAGCTTAAACCCTTGTTTATATTTAAGGAAATATTTGCAAACCTCGCGCAGCGGAAGCGTCTAGGAATTTTTAAGATGATTTTGCTGTTTCAGGCTGTATAGTGCACCATTTCTGATGAGATGGTGCTAAAAATAATAATAAAAAAAAAATTTTTGAATATGGGTAAAAAAAAATAAAGACAAAGACTATATGAAGACTTATGAAGACTCAAAACACATTTAAACGTAAGTAACAATTTGAAATAAGATACGAAGCCGATTTGAAGAGAAACTATGTGGATTCGCATTTATCTGAAAAATTCCTCTGGGAACTGCCGCTACAACAACTTGTACCCACGACAGTCGGGTCTGCGTAAACGGAACGAACCCGGATTTTTATTCGGCTAAGTACTGTCAAAACGGCAGCTACAACAACAACAATAACTAAGTCCAGTAGTCAAGAAATATGCATGACAATGAACAAAACGTCCAAAGAAATTGTAATTTCGATCCGATTGTTGTTGTAGTGGTTATTCTCACCATGTTGTGTCGAAGAAGAAAAGAAATGTTAGAAAGGTAGGCCTGAATTGCCATAAGAAGGGGTGGTTAGTGTTATACAGAGACACAATTCTGGCTAGATGTAATGATCGTGCCATTCGCATGACAGCGATTCTCTATTAAAGAAATTGACACGGATTTTGTTTAGATGGTCTCTCTCCGTTTAGATGGTTAAACACCATTAGAAAAACATTGATCGCAAAGCTTCAAACTCGCCAGTTAGCGACTGAACTGAAGCTGAAAATTTTAAACTGATATTTCGAAAAAAATTCCCGACACATGCTTCTTATACACAATTTGTGGTTCCACTCGAAACCAACAGACATAAGTCGTCTTGTTAATAACGAACGACGTGATTTTTGAAAGACAGCAATCGCTTATACTAAGTCGAAGTAGGACTTACATTGAGGACACTTAATTAAAAATTTTGTTGATTACTAATTGCATTGTACTTATTCAGATTAGTTAATGGGTATAAAAATGGAGCGCATACGAACCCAATATTCTTAGTTTTCTACATTTTGCTTTCTATTAATGAACTTGTGCCTAAAAAACGTGTCTCATAATAAACAGATGGGCCGCTGAGGGCCTATCACAAAAAAGAACGGTTAAATTTATACAATGTGAAAAGGTGTCTTCTAACCACCAACTGTCTAGGTATTATGAAGCTGGAAAGTCAGAAGCCTCAAAGTATGCAAATAACTTTTTATCACACCGCTATTAAAAATAAATCCGGCAAAATGTCAGTGGAAATGTGTTGTGCCTTTGACTGGCAAAGCGAACCAACGCTGCAACCAACAACAACGTGGGTGGCAAATATAAATAGGCAACCGCGACTTGGGACTAATGTGAACTCACCGACATAGGCGGCGAAATGGCGGCTGCGAAACGGAAATGAACCGCCTTTGCTAGCATTTATGGCATTAAGATAACTTAGCATAAATTTACAGCAACAAATAGAAACAAAGAGCGACGCGCTAACGAACTGACAAAGGAGCGGGAGGAACATTTTTAAAGGATAACAGCCAACGCAACGGTAGAAAGAACAATGAGGGAAAAAAAAGTTTATGTGTAAAATAAAGTGAAAGTTGAAAAGGTTAAGTGGAAAATGGGCAAAATACTGGAGGCAGCGAGAAGCGGCGTATAAAGCTAGATGGCACACGCCACTGAGTTTGTAAAAGCCTGGCAGGCAGTTAGATGACGGAATTTGCTGCATCATAAACGCTTTAATTTCCGCCCAACCTGACAAGCGGTTTGCGTACAAAAAAACTCACACATAGACACAGACAATGACAAAATATGTGCTTTGCTTTCGTTGTAAATTGCGCTGGTTTGTAATGCGTTGAAAAGTTCCTTCCCGCGAAAAGTTGCTTCCCGCGCAATAAACATATTCACCTGCATTTGTTGGTAAACGCCCTTTTGCGCCCACAAGTATGCAATGCTAATAATAAATAGGCATACAGTTTGCAAAATACAAAGTTGAAATAGAAATGGAAATGGAAATGAAAATGGAAAAGGAATGCATCACAATACAGCAAGCAGAATAGCCTTCTCAAGGACACACAAGCCTTTCGTTAGCAAAGCGTTAACTGAACAATAGCGTAGAACTAAAATGAAGCGCAGTGGATAGTGAAGATGAGGCGAAAGATCAACGAAAGTAACGAAAATGTGTATACTTATTTATATATGTGTATGAAATGTTTGTTTGTATGCATGTAGAAGTATATATGCACATACTATTTTATTTAATTTTTGCAATTGCCATTGTTGTCTAACAAACTAATAGTTAGCGCGACTGTGCGCGCCTTTATTATTCTGCTGAACTCAATTTTCACACTTTGGATAAAAGTTTTTCCAACACACATATTGTTACACATACGTTGAACGTACTTAAGTACGTTCTTAAGTGAAAATTTATATTTACAAGCATACAATATGTGACCAAGTTTAATATGTACAAAGGCAAACTGCTTAATGTTATAAGCTATTTTCTCTACAATACATATATGCACAAACGTACATATACAAAATTAAACGATATCTTCGCAATTCTATTATACACTTGACGCCCGCATTACATTTTCCGCTACACAGCTGGTTGAGACTAACGGTAACAGATTTAATAAGCACACAAGCCGGCTATTGTGATATTACAAACGCTTTACCACACCTTTACCCTTCACACAATATAACCACAATCCGTGTACGTGTTTCCATGTGCATACAGAATTTCTGCATATTCTTATTGTCTCAGACATTTATTGCAGTAGCTTGCTGGTGTTTCCTCTATTGTTATAATTGAGTTTCTTTGAAAGGTTGAATGAGCCTGAAATTGCCGCAGCGTGGCTTTAATTAACATATTAGCAGTGGTTACTTCTTTTCTTCATACATAAATTTTCTTGTAATTTGTACGGATTATATTATGTTACATAATAAGTAGTGGAAATTTTCAATTTTTATTATATGCTAATATCGCTTACAGATTTATTCCTAAAAATAAATATATAATATGTTCAGAGGCCACATTTTTTGTGTTGAATTATACAAACATTTTCTTTTGCCTAAGTAAACCTTTTTAACCAGTTTTTAAATAAGATATTTTAAACCATTTTATTTATAATTATTTTTAAAAACTTGTTCACTGAATTTGTTGACTATAAAAAAAAAACGCAGCAAACCTTGCAATGTGTTTGACAAAAAATGTTTAACTATTGATGTGTGTTTGGAACAATTTAAATAGGCGGACTTCGAGCGGAGTAAATATTATTATTTGAACGCGCTCTCATTAGATAGACATTAAGCTGAAAGTTTACCTAATTTTATTTCTAATGAAATATTACTTATAATACTTTATTAAAGTAATTTAAATTTTATATAACTTTTATTTTGTAATTTAGTGGTTTTATTTCACATTATAGCATACGCTATCTGATGCCTATAAATCGTCTAGGTTTTGATAGCGCTTCTCCAAGTTAATAGCAATATTGAAAGTAATATTTTACGGAGAGACAGTATATAAATAAAACTGTTATCAGAAGTCATTGAAAGTAAATATGAAAGCTATACAAAATAACAGTATTAGCTGCTCTTATCTATTAAGTATTTCTTCTACGAATAGCATTAGCTTAAAAACATTAATACCAATCAAACAACTGAGTTATAAACACAAACATACATATACATATATGTAGATACATACGTATGTAGCCAGCTTAGCAAGTGTTTGAGTGACCAATGGAATAAATTCATTGAAATAAATACTAACATGTTTTATAAAATAATTTTGGTGAAATGTTTAAGGTAGGCCACAGAAACTGCCAAATTTAGAAACAATAATAATAAGAATTAAACAATAATCTACCTAAGTATGTACATTTAATAGGTGCTATTTTCTTTCCATTGCTCACAAATATGTTTTGTAGCACTCTAATTACATATGTTTAAATTAGACGCATATAAGCTAGCATACCAACTAATGTACATGCAAACATATGTATGTGTTTAAGTAAATGTATGGATGGATGCAAATTATTATTTTACCTATTCGTTGATGCTAAGCACGTATGTATATAGCCAAAATTATTATTTTTATAATGTATCAGTTTCATGCGACTTACTTTGTAATCAGTTAAAGATAATTGCTAAGGCATCTATGCACCTAATCTTGACATGTTGAACTAGACAATGCGTAGATACACACACAAAAAAAAGTAATCAACTACCATGCCAAGCAAACAAAACAGAAATTATATACGTATAAATATGTGCAATAAATAACAACAAAGACAACAGCCGGTATTTGTAGCAGGTAAACAAGTTATGTATTTGGTATACAAACTGGTACGGCGGAGCGAATTGGAACGTCGTATCCAAAAAAAAAAAACAAAAACAAAAACAAGATTATTTCGAAGTCACATCAGCAAAAGCAGAGAACTTCGAAAGAATGCGAACAAAAAAATGTACAGCTGTGGTCATTCCTATTAAATTAGAGCGCATATATATTTTTTTAAATATTATCTGTTTTGTCCTTGATTTTTCAGTTCTAACATCACCAGACAAAAAACATTTCTTTTTTTTTCATTTTAACTTTGACAACTTCGTGTTGTTTAGAACGCCAATTGGAAAAACTTGAAGTGCACATGTTTGCAAAATTATTTGCAGAATATCAGCGAATTTCACGGTTTTTCCAAGCACTTTATTATACACATACGCATGCATAAATGTGTAATAAGTTGAGATTTTCGTTTAAAATTAGCACATTCACGCACAATTTACCATGAACAAATACTCGCTTCGACTGCAAAAGCATTGTTTGGCGCAACAACAAGTATAGGCACTCGCACTCCGATACCCGTAAACCCTTTCAATAAGAATATTTATAATACATATATTAATGCGACAATTAATCTGCATTTTTTCCAACATTTAAATTAAGATTTCACTCACCAAATTATTATTTTATTATAATACCACAAATTTGTCTCAAAATTGCATAATTGACAAAATTTTTCTGTTACACAATTACCGCAAAATATATAAATATTCTCGTTGACCACGCTATAAACCACTTTTTAATAGGATAGCTAACGACGCGGCGAAACGAATGTAAACAATGGAAAGAGTGTTCGAAACTCGAAGCCAGATGTTGCTGACGCTGAAAGCTTTGCCAGATGTAAAGACCAAAAATTTGTGTTAATTGTCATAATTTGTCGAAGTGCTTTCAAATTCAAATTATCTTTAAGTTTATTTTGTATGTTTAATTTTTTTGAAATAATGTATATGCTATTTTGCTATCATTGAAATATAAGTTATTTAGTAAAAATAAAATTATTTTCTAGCTGGTACGACACTGAACTCGACGGAATTGACATAATATCCGTTGGAAGCTATTCGTTAGTTTATTATTAAGCTAGTACAACAAAAATGTTCAACAAACTTTATACCTTTGCTTAGAAAGCTTCTTTTTAATGAAAACTTATCTATGTACTTTAACTGATACAACTTGGAAGTGCAACCCGTAACATACGTTAGTTTCTATATAACCGGAAAGCACACATATTAATATCATCCCAGAAGTATTTCTCAAACATTCACACATGCCAGCATGTTGAACAAATATAGATTCGTGATGAAGTTTATTTTGTTTCAGGTACAAATTTGCCCTTATTCAAAGATTCTTTTTAGACTTCCAAATAAGTGATACTGGGAATTTAACACACAAATCCAAACCTACTTGTGGAATGTGTATTGCTGCAATGTGCGTTCAATTTTTAAATTTGAACTGTTAAAATTAATGAACGTAGATAGTTAATTAGGAGGAACCTCAATATTTCCCAAATATGTTTACATTAATTTAATTTTAAGTGAATCAGATCTTTCTAAAGTATGTATTACATGTTCTTTTTACAACCCGCAGCGCGGACCCAGGAATAAATAACATGGAACATACACTCAACATTTTGTGATGCTTCTTGTAAACCATTATACATTTTGTTGCATACATACACCAGAGATTACTGTATTATTTCAGAAATATAAAATATTGACCAAATTGTAGTTTCTGTACGCATATTTGGTGTTGCAAGTTTCATCGTTGGGCGACATGGCTAATTACAGTTAAGTTTTTCCATAATGGAAAAATTCAATAACCTAAAAATATAATTAATACAGAATGCGCCACTGCAACAATCGTCTAAAATTGCTCATAAATTACATTACGTTTTCCCTAAAACGAAAGACGCAATAGCTTAAAAACTATCGCAAACTACATTTCAGCTTGAAATGGGCAAACACACACACATATTATTCAAACACCTATAGACTATTTTGTTCAATCCACAGTAATAAAAAAGCCACAGTAGGATGCTACGGATTATAAATTACTTTAATATATCCCAAAAAATCTAAGAATCCAATAATTTAAAAACATAACTAGCTTAAACCGTTCATAACTCAACTGGTTAATACGTATTCCGTGTGGCAACATTAACTGCCTAAACAATTGTTCCATTATAACTAAAATTAGCTCATATATCTTATCCATCTCTAATTGCCTATCGTCCATTTTGTTCAATTACTTAGAAAACCTTTAGGTCACATGTCTCAAATTATATTCAGTTTTTCCCTAAGAACGCAGGAATCAAATAGCCATCTCAACTATGTTCCTCTTCAATCGGTTAACAAATGCTCCATTTCCAAACATACGTGACTATTTCGTTCAATCTAAGCAAACACCATTGGGTTACATGTTTCATTAATTGCACTTTACTCTAATAATGGAATAACTTAACTTATAAACTACTAGATAAACACATACTACAGTCCCAAAAGTCCTAACACGTGCTATTCAACTCTGAAAACCCGTCAACTTATTGTTTGGATTGTCACTACGGATTGTGTTTGAGGTTATGATGCTTAAAACGTGGTTTACTGTTTGAACAAGCCTAGCGTTATTTTACAAGACTCATGTAAGTCTATAAGTTCCAGCTTCCATTGCAAATAATAAAAATCACTTTTTTACAATCTTGCACCGCCAGCAAAAATTTAAAGAAATTCTTTATTTCAAACAATTTACACTTTAATGTAAACTTTCCGAAACGCGCCCAAAATATTTGTTAGCGAAATTTTTACTCAAAGCATTTTAATGGGATGTTAAGTTGAAGCGTGTACAAAATCTGTAACAAAATATGAAGAATTTTAGTTACATAGTTATATGTTATTTGGAGCGCTAGCGCTTCACCCTTTTATGTCGAATACTTACATTCTTCAGTGCAAGCAACTGGTTTACTTGGACCTTGCACGCATCTTCCTGCGTTTACGCTTCAACCTCCGCATACGCTTCTTACGCCACTGTAATAAAATGTTAGAAAAATACACGAATTTAGAAAAATATACAAATTGCAAAAGCAAAAAAAAAATTTTTGCAAAATTGCCACTTCAATCACGTGTATATACAGAAATTTATAACAATGGCGGCCGGCTATGCGAAAATGTTTTTAAACTAGTGTTGAAAATTTATTTTAAATTGTTTGATATGAAATTAGCTGATATAACACTTAGTGAATATTAAATTCCAGTTCTTGGTATATTATTCCACATATATTTCAACACTTTAACAACAAAATTACCTTAGCTCTCATTTTTCTCCTTCACACGTAGACAGTTAAAGAATGAAAGAAATATTAAAGGAACTTCTTTCGCAAGATAACTTTTGTATTCAGCGCTGCCAACATTGATTTATGAAGCGCATGCGCTTAATTGCGCAGGGTTGATTTTTGGTGTCGCCACTAGGTGTCGCCGAGTGCTGGATTTGCTGACCGGAAATATATTTCACTAAACGCCCGTCAATCTTTTGTAATTTAAGCGCACTGAATAAGGGTCTTTTTAATAAATATGAAATTTAATATTTCTTGTTACAGACTCTATTATAGCTTATAATGTATTTATACAAATACAATGTTTTATTCATTTGCAGACTTTCTGTGTGGTTTCCAAACGATTTCGAAAAAATTACATACATCGTTTCACCGGTACCAAAAGCCTCTTCCTTTTCCATCCATGGAGTACAGCACGTCGGGTCTGCGTGTACATAGCAACGAATCAATTCTTCGACTACTGCGTCATGGCCACAATTCTATTCAACTGCATATTTTTAGCTATGACCGAGACTGTGGAAGAGGCCGAGTAAGTTTCGTAAAATTATCATAACCTCCACAGCTGTATGCATTACGAATGTTTATTCACATCCTTTTCCTGTTTTCCTATTTTTAGATACATCTTCCTAGCAATTTATTCCATTGAAATGGTGATCAAAATCGTTGCCAAAGGCTTCCTACTCAACAAGTACACCTATCTGCGCAATCCATGGAATTGGCTGGATTTCGTTGTAATAACTAGTGGTTATGCCACTATCGGCATGGAGGTGGGCAATCTGGCCGGTTTACGAACATTTCGCGTGTTGCGCGCCCTAAAGACTGTGTCAATAATGCCAGGACTAAAGACTATCATCAATGCACTTTTGCACTCATTCCGCCAATTGGCCGAGGTCATGACATTAACCATTTTTTGTTTAATGGTCTTTGCACTATTTGCACTACAGGTATGTTTAGAGGAAACAGACATTTTTGAGAAAAAATTTTGAAATAATATTTTTTCATAATAGGTTTACATGGGTGAACTGAGAAATAAATGTGTTAGAAATCTTCCAGACGATTGGATTAACACCACAGACTGGGAGTGGCGTAGGTGTGTGCTAAATTATTTGATAAATATTTAAATAAATTTGGAAAGGTGTGCATATGAATTTACATTATTTGTGTGTTATCAACAGCTGGATCAACGACACGGACAACTGGCTGTACGACGACGAGGAAATGCCAATGCTTTGTGGTAATTTGACTGGCGCCCGCCATTGCCCTACGGGTTACACTTGCCTTTGTGTGGGTGAGAACCCAAATCACGGTTATACGAATTTCGATAACTTTATGTGGTCTATGCTAACAACCTTCCAATTAATAACATTGGACTATTGGGAAAACGTGTACAATATGGTAAGCATTCTTGTGCATATTTAAAATAATTCTATTTTCTAAATAACTTTTTCATTTTAGGTACTGGCCACATCTGGTCCCATGAGTGTGTCATTTTTTACTGTGGTTGTGTTTTTTGGCTCATTTTATTTAATTAATCTAATGTTAGCCGTAGTTGCACTAAGTTACGAGGAAGAAGCCGAAATCACAAACGAAGTGAGTTACCAAATACCAACATAAAGATTGTCATTTTAAAAATTGTGTTTCCAATATAATTTTTTAGGAACGCAAGAAAGACTTATTGGATCATCGCGATGATTCCACATTTAGCTTCGACCCGTCCGTTTTAAATGTTAAAAAATTAAATAAGAACAATAAAAAGAAGATCGATTCGCGTAAGGGCGTACTGCTAGCGTCGTATAGTAAAAAGAAGACACGCCGAAAAAAGGTGAAAGGTGCAAAAGACGGTGCCAACAACAATAACGATAGCAACGGAAATGGCCAAGTAAATTGAGAAAATTATTTTTCAATTAATATTTCATATTTATACATATTTCGCACAATTCCACAGAATAAAAGTAGATCCGTTACGCCCAGCCCGGGTCCAAGTCCACGTCATAGCAATGCTGAACGTCCCAAACAGCTGCAATTGCAGCTTACCACAACACCACAACAGCAGCAGCAGCAGCAGCAGCAATTGTTGCCAACCCCTATTGGGCAACAACAACTACATGAACAACAACAAAAATCACAAGCAACACCACAAGCGCTAACACCGAAAGAAGCGCAGACTGCTCGCACACGTATTTGCTTCCAAGAAGATGGCAACAAAAATCCCAATATGTTATATCCATCCGATTATAAAGGACAATTGCTGCCCGGCAGCCGTCAGGCCAGTTCCAATTCGAGTGGTGTTAATCGTGAATCATCGCAAGATGATTCCGGTGTGGTGGACGATCATGAAGAGCAGGAAACCGGCACCGAAATGGTGAATGTTTCCACAGTGGAGCTGCCAAATGAGTTGACCTCGGTGACATTGGCGCTATCGCCGCGCGAGGTGCGCCTCATCAAGTGCAATGGCAACATTGCGCGCATTAAGAAGCATAACATTTATGCGCTGCATCAGGAATTTTCCTCAGAAATTGTGGTGATCGGTGAGTGAACGAATGATTGCATAGTATTTTACGAATTTGAAACAAGTTAGATTTTCAGAGAATGCTGTGTGTAAAAATATTATATTCATAATTATTATATATCCTCTTCTTTTCATTTCTTTTCATATCAATATTTTTTTTTCTCAGATGATCTTCCCGATCGTAATTGTGATAGATGCATACAATGCTGCGCCAACTATGAAGGTTGGCTGCAGTTCCAGAACTGTCTCTATAAGGTAAAGCAGTCAATATAATAAAATAATTGTTATTTTTAATAAATGTTTTTTATTGTTGTTATGCTGTAGGTGGTGCGTGATCCACTTTTCGAATTAGCTATAACACTTTGCATAGTACTAAACACGGCATTTCTAGCTATGGAGCATCATGGCATGAGTGAGAACTTTCGCAATGCATTAGACATAGGAAATAAAGTGTGTAACTCAAATACTCTTTCCACCTTCAGCTATATTTTATAAAAATATACTTTTTGCCCGCCAGGTTTTTACATCGATTTTCACATTCGAATGCATCATTAAATTAATGGCATTGTCGAAGGATTTTTTTCTATGCGGCTGGAACATATTCGACTTGATAATTGTGACAGCCAGCTTATTAGACATAATATTTGAGTTGGTGGATGGTCTTAGTGTGTTGCGGGGTTTGCGTTTGGTGCGTAGCTTTTTATTATTGTTTTTAGTTGCATAAAAATTACTCTTTAACGAATTCTCTCTTCAACAGCTTCGCGTGCTCAAGCTGGCACAGTCGTGGACAACAATGAAGGTCCTGCTCAGCATTATCATATCGACAATAGGTGCTTTGGGTAATCTTACCCTGATTTTAGTTATAGTCATATATATTTTCGCTGTGATCGGTATGCAACTGTTTTCGAAAGATTACACACCCGAGAAATTCGATCCAGACCCAGTGCCAAGGTACGCAGCGTCCACTTATTAAATATAAATTTTTATTAAATTTATGATATATGCTTGCAGGTGGAATTTTAATGATTTTTTTCATTCGTTCATGATGATATTTCGCATATTGTGTGGTGAGTGGATTGAGCCGTTGTGGGATTGTATGCGTGCGGAGGAGGAGCAGGGCGCTTCATCGTGCTTTGCTATATTTTTGCCAACGCTAGTAATGGGCAATTTCATGGTGCTAAACTTGTTCTTGGCGTTGTTGCTCAACAGTTTCAATTCGGAGGAATTGAAGTCGAAAAAAGAGGTAAAGTGTGCAAAATTTAAACGCACTAGTCATAAATAATCTTATTCGTCTTATTCGTGCCAAACAAAAAAAAAAAGATGTGCGCGTTTATTATGTGTTTTTTCTTAATATATATGTGTATGTTTGTGGTTCTTTCAAAAACAAAAATAATAATAATAAATTTAAGCAAAACCCACAAATTTAAAAATCACTTAAATTCTTTGCAATAAAATACAAACCCAAATCTTCGTTATGCGCTAAAAGTAATCACTTAACAAACCAAAATTTAAATGCAAAAAAAAAGAAAATATGTGATTGTTAGTTTTAAATTTTTATTGGTGTTAGAGTGCAAATAATACGAATATTTGAATTTAAAAATGTTTTTAAGTTATTTTAAATTAAATTCCATAAATTTAAAATGTGTAAACGCTTTGTATTGAAGAAATATTATTTGCTATTTGCATATATTATTAATTTAGCTGTGTGTGTGTGTGTATTTTACTATTTTCAAATTGCACTTTGGTGTTTTGTGTTAAGCAGCACAAATCATCGGATTAAAAATAAATTTTAAATATATATTTTTTATTTCAGTTCAGTTTTATTTAATTTTTTGTTTCACAATCAGTTTATTTCATTATTTGTCTTTTATTTTTTGTTTGATACCATTTAATAGTATATAAATATATATATATGATGTTATAGTATTTTAATCTCATTTCGTTTGTTATATATATATGTTTTTTTATTATAAATGTTTTATTTATTTATTTGGTGTTTCTTTCAAAGGTGTAAAGAGTTTACAATTCAGTATATTTTTAAACGTACTATACCTAGATTTTGTTTTATTTGACTTATTAATTTTTTTGTTGCACTATTCAATTATATTATAACATTTTAATTGGATTAAATTTGTTTTACTGATTTCTTATTACACCAGTTTTTATACTACGTTAATTTATTTATTCGTTATTGTTATTAGTTTTTTGGAAAATCCCAAGATTGCTAATATAAGTATTAATTGAAATCTAGAAAATTTCGGAATTCAAAGTTTTAATAAACATATTGTTTTCATTAAATACATAAATGGTAATTGAAATTCAAATCTTGAAATAAAACTTTTAGGTTATAAAGAAACAAATTTTGTTTAGAGTCAAAATGGTGATATTTATTCAAGAACATAATAAAATTGTACAAATAAAAAATTAAAAAAAAAGAATTAAAAATAGTCAATACTATTTTTCTGTTCATTTTTCATATTATTTGAATTTTTTACTTTTGTAAAGCACTTATAAACTTCTATAGTAGAAAAATAATATAGATTTTTATGTTCTGTATTTAATCTTAATTTCCGTGCGAATGCAGAAGGTCTAAACTATATTTCAATATTATTACAAAAACAATATAAAAACAACTTAAGCATACAGTTCTAAACATATTATTTAATATATCTACATATGTATGTGAATACTGTTATATACTCACGCATTGTGCCTACTACACTCACACAAATTTTGTGAAAACATTTAAGTTAAATAAAAAAGAACACAAATATTTCATACTGCCTAATATTATATTTGAGCAGTTGTTTCAATATTTTGAGTAAAAAAGAAGTTCAGAGCTTAAAGTAAGCAGTTGAATAATCTAAAAAGCTGCGAGGGTACATAAAATTTTTAATATTTGCAAACGATGCCATTATTTTGTAAATAATAAATATTTGAATGTAATATGATGAATTGAACTACTTAAAAAATTGGAGGTTAGAACTATTTGAATGAAATTTTAATAGGCAGCGACAGACAGCGTCAAACAATTTTAGTACAAAAAATTTTGAAAAAATCTTTTATAAAATCTTGTCTTAATACTAAATTAATTATTTAATAATTAATACAGTGTAAAATTAAAAAAAGTATTATATAATTGAAAAAAGTATTAGAAGTATTTATAAAATAAACAACTTGTTTTTAATACCAAAAATCTTAAATATAAAAGATTATTATTATAATATTGCTTTCGCACAAACCCTTTGAATTTATAAAAGTTTTGAAAATATTGAAACACTGCAAAATCACCGCTTAACATTATATACTCAGTTAAAAACTATTATCTAAACATAACCTAAAAATAAATATATGTATGTATTTCTATCTATTGTCTTCCTCTCTTCGACTCGTCTGTGTTTCCCCGCTCAACTGTTGATAACTTGCGAACGATCCTTCATATCTTTGTGCCTTAAAAATCTATAAAAAAAAACTTAAAAAACAAACTTTCCCAAAACTGTGTTTTATCTTTATTCCTGTGTGTGTTTGCGTGCCTTAAACTGACTACTTTAAAATACAATAAAATTTATATATATATATATATATATTTATTATAAATTACAAAAAAAACAATTAATTTAAAATATTCTGAAATCAAAAACTGCTTTTGCAAATGTAAAATATTTGCACAAAAAATAAATATAAAAAAATTAATTGTTTTTCCGCTCAAATTTTATTATTAATTTCATTGATTTTTTAATACCATAAACGTTTTAAATAAAACTCCAAACTATGTATTTATATACTACAACAACAAAAAATATGCACCAAAATGTGTTCGACTAAATAATATATACAT
The DNA here is from genome assembly GCA_021498325.1 of Bactrocera minax. Classification (NCBI taxonomy): domain Eukaryota; kingdom Metazoa; phylum Arthropoda; class Insecta; order Diptera; family Tephritidae; genus Bactrocera; species Bactrocera minax. The sequence goes on from JAKEEE010000004.1 coordinate 6,587,166, forward strand.
ATGTATATGTAAAACTATGTACTGCCCGCCGCTCCGTTTGTGTTGAAATGAAACTATGAGACAAATTTGTACACCTTTAAACCGCAAATGTTGAAAATAATATTGCAAATCAATGCTCATTTAAAACTAAAACAAAAAACAAAAAAAAATAAATAAATTTAAATGTATATGTATGTCACAAAATAAACAGATTTTCAAAAAGAAGGTAATTTCCTATAATATAAATTATTTAAAAAACCCACTAACAAAATAAATCAACCTTATTCAACCTTATCAATTAACCTTATAATTTGTTTTATAATTAATGCTCCCTGAAAATAAAATTAAAAGTATATATTTACCAATAATTGTTTGCATTTTGTTGTTGCTCTTTGGTTTGGTTGTAAACTTTTCGAAAACTCTAAATGTTGAATGTAGTATTCCAAAAAAGAAAAGCATTTATTAATGTTGCATGTGTAAAATCTTAAGTAGCAATTATAAAAAATATAATACCACAATTGGCGCGTTTGGTAGCTTAGCAAATCTGAAAAATTAAAAAAAAAACCCGTTAACACCCATTTAGCTGTTAGTACTAACTAGCGAAATCGCTGTCTGAAATTGGCGCCAATGCAAGCATAAAATTTAATAACTAAATTTTATTGAAATTCCTAAGCTTCTCTTGTAAAACCTCTAAAAACTATAATAAAAATGTGTTACACGCTAAAACATTGCTCCTCTCACTTATTACCCCCCATAGGAAGTCGGCGAAGAGTCGAAATTGGCGCGCAGCATCGAGCGTGTCCGCGATCTGATACGCAAGAAGCGACAGGAGCGCAAAGAGCGCAAGGAGCGCAAATATGCGACAAAGTTTCAGCAAATCGTCATGGAGGCGCAGCAGGCGGCGGCGCAGGTTATCGAAAAACCGAGCTTATTAACCGAGACAAAGCTACATAGATTAAGTTATCAGGTAGGGTGTCAGCGCGCATGCTCAATTCGACTGTTTACTTATATTTCTTTCTCTCTCTCGCACTCCCTTTTGCTCATAATCTACAGGAGTCTATGAATCGTCCGGTGTCCGGTTCGGATTTTGGCTTTCAAATACCCTTGAAGGATGCGCTGCACACGATCGTTGACGGCATGGAGAGTGAGCAAGAGCTTTCCGAGCACCAACAACAACAACAGCACTTGCAATCGCCAACACAATTACAGCAGCAGCAACACTTAATGCTACTTCAACAACAACAGCAGCAGCAGCAACAGCAATTGCATCATATGCAATTACAACAGCAAGCGCCGTCTTTCGATGGGATTACAACAACCACTAGCTCCTGCCAATTAGACAATAATAGTCGCAACGATTACAACACGCTTTATCCGCAAGCGGAACGTCGTCTGCTGCATCAAGTGTCTTCCGGTTTCGGCACCCAACACAACGATTCGCGTGATGAGCCCACATACAGCGAGTCCATTGAGTTACGCCTAATGGGCCAATACAATTCGACTGATACCGATCCGTATGCCAATGACCAGCGTAGCGGTTCGTTTATGCGTGGCGATTCACTGCAGGACACGTCCTCACGCCGCTACTGCACCGATGAACATGACGAGGCTTATTTGCAATATCAGAAGTCATTGCTGACGCGTTCGCCTAGCTATCGCAAGTCATTGGATCGACTGTCGCAGTCGAGTGATCAGTCGCAACGTTCACTGATACCGTCGCGTAGTCTGAAATCCGATGACGACCTGCATTTGGGTGTGCGACGACACTCAAGCGGTCATTCACTGAACACCATATCGATGGAGCACGAGGAACTGCTCTCACATCAGGGTAATTTGCGCGACGAACTGCTGAATTGTGAGCATAAGGAGCTTTTTCAATTTCTGCAAGATGATGCGGACAATAGCAACAATTATTTCAGCGAAACTGTTGGTTATGGTTCGGCGTTTGTCGATGCCGACACAGATTCGTTGATTGTCGATACGCGTAAGGAGGAACGCAAACCGTCGACCAGCAGCATCAAATCGAATTTAAGCTATTTATCCAACTCGATAATGCAACAGTTAGAGCAGCGCCGTAATGGTAGTCATGCGTCAAGCAATGGTAACGGTCACCACGACAACGAAGTGTTGCCATTGGTCGAGCATTCCGAGTTCGATAATATCATACAGAGTTTCGAGAAAGAGTTGGAGGAAATTAAACGCTCAACCACGTCGTTGGAACGTCGCTTATCCACACTGTCAGAACCCTCGCCTGCGGCCGATGAAGCCAACAAAGCCATACTCGATCATATTGCAGTCATAACGGGCGCCTCAGAGCGTTCAGCCGCAGATGAGGTGGTACATCAACTAAATCCCTATGACAGTTATGATCTATCGACAGTGCCACGTCGCCAGCATCCACTACTCAACAGCACCGATCGTAATTCGGTGAAGATCAAGCGACGCAGCCTTGAGAAGCAACGCAAGATCGACGAAGACTTTAGCATATCAAATGAAATACGTAAAATCTGTGATCAAATTCACGCGCCATTCGTGACCATCGAATCGATGGCCGTGGCAGCTACAATGACAGCGGCAGCCAAATCGCCGTTCGCACGCCACAAGAGCGATCAGTTTGCGGCACAATTTGACCGCTTCAAGAGATTATCGCTCATCGAACGTGTCGATGAAGTACCTGAAGAGGATAAACCCATATCAACGCTGCGCATGGAGTCGGAGAAATTGCCACGCAAGTGCCTCACAACAGACGCCATCCGACTTGATAGCTTATCACTGAAAAGCACCAATTCATATGAGAATTTGCTAATACAAAAGCAACAATTGAGCCGTCAACAGAGTAATCAACGTGATCGCGGCTCATTGTCATCGTCCGGTGTGGCTGTACCAGCAACGCCACCGACATCGCTCAAGTCGCAGCTCGAACCGCCAACACTAGCACAAATATCCTCAATCAAGACCACGCCGCCGCTAGCGGCACTCACTGAGCACCAACAACATTACCACGCCTCGAAAATACATGACCCACCACCACCACCACCACTACTACCATTACAACAACCACTACTTCCGTCAGCAACAAGAACCACCATTTCCACAACTTGCACCACCACCACCACGACCATCCGCCCAAGGGCTGCCGGCGATGTGGGTGATATGCGCGCCAAACGCTTCGCCGAGCATCCTCAATCGACTCTAGACAAAGCCGCTTCCTTTCAATCCACACGCACTGAATCGCATAGTTCATGCGGTGGCGGCATAGCCGATACCAGTTCGGCACTGGCACTGGGTTATAGCGTGCCGGGTGCACGCTCATCTGCGAGCGGTGCTATGGTAACGGAGACCGCCGAACCGACACAGAAGTCGGCATTCTCGCGGCTGACCGAAAAACCATGGCATTGTCTGGTCTCCTACGTAGACGATCTCACGGTAGGTGGGAGACGTAACTCGCAGGGAGCATACAATGATCCCATGACTTTTCCAAGTTTCGGACAATCGAAAACACCGAAAGTGCCAGACGATTGCTTCCCACAGAAGTGTTACGATCAGTAAGTATGATTAGATATTTAGATTATGAGTCCGTAGACATTTAAAATGCTCCTTGTATACAGAGCATACCGCTTTCGGTAAAATAAGAAATTATAATAGGTTGCCACTTGTTAGAAAATGCGAGGTAAAAAATATTCATTAGCTAAAATGCAAGACTAACTAAATAGATTTTAGAAAGTTTATATTTGAAAATATTTTATGTGGTAGTTGCCACCTGTTCATATAAAATACAAATAAATAAAGATAAACAATGTATTACAATGTGGCTATCGATCTAAGCAAATTTTAGTTTGTCAGTTGAAAATAATTTTCAAAAGGATTGCAATTTTTTTACAACACTTTGCAATAAAATGGAATAAATTTTACAACATGGGCATCAAATTAAATTGGTTTAAAAACTGTTTCGCTTGAGAAAGGTTGCCACCGCATAAATATTTAAATAAAAAACTGCTAAGATAAAGAAACACTGCAATATGGGCATCAGAAAGTGGTTTAAAAGAAAATGATGTTTTAGTAGGGTTGCCACATATTTAAATATTTTTATTCAATAGAATTGAGAATATAGGCGAATTAATTAAATTAACAGATTTTTGGTTGTATTTTTTTTTGTAAACTAAATGAAATAATATAGGCGGAGTATGGGTATAAAGCAAAAAAAATGGCTCTTATATAATGTAAATATAAATATATGTATTTATGTAGATATATAAATATATAAATAATTAAATAGAAACTAAAAGATTATGTTTATATTTTTTCCTTCTTTTCTCTCCCTCTATAACTAACTCTAACTTATCTCTTTTCCCTTCTCATCAACTTTTAACTTTCTTCTCTTTACCGTTTCAACTCAATCTATCATTTCTATTATACATGAAAAACAAAAAACCACAAAAAAATCTCATTGCAGCTTCTACTTTCGCTGTCCATGGTTTATGTCGTGCATGGACACGAAGAGCGCCAAACATTGGACACGCATAAGGACGGCTGTCTTGGCGGTTGTCGATACTCCAGCCTTTGAGTGGTTTGTGCTAGTGCTCATATTCGCGTCGAGCATCACACTCTGTTTCGAGGACATCTATCTGGATAGCAATAAAACGTTGAAGCGCATACTCTACTGGACGAACTTCTCATTTTGTCTCATCTTTGTCGTTGAAATGGTTTTAAAATGGTTAGCGTTGGGGTTTTCCAAATATTTTACGAGTTTTTGGACGATATTGGATTTCATTATAGTCTTCGTGAGTAGAAGAATTATAGAACTTAAATGCATTCGGGATTTAATGCATTTACTCTCCCGCTCAGGTATCCGTATTCTCATTGCTCATTGAAGAGAATGAGAATCTCAAGGTTCTGCGTTCGCTACGCACATTGAGAGCATTACGTCCATTACGTGCCATATCACGGTAAGTTATTCGGTGTGCAAATGAAATACGTAAGCTTATCGTTGTGCCGAACTGCAGTTTTACTTAACAAATGTTTGTACTTTTATAAAGAAAATTCAATGAAATATATATCTACATACAAAAGTTTTATTGAAGTTTAAACATTTTCGCTCATAAATGTGTATTCTCTTAATCTATAAATACTATATTTGGCATGCTCCATGCTAATGTTGCTCAAATAAATCTATTGATGTATTTTGGTAATTGTGTAATTTTCTTTAAATCCTTAATATATAATTACGCATCAACTTTCTACTTTCAGATTTCAGTCTGCCTTTTTAACTTTTTTCGCTAAAGCATTTACCTATTACTAACATACATACATACATATTTACAACACTGATTTCTTACAACGTTGTCTTTGAACAAGCTTGTATGCACATTTTTTGTACCGTTATTAATTTTCAATATTCTTACATACATATGTTTATATGTTGTATTTAAAAAAATTATGCTTTCCAACTTGCTTAATGTATTTAAAAAAAAAAAAAATTAAATAAAAATAATAACATGAAATACAATTTGGAAGTGTTTAATACAATCTCGTCTTCTTTATGAATTTCGAATAGAAATAATAAGTAAATAAATAACGCCACACCGAAAGTACCGTATAGCTGTATACTTAAAAGAAACTATAATTTATTGGCAGTAGTAGTAAAGAATATTTTCCGTTATTGAGTAATTGAAGGGAACCGTTAATTTGAACCGTCTACCGTACATCCTGCATTTCCCAATCCTAGGCCGCCAGTAACTAACAGTAATATGTATCTCGAAATTCCGAAGTTGGAAATTGTACCCAATTAGTTAATATGTGACAAATGTTTTTTTTTTTTTTTAAATTTGTGTACAGTTGTATTTGCACACAAAAAGTTGTGTAAAAAAACAGAGTATTAAGTAGAAAACCTTTTAAAATGTCAATGGCTAAACAATTTTCATATAACCAAAACAAAAAACAAAAATTCAAATTACCGTGACCTTTTTGTGCTGCAAACACAGAGCAATTCGTGTTACACTTTGCCTTCCGTATCGGTGAATCGCCTAGCCAAAATTCATGCCCAGTCATTGTAAACAATTGGTATCGTACAATGTTAATCCGTTATTGGCTTCAAGTCCGCACCTTGCACTTCACCTCCCGGTTTATGTGTATGTCTTACTTGTACTCACTACTGCTAAACGGCACAAAACCGTACATGTACAAAAAATTTTCCTTTCACTAACACCACTTTCCCTGTCACTTTGCTATCCTTTGGTGAATTTAACAATTTATTTATTAGAATAAAATAATTGCTAACCTATTTGTTTGCATGCCTCACTATTCTTTATTGTAAAAAAAAAATTAAATTCGTTACTTTTTATTTTCGAAAATCAATTTTGATGTTTTTAAGGTGAAAAATATATTTCAATATGTCAATTCTCTGGTTAAAATTTTTAGTATTCTTGAACCTTGAGTGCCGCGTTCTCTCTATGGTTTAGTCTCTATGAGTCCCTCCTGCTTTAAGACTTAAGAAAGTCGAGGCGCCATTTCTCTCCTATCAATAATATTCTCTAGTTAAAAAAATGTTTGAAATTCGCCGACTTGCAAGCTTTTTTGCTCGCTGCTCCTACCGTTTTTCCAAAAAATATGTCTATAAATCGGTTCCATTCCATCAAAGATTGGACAGTATGCAGCTTGTTTCGGTAATGGCAAAAGTTGAGGCCTAATTAATTTCATATCTGTTTCTACCATTGCTTCAGGTCATATGTGACGACGACCGATTCCTACCATTACAAGTAATTTCAAACATTTGAAATAAATTCTATTCTTGTTGACTAATATCTTTTAACATCAATCTTTATCTATATCATTTATATCCATCATTTTATTTCATCGAAATAGTATATTTCACTTTTCTGAAAGACTTTTAAGCATATTCCAGATATTAAGCATCTTCTTCAAGCTAGAACTTCCATATACTACTACTAAGAATACTATATTGGAAACTGTCTCGAAATTTACTTGGACTTTTCGGAGACACTGGAATATTTGGCGATTCGGTGAACATTTTAATCCTATTGATGGCTTAAGGCACTCGTCTCTTTGACCTCACTTTCAACCAACAAACAAATATTTTATATGTTTCATTTGCTCACAAAATAAATTACTGTCTGAAAACTGAGAGAACGTATTAAATAAAGTTCTAACTAAGAAAACTAATCACGAACGAATCGAATATCAAACTTCCATGTGTTCCACTTGTTCACAAAAAGTGTGTTGTTTGTTTGAATAGTATATAAATAACCAAAGTGTTTCAGTTGTTCATGAAATTGTAGGTAATGTGGACTTCAAAATACTTATTTTTCACCTGGCTTTCAGCAATAAAATAGAAGCATACTTGAGTTCGATGAACCAAAAATATGTTATTTATTTTTTATTTGTTTGAAATATTTTAGTTTTAGTTAAACTACTCGTTCTCGTTAAGTGTGTAATTGTTGTTTGTGTTCTCCAAAAGTAATCCAAAATTTGTGTGTATGTATTTGAACGCCTTCCTATCCTCAATACTAAACAAAAAACAAAAAGAGAACATGAAAAACAGCTTTCGAAAGTATAAAGAAATTTACAGTTAAAGAAAAAAATATGTAAATATGTTAAACATGTCCCCCCATAAATCTATGAATCTGTTTCATTTTATTTCTATTCCAGGTGGCAAGGAATGCGAATTGTAGTAAATGCTCTCATGTATGCAATACCGTCAATTTTTAATGTACTTTTAGTTTGTTTAGTCTTTTGGTTGATATTTTCCATAATGGGTGTACAATTTTTCGGTGGTAAATTTTTCAAATGCCTTGACGATGATGGTGAATTGCTGCCAGTGACGGTTAGTAAATAAATCGAACATAAGCAACAATTTTAAATATGCAACATTACACTAACAAAAACCAAATATAACACAAGAAACACCAATACAATCTTTTTTATTTTAATTTCCGTTACGAATGAAGAGGAAATGTTACGATATTTTTCTTTTCGTTGTGCCTATTGAAGTAAAATTATTTGATATTACATTTTTTATTTTTTTTATTTCGTGTAAATTATTTCTTATTTACTTATTTAATAGGAAAATGTCTCTTAACTTCATTTGTAATTTGTAATTTGTAATTTTGAATTTCATATTTCTTTTGCTAATATTTTCCACACTCTTCGTCTTCGCCGCCTAACAGGAAGTGAACGACAAAGCCGATTGCATTAAACAAAATTACACGTGGATCAATTCGAAGATCACTTTCGATCATGTCGGCATGGGCTATCTGGCGCTGCTGCAAGTGGCCACCTTCGAAGGTTGGATGGAGGTAATGGCCGACGCAGTGGACGCGCGCGGCGTCGATCTACAACCCCAACGCGAGGCAAATCTCTACGCCTACATTTACTTTGTGATCTTCATAGTTTGCGGCTCATTCTTCACGCTCAATCTATTCATTGGAGTTATTATCGATAATTTCAATATGCTCAAGAAGAAGGTAAGTGTGACGGGTCCATGGCACATGACAAACAGGTTTGACATAAGCAAATTTCTAAAATTAAACATTTTCTAGTACAGAAATAAGCGCAAGAATAGCGTATGTACGATAAGTTATTTATATATATATTTTTTTAATACACTATGAGAAATATTATTTTGGGCGAATTATTTGAAACTACATCAAATTTGTTTTACAAAGTAATTATATTATAATTAATATAAAGAAAAAATTACTCACAACACAAAAAAAAAATATAAATAGAAAATAAAAAATAAAAAACAAAAAACAAAATACCGGAAAGTACTTTTCGGCAAGTGTGGCAACTTTTACCGAAAAGTGGTTTCGCTTTCACTTTTATTTTCAGTGTATAAATGTTCTTACGTATTAATGTTTTCTGATATAACAAAACACTTAACAATTTATATACACACCAATACACACACACACACACATACATAAATGTACACGCGGACACATTTTTTTACCGTATGTGTACTTAGTATAAGAAGAAAAATATGTATTGTGTTTATATGTAAATATTAAAAATTTACTTTCATCGTTCCATAGTATGAAGGAGGAGTGTTGGAAATGTTTCTCACCGAATCTCAAAAACACTATTACACCGCCATGAAAAAGTTGGGCCGAAAAAAACCACAGAAAGTCATTAAGCGACCAATAAATCATTTTTTAGCAATGTTTTATGATTTATCGAATTCGAGAAGGTAATGATCAAATGCTAAAAGTATGATTTATACAAAATAGTAACTACGTTCAGTTTTCAGTTCGATTATATTTTACGTTTAACTACTTAAATACATACATACATTAATTAATTAATTAATTAATTAATTACAAAAAATTTTTATTAAACACTTTAAATTTTTTAGTTTGAAATTTGATATATTTTCAATACGCTTTTGCATTCACAGCATTTAGTTCAAAAAAGCTGCTACTATTTGCCATAGTATTGCTCAAATACAGTAACACCTCATTAACATTACCTAGAAATGCATAATTTCTCTTACTCGAATTTTAACTGTTTCGCTCTCTGATGGCTAGTTCTGTATACGTATTTAACTCAATGCTCTAGGAATTCTGCTCCAGCTTAGTCTATTTACAATTTGGAATGATGAAATTCTGCTCAAAATTTGCTTACAAACTACTCGTTTCTCAAATACCTGTTTCTCTTTCGCGCTCTCTCTCTCTCTCTCTCTCTCTCTCTCTCTCTCTTGCGATGAATATTCAAATACTTAACTCTGCCATTAACATTAAACTGATTACGTCATTTACATACTTAGTTATACATAATCATATATATGTTTTTTGGTTTTTGTGAAGCAGCGTAAATAATTGCATCGAAACCGTTTATAATCTTTCAAAGTGGTTTTCTTCAATTTTTTGGTAAAAGTGTTACAATTTCGTTCATACACACATATCTACATATGTACATGCAAACATAGCTAGATGCATTCATAACTGTAAATAGACTAGGGACTTACAATGTTGCTGCGGCAATGTCGCTCCCGCTCCAAGCAAACACGCCCACAAACAACTTTAGCTGACTATATAGTTGAATTATCGTACGATTTGGTGATAAAATTATTTAAACACTTGCTTTCTTCTCGGGTTTCCGCGAGTGATGCTATTACTTGTGTTGCCATTGTTGCGGTGTATTCTACGGTTTGTAGTCTCCCATTTAGGGAGCACTGTAAGCGTAGTGGAAGACCCCAAAACTAACTAGCTGCTGCCATTTGCTTCTTAGTACCACTATATACTATATGTATATCTAACGAATGTAGTTTAATTTCGTATATATCTTTCAATATTAGTGTCGTTTGTATATAAATTAAAGAAATTGTGCTTGTACCAACTGTCTCACCCTGTAAATGTATTGCATCGATCAAATCCTGCGTATGTAAATTTATCCTTGAGGAGTATGGTCCCATTTAAATGAAATAAAATTTTTATTTGTAGACTCACAACCCTCTTAGTATGTTTGTATATAACACCTTCTACGTATTCCCGGTTCAATATGGTCGGACTTTACCTTTAAACGTATTAAGTTTGCGCACAAATCATTGTGAAAATCCCATCTTCATTCTTGCATTGTCGCTTGCTGTTTCTTACCTCATTTTGCAATGGCATCTTTCTGCTTGATAAATGTACATATATATAAATATAGTATGTGTTTGTTCCAGTATATTTAATTTTTATTTCCTTAATTTATTTATAATTAATTGTGTATTATAGATATTTTGCTAAACACTATAACATACTAAATTTCCGCTAGTTCATAAGTATAAAAAATATTAAAAATTTTATGTATTACTCTTAAAGTGAAAAGTACAGGTGTTATTGGTGGTATTAGTTAAAAACATTTTCCTGAGAGTCGGTGCACTTTCAAAATGCTATGTTTAAATGGGCAATTAGTTGAGATAATTAAGTTGTGTAATTTGAGTCAACGAGCTTAGTGTTCTCACACAGTCAATTTAATTTACTTAACTATTTAGAACTTGACAGCGGATGTCAAGATTGCCAAACTCCTCCAGAAGCAGAAAACTCCCTCAAGAAAAAATCTTCTTGTTATTAAGCTTTCAGTTAATTTGGCACAAATTGATTGACAATGTCTATGTACTAATGTACTAATTGATACATTTTTACTTGGAATATAAAATATATTAAGTTGCAATTAAGTGTTAATTTGATAAAATTTGCCTAATCGATAGAAACATTGTTTGTTTAAACATAGTAATATATAGGTTAATTTTGTTCTGAGAGGGAACAGAGAGAAATTTTCCAAATCTTTAGAATGATTAGTATTATTAGAAAACAATAAATCCGGATTTCTATTTAGATTAATGTTAGAAACTCGGTCAAAATTCAGTCTAGCTGAATGAAGAATGGCCGCATAATTTCTTCTCCATTAAGGTGTTCCCATTGAGGAAGCAAGAAAATATTATCACATCGTTTAATTCTACCATAAATTGCCTTTTGTAACTTACTTTTGCGTATTTATTAATATTGGTCACCAAGCAGGCACATTAGAATAAGCCATGAACAATATCCTTCTCCTATGTTGTCATGTACTAAATTGAAAAGAAACAGTCCTCTCATTAGCTAGGACAATTAGTATTTTTGGGGATATTTTTCTCACAATGCCTAATAGACTACATATAAGCAGATCCGAAACCCTTTTTCAAGTAGAGTTTGGAACTGATCCATAGTTTTCGAATGTAACTAAATCACACAAAATATTTTGAAATATTGCCCTATTGGCTTAATTAATTTCTACTATAGTTATCGCGTAAGAGGGCCATATGCATGCTTAGTATTAAAGTATGATATATTAAATAAATTTATAATAGTAACGAGATCTGCATAATCGAAAATTGATACATAAAATAGAGTAGAATTTTCCGTTTACGATTACAAACATACATATTTGTATAAAATGTTGTTAAAATAATTATAAACAAACATGATTCAGCTTCGTAACACCTCGGTAGTGCTGGACACATGACAAATCAAGCTTTTTCAATAACATAATTAACCTTTTTTTAATTCGCACAGTTTTTAATAATAATTTTTAAATTAACTTTTTATTAAGCTAATTTAGTTTTAATTAAATTAATTTTTTATATTAGCAAAAATAATTATGAAAAAACTTTTTTGGTTATGTAAATAAGTTGTTACATGCAACATGTATATTTCCTCCAAATAAATATGACTAAAATGTGTACTTTTTTCAATAACTCTTCTCCCCCTTTCTCCCTACGGCTAACGTTATATGTAAACGTCACAACTTTAAACAACAACAAAAAAAAAAACACTTGAATTATTGTAAAACCGTCAACGTCTGCAAAAAACAACAACACTGAACAAAAACACAAAAAATAACAACAACAACTGCAATAATAATATTAATAATAATAATAATAATATTAACAACAATTACAACACAGATTCGAAATAGCCATATTTGTATTGATTTTTTTAAATATGTTAACCATGGGTATCGAGCACTACAATCAACCGCATTCTGTGTTTTTCATACTCGAAGTAAGCAATGCATTTTTTACCACCGTCTTTGGTCTGGGTAAGTAGCGTCAATAATTACTTAGTCGTAGCGCACCTACTAACACTTGCATGTTTCTATAATGTGTGTTTTATACAATTTCTTGTGATTTGTTTTTTTTTTTTGTTTTTTTTTTTTGCACCCAAACCACTGTTCCCGTTTTCGTTTCGCCTCCCCACAGAGGCGATCGTCAAGATCATCGGTTTGCGTTATCACTACTTTACTGTGCCATGGAACGTTTTCGATTTCCTACTTGTACTCGCCTCAATTTTTGGCATCCTCATGGAGGATATCATGATCGATTTGCCCATCAGCCCAACCCTATTGCGTGTGGTACGCGTCTTTCGCATCGGTCGTATACTGCGTCTTATTAAAGCGGCCAAGGGTATACGTAAACTATTGTTCGCTTTAGTTGTCTCACTGCCGGCGCTGTTTAATATTGGCGCACTACTGGGATTGATCACCTTCATCTATGCTATATTGGGCATGTCACTGTTCGGCCATGTTAAGCTGCAGGGCGCCTTAGATGATATGGTGAACTTTCAGACATTCGGACGCAGCATGCAGCTGTTGTTTCGGCTAATGACCTCCGCTGGTTGGAATGATGTGCTGGAATCACTGATGATTCAACCACCCGATTGCGATCCCTTCTTCAATAAGCAAACAAACGGAGACTGCGGCCATCCCCTATTGGCCATCACCTATTTTACTAGTTTCATTATAATCAGTTATATGATTGTGATTAACATGTACATTGCAATTATTTTGGAGAATTTCAATCAGGCACATCAAGAGGAAGAGATCGGTATTGTCGAAGACGATTTGGAAATGTTCTATATCAGATGGTCCAAGTTAGTATTACAACACATAACCAACTTAACTCCACTCAAATTTACACACCTATATAATATACTGTTATTTATAACCGTTATTTACAGATACGACCCACACGCTACACAATTCATACACTTTGGTCAACTTTCGGATTTCATTGCCTCGCTCGATCCACCGCTTGGCATTTCGAAGCCCAACACTGTAGCGTTGGTCTCATTCAATTTGCCGATATCGAGGGGTAATAAAATTCATTGCCTTGATATTTTACACGCACTAGTCAAACATGTGTTGGGTCATGTTGAGGAAACGGACAACTTTAAGCAGTTGCAGGAGCAAATGGATGTGAAATTCAAGAAACAATTCCCTACACGCAAAGAGTTGGAAATTGTTTCATCGACACGCATATGGAAGCGACAGGAGAAGGCGGCCAAAACTATACAAAATGCCTGGCACGAATATCAGCGGTAAGTCTAGCGGTTGTTAGTGTCTTATAACCCATTAGGTCGTTTGGAAGCTACTATTCAGTTAGTAGTGACTTTGAAATTCAAGATGAAAGAAGTAGGCCATTGATAGTCCTTTCGGGCATTATGTTCTTTCGCTAATAAGTCGCTTCATAACAGCTTCTGATCTTCCGTAAATAGTCCCTCTCTTAAAGGTATTCCTACATTAGTAGCGGGAAACTTGTGCCGGTTCCAAAGATACGTACCTAAGAACCTTTTAAAGAACATTTAAAATATTTGAGGGGTAATAGATAGAAAATTCGTTAGCATCATTTTCCGAAGATCGATTTCGACGAAAGCTTGATATAACGGTGTTATGTGTAGAGAGCCCGAACGGCCGTTATAAGATCGTGGGATCGGAAGACGAATATTTAAGCTTCCATTATTCGTACTATCTGTGGTTCCTAAAGAGTTTTGTCTTAATTACAGCATGAAGAAGGAGAAGGAACGCTCAAACTCGGGCGACAGCATGACGCAGACATCGAGCCCCGGTGGTTGGCAGTCCAAATTGTCAGCGCTCAATTTCTTTCACCTACAAGTGAGTTAATGGAAATTCTCATTAACATGAAAAAAAATTCAAATACATATAAATCTTTGCTTTCAATTGCAGGTGAGTCGTCGAGGCACTCAGTGCTCCAGCCGCGCATCCTCACGCAAGTCTTCACGCGCCTCTGACGCCTCTGACCTGAGTGAATTGGCGGGCCCATGGTTAAACCTGCCACTAATGTTGGTCTCTGGCGCGGATGATGTAGTGAAGGATATCAAACAACAAGGCGAGGAGCTTGGCAAGCGGTACTTATGACATTACCTACACATAAACACAGATTACAATAGCTAAATACTTTTACTCAACAATTGGTGCCTATAAAACTAAAAATTCCCAATTAATGCAGTTCGCATTGCAATTTTTGACGAAACCAATACTATAACATATATTAAATAATATTAAAATAATCTATATTACTTACAATTACTTAGCTACCCAATTTATGCCACAGCATTTTGTTTGTTTTATAAAAAAAAAAAAATTGTAAATTTGTGTCTTAAGTCCTATTTCTAGAATGTCCTCTTGTCTCTCCCTAACATATGAGTCATTGCTCGCAGATATGGTCTCAAACGTATTACTAAGTGGCTCACAGTCAAGTGATTTAACTTTATTAGCAAATCACAATGATTGTGAAAGAGGTAATTGTAGGCGGTAGTCTATAACAACATACCACATACATGCATAGTCTAGTTTAGCCCAACTAATAATCAACTCAACTCATGCATACTATGTAACTATCTCAGTACTCAATATTCAACTCAATTATTTAGCTCATATGAAATGCAAATCAAGTAAACTATTATACTTTGTAGGCGCCTATAGCATACTAATTGAAATGAAATTTATAAAATTGGTCTCACTTTATTTTCAACACATACATATCTACATAATTGATTGCGTTCTTTCATTTGTCATTGCGGTACTGTACATGCTCCTCATATGTACTATTTGCCTATCAAAATGTTCACGTTCGCTCTATCTTCACTCACTCACTTCACATGCATAGATTTGTATATCAGTTTACTTGTACAATGAAATATTCACAAGAAACTTCCATCGAATGATTGATTCTACTATTTCATGCAGTTGAAAATATTTCAATTAATTTAACAACAATTTGCAATTATTACAGTTTGTAAAACAACCAATATAGTACATAAATATACTAAAAAGTAAACAAATTCGATGAGTACAATTTATAAGTAGTGGCTTAAACAATTTTTATTATTTATTTATATTAATTTTCTATAGAGATAGAAATCTCTCTAGTACTGTAATATAAGTGAAGAGATATAGTTAATTATGCTTGTAGTCACGAACAAAAAATTGCAAAAAAATTTCAAAATACACTTGACTTCGTATATAATTATTAGTATTAGTTAGTTCATTGCAAGAAATATTGAAAATCCCCAAAACTTCCAAAACCTCCAAAAGAGTCAAATATACAATACTTACCTGCCTAAAACAAATTTCTAAACACCTCTCTGCTCTCCAAAAACACTCTCACTCATTGCAACTTGCACGCTCAATATTTGAGTTTCATTCGAATACGACACTTTCCAGTGCTCAAACAGTTATGTTTACAACGAAAAGTCGGTTGAAGTGGAGTCATTACCTTTTTGTGCTTAACGATCTTCAAAATGAATTTTCGTCACTTTCAAAATTTTGAAAATTCATTTTGAATATTGTTAGGCGCAAAAACCAAGCAACGGTCGAAGCAACGCTGCGCAAAATAAAATAATAATTAACGCCTGCGAAATTGTCTATGAGAAAATTTAGTTTCACTGACGAAATCTCATATAAAAAAATAGATAAAAACGAAGAAGAAGTAAGGTTGATACTTAATTTAAGTTAATTTGATTTTAAGTTGACACTGAAAATTTTAATATATTAATAATTTATTTAAAACTATTAGTATTAAAACTAGTATTTTTATTTATAACCACAATTGAGTGAATAATATTTAAGAAATCCAATTATATTTATGCTCTTTGGTTATTATATATCCAAAACAGCTGCTTTCCCAAACATTTTTAAGTATTTGAGGTTAGCACCTAACCGTTAAATGTTATAATATTACTTGACTTATCGCATTACAAGTGTATTCATGTTAGGTAATTTAAGCATTTCAAATATATTTTAAAATAATATACGCCAAAGGAGCAAAAATCTTTTGAAATTAGTATGCTAATGAAAGAGATAAGATTTCTATAGCATTATAGTAGTATTCATGAATTTTATAGACCCCCAATTTTATACCACTTCCGAATTGATCACGAAACATTTAAAATTAGATTTTAACTTCTTTCGATCTGTGTATGCATAATCGCGACAACACAAAGAATACTATCTAGACCATGTTAAAAAATTATGATATAATTTTCTGTGAGTTTTTACTTAATTAAAAGTTTTGTAGTGTCTAAAAATGTGGTAAACAATAATCTTTATTGAATGTCGTAAACAATTAAACCGAATATATTTTTTATATTTAAATAATATATTTCAAATAAGATATTTATTCAAAGTATGCATAAATGAAATGTGTAATTCCCGCATGTTTGGTCCACCTTTTTATTAGGTCAAGTAAAAAGAAATCAATTATTTTTGGATAAAATTCAAGGTTATATTTAGCATAGTCCGATTTAGATCAAAATGCTTTAATTTAGACCAAATGGGGTTTTGTTTCGTAACTTATTGCCATTTTGACGGTAATTTCATGTTACCACTCTCCTAGAAAACCTCGTGCCTATTGGCAAAAAACTGAGACAGCCGATATTCACAAGCTTCTCTTGAGGTGAATTTATCAACAGCAAAATCACACTTATACAACGCGAGATACAAGCCATCTATTGAAAAAATAATGGATTTCTTTTTACTAGACCCAATATTATAAACAAGTGTTCGAATTTTTCTACAACAGATTTTAGTACCCCCAGCAATTACATTTTTTTACGGCTCTAAATTGCATAATTCGAATACCAAGACCTCATTTTGGACTAAATAATTAATAATATTACTTGAAAACCATAGAAATATGAAGCGACTTAGTTTGGGTTATAGTTTATATTACATAAATATAAATACATAATAAAAGGGACACCTAAGGTTTAATAACTTACATAAGAGGTTACGCCACTCTAGAGCCCAAAAAAAAGGCCTAACTTTGACAGTTTATGCTGGGATCTTAATCTACATAAAATTTGCTAGTAAAGCATATACGTTTTTAGCTTTATATATTTTTTTCTCCAAATGGCATATTTGTAAAACAAAGGTTAAATTTTTTACCGAAAAACTCGGCGTAATTGTTTATAAAAAGAATAATTTGCATTAATAAAAAAAAATCGTACTTAGTTTACTAGATAATGTTACTATGAAGCTGCAGTTAAAATTTCAAGTGGATACTTGCTATAGTCTCCGAGTATCTCAGTCGCGCGATTTGAAAAATAGTAATCATAATAAAGTTTTGCGTGCTTAAGCTGACTGATCCGAACTCTTCGACACAAAAGCGGTTTGGATAGGGAAAAATTGTGTTTTTTTTACTATTTACCAATTGAGTATTGACTTCAGAACCCCTAAAGTATACATTAAGTCAAAAAAATCGATTTTTAAATATTTAAACATTTCTTTAAGTATTTTTTAAAACCCTTTATTAAACTTTCATATATGTGCTCAAAAAAATAGAAAATTTAAAAAGTTAAATTATAAAAGTGAATTCCTTAGTTACTTTATAAACATATGTGTTGCGAACAAATAGTAAAACAAAGAGTAAAACAAATGCCTAGTGATCACTAAAAATATATTTCGAACTGCAAAATCCTAACCTCAAAATTTTAAAAATAAATATTAGTTGTTTTTTCATTGTCAGTGCATATATTAGTTCAATAAAATATCAATTTTGTATTATTTATGTTTTAAGTGTATAGATATTTACCCATAGTCTCCCAGTGTAACCTGTGTTGTAGCTACTGCTGAAAGATTTCGTCAAAAATTTGCAAATTTCAATATTCTCGATAAACGTGAAACGTACATTATTTATATGAAAAGGACAAAAACTAAAAGAAATTGAACAAAAAATATCTACCAAATTAATAAAATATCACTTACATTTATATTTTTCATAATTCTGTATTATGCTTCATAAATTGCCACACATGAAATCGTAAAAATCAAATTACCTCACAATAATAATAACAACAACAACAACAACAACAACAACAACAACAACAACAATACAATGTGTCACAAAAGCGGTAGCATATTTGTGGAAGCGCCTCGATCGAATCGCCGTCGAAGCTTTTATAATTTCTTTTTGCGCCATCAGGATGCTGTCGATGATAGCTTAACATCACCATCAGTGCATAGAAAAAGTAATTATTTGAAAATTGTAAAATCAACAACAAAATTAACACATACACACACGCCCTAACACATCGACACATGCAAGCAAACAAGCGCACAAGCGCACAATGCAATGTGCAAAACGATTCAAATTCACCACAAATCACTCAAGTACACGCATAAACACTTGTATATATGAAACGCAAAACACACATACATACACACATAATCTTCTACAACTTTGTAACACTCGATGTACTGTAAATATATAGCTGTGTAATTCTTTAAAATTTCAACATTAGTTGTTCTCTGTCCCATTTTACCGTTGGAAGTATGTAAAAGTACACTCCGTTTTCACCGTCATTTCCCATTCCCATTCCCATAGTAAATTGTAGTAGACACATTAAATGCATTTTATTTTATTTTATTTATTTTTTTTTTTTTTTTGGAAAATTCAAATACAAATTAAAATTCAAATTATTTTTAAACCATTCCCTACACTGTACAAATGAATCCATTCACCTCACAGACATTTCGTAAATGATTTTATGTAAACATACATCTATTTCTAGTATCATATATACATGTGGTATGTATGTATATATGTATATATTTAAGTCACTGTATGTGTGTGTGTTGTGTATGTATGTATGTATGCATATTTCTTGTTTCTGCTGTTTGTGCATTTAATTCGTCTACATGTATGTGTAAGTTTGTATGTGTGTGTGTATATTTTTTGTATGTATATGGCTCTTAATGTTACGCCTTCTCACTTTTATCAAATGCAAATTTTTTTCTCACACACATCCCCTCCACACCAATGCAGGCATCTCACCAATAACAACAGCAATTTCCTCCACAACCATAGCCACCGATAGACAAACCCAATTGCTGCAACAACAGCAACAACAACAACAACAATTACCAACGCAAATAACGGCAACGCCAACGCGCAAACGTGCCACCAGTTTTATACGTAAAAAGCCACCGCTTGAAAGAGGTTTGTCAGCACAAAGCGCTTTAAGAGTTAACAAAAATGCTTTTGTCTGTATGTGTGTCGATGGTATTATCCAAACATTTGAACAAATTTCACTTAAAATCATTTCATATTGATTTGTTTCAGCCGATGGCTCAGCACCGGAAGTGATCGTAACGAAACCATCGCCCGAACAGCAATCGGGTCTGATGGGCTTGAGGCCGGAAAACTCAACATTGGTGCATGTATTGGTGCATAGGGAGAGTGAAGAGTATAAAGAGGAGGATGATGAGGAGAATGGCGGTAGTGGTATGTCCCCAGCAGGAGGAATCGGTGAGTTGAAATCACTTTTTTCGTTTAATTGTTGTGATCCTGTTGCTTCTAAATGTTATTCCAAAGTGGAAAAAAAAAAAATTGTTTAGTGTATTTGGCTTATTATGCAACCTTAATTGTATTAGTTGTAATATTTTTACATTTGTGTATATATACATATATATTAAGTCTATTCTAATACATTTATTTTTGTTTTAAAACACTTTTACTTCACTTCGACCGCAAGTTGTTCGAGCGTTTCGAAGCTTCCCATCTAATGGTGTTGTTTTAACAGTAAAGGTTTTAACCAAAATATTTTTGTCCGAAAATTGGCGTTAATTCAGGGTACTTACAGTTTCACATATCTGTAGGTCTTTCTCTTTGAATTAAAAAGGCTGTTTCATCACCCCTGAAGCCGATGCTAACAGTCTGTCTGAACCTAAACCAGAACACCGAAAAACTCCTTAGAATTAGGAACTTCAATATCATTCTCGTTTTACTTCGGATAACTTCGTATAAAATACCCTTAAAATATAATGTTTGTTTGTTAGAAAGGCTTGGTTGGAGAATCGGTATACCAAAAACATGAAGGCGGTATAAGGTCTCAGTAAAGTGGTTTGGATAAGAAAATATTTATTCTGGAGAGTTTGAAAAAAGGGGCCGATTTTGAGACTTATAAAATTGCTCTCTTAGATTTCTATACAATACGACAAAATGTAAAAGGTTACTGCTAAGGACTTTAAGAATCTTAGTTTTCGAACCCTGTATCGAAATTTTATTATATATTGATTACAAGCTTTAGCCATTCAGATGTAAAAGTTTTGCAGAAAAGGGTTGAGCCTTTGGTTATTCAGCTGAGAACTTCAACTGTTTTTGTGCCAAAAATTCTGCCTTCGCGCAGTGTGGTCTTATTTCCTATATATCAGAGCTAAATGGTATTCTTGAAACGCAAAGTTTGGTTATATAAGATCCTCATCCGAAAAATTACTATGAAAGACCTTCCTAGTGACCTAGTTAGACCTATTTCTAACAAAACGGAATACCTCAAAAGCCCTAGAACTCGCCGTTACTCTTCCCGAATGGTTTTCAAGAACAACATACTGAATTTGTTTTTGATCTTTTTCCCTTCTCTGCCCACAGACAAATTTAAACCACCACAAATACATATTAGCCCAGGTTCTGAAGATATACGCTTCGATGAACTGCTACCAATGCAACAGCCGGTCGTACAAATAATGGTGGATAGTCCCAAGGAACCACCACGTGGCGATTTCTCTAACGAATATCCAGAGATTTCAGCACACGTTTACGACTATTATCCACCAAAGAGCGAAGAATTAGTTACCGAGGAAACTTCAATGGCACCAACGGTGAAGATTTCACCACCCACACCGATTGACTTGAATGCACCGATTGATGTTAATATACAGGGTGACACATCGAAAGTATTCTACGATTATAATCCACAGGATGCCAATGAAATCATCGTGCTGGAGACATTAACAGAAGAATCACCCAAATCGGAGGACCTGCCACTACCACAAGCTGTACTACCTGCGCTGCCAACTGCAACAACTTCACCGTGCATAACGGCCATCGCAACGGCTGCAACACCAACAACAACAGCCACTCCCACAGACATATACGAGAGCAGCACCGCCAGCGAGAGTGGCTCACCTGATGAAGGTGACAAAGCGGTAAGATGACCCTCACTACAAACAGCACCGGTGACCGAGAGCTCCGGCTCGTCGAGCACCAGTTGCTGTAGTTCACGACCCATGTCGACATACAGTTCCACGTCGGCAGCCGATGCCTGTGCGGTGCCGGAAATGCCAAAAGATAATGAAACGCCGCCACCAACAACAACAACAACAACAATGTCACCTACTGCTTCCACATCAGCTGCGGCCGCAGCAACGGCAGCCCACAGCCGTGAGCAGCGGGCACAGGATCAGCAAGAGCACGACGCTCAGGCCAATGCTGCAACGAAATCCGAACACACACACGGCAGTTGACAATCTCGGGCATGAGGACTGTTGCCCGCCATCTGCCGTTGCGCCAAATTATCTATCAAATATGCGATTAGTACAAGCTGTTGATATGAATGAACGTAGTCCCACTCACACACAAACTCACACACACATTCGTTAATGCTTCAATATATTGCAATTAAGTACATAATGTCCTTCGCAGCCACACATACATACAGGCAGTATAAAAATTTTTCATATCCATAGTCATTTGTTAAAGTGTCGATTTGTATGTAGTGTGTGTCTGGCTTTACAAAAACAAAAACAATTTGAAATGAAATAATTAGCATTACATTTATGTAGTTATTACGTGAGCGTACAAAGCGTGAACCAATAAATAGAATATGAAACAAAAGCAAAAACAAAATAACAAACAAGGAAATCAAATGTTAACAATTACAAACAATAGTCAAAAGGCAGTAAATAGCAGCTAAGTTCAAGTAGTCTAAGTTGCCTCAAACTTGCATATAGCGCATGTTGTACTTATTGTTAATTTAGCGGTATACATTTATATATAGGCTTAATATATACATATAAATATATTATAATATATAGATATGGCTTTGTACATACATATGTATACTAAATATCTGTGGTTAAATATGCGAATGTTGTTATTAGAGGTTGTTGCATTTTTGTATGTACATAACTGTAAGTAGTTATATATATATATATGTACATATCTGCATATGTAAGTAGCAAAATCAGTAATTATAAAAGTATGCATAATTTTAACTAGCTCTTAGAAGTACATACATGAATTTGACACTTTTAAATTTCATTAAAAATATAATGTTAACAATTTTGCTGCAATATTTGAATTTATAACACAACAAAAACAATATAAGTAATACATTATTTATTTATAATATATACAGTATATATGATTATAAGTTATATATAAATATATAAGTGCATTTTTAATGTTTAATGTTTGTTACACAACTGTGGTTATGCTTTTAAGTACAGCAAATATTTTATAAAAAATTTAAAAGATGTTATTTTTATTATAGTATATATTGTAAGTACATACATTGATTAGATTATTATATTTTATATTTATACGCATTAAAAAAAAATTTTTTTTGTTAAAATTGTTACTTTTTTGATATGTTCGAATTATTTGTTTCGATATTTAGTTAAAATTTGTAAATACATCAAAATTAGAGTTAAAATCCAATAATTATTATGTTGTGAAACAAAAAAAACCCTCTATGATGTTTGGTAGCGTCTTAACAGCACCAATTTTACATTGCTTAAAATATTGCAATATTTCAAAATTAATTTTTGAGAGGAAAATTATTTATACTTTTTTTTTAAATTTGTTTCATAATTAATTTTATTATTTGTTTTTTAAAAAAAAACGTTTTGACTCAAGACTAATTTATACAAATTGGGAGCAGTAGAATGTCTGAGTTTATTTTCTTTTTTATTTGTTTCGAGAATTTAAATGTCAAACTCTTGTATTAGAGCGTATTTTTTAAGATTATGATTTTTATTATGTATTTGTAGTGTATAATTTTTTATTCATTTATTTTTTTGTGATACCTCTCTCAACGTATATGAATTCGCCTTGGATTAGGCTTTTACTTTCCATTTTAAGTTTTTTTGAATTAAAATACTTTACAAACTCATTTAAAATTTAAAAGAAAAAAATACAAATAGTTAACATTTGTTTCAAAATGTTCTTATTGAGTAAATACTCTACTAAAACGTATTGATTAACTATTTTTATGAAGCAACTGTTCTTGTGTTAACTTTGATTTTATTAATGCCGGAGTAATTATTAATCGATTTTTGTTTTAATAATTACATTTTTAAGATGTCTTATTATTCAAACACTTCAATCAATCACTATTTAAAAAAAAAAAAATGAAAACATTTAATGCTTTGTGTAATATTAATTAGAGAAAGAAATCTGAAAATTTTATGATTTTGATTATATTTTAAATATATTTCCATTCCTAAAAATATTAAGATTTTTTTTTTTCAAAGTGATTATATAAATTCCATATAATTAATGTAAGTACTTAGCTTTCAGTTACTACAATTCAAAACAGTTGGCTGCCATTGATGATGGTGCCAACAACACAACTGCAAAGATAACGCCAAAGTGTTAGTGAAAAACGGAAACAAATGTGAAAACTAAAATTCATCTGAGGCTATTATTAAATAATTAGTTACTCATAATAAATATGTAAAAGCGTAGGTAGTTGTTTATTTAATAATAAAAATAAGAACTCTTAATAGTTTTAATAATTATTATTACAATAAATGTACATATTTCTATATAATAGCAAAATAATTCCTTTTTATGGCCATTTGTGTATTTGTTTTATATTAAACTTAACAGAAAGTTGCACTTGTAAACGCAATTTATAATGTTTATATAATTATAAAAATAATGAAACACACATATTTTAAATGTGTTTAATTTTGTGTTAATTGCCAATTGAGTTTTTGAATTTAATTTCTTTTATGATTTGAAATTAATATTATTTATTAATTATATATTTTTATCTTAATGAATATTATGACACTGTGAAATAATAATTATGAATTATTAATATAATTATGAAATTGTTGAGTTTAATATTTGTTTATAAATGTGTATTTTACAAAGCTAAAAACTTAAATATGTTTTGAAAATAAGAATATAATTATATGTTTCACGTTTATGTTTACCTTCTTTATATTTTTATTTTAATCTGCTTTCTTTTTTAATTTTAATTTTTAATTTTATTTTTCCTTATATTTAAATTTTTTTTTACGTTTTTAATTTGTTTTATATATTCTTAGCATTATTTTGGAGCACAATGAAAAAATTTGCTATTCCTTAATAATCCATAAATTGCTTTGTTATGTTTTTTTCTCAAAATAAAACGGAAACCCTTAAATGCTGTGAAAATAGTAACGTAATTATTTCGTTTTACATTCATTATTTTCTTTTTTGGTACTTTTAATTTTTTTTAATTTTCAAATTTATGGTATTGTCTTTTTAGCATTATTTGGAGCACAGTGAAAAAATTTACTGTTCCTTAAAAATACATGAATGTTACATTTTTTTTTTCCAAATTAATTAATATGTAATTATTTTCAGTATTGCCAAAAGTAATTCGATTTTGAAGTACAAATTCTTAAAAAAAACCAATACTGATAATAAATTCAACTTTCGCTATTACATTATCATCTTATAATTATTGAATTATAAAATACTGAAAACTTGCTTATGTCTCCCTAAAAGATAAAAATACTAAATTTATGAAACAGTTTTAAATATTTCCATTTTTTTCTTCAGTTTGATTTATTTTATTATTTCTAACATTTTAATAAGCGCCAATATATATTATGTGTAAAAACAAATAATTAAAAAAAAATTTTGTGAACTTCACTAAATAATTTTTTTTTAAATTTTTTAATAAAATATTAAAACAAGTTACTCATACTATTTCCTGAAGATTTTTTTTCAGATTTTTTTTGGAATTTTCAGTCCAAAATTTTTTTATTACAAAAACACTATTTACCCATCACCATTAACAAGCACACACATCCAGAACTATATGAGTATAACGTATCTCTTCCCTACAGAAAATTTGCCAAACAAAAGTAGTTAAAAGCTGAACATTTTGCTTATGTAATCATATATGTATTGTAGGAATTTACAAACAAAGAAAGTAATTGAAACGAGTAATTTAGTTGATTCTTTCCCACTTTCTCTGTATCTGGACAATCACTATTGAGAGTAGTAAATATACATTTTTTATTCAAACTAAAACTGAAATGACAAAAACAAAGCAAAAAAGTTCTAAGGACCAAACATAACCATAAAAAATGCAACCCAAAGCTCCCAGAAAATAAATTCCAAGCCACATTATCACATAAATATGGTATATACTGTATAAATATAGAAACCAGATAACCAAAATAACCGGTACAATAACTACAAATTCAAATAATAATAATAGAAATAATAGCGAATTAAGGAACAAACCATACACTCGTCAATTAAGTGATATTATTAAATAAACTGAATAATCAATAATGATTATTTGCATGATATTGTCGTTTACATTTCGTAATGTGTGTAATACGATTAATGGAACAGTGCTAAAATTGTACATACAAATAAACTGAGCCAATTTATAATTAATTTATTTATGTAAATAGTCATTTCAACAGTTCGTACAGTAAGTAAATGTGCGAGTAACGAGTAAAGTTTAACTACAATAGTAAATAGTTAGTGAAATCTTCAAATAAATAAATATTTAGAAGCATAGAAGCAGAAAAAATTTAAACTTGTTTTGAGTGCATTAAATTACTTTATTTATATTTAATTAATTTTTTTTAATACATAAATATCAATTTCTTAAAGTAATACAAAAAGTACTTCCGCCAAAATTCGCCCGCATGAAAAATTGGTTCCGTTGATTTGACTTACATAATCAGTAAGTGTAAGTTAAAAAAAAATTAATAAAATAAGTAAAAAATATTTGAAAATATAAACAAAAATTATGAATAATAATAAAACACTAGTTTCATATAATTTAAATGTAGCCGGTAGGTACACAAATATCGTGTGTTTTGTAATAGTCAATAAGTTATACATAAGACATACATATGTATATAAAAAAAGAGAAAATGTTTAATTAATTGTAAAGGACAAAACATGGTTATATCATATTTATAAATATAACGACAATAAGTACACTTTTTATGAATTGCAAAAAGAAGCTTGTTTTTTATATGTAAATTCTTTTTATATTTGTAGCTGTATTACAGAAAAATTTGCATAAAATTCATGTAAAGATTAAAAAATTGTACATAAATTAGTGTTAAAACAAAATGTTAAGGCTTAACAAACATTCAAGTTAGCTAAAATTTATATTTTTGCTTATTTTTGCTAACAAATATTATTATTTATTTTAATTAAGAATGTGGAGAAAGTTTTAATCTTGAAAATATTCTCTTTTCTTGTGAATTACTACAAAAATAATAATTTTCAGGAATTTAGTGCAGAGATAGCATTAAATGAACTCTGCTCCGTTCCGAGCATTAACCAGTTGATCATGCGCAGATCAGTTCGTTTTCAAAGTTTCTAACAGTAGTTAAATATTGTACTACCTACCCGAAGTCCTTATTTATAATATTCTTTACTTTAATATTCACTGGCTAAATTTTAAGAACCTGTTTTCGTTATAACTTGATCTGTATCCTACTATATCTGTATTCTGGACACTAAGTAACGAAAGAGTATTTACAGATAACAGTTAGATATAATTGAATCCGATATGACTGACTGTATAGTTTTGAAGCTTCAACGAGATATTGCTAAACAGTTTTCTGAGATTACAAGCTCGATTCTGTTCTCCCTATATAGGGATACAATGATTTAAAATACTCAAGTTGCACCTGACTCTGCATGCGTTATACAGAAACTTCCCAATGTTTGTGCCGAACAAATCAAATTGTAGGGTGATCAAAAATATAGATATTTTCCTTCAACCACTTAATTCTAACTTCAAGTTTCTGTTTATAGATGACTCAACCTTCAAGTATTGTAGATTATGGCAGTTTCTTTAACCCTTTCTCCTATTAAAAATAAGTACTATTCACGAATGGAGTTTTCTTCATTATATATTGACTTCTAAGACCAATTTTTTTTTATTTTGATAATATATCTTCAACAAAGAAAATAATTAGGATATTCACTAGACGTACTAGACTAGACGGACTGTTTAACGGTTTGCAAATAGTCGTAAACTGAAGCATGGGAAGGCACTAGTATCTCCAGAACTACTCTTCACTTCATTATTTAGACCCAATTTCATTTGGTTTTACTAATATTCAATGAATGAATCCGCTAAATGAGCACTTTTGCATTAATTATTGAAAAAGCGCCGATAAGCAAAAACAGCTGATCGAATACCACATGCAAATACGACCCTGAGCATAGCTTTCAGAGAGATTTTGAAATGTTTTTGATAGAACGTAAACAAAATGTTTACAGCTGCGGTAATACGAACATGCGATTAAGGAAATCCGATAAATAGCACATCTTGTGGACACCCTTAATAAACTTCTTACATTTAAACTTTCGTTGCCAGGCTTAATAATAATTAATCTGTATATTTTCAAGAAAAACGAAAACAATTTTAGTGAAATTAAAAAAATCTCGATACCAGCTAAAAGTAAAACTAACACACAACCAAATGGGAATTTTACAACTTTGATAGTCTGTCTTTTAAATCGTTAAAATATAAATAAAATAACAATAGAAACTAGTGAACAAAAGTAACCAAAAACTGCAAGATTTTCTCAACTGTCTATTCCAAAAAATATTTAAAAATAACATCCCTTAGGGCTAGGTGAACTTTTCTACATGCTCAGAATACAACAAATAATAGTAAATAGTAAAAAATTTATTTCATTCTTAAAAATAATAATAATTATTATGTATGTATGTGCATGTGTGTTAAAGTAAATAATATAAAAGGGTGCACATAGCTAAGTTTCCAACTAAAAATTTAAAAAATTAATTTTTTTTTATTACCAAAATAGTTGTATTGAAACGAAAATGCAAGATATAGTGAAACATTACAAATAAAATACTGTTATACTCATTACGAAACGAAGTCATATCAAAAACCAAAGTTTATATATAAAACTAAAAGGCAAATTAAGGCATGAAAACATAACTTAAGAAATCTAAATAAAAAAGTACAAAAAAAACAAGCGCGATGCAGTTAAAGCTGGGATGAATGAATTGTTAAATTAAATAAAAATAAAAAATAAAAGTAAAAAAATTAAAAAAACACTGAAAGTAACACAAGAAAATCATTTGAGCAATGCATGTGCGAAAAAGTATTACAAGTTAATAGAGAATAGTATCGATAAAAATTAAAAACACAAAGTGAATTCAAATTCTTGTTAAAATTATGAATATAAATATTAATAAATACCACTTTTGAAATTATTAAATTTAATGTAAATACAAAATGCTAGTTTGTAAGTAGACAAGTTGATTGTGTAATGTTTAATTATAATAACAAATATGATAAATAGCAAGAAAATTTCTTTAAATAATTGCATGTTGAACATTGAAAAGTAATGTTTAAATTTTTAAGACTTTAAACACAAGAAAGAGAAAAACAAAAACAAAATGAATATGAAAAAAAATAATACGCATGAACACGTGAAAGTGAGCAAAAGCAAAATTTTATTGCAAATCAAAATGAAGCATAAATAAATAAATACGTATAAAAGCATATTTAACTTATACACAATTAAATTAAATATAAACAAAAAATAGTTATTCATTCGTGTTGCATATTATGAAAAGCAAGATATAAAAGAAACCCATAATAATGATAGTTAATTAAAATAAATAGGAGAAACTAAATCGTGAAATTAAATCCAAATAAATAAATCAACATACATACATACATACATACACACTGCAAATTGTATTCATTTCAGATACCCAAGAGAAATGCATAGATGAGATTTCAATTTGAATAAAACGACAAACATACATATATAAATATATTTGAGAATTATTAAATATACTTACACATTTAAGTTTTTGCGATAAACACTGAGAGGAAAAGAAAATAAAAATGAATTAAACGAACAGATTTGAAATGCTTCTTTTTTTATTAGAAAACATAATACACAAGTGGACATGAAGATCTCAGAAAAAAGCGTCACCGCTTCGTCAACACATTTATGTTAGACCTTTCCATACTCAAAAATAAATTTTTATTGCTTTTTTATGAGCTTTTCTGCCACACATGAGTTGAAGTACTGTGATGCCTCCTTAATATGACGAATGCTTTTATATCAATGCCTTCTTCTACAGTCCAGCAATCATCAAGCCACAGTACGATCCAAAGTACCACATAACAATTGATTGATGCTGCCACAGGTGTATTGTTTTTGTAACACTTGTGAATGCCGTGTTCAGAGGCCCGATAGGTCCACATTAATTAAAGCCCACAATGTATACCCATCCGAAACTATTTTTTCATTTTTCATCTCTTCATTCAAACCGGTACACCTAATAACCCAAAACAGCTTGAATTCCCAATTTGTGATAGATGACTTCCCTGAAAAAATTTTTATAAATTCACTTCTAAACAGGATTTGAATAAGCGCAAGAACAACAACCCGAAAATCAAGTACTAATGCTATAATATATTTGGTAAGTATTATAGATTTAAGCATGGTTTGAATGGTTTACGGAACCTGATAAAGAGCCTTTTGAGTTCAAACTTTCTAATAGCTAAAAGCTGTTAGAAAACACAAATTCTTCCTTAAGACTTCACAATAAGACCAGATTATATGCTGCCAAAGCAATCCCTATTAAGATGAGTAAGTAGCATTCATTTAGGATTTCAACCTAGAAAGAGAGTACGCTCTTACGCTCTTACAACAATAAAAATACTCTTCTTAAGTCTATCTTCTTCAGTTCAGATTCTGAAGCAACGGAAATCTAACGGTGCAACTACGTTGTGTATTTTATAATAATAATAAATTAGATTTGTACATATGTTCTTATTTATCCAAAACAAATTTTCAATATGACAATTGCAGATGTCTACAAAACATCTACTCACTTAACACAATTAGCATGGAAAGGTAGTTACTGCTTGCTTCAATGTTGACATACATTCGTAAACGCATACATATAATTATCATAGTGCAAATTGGGTTTTGCAGAACCTACATAGCATTGTAGTGTTGCCTCTCTACAAAACACATCGCGAATATAAAGCTATAGATACTTGACAAATTAGGTTCGTTGGTATATGTGTGCATACAAAGAGTGGCTTGAAATGACACCAAAGTGAAGTGAAGCGCAAAACTGGTTACCAATGCACCCTTCAAAAGATAAGTTATGCTGGTATTGAAGTCACGAGTTGCCATTTTACCTTTGTGCCGTACAGCTTCAAAAGCAATAAAGCCAATCGTGAAGATGTGGGTGCATTGACCGCTTCGTTTGTTAATGTGCCAAAATTGGACTTTCGAATGCTGTCTGAATGTATTGAATTTATTATTGATTAACAACTTTATGATGTTCAAATGATATGAAGACCAACTTTCTATTTTCCCCCCATGACAAAATAAAAAAGGCTCTTTTGTTGTATGTTTTAAAATTTAATTATGCGATGAATCCTAAAATGTTAGTACAATGTATTGTAATAAATGCAATTTATCGTTTCTGCAATAAGGAATTTTTAACTATTGCGAAATGTCTTCCGTGAATTTTCAAGTGTTTGGAAACATTAAAGTTTATTGTATTTTTAATTATTTAAACTTTTAACTTCTTTTCTTTTTTCATTTGTTATAACACCAATAAAATTGCTTTTCATTTCTTAATAGTATATATATATATATATTCAACTTTCGCAATATGCAAATGTTAACATTTATCTCGCCAACTACTTTCACGCGCCTCAGCCACCTCACTACTTGTCATCATCTTCCGGACTTTCCTTATGCAAGTTTGTGCGTTTTTTTTGAATTTCATTTAATCGGTAGCATCAGCCTTTGCCACGGCGAATGGCTCATCCACACGTATGGAACCGCTATTGGCGATCACAACATCCTTAACTGGACGATCGCGTCCATCAGTTTCGCTGCTCTCAATTTTACGTACAACACCCATGCCGGATAAAACTTTGCCGAAAACGACGTGACGTCCATCCAACCAGGAGGTTGGTTTGGTAGTAATGAAGAACTGTGAACCATTGGTATCCTTGCCAGCATTGGCCATGCTTAACCAACCAGCACCATAATGCTTCAGCTTGAAGTTCTCATCGGGGAAACGTTCACCATAGATGGAACGACCGCCAGTGCCATCACCTTTGGTGAAATCACCACCTTGGATCATGAAGTCCTTAATGACGCGATGGAATTTGCTACCCTTGTAGCTGCAATGTGAATATAACAGAGAAATGAAATCAAATTATTTACGAACATTTAATTTTATAGGTTTCATAAAAGTCAACAAGTATGTATGCAAGTATCTAGTAATCAAAAGTAATATCGTCTGCTACGCTGTAGTTGTATAGGCAAGTATGTTTATAAGCACAGATCTCATATGTACATAGATGCTGTGCATTCGATTATGTTGTCCTCTTTATTTTTATTTACACTATTTACTACAATAATACAGCCATTAAATTGTAGCATTTTTATGTTTGTAGTTTTTATTACAATATTACAATAGCTGCTAGTGCCCGGCTGACCCAATGGCCGGGTAAAACTTCTTGGCGCTTTTTTTTTTATTTTTAGTACAACGGTGTTTATTGTACATAAAGTATTCACATTAATTCAATTCAGCACTCAATTATTGTTTGCAAACATCAATTGCGTCCCATATGCATGTGTATCAAGTCTATGCCAATAAACACATCATCTCACATTGCTAAGCCAATTAACTGAGTATGCAACAACGCACAAGTTCTACACACTAATACTAACTTTAATTCTTTAAAGTGAATAAATTTATTTTCTTATTAGTATTGTGGGAGCAATAGTTATTTGACCCCATTACAAGAAAATGTTGGGGCATATGTGATTGAAATGCTAATAAACTGAATAACATGCTTGGATTTACTATTATAGCAGATATTACACTAAGTTTAATGCGGTCTTTATCAAAAAATTAGGTAGAGTATTTTATTTCGTGTCATCATCATCCTTTGACGAGATGAGTATTGAGAAAAATTACCAAGTTCGTTTACTTCAAACTTAGTTCAATGTATGTATGTATAATTTTTTGCAACAGCTTAATTCTAACTATAACCATAACTGTATAATTGTTTGTATCTAAGATAGATTGTTTTATAAGTAAATATAAATATGTAAACATTTAAGTAAATGCCATATGCCGTGCATTTTCTATAAAGAAATCTTTAATTTTTTATAGCACATATAAAACAAAATGTCTATATATCGAAGCACTGATTAAATGGTATAGCGCTGCTGTTTTAGTTGGTTACTGATAAGCAAGTGATATAT
This sequence comes from Bactrocera minax, assembly GCA_021498325.1. Taxonomy (NCBI): domain Eukaryota; kingdom Metazoa; phylum Arthropoda; class Insecta; order Diptera; family Tephritidae; genus Bactrocera; species Bactrocera minax. The sequence goes on from JAKEEE010000004.1 coordinate 6,620,265, forward strand.
TTAGTTCTCAATAATAAATAACATTAGTACTTTATTTTCATTTTTGTATAATTTAAACTTGTACAGACCAAATCTAATTACACATCTCGTAGCAGCATCTCCATAGATACATATATATGCACAATAGAGTATGTGCATATTGGTTTAGAAGGGATTTTTAAATGACAAGATAAAACAGCAAACGTTTATATTATCATTTTGCACTAACATAAAATTTGATAGCGACAATTACAAGAACTTTCCAGAATTCGATTGAAAACATAACCTAACTAAAAGTAATAAGACCATGAAATAGATTACAATCAACCCCTTATGAAAGTCTTTTTAGCCGGCATGCTTCAGCACATGCAAGAGAATTGTTTATTGTGTACAATTGCTTCAAAGCACTTACCCTTCGCCTTCTGGCTTCTCAGCTAGCTCTTTGAAATTACGAGCGGTTTTCTCCACTGTTTTGCCGAAAAGGCCGATCTCAATGCGTCCAGCAGGTTCACCACCAATGGTGATATCAAAGAAAACCTAAACAACCAAAATAATATATAAGTAAGCATGTATTTGTATATGTTTAACTGAATATGTATTATTAATTTGCACACCAAAGAACCCGGTTAACCAAACGGAACAATGGAAATAAGGGAGGAAGTAAATTAAAAATTATGTGGAGATGAAAGAACGAAACTTGAATGTATGCCAAGTGAGGCCAAAAATTGTGCTCAAACAATATGAAATAAAAATTTGTATGTACTATGTATATTAGTTGTACAAAGAACGCTTCGTTAAACGCTGAGAAATTCGTTATTCAAGGACAAAGCAGTATTTTATTCCTACCTTATCGGTTACTTTGGGTCCTTTGCTTTCATCAGCCACCACTATGCCGGCCACAAGCGCTACAAGGCATAATCCCAAATATAGCTTCATCTTATGGTTTCCGGTAATCAAACACACAATTTATAGATTTTCACGGATTTTATTTTCTTTCACTTGAATCTGAAAACACCTCTGATGTCGTCAGCAGTTGGCGATTAAATGAACAGGCAGCTGATGTCAATAGCCACCACTACCGCTGCCGCTCGCTTTGTTGCTTCTGCTGCCCTTGCTACTTGAATGTGGAACCTTTGGGAGAAGAGATGCACATTCACACATATATGCAAAACAGCGCGCAATAAAACAATTGGTCTCAGAGATTCTTTCTTTCTTCGTGCTCGTGGAATAGGGAAACGACACGTCGCCAGGCGCATTAAGAAAATACTTTAAAGAGGAATGGCGAAGAAGAATTGATAAACAATATTTCTTGTGCTCTTGGTAGCAGATTCTTCATATAGTGTTGTTGTTGTTGTTAATTATTAGCGATGTGTTTCTAATTGTCTGTTTATAAATGTGATTAATTTCCCTGCTTGCCATGGTAATTTGGGAATTTTCTAAAAAAAAAATTTATATATTCTACATTAAGCATTTAAATGAAATACTAATTGGACTTATTATACATGTTATTGTAAAGTTCATTGTTATTATTATCAAATAATTATTAAATAATTTATAATACTTTTGTACATAATTTGGAGAATCTACAAATGTATCAAATTTAAATCTTTATTAATAAAAAATTTTACCTGAAATAATTGTATTAACAATACATGTGGCTGTACCCACAAAATAAACAAAATTATTTCGTAATAATTGGGTTTTTATTAATCACAGTGGAGACACCAGATAATGTAATGTCTTCGTTATATTCCCATTAATCGATAGTTGTAGGTTATATATCTGTGCATTTTCACTTCTCATGGTTTTTCAAATTGTAGTGAGTTAATTTTTTTTTTTTATTTGCTTTAAAAAGTGAATATCCACTAATCAAAGGTTAGAAAATGTATGAAAAATAAATGTTGTGATTAAATTTGTGGGACTAGGGTAAAAATGCAAGTGTTTCTGATAGTTGTGTGTGTGTGTTACATATGTAACTGACAGTTATTCGCGCCCAATTATTAAGTTTCGTTAAGTTTTTCTTTTAGCTCCCGTGTTATTTTACTTCCCGTGTTAATTTACTTCCCGTGTTATTTGAAATAATAATGTGTAATAAGTTAGTACTGTATTTTGTTTTAAAAAGTGAATAATCTGTTGACCCAAACCGGAAAAATGTGTGAAAAATTGTGTAAGATTTCGGATTTCGCAGACAGCCTTCGCACCTTAATATAAAAGTATTGAGAAGTATCAAACGAATACAAGACCTTTGGTATGTATGAAATTGTTATTATTTCTGTATCAACTGATTTTTTTTATTTCCTGCTAGTAAATTACTAGAAATAATCATTTTGCCAACAGCGTTCATAGTAATATTATTTCATGATGAACTGGACAATGCTAGGGGAATGAAAATCTTATCCTTTCCTTTCCTTTCATGAAAAGAAAACCCCATGTTTGATTATCGATATTTTGTTTAAATAATGCCTAATATAAAAATCCGAGCCCTAGACTCGATTGTCTTCGGAATGGCAACGATTTTACGATCTTCCTAACTAGCATAGCGAACATTTACTATCTACGAAAAATTAACCCCATAGCTTAATAATTCGCAGAGAAGAAAGTCAAATCGAAAAAAGTTGATATAATTAGATTCCTCAAAGTTACCTTATATAATATAGAATTTGAAAGCTCATCTTATCGTGCCTTATCCTATCACAGAAAACACACTGTTCATTTATTACTTGTTTTAGTACTTAGCCGAGAGGTTATATATATATTATTGTTGTTATTGTTAATACTATACATATAAACTTTTGTAAATACAGTTCATAATTTTTTACTTATATCTACACAATGAGATTACTAAAGGTGAACTTATTAAAATTTATTTAACTATATTTTAAATGTTGAAAATTTATAAAAGAAAGTATAATGCAATATCTATTCATAAAAAATATATATTTATATTTAAAAAAATACTTGAGTATAGCGAATTTGCAGCTGTTACGTTTTCGGTAATATCACAATTAGTAATAAAGGTTTATTTACAGAACGGAAACAATTTTTTTCATCTACATATTATTTGAACGCTAAATATAAAATAACTAGCAGTTCACATTTTAGTCACTACATTTTAGGGCAATTAAGTTTTTGTGCGATTAATTTTTCATTTTCCCTTATAAATAAAAATCAATTCAAACTCGAAAATACAGCCATAGTTTTGATGAATTGCATAGTGAGCCATTTAGATTTAAAAGCGTTTTCAGAAAACGTATTTTTCTGCTTTAGAAAAATAACATGTTCTCTCTACATTATTCATATACATATCCACTTATTTGTAATGTGAGCATAATTTTTGGAAGATAGTTCAGTCATTGCTGCCAATTAGCGATTCCTGCTGTTCTTCATCGTTAATTCTATATTGAAAAATGTTGAGTAATAATATATGCACAAATACAAAAATATAAATTCAAATACACCACCAACCTGACTATATTTGGCTTGCGACAGCGACACAATTTCCTATAAATCGCCTTAAATAGCCTCATTAGGGGATCTGAGTCGTCATTGCGAATTAAAAATGCAACCAACATTAGCGCCAAAAATATTGGCATTGTACCCATATAAAATAAAGGCGAGTATGATTTTCGCTTTAAACCGACATCAAATACTATGGAGAGTGGTATTTGTAGCGACATGGCAATTGTGCCAATTAACGAAGAAGTAAGGAAGCAGCCCCTGTGATAAAAAAAAAAGTTATCTGTATATTCATAAATGCCAGTTAGTGTAAAATCCGTCACATACCATAACCAAAGCGCTTCTGAGATCACAGTACCAAGTAAACCATTCAAAAATAGTATAGCAAATTGATTTTGATTTGGCAGCTCAAATTGCTCAATCTTTAGAAAATGCAATATAAAGAATATTGGCCACATGAGTAGAAGATTCCAAAGACCAACAAAACCTGTTAATTTAAAATATAATTTAGTATATTTGTGTATATGTATTTATATTTTCTTTGTGTTTACCAAAAAACAGTGGAATGTCAACTTTTTCTTCAGTGCCGCTTTTTCGCTTCACAAAAACTAAATAAGCGGCATAGAAGAAAGCACTGAAAAGCGCCAAGAGTGCACCGCGCGAAAACCTTGCGTCGTGTATGTCGGAAATAGTGACGGTGACCTGCAAAGTATGTAAGACATTTTGTAAAAAAAAAAATTTTTTTTTGAGTAATTCGCAGGCTATATACATACAATGCCACCAATATTCATAGCGACTGCTATAATTTTAGTTATTGTAAACTTGTCACCCACAGCAGAGGGGAAAAACGCCGCTAGCACAAGTGTAAATAATGAGGATGAAGAGCTTAACAAAGTGACCATAGCGGTTTCGCCCAACTTTAGTGCTAGTTGAAAAAAATAGTTTGCGATAAACCACTGAAATTAAAAAAGAAGAAAATGTTTAAAATTACTTTATGGCTATTTGAAAAATTTTAAATACAATTTACCAGCACGCAGAAGAGTAATGCTGTTTTGGCGGTCTTGTGATGTGATTTTTGTCTGTGTATGCGTATGCTTGCCGCATAGGAGAGTCGCGCCATTAACGCCTCCGTTGCTTCGTGTGCGGACATCTCACGCACCTCAGCCAGTTTGCTAAAACGTACACAACGTATGCTGGAATCATCGCTCTCGGTGCCGGAGATAGCACCACTCGAACGAATCGGGATAAATGTGGGGTCACTCTGAAAAAAGCAAAACGCATTTTAATGTCAAGTGAACAGTTGTGTATCATATGTATTTGAGCTGCATACCAGTGATGGATTGGTTGAGTAATAATTCTCGTCGTCAGCCACTTGGTCCATAACCTATGAAGAGATTTTTTTTTTTTTTTTATAATTTTTTGTGTTATTTTAACACAAATAATTAATTTGTGTTATCTAAATCTGAATTTGTCAAATGATTTGGGGGAATGTTTTCCGGGTCGTTGTTCTTGACCTGATATAAATTCGGGATATTTAGGATCGAATTTTGGTTGTCGTTTTATGAGTTCTTTTCAGTGTTTAATAAAAGACAATATACATATAAACTCACCGAATAGCTACCATTTTGACGTTCACAAGATTCATGCCAGGGTGTTACCAAGCCGATTACAACCAAATAGATTGCAAACATTGAAGTCTTAAAGTATGTGCAAAAGAATGGCTTATCGAAGTTTTCATTTTCGTAGAGAAACTGAAAGCAGATAACGAAACATGTTTAAGCAATGCAGTTATAACTTCATATATGCATAAAAGTCTATATTTACCTTAGTTAGTTCACTGGATGATACCCAAATGACGTCAACCAGCAACAATATTACGATGCCAAGTACGAGCTTTTGGGTCTTGCTTAACATTTCCTTTTCCTTTTTTCCTTTCCTTTCCTTTTTATACTAGACGTCGTTGACGGTGCGGCGTCGTTTAGCCGGCGTGTAGCGAATAACGACGCGCTCGTTCAACTTTTAACCCAAATTTGTCTGCACTCTCAGTCTCCTGTGTGCCGTTTATTCTTTGGATGATGGTAGCAGATAGCAGAAAATCTTACACTTTCGTTTATTTTATATTTTGTATTTTTTGGTGAAAATTCAGCGCGCACTTTACTTTGTCTTTTTTACTGTTTTTATTCTGTGTTTCACGCAATGGTGTTTCTTTCGAATTCGTGCCTCACTTCAGTTCTTTCTTTTTGCGTTTTTTTTTTTTTTTATTATTTTGGTTAACCAGTTACATTTAAATGCCAGTGTTTTAGCTTCATTTTTGAGTTTGGCTCGTGGCGTTTCTTTCTCATTGCATGCAGCCTTTAGTTCAACACTTATTCGTTTGCTTTAATTCATGGACATAATTAAGCAGCTCTGTTGGCGTCAAATGCTGCAACGCAACACATTGCAAATTAAGTGCAAGTTGTTTTTAGCGGTCAACTGTAAAAGCAAATTAGATTAAATAATAGAGCGATTAAAAGGACATTAGAGTAAATTGAATTTTTTTATAATGAGAAATTAAGCGCTACAATTTAAAACGGTTGTGTATGGGTCGTAACCTTTACATGTGTACATACTTACGTTTTAATTTTATTATAATTCATTAATGCATCCCGTCAAATTTCCTGTAAGATACTCTTGTGTATCGGCTATTTAACATTTGAGCTGTGCATACAAATGCGAAATGCAGTAAATATTTACTATGAATATGATATACAAAATGAGGTTTTTATCAACAAATACTCTTCTGTTTACACATAGCTACATGCATATGTATGTATGTATCAAGTATCCATTGAGACCTAAATTAGCATGTTCGAGTGTATTTTATATTGATTTTCGCGCACTTTTTACACTCCTACAAATAAGCTGATTCGTATGTATTAAACGCGAGACAAATATATACAATAATGACGCGGTGAGAAGATGATTATGCTGAAAATGTGCTTCTTTGTTGTAGTTTAGTTGGATATTTGAGACAATATCATACTTTTCGCCCACAATTGCTGCTTAATTATATTTTATCCAAAAAAAAAAAACAAATATTCTTAAAAAATATCATCATTGCCATTTTTACTGGCATTTTGTGCTGTTTTTAATATGGTATTTGGCATAACGTTATCTTTTAATTATTAATATTAATTTAGTATTTGATATGAGTGGGGTACTACACCAATATTTCCAATAAAAACAATATCAAATATTATAAGATGCAATTTGGTAACTACAGTTTATCTCTCTACTAATCTTAAATTCATCTTTCTGATTAATCGTCTATTCAAAATTTTATTTTTGTTGTTACAATAGCAGGAGTATAACTTCATCAAGAACTTGAAAAGTTTCAAGCACATAATGGAGCTGTAATGTTGGTTCTTAATTAACAATTTATTTTAAACGTACTTTTTAAATTAACAAAATTTCATATTAAAATTCATGTGGCGACCATTTTTCCAGTGTTTTAGTAATGTATTTGTCTCAATAACGAAACTACTAAATGTGCTTGAAAATAACAACGAATTTCTAATGATCATTTGAATATATAATGTAGATATGTATATTCACTAATCGTTTTAACACTCCGCACGTACTGCTCATAATTGCCTATAAGCCAAAGAAAAGTGATTCAAATAAACTAAGTGTAGGTAATAAAAATCACAAAGCCGCTAAAACTTTTTATATTTGAAAACTTCCTTTTGTGTTCGAAAGATAAAATCGTTGTTGTTGCTTTATTGCAAAGCCAGTATACGGAAGGTGCATTCCAGAGTAAGTTATAAGAATAGCGAAAAGAATATCTAACAGGCTAATATAGAAAAAATAAAATTTGGGTTTTTAATAATCGATGCATAAACCACCATCTATAAATATAAGCTCCCATTGTGTCTACCATAGAATTTAAAAATATTAAATTGTTTAAACTTTTCGAAAAAGCGTTAATGTTATTCTGGACAAATACTGAACATAGAAAATGCTTAAATTTCAAATTATTTCATTTTCTTTCATGTATTTAATACATAAATTATAATACATGTAATATATAATTGTAATATATAAATTAGTGTATGTACCCCACAATGAGGTAGAAGATAATGTGCATACCCCTGTTAACAGCAGAATAGATTTTTAGACTTCATGTTTGGTAACAATTTAATCTTCCATATTCTGTTGATGAGTCGTATTAAAAGTGTGTATAATTAAATTTCTGCTTTATAGGGATTGGCTAGTATACTTCTGATTTCGTTATTTCTATTACGAAAGCACAGTTATTTTTTGTCGACACTTTTATGGTAGCCAATAGTATTTTTAAGGTGCCATAAATCAAATTAAACACTATAACACAGTTTACATCTGTATATATTGTTTTGAAAATAATTTTCCACATATATATTTGAGAGTACATAAACCCACTACCTTGATAATTTAAGCAATATATTTATGCGACATGGTTTGCATATTTTGCATATTTTATATTTTAGTAAAATTAACTTCTATTAAATATTAACTTATGTACTTTCATGCTAAAAAATTTTGATATATTTTTGGCAACTTTGACGCCATTCTACTGTTTGGTCGAGCCCACGCATATTTAACTTAAGGAATATTTATTTATTTGCTGATGAGTAATCACATAATTCTTAGCACATCAACAACTATCTATCTAATTGTTCTAACATTACACTCATCCATATGTTTGTATTTACTTCATAAATATTTACCACAAATAAAGTTACAATGTTTTTATAGAAAAATTGTTAAATGAAAATAGATTGGCGCTATCAATTTAACAAAAGCGACAACAAATTGAAACTGCTGGATAACGGGTGTTGCGCTGTAAATATGAAATTAGGATTAACTACTTAGCTATTCACTATTTTATCATTTCTATTTCGTATAATACTCACACATGTATATTTATGAAAATACTTATATAAATATTTATGTATGCACTAAGTTATAAATTTCGCGTGGATGTTTGGTTTTTCCACGACAGATACAATAATAGAATTAGTTTGTTCCTAATCCAAAAAATTGTACAAATTTAGGGTATATTTTTATATGTGCCATAAATGTAAAGATAGATGTAGGTTACTGACCCTTGATAGCACCTGTATAAACTGTATAAATTCTAAGCATAAACTCTAATACTATATATGTTTGTAAACGGCAAAAGTTCGGGTAATTTTTAAATAGAGTACGGCGGATTATTTTACTGGCTACAATAGGTAATGAATTAGTCTGCAACAAATATCTTTCGAATACAATTAGATATGTATTAATTAGTCCCAAACGAATATCTTTAGGGTATAATTGGAAGTAGATTCGTTTTGTACGCTTTTTTACGATTAGACTCTTTTTGTAGGCTTTCGGGTACAATTAGTATTTATAGGTCGTGCTCAAACTAAAGGGAAGAGTTTGTTCCATATAAAAAGAACAAAAATTGCATTAGTCTCATGTCCCTTCGCGACTAATCGCGGATTCACCCCGGATTTGTCTAATCTTTTGCAGGGTATATATTAAAAATTATTATTAAAGCCCATTTTAATGGTTCATGGCAGGATTTTAAATTGGCAAATATTTTCTAAAGTAATAAATTCTATTAAATACCCCTAAACATTTTTTAACATATGTTTACGACAAATGACTCAAACACAACGTTTTTATGTAAATATCTTTCAAGTAACATTATTGCACAGCTATATATTATATTCTCAATAAACCACATTTTATATTTAAAATATAATAATATTATCTTAAATTCTTATTAAAATTGGAAGCACTCTTTGCTTTCCTATTGATATTTACTTTTGACTCTCAAAGAATTGCTTTGGAACTTTCTAATCAATTTGAGGTAAGTATATTAAATATTAGCAAACATTTTCTCATTGCTAACAACCTTTTTGATTATAAAGCGGTACATTATACTTTCATGATAGTATGCGTAATTGTTTACTTTCATATGCAATCAACATTTCGATCAAATATAACAATTTCCTATAACATTGGAAGCTTTTATTACTATTTACCTACTATTTTTCAGCTGTTAAAGGCTTGCTTACTCATTTTTCATAATTGTGGGCACATACATATTAAAATTAACATAAGTTAGTAGTGTTTTGCTTATAAGAAATAAATATATTACATTTCTCTACCGAATAAACACAGCGGACGGCAAGTTACTACTGTTACAGAGCTACGCCTCTATTTGTAGGCATGAACGCCTTACTCTTTACTTACTTGACGTAAATAAATGTAATAAATACTCACATTTTATTATAATTATTAGAATTAAATAGTTGTACGATTCTTTTAGCTTTACTAATTCTGGTAAAATCCTTTATTTACATAAAATCGTCTATCAAAATGTTTTGCTTTTTCGACGCTGACTTTTCTCCACAAACTTTCAACCTATATTGTTGCCAGATGGTTATTTATATAAAATTATAAATGGTCAGAGCAACTGTTAATATGAAAAGTATACATTTATATTATTTTTAAAATGATTGCTCCACAAAATAGTTTATGATTTTTTTGAATAACTTATTATTACAAAGGAGTTGTAGTAATAAATTACTGAGGAAGGAGTTGTGGGTAAAATTACAAAGGAGTTGCTTTTGGAAGATAATTTACTTTCAGCTAAAATCTGGTAGCTTGAAAAAGAACCCAGCTGTTCGCCGCACTGTTGTATTTTCACGCTTCTGGAATTTAAATATTGGCTTTTTCTGGCTTATATTTAAAGTATTTAAGATATATGTTATATCTCAATATTATTAAGATTAACACTTGTTTTGTGTACTTAAAAAAGGTTAAACTTAGAAAAATAAAATTTTGTTGAATGAATGTCGAATGAAAAAGGTTAACGCATTGGCTATCGCTGCTTATACTCGCTTTTGGGGTTGTGTCTTCGCTAACAGCACACAAGTTGTCATTCACGGTAGTGCACTTTAATTATTTTGAAATGTATTGTGAACAAAAAAACTAAATTTTTATACAGATTCCTCTTTCAAAAATGTTAATAAATTTTTTTTAAGGTTTTGTACTTTATACATATGAATATAAGTATTATTATCTAACATATATCTATCATAAATAAATATATGTGTACATATATACTACATGAAGAATGATCTTAATTCATTAAATGCTTATAGCCGCAAACTCGAGGTTCGGTGGCGTTATGCTCTTTTGCAAACTATTCCATTTTCGTACAACTTGACGTATCAGTAACATTTATGTTTTCACGAATCGTACAAAGTATGCGAAATGAATTCAGACCATTGTCAACTAGCAGAAATAGACTTCAGCCTTGAGTAGGCGTTTCTGTGAATTAAGAGATTACGCATACACTTCTTTTATTATATAAGCAGTTGTGCGGAAAATAACGTTTCTCGCTTAATATGCTCATTTTGAGCTTGTTTATAAAATTGTTAGCACTTTGGAATTTACCGCTCCATTCGCAAATAACATGTATGTACATATGTATGTGCATACAAACTTGCATTCATGCAATTTTTGACGTTTCTCAATCGCTATTTATTTACTTATGTTTTAAGGCTGATATTCAATTAAAGTAGCTGGTATGATTGCGTTTATATTGCTTTTCAGCGAATTTTACACTCTTTTGGCAAAACTAATTAAGAATTCAATGCTTTGAAAATGCGCCAAGATACATAGATGAAGCGAGAAAAAATATTTATGGTTAAAATGAATTTTCCAAATGGTTAAATAGTTATTTGTTAAACCTGTAAATATAAAACCAATAAAAAGAAAAGTGTTGTTGGTATGCACATAAAGTACTTTTTTGTTGCATTTATATTTTTAAATACAATTTTTGTGTGAATATATGTTTTTTTTTTTGTTAATGCATATTTTGCAAGCAGCTTTCTTAAAAAAATTTAAGGACAACATTGACTTAAAAGTAATTAAAAGTATTGCTAAAGAAAATATAATGCACTTTGAGAATGAAATATTATATAATTGTTTATAAAATATATTAAATTTTACATAATTTCGAAAATGTGCACAAAATTCGACTTTACCTTAATAATTAATTATATGTTATAAGTGTAAATATTGTTTATAATTTCAATCTGATTTTTAAGCAAACTGTGTCGGGCTGTTGGAGTAGATGCAAAAAAAAAAAAAATATTTGACCTGAATCCACGTTCAAAACACAAATTTCTACTTAACTTTCAATTTTTACATTTTTCATCTGTGCCCAATCCGTGTGTTCGCCAACCATGCTTCTGTGAAAACTACCAAAGTTCGCCGAAACAAGTACCCAATTACTAAAGGCATTCCTGTTCAAGTTGCCATAGTAACTAGCGTTTGTTTTGGCTAGCTTTTAAATTATTGTTTCATATGTATACAAGAGAAAAAATACGAGCTTAGTGCTTTCAAAACAAGTATAGTGACAAAATGTAAAAAAAATAACATACACGAAAAATTGTGGATTTTTCACGTATACACACCCACACATGAATTGACAGCAATTCAATTACCAGTATTATTCCTATAAAAAAAAAATAAAAAATCGAAATCATAAAAAGTGAAAACATTTCCTGAGTCATACGTTTTATTGACTACAATCCCAACATCAAACGCATGGCCTGCGCGGATGAGATTATATGCAATGGGCACGTAATAACGTTGCCCACGCTAGAGGTAGTGAAAGCAGGTACGTTTAATACTTAACTAATTTTTGTCACCTTCACATTTATTTTGAAATTTTGCCACTTTAAATTAGTTCCCGTAATGGCGGCTGGTACAAACATCGATTGGTTGCTCCATCTCTACTATGCGCGGCGTGATTTTATACGTTGCCGCATTATAGTCGAGCGTGAGCTGCATAAGAGTCTCAATCCGGAGTATTTGTATTTCGTCAAGGTATGTAAAAAATATTATGTATGCATGTAGGTATGTATTTGCAGGCAAATCCTGATAAATCTAAAGGGAAAATTTTTTGTATATTAAAGTATAGTTTTAGGAGCCCAAAAAATATTTTTCAGATTTTATAGGTTTTGAAGATTTTAATGATTTAATCCAAATTTAAGTCGACTGTTCTTTTATATGAAGACAAAACTTAATTTAAAATTATTAACTAATTTGAAAACAAAACTTGTTTGAAAACTTTATTTTCAAAGTCAAAACTTTTCACAAGCTTTGTGTGGTGTACTTGGCAGCAAAGAAATGCTGAAAATATTAAAACGGTATAAATATTAGTATTTTAAACAATTCAAAATAATAAATTTTGTTAATAGAAGGTGATGTTAATCGAAAAGAAAAACTTTAAGTTTGGAAAATCATTTGCAAATTCAATTCTTAAAGCATTCTTTGCATGCAATGGTGCAATAAAGTTTTCCTTTCTATACCCATGCGTGCGTGTACATAAGTATTTAAGTATTCTTGGCTAATAAACTCTGTCTACATAACCTTTATCGCACCAATTTCCTGCTGACAATCATTTGAATTGCTACATACTTAGGGTTTAATCGACCGCGAAGAGGGTAACAATATCGAAGCGCTGCGGAATTTACAAAAGGCACTCGACTTAAATTCCAAGAATATTGAGATCTACAAGGAGATTGGCAAAACACTGTGAGTACAAATGCACTTAACATTATATTTGCTTACACATATGAGTGGACTTAATTGTATGTATGTATGTATGGTGTGCCTATTATTTACATACACATATGTCAATGCACATAAATACATGACACTCATATAGATATATACATAAATATCGGCATGTGGTGTGGTTTGTGAAAATTACAATTACTTCCCTTTTGCTAAGAAAATGTATTATTGCCACATAAAACTGCTGAAGCTCATTACATTGGTTTACACAAATCCATACATGCATACACATGTATGTGGAATATACGATTTGCGTATTTGCGATTTTCGAAAATCGATTTACATACTGACAGCCTTACTATTTAAATAGCCACAAAATATCAGCTGTTTTCTATACGCCAGGCTTTAGCGAGTCTTGAATCGAACAAGCAACTGGTATAAACCAAACGGCCTTGCATAATCAAATACAGTTATAAAAACAAGCGGTTATACCATTTCAACGTAGAATCCACATTCTTTTTTTTTTGTATTATATTCATCTGCATAACTTTGTTGCAGCCTTCGCTTGCAAATTTTTTTGTGCAAGTCTTCCGATATTATTACGTTAAGAAAGTATTGGAGGAGGACTTCAATACATTCAGAAACCGAAATTATTGAGTTTTTTTTATATGTCAAATTTGTTGATTATTCGCTTCTTCCTTTTGAAATCGCTGAAGATTTAAACAAGACCCAAATATGATCTTGTACTTGGAGGAATAGAGTGGGACAGGAGAAAGCACAGGCGACTAAATATAAGTCTAACAGTCTAAAACTAAATATAAGCTGACTTTTAGAAGGCTCAGAAAGTAGCCAGTACGGTACGGACTCGGATTTTTATCAGGCCAGTGAGTGTCAGCCCGGTAGTGAGCGTTCAGGGCTCAATAAATTTGTGGGACAAACACTCAGGCAATCTATTCTATATGAAGAGGAGGTGAAGAAATGCATAAAAACATAGACAAGGCATTTTTTGTCACATTAATCAAGTTCATGGACCCTCGAATAATAATGGATTGATAAAGGTTTATCAAAGCTGAAAGCTGAATTCTATCGTTTACTGGTTATCTTGTAGAAATATAATTAAGGGTAGGAGAAAATAATATCATATATGAACAATAACATCATTTAAATCGGTTAACTGTACTATCTATGTATTGTAATACAGCAAAATTTCGAGACTTACCTACAAAAGTACATCCATATCATAAGAAAAAAATAAGTTGAAAAATTACAGCATATTACATTCTTTCCGTTATGCATCATCTTCAATTCCAATTTTTTTGCTGCCTGTAATGAATACAAAACACTTAAACACCATGCAAACAAATATTAATTACATTTTTTAATGTCCGCTGTCATTTTATACGCCATCATTCATTGCAGCTTCATTATGGGTCGTTTCAATCAGGCGCTGGGTATTTTTCGCGAAGCCGAAGAACTCTCCCCACGCCAGGATCATGAAATTTGCCATTTCATCGGTGAATTGTTGCATCGCTCAGCGGCCGCTGCCAATCAATTAACAATTGCACGTCAAGAGGAGGCCGAGGCGAAGTTGTACTTTGAAAAGGCCGTGCAGGCCGGCAAAAAGTTGGAGAGTTTTCAGCGGCTCGCCGAAATACTGCGCCAGGAAAAGGACTATGCCAAGGCCATCGAGGTACTCGAAAACTGTCTGCTGTAAGTATATATTATACAGTTAAGGTTGTAGAAAAAAAAAGAAATAAAGGACAACACCGAAAGCGCGTCGATTGAGTTCACAACTATGCCATGTGAAAACTTTAAATTTCGCATGCTTCAGAATGTATTATTGAATAACAACTGGAACAAGTTTCGTGAAAGGCTCAATTAACGCTTTTGTTGTGTTGTGTGTGAAAAGCTGCTGCTGCGTGCATAATTAAATTGTTGCACTTTTAAATTGTGTGTATGGAATTAATTGCTTTAATATATTTTTTTATAGAGAGGATAATTAATAATTTAAAAAGGGCATATTTACAGTTTATCACCGGAAAACATTGAAGTGCTCACCGAGATTGGTGTGCTTTATTTGAAAATAAACGACACCCAAAAGGCTTTCGATCGTTTATCTGAGGTCATCGCCTTGGATAGGAAGTACCCGAAAGGATTGTTGGCTTACGGTGCCATATTGCAGGTACTTAATACATTTAAATATATTTTTTAATTAAAATTAATTGCAGCAGCTCTATTTTTTAAACAAAACTCATAAATTAATAACAATAATAATTGCGTTTTATTTTGTTAGATTTCCTTTCTTTAATTTAATTTAATTTACATTTTTTTTAATAGAAACCTTTATATCTACTGCGAATTTTATTTGATTATATTTTTTTTATGAAAATGTAGATGTATATATGTTATTTTCAAAGTAGATTTCTTTTGATTAAAATTTCCTTATTTTCTTATATTATGGTCATATTTTTATTTTCATATTATTCAAATGCGAATTATATTTCAATTTAATATAAGGCATGAGCTTTAAGTTCTGTCAGCTAGTTCAACACATGCATTAAATGTAAGGTGATAATTAAATTTTTTTCTAGTGTTATATGTTAGGCTTTATTTTTGGTATTGTGGTTGTCAAATTCTGAAAATTTAACTAAATTTCTTTTCACGGATTGTTGAAATTCTTGCTGTCATTGTCTGAAAACGAATTTTGATTGTCTAAGCAATACTTTACTCAGAATATGTTTATTAAGCATAAGATGATTATTCAAAAAGCAAGAAAAGTACTTGAAATACTTCGACTTATGAATAATTTAATTATTATAATTGACAGCTAAGTTAAGTGTAACCTCATACCTATGAAAAAAAGATTATGAAATTCAAAGTGAATAGAATATTTCCTCTCTCTCTCTCTCTCTCTCTCTAAACTATATATGCTTAATTTACTAATGAATAGTGCCTACATTTAGGCGCATTTGGCAAATCTGACAGCAGTGTTATTTGATTTCGATGTAATAATGTCAGAAATTAATACAAAAAATGGAGACTAATAAAAGAGAAGAACTTTTTTTTTAAATAAAAAGTTAAAGATATAAGCAAACATTTATGCATACATAGCTCTTTTTTCATTATAATCGCACTCTGGCAGCAACAAGGCGATATATTGCATGTGTTTAGGTTAAACAGCTTTTGTGTGCCGCTCTAATGGTACTTAATTTATTTTTTGAACGGCGTTAAACTTGTAAGTTTTCCTTTCACTGCAAATTTGCTAGACTTTTTATATTATTTCTTGGCATCTGGTAAACACGCCGCAAACTCAATATAATCTTACTCTATTGCTTTAATGTATGTATGTTTACTTAAATTTCGCAAATACTCCTTCTTTTATTTCTATTCACAAAATTTCTCTTAAACATGGAATAAACACACATTTTTTTGGTTGTGTGAATAAATTTGTCATATTTTCACAATTCTCTTTCTTTCGCTTGCTATTCCGCTGTCACATTGGCTCAATATCACAGTCACGCAACGATGTCGACGGCGCTTTGGAAAAATATCAAGAAATTGCTTTGACAGAACCGGACATACCAGAATTGTGGAATAACATTGGATTGTGCTTTTTCAAAAAGAAGCAACAAAAAGTTATTGCGGTAGGTAAGAAGTAATAGAAGGAAAACTACGATATAAAAATAAGGTATTAATATTTAAATAAACTGAGTAAATGGACGAAAGTGAATTGTATGATCACACCAAACAAATGTTTGTCAAGTGAAATGCTGATATTCTGCCGAGTTGAATAGGAAGGGACTACTGTGACACGGACAGAAAATTTATATTTTCATTTATTTCAATAAATGTCAAATAAAAACTTTATTAACACTATTTCAGCAGAAAGTTTTTTCAAAATATTAGATGCTTCGTTGAAAGTAAAAAAGATAAATATTTCTAAATCAGTTTACTTAATTATTGTAGTCTTGTTTTATATAGAAAAAGGTTAACCATTTTAATATTACACGAAACATATGTACATTTATATATATTATATGTTCTATTTTGACAACGGGTCTCTGTACCCTCTTTAAAATTGAACAGTAATTAAAATAGTTTTATTGATTAAGTTGAAAGAGAGATATTGAATATTATATATTATTTAAAATTTATCGCAGTGGAGACGAACACATTTATTCCTTGTTTCAGTAGCTGCTTCGGCCAATTTACTGAATACCGAAAATAGAGCTTCACAAACTGTATTCAAAGATTTTTTAAAATAATTTTATGAACAGAATAATTTCCAATATGAGTGAAGATTGTTGCGACATATGAGGATTTCGGTAACAGCTTTGCATAAATCGAAATCTATCTTTGTTTTGATATCTGCAACAAATCGCGCTTTTCACAACCATTTGTTGCTCTTGAAGTCTTCTGCTGCTAGTGAATTTGTATCGTTGCTTAGGTAAAAGAGACTTCGTGTAATAATATTTTATATTTAGTAAAAAAAAAAAAAAAATATGAAATAAAAAATAAAAGATATAAATTTCCCGCTCAAAACTAACTAACTTCTAACATTTTTTCTTCTATTCTTGCTCACAGGCGATTTCTTCACTGCGCAAATCCGTTTGGCTTTCACCACTTAATTATAATGCTCTCTATAATTTGAGTCTAGTTTACATAACTGGTGAGTGTGATGTGATATTTATTATTATAAATATAAAAAATATATTTATATATTTAAACAAATTAAATGTATGTATACTTATACTAATTTAGGAAAATATTGATCTATTATATAAACTAATTTTATTTTATAACCTTAAAGCTGTTACTAAATCAGGTGCTAAAATATTTCTTTTTAAACCATCTGCTTTTTGAGTCGGAATAAATCTATGGAGCGTTACATTCAGCGTTACAGGCCCATACCACACGCAATAATTGAATCGAGCAATACGGTATTAACGGCTAATGGCGCTGAAAAGCGCACGATTCACACTATTTAGTATATTACTGAAATTAGGAATAAAAGTACTTGTGTAATCACATACTTAATTCCATTTCAATGCACTTCGTTCCATAATTTGAATGCTCACGCAACATACGAGTATCTTACTATTAATATAACGGTTGTTTGTAGAAATGTAAATAATTGATGGAGCATCAGCGCTAAATACATATTGTACACCAATTTAATCTCAATCACTACGCGAATTGATTTTGCAAGCCTTTTAACTTGTATGAAAATTGAGTTATCGGAACTCCTATATAAAAATAAAAAATATAATGCATAGATTGCTATAACGTGTAATCAAAGAAGCTAAGACAAATATGTGACCCGCCTTCTGTCAATGCCAATGTCATGCTACATGTTGAAATGAGTGTAATATAATGGTATAATATTCCATATAACGGTATTGTTCAAAAATACCATGACGGACATGCATAGTTCTCCAATGCTGAGCGCCAGTGGTGTAGAATTAGGTTGGTTAGATAGGTTCTCTGCAAAAATTGGACATTGTGTGTAAGTACCATTTTGGGTAAATTTCCTAGTCGTACAGACCACTTTTCGAATCTAAATCAAATTCGTTATATAACACAACCATAACCTCACTTTGCATAGAACGTTATGAATGAATGCCGCCAGTGTAGTTGACATTCCAATAGATGACATAAACACCAATAAAGATATTGAAACGAAACGTAGCACCTATTGATATGTGGCAATTATTCCTTAAATCATCTAATGTGAGCTCCGGATTATTTCGCTTTTCTACAGTTTAAAGCGGTGCTGGCGGTATGCTAAGCTATGCTAATAAATGATAATATTTGTAATCTGATGTTTTACACATAATGGACGATATCGGTAAACATTTTTTCAAAATCCTCATATATGGATTATGATTTTCGTTATGATGATTTTCGCCTCATTAATTTAATGCATTCTACATATAACAGGCAATATGTTAGATATTTACTTAAAATTAAATCAGTACGTATGCTTTGACTAAATACAGTGGAACTAGACGAAAGTGGTACAAAAATGGGCGGAATTTGTCATAATTTACTCTGTCTTCTATCCGTAGACTATAATGATTTCAGTCAATTTGGTTAACTTATTCGTATATAGTGGCCAGTATATGATATATTTTCATCAAATTTAAAAAGCTTTTAACAATTTGTGTTTCGGTTTACTATCATTTAGCTATTCGTTACTTGTTACTATAAGTTTTTTCGTTTCATTTTGAATATTCCATTATATATCCATTCTTCAATATTTACAGTGACTGCCGTTGTGCCTGTTATTACTCAAATATTTTCCACAGAATCAGAATTCTCCTTATCAATATAATTTTACATTGAAGGCCGCCTCGTTAGTGACACTATCCCAAACGGAGGCAGTGAATGTCATTACCACCAAATATGTTAGCCGTTACCTAGGTGTACTGCTAGGAATTTTCACGGGCATATTAGTTCCGATTAAAATATTCTAATGCATGAGAACATGTATTTCCGTATATACATACAGACATAACTGCATATGTATTTGCTTATTTGTGCAATACTAATATCATATGTTGTTTATAGTGTAATAATACAGGTTATATGCGCATATGTGTGAGTACAAATGCTGTTTTGTGCAGAAGACATATATACTATACACATTCTATTTAATATACGAGTGTATATATATACCTACCTACACACTTTAGAGTTCATAATTAAGTTTATGAAGTATTCATCAAGACAATGCAAAATGTGAATGACATTTCTGCCTTTAGGTGGCATTAAGTTCGTAGCCACCAATTTTTACTAACATTTATGCATACACGTGTAAATATATATATATATGTGTTGGTGTATATATACACATATTTATATAATGGAAAATCCGCACACGTGCTTATCTGCTGTGGTTGGGAAATTCTTGACAACACAATTAGCAAACAACAACAACACAATAGTAGAGTTTGATTCGGCAAAACTTGGTGAGTGGCGAATCGGACAATGACTGGCGTAAATGAAATAGATACCGAATAGCAAGCGAACATAACACTTTAATGAGATATTCACTTACTTTAATGTTGAATTCAACTACATACCGATACATAATAGAGTATCAGATAGCAGCAGATATATTATGCATAATCGAAAAGTTACATATAGGTGACCAAAAATAAATCTCAAAAGTCGGCAATTACCGAACACAACCCACTTCAGTATTGCATACGTTCCAGTGATGATTTTTATGGTAAAAAACAATTTTTGTAAAAACACCGTAAGGTGGTTAAGCAAGGTAACACCGGGTCTTTTATAATTTTGTTATCTTACTAACGGTATAGAATTGTTGAGCGTTCTATTGAAAACTTAATTAGTTTGGAATTGTGATCCCTTATTCCCAACTCAGTAATCCTCATGAATAACAACAACTACAACTACTACCAGTAGGTTTAGTAATATTACAATAGCAACTACAACTACTCTACTCCTTAGTGGACGGACGCACTTCATTCTAATCTTCCAGAAAACACAAAAGTGTATGTTTTGTATAAGGTCGGTGTTGCTTTTTTGCATTTTAACAAAAACCGAAGCATATCTTTTGGCTCAAACTGGCTCAAATTGATTATTTGTAGAGGAACCAGTGTTAAATCTATGAGAAAATCTTTTACTACCAAGTCATACTTTTCACCAGGCCAAGGTCACCACTAAATACTAGTTTTTAAAAAATTAATTTAACCGTATATGGATGGAACTGCTCTATTATGGTCATTGCTAATATACTCGTAAATCATACAAAAATGTTGTTTGTGGCTTAAGTTTGTGTTAAAGTATTTAACACGTCCAAATAAAGTTAGCGAAAACCTGGTCAGTGTCGACTATTAATTTTGAATTTATGGGTCGGTTACATCTTATATGGAAACTACCAAGTTTCTGAGTAAAATTTTTGAAAAACACATTCGTAAGTTAATCGGATTTGCGCAAACGAAAAGACGCGGAATAATATTTAAAAAAATTAACTAAACTCGACAGTTAAGCCCAATTAATTCTGCAACAACAACAACAACAAAATGCACCTATTTAAGACACCAAAAGAGATGCCAAACTCGACTGGAAATGCTAATCATTAGTGGGGTAAACTTATCAATGGGATTATCCATCCATCAATAACTTAATTGTAAACAAAAGCTTAAGCAGACGCCAACATACACAAAACAATAACAGCTTTATCCTTACATAAAATATACTTAAAGCTTTATTTTTTATCATTGTAGCACACCAATACGCGAGCGCCTTTCACACACTCGCCGCGGCCATCAACTTGCGCAAGGACAGCGCTGAATGCTACATGCTACTCGGAAGTAAGTTGCCATTATCAACATACATACACATTGACAAAGTCATCCACACACATGCCACATACATTATTTAACTTTTCAGAAAGTTCATACCTACTTGCTTTCGGTGGGTGGCATGTACTCGTGCTATACAGAAAATGAGTTAAGTTCACCAGAGCCACGGCTTTCGTGAGTGGGCTCGTGGGGCATAACCTTTTGTCGTTGCTATAATTATTAGTTCGACCAACATACATATGCACAAATATACTTATCTCACAAGTACTTATTATGACCGACATGCGGAAGTCTTTTAACCTCCATTTATGTTATATAAGTGTTAATTGTGGGTGTAAATTAACCCACCCACCATCATCGTGCTTCCTTTCGCATAAAGTATGCACTTAAGAAAGCGCTGAGTGGTCGGAGAAAGTCGCCTGCTCTGAGAAAAGTTAAATTTTGCTACGCATCAACGCTACTTGCGTGTATACCCTTTTAGCAGCAAATTGTGGGAAATTTCATGAGATTATCTATGTATGTATCAAAAAGTACTTGTAAATTTTTTTCTGGAAAGACGCTCTCCACGCAATCGGCAAGCCGCTAGGTAGCGCTGATGTAGTGATTTTCAAAAATCACTTATTTATCACAACGAATTTGTTCATTTTCGGTACATATTAATATATATTTGTTATAGATGACTTACCATTGCCTATGCAATTGCTTTAACATATACATTTCTGCGGAGTTATTTAAATATATGAAATTAAACTCAAGAAGCTTATGAGCAGAATTTTAAAGCAAAAATTAGGAAACACAAAATTTAATCTCATCTTCATTTAAGCCGCGGCGGTGAATAAAAGTGAAGTACTGAATCGGAAAACAGGTTCCCCAACACTTAGCAAATAGTGAATCGAAGAAGCAACTGACTTATTTAATTCGGTAGCATACACCTAGGTGCACACAATATCCAAAATTCCTTATGTTTGGAAGAAAAGTAAGCAGCAGTGAGTTAGTTTATTTGTTGGGTTAGTTTCCCAGTCTCTAAAGACCTTTTTCTAAAGCTCTTTTTTAATCCGCTTAGAAGGAAGGAGGTCGTTCATGGTACATTTTGGTATTTCAAGTATTTCTTATGCACTATCTTTCACCATTTTAACCTCAAAACTTATACAGTTTTCATGAAAAAAGGTCGTAGCTTAGTTATCAAAACATATTTTTATGTAAAGAATTAATTCAACGAAACTTCAACGAAATTGAGGTTCAACATTTACTCTAAATCTTCTAAGACCGGTAGGAGACTAACTCTAACTAATCCGAAATCTACATAGATTAGCATATACACACATAAATATCTACGCACTCATAAACATTTTTATTACCAAATAATTAAAAAAAAAAAAAAAAATACATCCATCTGCGCACAACCACAAAGTTTTGCTTTATTTATGTCATGTAAGTTATACCAAATTTACTTTTCAAAAACAAGCTAGTGTAAAACTTGTTACTCGACTTGCGTTGAACACTCATTGGTACTCGAACTTTTGCACCAACCATTTTCCAGCATATTTCTAATTACTGATTTTCTTTCCTACTTTTCAATTTCTCTTGCACTTCTGTGCTTGATGGCAAAAAATCACCCTTCGATGGGTCCGAACCAACGACAACCAAACGCCGCGACTATTGAAATGTTTACAAACTGATTCGGCGACCAATTATTAGTCTGTTTGCGCAAGTTGGAGGATACCGAGAATGCGTTTAAGGCATTTCAGCGATCCAGTGAAATACAGCAACAACAACAAATGGATGCCGGACGTAATCCACTTGTATATTTGAACTTTGCGCTCTTTTGTTACGAGACCGGACGCGTTGCGCTTGCCACGGAGCAATTTGCACGCTTTGTTAGCTCCTCGCAGGATCTCCTCCTACCGACCGAAGTAAGTTTGAGACAATTGCAAAAAGCACAATGGGCTTATGCGGTGCGGAATTGGCGTTGACGATGTAATTTCTTGAGGCTGTTGTTGCAGTTGCAATAGTTGTAGCGATGATAGCGGTATTTTGCAGTTGTTAACTTTGTGCATTGTGTCATTGTTTGTACATATATGTACATATGTAGCATATGTTCATTTTGTGGAATTTTTGCTTTAATTGTATAGTTGTTGCTTTTTTGTTCCTTATAATCTCTTATGTAAGCTCTAACTGAAATTGACAGCTGCTAAATGCTTAGTTTGTACATTCTTTAGTTGTAGTCTTTATTAATATAGCACTTGTGGTTATAACAGACATTCACAGTATACCCAGCAAATACCCAGCTAGCAAAATTAAACTCTATTTGATGCTAGCAATTTTTTACCATTTTTTTTTCACCCACGAGTCATATATATGCTGCGTATGCATATGTATGTGTATATCATCGTTGTTGCACTTATAAAATCTTGAAATCAAGTTAAAATTTTATGATACCGTACATCGAAAACTATTAGTCCAGTATCGAAATATATCTCGGTTTGAATTATAGATGAGCTTGATTATAGAGGGCCTTGAAACTTGAAGAATATCGCGCACAGCAAGTAGAGCAAGAGGTATAACTGTCAGTGGTGTCCAGATACTATGTCTGTGGAATCAATTCGCGTTAGAAATCTTATTTTGTTATGTACGTTGTATGCGACCTGGTTAGCCCCAGCTATCCCAATCCGTCCGTATTGAAACCAATTAGTATTTTTGCTTGAGCTACTTATGCCATATATGTGGTTTTTGAATGGGCAGCTATTCAAAGTTTGATATTTGAAAGATCTGTGCCTTAGCAGAGAAAATTAATTACTCTTTCCTTATTCTCTTTGATCTTTCTCACAGCTGAGAGCATGATTTTGAATATTGGATATTAAGGCTTTAAGCCCGAATCCTGTTATTATATCTCAGTTCTAAACTGCTGGGTTTCATAGGCCTGCTAGGTATGGCGGCTTATATGTTTTGAGCCCGCTGCTCTAACTGCAAATGAAGTTCTCTCCAAATCTCTAGACTTTTGAAAAAGGACATTGTATAGCATCCATTTTGGATTCAGCAATCATGCCCGTTTTTGGTAAACACGTCAGCTTTTTCTTTACCGTTTATGTATGTGCCTTTGGCCAGAAATCCAGAAAATGTGGAGATGTAGTTAACTTACAGTTGTTAATGATGTTGGAATGTACCAATAATGTTGTCCTTTCTGTCAGAGTATACAGCCCTACAAGCTTTTTCTATGCCAAGTACTTCCGCTTTATAGTTGCCGAGTTTGATTAAAGAAAGTATAGATAGATCTTGAGTTCTTCGGTTCCTGCATCCCCATCACTTATTAGTTTGAATCCAACCGACATAAATCGAGGCTGTGCCAACACTGAGGCACATCTCTACTTGATGGACATCTAGTTGAAAATCTTACCTGAAAGCATTCATGGAAACAAGTTCGTTGGTCACTTTTTGACCGAGGGCCTTGCAAACCTAGTAAGATCTGGCCCCCAAGTAGCTAACACGATACTTTCTACAAGCATCTTATTGGTTTATATTCTCTAAATACTTCACTCTTTGATGGAAGCTATAATTTCAAGTGTTCTTCCGCAGTTAATTTAAGGTTTTAAGCCACTGCTGATAATATTAGCCGTTATACCGAGTGTTGCTCGGACGTACAACTTTTATAATTTTACACATTGTCTATTCGACTTATTGTTTTTGTTGTTTGTTGTAAAAACTAATTGTTTTTAACTTTTAATTGTGAATTCAAAAAGGAAAAAAAAAAGGGATGGAAAAATATGGCAACGCTATACTTACTTTTTAAACGCTATAAATACTTTTCCATACACATGCAATTCATTTTCTGAGTAGAAGTAATGTAATTAGAATTATATAATAATACTTTTATTTGCTGGTTGGGTATTTAAACAAGCGCGTAAGTACGCAGAAGACATACTTATATATCTACAGATGTGTTTTAAACAGTTCGTAGCTTTGCTGCTTGTTTGCGTCAAGTTCTAATTGCCTGCCATTCGAGTTGGCAAACTGTAATTTGTAGTGAAATGCTTTCTGGTTGATTTTACATCTGTAGCAGCTACTTAAATTTGATTACATTTATGTGTGTGCTGGTGAATGCTTATCGATCGGGTTAGTTGCAAAGTAATTTAATACACACTAATACAATTACTTTGTTGTCTAGTGGCACTAATAGTTGTAGAAATCACACAATTTATCTATATATATACATACATACACATAGAAGAGTATGCTAGAACTGTTTGTACCTTTGAAAATTTACCTATTTATATTCGATATCATTGTACCTGTACTTGCAATACTTGATATTAATAGATATCTACAGTAGTGGTCAGATAATGGTCATTACCGCAATATGGCTGAGTTTGAAATAGATGGTGGCATTTAAGTAAACAGAAATACTAATAAATGAATGGTAAACTCCGAAGTCTACTCAGGCTGAGATTATTTTTATCAACAATATTTTATATTCATACGATGTCACAATGATAGATCTTTGTGCTGATAGATACATGGCGTATGAAGAACAAATTTAATTTAAAATTTTAGACAAAAAAATTCAGCAATTTTATTTTTTTTTATTAGATTTATTAATGTTTAATAATAGTTTATTGTTATTTAAATTATCCAAGATATAAGATTGTTTCTGTCAATTCTTCCTTACTACCGATTTTTTCTTACCTACGACCTTGGAGAAAAGCCCAGCAGTCATCTACCATATTCGACATTAGACTTAGGATGTTTTATCTTAGCGCTAAAGCATATAGTTCGGTGGGTGCTTGTATGTATTTACAGTTATATTAAAACACTTGCCTTTACAGCAGATCATAGAGTTGCCAAAGTACTGTATTGAAATCAAAATAATTATTTACACTAAATTTAAATATAGAAGTTACCTTTATCTCACCACTACTGTCTTGTGTCATTTAATAAAAAAAAAAAATTTTTCCATGAATTGTTAAAATCTACAAATTGTCTGCATGCCGCTTAGCATATATGGAATCTTTACACAGAAATAGTATATTCAAAACAGTGCAATAAAAGTAATTATATTTTCACAATTTTGTTTTATTAAATTGGGGGAGTTCTGCTTTATTATTGTTGCGTAAAATTCATATAGCTTGTTTTAGTGGAAAGTAGTGCAAACAGTCGAAAATTACTATATCTGCTCAATTAAGCACAAATAATTCTATTTATATGTATACAAATATATGTTCATGTTTGCATGATGCAATTCATGTTCATGCATTTCTTGAAAGTAATCTCCATTGTACTTAATACCGGTATACCAGCGACCTTTTAATTTTAATGACTCACACTTTGAACAGAACGCCAGATTTCCACCAGTTTGATTTTATAGAATAGATACAAAGCTTGCATATTAATAAAGATATCGTATTAAAACTGGTAACTCTTCCAAAATGGATACATCGAGCATATTGATTGCATCTTTCTCAAGCTTCTGCATACAAAGGATCTTTCTCCCTACGCTTGACTTTTCACAATTTATCATGTTTTATTTGTTATTATGAAGATTTTTTTAACAAATTCGGGTGGGAACTTAAATTTTAGCTTAATGTGGTACCTCGATTTTATGAAATCGGTGTACTCATTTTCTTAGCTCGCCCTGTATATATTGATTTCCATCCGAACTAGAAACATAAGAATGCAATATTTTGGAGAGAGCACTACCTCTATGAAGAACCTGGAGTCGATCTTTGTTCTGATGAAACTTGAATATACACTTTTTTCTAACATCTGACGCCTCTTGGTAGACAATGAAAAACATACGACCGTATTTCTGCCATGAAAAAAAAAAACAACTCGTAAACTCGATCAGTAATCTCATTGTTATTAACTTATTATCATTAATCTATTAATTTGTTAGTGTTATTCTTTTTGGATTACTTTGGATGCCATCGAAACTTTATATAATTAAAAGCAGACAATGAAGTTGACTTAAAAAAAGCATTTCAGTTAAAGTGTGTGTCGCAACTTCATATAACCAAACAAATCGGCGATTTGTTAAAATTTAAGTTAACCTTGAAATTTCTGCAAGTTCTTAAGTTTAAGCACTGTTTGAAGTACTTATAACTTTATGTACTTGGTATACATGTATGTGTGTGTGCAAATGTTGAATATAAACATTTATTAAATGTTTTGTGCTTTCATCCTGACTTGCTCTTTTTTATTTCTTTTCATTGTTTCAGTGTGTGTGCCTTTGCATTGCAGCACTTACAACTAAAATTAAAAAGCGCCATGCTGCCGCAAAAGCACATCGTATTAGCAATTTTTCACTTAAAGTGCTAGACATTTTGCACAGATGCTCTTGCTTGTTGTTGTTTCATTTTCAATGTAGATTGTTGTTGTTTTATGTGTATATGTCACTCACGCTGCGTTGGCAAGTCTCTGGTGCAAGGGTATGCAAGCAGCACATGCAGATAGATATGTAAGTGTATATGTGTGTGCATGTGTACTAGGCTGTATGTGTGTGCATGCAGATATTAACTTTAAGTAGAGTCATCACTATCATGCTCATATATTCCATTTTGCTGCATCTACAGAATTGCTCATCTTAGTTTTTCTTTCTCCTCTGCGCGCGCTTCTGCGTTGCTCTTTCATGCCGCATTTCAGTATAAATTCCAAGCGACCAAATTGAAATCGCTTCTCAAAATTTCAACAAGTAAGATTTTGACAACAACACCAACGGCACTTGCGAATGATGCCCATTCGAAGCCAAATGACGAGGCAGACAGCCAACATTTTGGCAGCAACAACAACAACAATAGCAACGATGACATCTATGAAATTTATGGTGTGAAACGTCAAGCAGCCGGCACAAGGCAGGAATTACACAACACCAAGGCGAGAGCACTGGCAACAGCTGCTCTCGCGGCTGCAACCGCTACGTCATCCGCAGAAATGCCGCTTGAGGTGAACGCTGTGGTCAATGCCTGACATGAGCATGAGTGACGCGTTGGCATTTGTGAACCTTCACCACAACCATTTCAGACCGTAGTATATCCTAGCACCAGCAACAACATTCACAACAACAGCAATAGCGTGAACATCAATGACAGTGCGTTTGAGAGCAGCACTCGAAGCAATTGTGGGCAAGATGCAGTCAATGAGGGCGCAGACAATGCGTTGGCAAATTGTGATAAAACCCAAACAACCGATGGAAACAGAAACTTGACCGAGCGCAATAGCGATGGGAGTGTGGATAGCCATTGTGGTTGTTTTCCGCGCACAACTTGGTCAACATAGTTACATGACTTCGGCAGATAATGCGATACTCCTTCGAATGCGGCAAACTCCAGAAAAAGGAAAGTTTACATAAAAAGTCGGCACTTTGTGTAATAAATAGAATAAAAATATATAACATAAATATTGCGTATACGCTAGTCGTCAGATAAAAGTTATCAACTTCGCAAGAATATTATCCGGCTCTTATTTTCGCGATACGTTGGCAGCTTTATATTCTACTGTAATGTTTATTTTTATATTGCTTTAGTGGTTTTCAATTGCATTGAAAGTAAAACTTTTATGGTTAAACGTGTTTTATTCGGTAAAGTATCATATTTTGTACAACCCGAAATGCTGGAAATTTTAGAAACATTAAAATTTTCCATTTTGAAATCAAAATTATTTGATCTGAGTTATTGGAAAGCTTTTTAGTTATAATCACTTTACTATAGGGAAAGTTCGGATGAAATATGTGAGAACGAAATTTGGTCTTCAAAACCACAAAGGAACTGAAAATCGTACCAAGAAAACGAAGCCCGAACTTTAATAGCCTCAAAAACAATATGTAGAACTAAAATCACTTCAGTAACAACGTCTAGAAGCTTACGCTCACATAGAAAATGCTCAGGTCGGTTCAGGATCTTAATAATGATTTTTACTAAGAAATTGAAAATCTCAATCTCAATGATTCAATCTTATAAAATTTCATATATGCGACAAAGGACTGGTAAAGATTAAGGTTTAGGATAGAATTTCTACTTTATGCTTAGCGATTTAGACTGTTTGAATTACTTCAATGCCGACGAGAATGTCGGTCCTTTAAAAGACTGATGTATAAATACTGGATATACTTTAAAGCGTTGGTTTATTACTGTTTACCACACTTTATATATGAAATTAGCCTCATTTAAATTATTTTTTTGTGATTCTGTAATTATTATTCCCTTTAAAAAAGTATCTCAATGAACTGCTTCCAGTTTTCACTTTTTCTATTCGGCATTAATATATTCTTGCAATTTTCCTCCCAAATTATTTCCGAAAATTTATTTTGTTAACTTTTATCTTACCAACAGCGTATGCATATATACATCGACTAGTGCGTATCTTTAGGCAATGACCGGTGGCATTGTGGGTCAATATGATGTGACAGGAAGTGCTTGGCGAATTGTTTGAAATTGGCCCACTGGGCGTAGTGTTATTTGTGCCAATTTTTAACATAGGTCATTTTTGTTATTTTATTTATAATATTGCTTACTTCTGCTTGCTTTGATGTTGCTGACTTTTCTCTTATATCGAATTATCAGTGCGGAAATAAAATTAGAAAGCTGAAGCTTTGGAAATAAATATTTGGTATTTTACTTCCATGTCATGCGGACAAGAAAGGTTGGCGCATATATTGATAAAGAAAAAGCCAAAAGCCTTTAGTCATTTTTTGAAAAGACTTAAAAGGAAATATTATAAAAAGGCTATAAAAAGAAATATTTTGAAAATACTTTAAAGGTGCTGAATTGCCTGTTCTGTCGATAAAATACGTAACGAGAAAATGTTAAAACAAAATACATTGACCGGCATAGAAGTACGGAAACCATTAGTCGTTATTTAGAGGTTAGACTAAAACATCGACTGACTTCATTAATCTTTGATACAAAATCACAATATTTTAAGCGAAATATTCTTACTTTATTTTATTAAAATATCTCACTCGAACGAAGGACGGATTTTTGTACCAATCCTAATTTTGTGCGCCGGTCTCTATTGAAATAGAGGCAGTTTAAAAACTTGTTCACCTTTTGAATAATGTTGTCTTTTAATTTTAAGATGCTTAGGTGCACTTCGAAGCTTATTTTAAAACTTTCTGGCATGGTGTAACCCCTTAAATATAGTGCAATATAAGGAAACTTACCATTCCTTTTGCGGAATCAAGGTCGAGTTGCAAATATTTGGACTTAAAGCCTATAACCAAAAACAGGTTGGGAAATTATTTACTTTTAGTTCACAGGTAATACAGCCAACGACAGATGAAAAACAAATCGATACTGTAGACCATTTTACCTGCAATTAAGTTTATGAAATTTGTTCACCAAATTTGCTTTGCTACCTTTTGTTTTGATTGGAAGTCAATTAAAACACGGTAACGTTTAATTTTAAATTGATTTTGTTTTCAGCCCATTTTCTATGAAACGGATGACAAACCATTACTTCGAACTGAGAGATTGCAAACAAAAATAAATCCACTGCTTTTAGCACTCACCATTGAGAAGTGAAAGAGGAAACACTTTTCCGGAAGCGCTAACAAGTTCAACGTAGTTTGAATGAGATCGTTATATGTGACAGCTATATAGTGTTTTTACATTTCGGCAATAAAAATAATCAAATCGTGAACATTTTCCCGAGATTATTTTTCAGAAATGTCGACAAGTATTAACAAGACGAAAGTGATTGAATCACAATTATGTAAACAAGTACCTTCCTTTTGGTACCGTAAAACCATTACAATGAATTTTCTTGCAGTCTCGTTTTGTTCAACGAGGATGATCGTTTAAAACCAGTTATCGGGGAATTTCTTTTTTATATGACAAAATTTTCAAATAAACTATTTGCTATGAAAGAAACAATTTTTTATACATTTTATATGTATATCTATACACAGTCGAAATTAATTTTTATTTTCAAACATTAATTTTTTCAACATATTAATCACGTTTATTAATTTCTATCATACAAAATATGCACAAACGCACTATGTGACTGATTTATGCGTTTTATACCCTTACTTTATCATTTACCTACGTACAATACTTTAATATACAATTTGTGTGATTTCAGAGCTGTTAAATTTAAATTTCGGTTGGTAATTCAAACGATTACTTCGGTTCGGCAATCCATTGTAATCAGAATTAATAAAGAAAAAAATAATGATTATTTGTAGTTCTCAAAAATAATTATAAATTAACTACAAAAATTATATAATTATTTTTTGATTACTCGGACTACTAGAAATCAGAGATGTGAATTTTATATTGCATTTAATAATATAAACAATTACTTCAATTGGGTAATCATGCTTAGTTCAATTCGTTTTCATATCCGAGTAATAGGTAATCAATTGTATTTGAAAGTAATTAAAAAATAGTCAAAATTAATCGCCATTAACTAATATAATTTTTGATTATCGCTGATTTTTCATAAAATAGTTTAAAATATAACTATTTTTGATGACTCATTGATAATAAAAAGTGGAAATAATAGCAACAACTTATGTCAAAAACCGCACTACATTTTTTACACACAAACCATGTTGTTTATTTATTTTATATAGTATATTTTATAGTAAATTTCTATTAAAAAAATATGTCTACCAATATGCAATAAAAATATTAATATTTGCTTAATATATTTTTGTTTAACGTATAAATATAAACAAATTATTTTGAAACCGAAATACTCACTAATAGGCGCTAATTACCAACTGAACAAGCTTTTGTATTTAAAAATAAAATTCTCCCACAACCTTTATCAATTGTTATTATATACTTACAAATACAACAAGAATTGAGATTATATTATAATTTTTTTTTTGTATTTTATAATAAATTGGAAGAGACTGCATAGTATATACCTATATACCTTCCTGTAGTCAAATTTTCCTAACGTGATACAATTCTATCCTAACATATAAATATATATTTATTCTCATTTTAATATTTATTGTAGGTACTTAAGTATATTTCAACTGTTTACTGAATATCCAACTGCAAAATACACTTCTATAGGGCTCAATAAGAAGACGTATGTCGCATTGGATATTTTTTGTTTCTTAAGAATGCTCACAATTTTTAATTAGTATTGTTTAGGTGTGATTTTATTACAAACATTCAAATGCTGATAACTATATAATAGGTAATTATATGCTTCTTAGATATTTACATATAATATATACATTACTTATCTACTTATTATCGCGCTTTAAATGGTCGTTGTCTGCTTAGATACTGCTGAAGTGTATATTAGAATACTGCTTCAAACAAAAACTCCAAATACTTACGATTATTTTTTAATTAAAATTATATTTTGGTAACACGATGTGTAGTATTTGTGCTGAGAATGACTACATTTCACTGGCTTAAGTTTTGTCACATACAAGGGCGGCTCAAACGAACTTCAGATCAGAGGCTGTGAAGCATTCACAATGTTGAAGATACAAAAGAAAAGCCTTGAATCAATTTAATTAAATTCCATCTTCGAATTATTACGTAAAGCACAAAGCAGTGGATAAACTTATGACGAACCGCTTCGGCATTAAATACTTTAATAGCTTGACACTACTATTGGAATATTGGGGCGTTACGATAGTAAATAATTAAATGCAAATTAAATAGATGGCATGCAATCATCGCATACTTCTAATAGCGTTTACCAGAAGCCACATTTTAACAACCAAAGTCCTACAAAAGTAATCTTGAAGCTCTCGGTTAGGCACATAAATCCTTGGCTTATTAAAAGTAAATGTTTCTGCAGATAATGCTCCCGTGGTACAGTATTTAAATATACCTCTCATTAAATATAAGTCTCACATTATAAATTACCAAATAAAAATAAAATTAGCGGTTGTGGTTTCAATACCTTTTTGTGATGTAAGACGTCTAGAATGCCAATCACTTTCCTTTCGGGTTCCCTTACTATGGAATTTGGTTTTTCTTATTCGTAAAAGTACTTGAACATTGTGTGGTTTTTTAACTACTCCAGTTTTACAGTTAAACGCGGCTTTTTTGGATACACAAAAATGTAACACAACAAACTTTATTTATTGAAATTTAATTTTGTTTAAGTTTTGGATTTAATTTTTTTTAATTAGCTGTTGTTTCATTCATTTATTATCATTAATATTATTATTGTTATTATTAATATTTTTTTGTAGCATGTATTATTATTTACGGATTGATTTAATCTGTTACTAAGTCTTGGTAAATTTGTTTAATTCGTGCTTTGATAAATTTTGAAATTTAATTTTGGATTATATAGAAGTTGCGAAGCACACAGCTGCGTATACGAGTTATGCATTGACGGTTTTTATTACAAAACTGAATTTATTAATAATAATTGTGTTTATTCTACAAGCTTAAAAGCTACCTATTGTGAATATACACAAATTGGATGCATTTCTACAAATTTCTCTTCATAACTTTATAAATAATTTATAATTACTTGTAATAACTTTTAAATATTAATATTTTTCGTTATCTTATTTGAGCTTATCGTTGTTTTTTCCTTATTTTTTTTTTTATTTAATAAACTATATTTATAGTAAATATGTATAGAGTTAGTTTACAAATAATTTTTAAGTGTACAAATATTATTTTTGTTTTCTCATTTTTAAATGAATGGCACTTCGTATTGATGAATCTCACTAGCTCAAAAGCTTATACTAATACATACATATATATATATATATAATAACCATATACCTGTATGTAACATGGTTCACAAATTTCTTAATTAACGGTTATTCCTTATGTTTTAGACTAAGTGCTTGGCAAACTGTTTAATTTTAATTTTATTTTTCTTGAAAATACTTCATATTATAAAAGAATTTCCTCTTCTTCTTAATTATTAATATTAAATTAGTCAATATATATGAAAAAGCTATCTTAATTTTCTATAAAACTTAACAAGTTAAAATACAAAAACGTGTAATTTTCACATAATAAACAGTCTGAATTAAGGAGCGAATAAAATACTCCATTAATCACCACACATACTTACATATATTTTTATATACTTAATTTGTACATAAGTACACATAGCTAATTAACTGTTGAATTAACATTTTCTTCCAACAGGAGGAACACCTTGACTATATCCTTGACCTTGACTATATCTGTAAAAAAGACACACATACAAAAATGCTGAGCACTACATGAACAATACAAACTGCTACCATTATGCAATACATAAATGTACATATGTATATAATATTGCACATAACTGTAAATTCGTTTCGAACTAAAATTACGATCTTTTAAGTCATGACTAATGCGTTTTAAGTATATACATATATACAAATAAACACACGTATATATATATATATATATACATACGAATATATATCTACTTATTTATGTTTATACGGGACACGCATTAGAGTCCGTCGTCGCCGTCGCCGTCGACCTACCATTTTCCAACACATACAAACTACGTATGTATCATGTAGTTATGTAATAAATCGCTTAACATTCCACACAGTCCTTGCAGTGTTTGCAGCGTTTGCAGCGTTTGCAGCATTTAAAGCAGTTAAGGTGACCCTCCACACCGGAGTCAAACACACGTCGTGGTGACCCGCGTCAAACGCGTCATTTCCATGCTGCCGAAATTCTTCTTGAAGAACAACGATTTGAATGTTGTGCGGAATTGTTTCGACATCAGTCCATATAGTACAAATCCGACGGCGGCATTGATGAGCGCCAATAGATCCATCATTTCACCGAATGGTGGATAGCAAACGAAGAAGAAACATTTCTCCAACACGCCCGACAACAGGCCCAGTATGCCTTGTGGAAATTCGGTGACCAAAAAGAGTATGAGTACGGCGACCAGCAGCATGGTCGTGCGATCAGTGCGACGATCACATTTTGGTGGCCTGTGCGGGTGGAAAATGGACGTTAGAGGAATATTAATTCATTAATTTTAATCGTATATTAAGTATAAAGTATTAATTACAAAAAGAATATTTATATATTTTGGAGTAAATTTGGTTGTTCCACAGTATATTCGTATAAATATTCAATACTAACGGATACAACAGCCGTATTGTTGCTATTCTTTTCACTAGTATTGCTATTTACTGAAGATATATATATATTTCTAACAAATTTTCTTCAAAAGATAGCAATGAACTTTATATTATAAATTATCAACAGTTTAGAAATTAAATGGTACTAGCATTTTATAACTTTTTTAAATAGGTGGCAACACAATTCTGTTCTTTTAGTGTGTAATATAAACCTATGTAGTGTTAAGGGGTTAAGTGGTTAAGGGGGTGTTAAGGGATATCCTAGTCTTGAAATAAAAAAAAAAAAAAATCCCAAAATTTTTTTTTCGAAAATGTTTTTGTATAAGAAATGGATAGTAAAAGAATTTCTTTTATTTTTGCGTCAGAATATACCTCAAATACAGGTCATTGACGTCCAGAAAACGAGTGTTAGATTTGTTGTATGCGGTATATAGATTGAGTAAGTCTAAGAGAAGTCTGAAAAGGTAAACGTTTTACCTGCAACAGCAACCAGACCGTAATTGTGTAAGGATTACGCCTGTTTCGGAAATAAACTCGAGCTGCGATAGATTTTGTTTGATACCCAAAACGTCATTTGTGGGAACTGAGTTTATAAAATTTGAAGTTAGAGGTTATAGAAACGTTTTCTTGATGTTCTTAAGAGGGCTTCTGCTTAAAGAAAGTGGCTGCAGTAGTGATTTCGGTAAAACATTCTGAGTTTATTATCAAAAAAGGTCGAAATCGATTAATAATATACAATTAATTTCCCTGTTTTCATGGACATCTTAAATATTGTACCTATAATATGTGAGAAACTAGGAAAAAGCGGTAAAAAACCAAGTGTGATCTCATATGCATCATGAAAATTTTTTCATAGAAAAGCTAATCATTGTAGAATTAATAATTGACAGCCACACGTGTCTGAAATACAAAATATTGAAATTTCTTCATCAGTATCACACACACATGCACATAGTTCCGAATCCATTGAAGAGTAATAGTGGTGCAGTTGCATCGGTTTGTTTGTTTTTGCTTTTCTTGTAGATTAGTTTTTTAAATGGAAATTTTATGGTTATCTTGAACACACTCTAACACACTATTATAAACGAACCCAACTGGTAACTGTAAATTTTGCATGAACTTGACTGAAAACGTCGGGAATTTAGAGAAGAGCATCAAACGGCATATCAAGCATGCGCCTTAATTAGCTAAGAATTTTGCAAACAATCAGAGTAAGAAGAGAAAACAATTTCTTTTTAATTTTTGCATAGTTTTGGTTAAACTGGATTATACTTGATTATTAAAAAAAATAAATTAATTTCTTAGATTTTCGATTGCAACGGTTTTTTGATTTTTTCTTGATTACTTTGATTTTGAATTTGTTTTTCTTCGAATTTAGGTGATTATTTTTAATGTTGATAGTTTTTATATGAAATAAGAAGACTTAATCGTAATTACAATTTCAAAATTTTTCAACAAAATGTTGCTCATACGCACCGTTGTGAGTGTCGCTGCTCCGT
This sequence comes from Bactrocera minax, assembly GCA_021498325.1. Classification (NCBI taxonomy): domain Eukaryota; kingdom Metazoa; phylum Arthropoda; class Insecta; order Diptera; family Tephritidae; genus Bactrocera; species Bactrocera minax. The sequence goes on from JAKEEE010000004.1 coordinate 6,657,173, forward strand.
TGAAGGCAGTTCCCCAGCACAGCTGGCACCTCCATTTGCGCTACCGATTTTAGTGGGATTATTGTAATCCTTCAGTTTCTGTTTTCGCTTTGATGCCTCGCACAGTACTCGTACCAATATGAAGCTAATAACGGTTAGTATGCAGCAGGGTAACAATTTAATAATCACCGAGTGAATCCAAAAGTTGATTCTGTAATAAAAAATTAAGGGGGAATATACGGTTCAAATTTACTACTATATATATAGTAATAAGTTAAAGTAATCAGTAAGTAACAGTAAGTTATAGTATATTAATAAAGTAAAAAAAAAAAAAAAAACAGGTACTAAGTCTCGTTGTTGCCTTATTCCAACTTTGTATTTGTTTTTGTATTTGAGAAAGAGGTACTACACATACTTCCTTAACTGACATTTATGATCATATTCATTTTCATTTTATGCCTGCCTGTTATTTTATCGTCTTCTTGCTTTTTTCTACAGGTCATGGTGCAGGGTTGCCCACAGACATTGATAGTATTTATTTACTTTATATGTAATGAACACTCGTAGAGCTTTATAAAATGATGGACTGAAATTGACTTAATTTCAATCCTCTATTATGGAAAGCTTTATACTTTATGTTGCCTATTCAGAAGCTAAGCCGTCGATGGGGTTTACAAAAAAAAACTCTTTTTTCAATTTAAAAAATCTTTAGCGTTTTTCAAGAATACTTCTTCCCTTTTTTGTTTATTTGACATAATTTATTTATTTTTTATTTTTTTTAAATAAATAAAGAGTGTAACGTCAAAAGTACTTCAAAAACAATTTCCTTTCAACTTTATGTTTAAACTGAGAAATGATCAAAATTTTAATCGCACTCATAGCTTTCATTAGGCCTCACTATGTAAGTGTTGTTTAGTGGATAATATTAAGCGCATATCACATGCCAAGCATTGCAGATCTGTATCGGCGAGCAAAGCGGGCTCGTAAATTTTTGGTATACTTGTGATTTTCAAATGGAATCTGATATGAATGACATGAGTGAAGAATGCAGAAAAATATATAGCCAAAAAGCGGTTAAGAGCGATGTGTATGAACTCTATAAAACCGAAGCGGAAATGTTTTACAAATTCAGAAATAAATTGGTGGAATGCGAAAGCAATGGCAAAACATGCGCATTGAGTGATAATAAAAGTGAAGTCGAAATGCCCATGGTGAGCTCAATAGTTTAACAGAGGCTTGTTAGAAGGGTTGCCCAAAATTGGCGCTTAAAAGCATGCTACCTTATCACGCTTTTATTTATATATTACATATATTTTTTATATTACAGCTAATAGGTTATGATATCAACAAACGTATGCGTTTATACAAAGAAGCCGAAATGAATAAGTGCTATGTAGAAACCACTAATAATATTGAATTCATAAAATGCATTATCGAAATTCGCAGGAAATTACTGGCCGCACTAAATCAGAACTGTTCAAGTATGGGATAGGTACTTTAATATTGCATATTTGTATATTATATATATTAAATTTGGGGAATAATAAAAAATATGAAATTATTTCAAACCCTGTTTTATACAATTCTGTTCGGTTTTCGACCACGAAGTGATTGGATTACGTGTATCAAATCAGAGTGCAAATTAATTCAAATCTACTAAACATAACGATTTTAAATTTCAATGGACTATTTTCCATTTTATTTCCATTTCTTTCTGTCTCATTTTGCGGGCTCTTCCACAAATTTGGCATTTACTTACTTTTAACAGGGTTTCCCAAAAATGTTTTCAATAATACTGAGACCAGTAGCCATATGCAATACAAAATACTGTTATCATAGTAGGTTAGCAGACCAAATTTTGCGCTGGTTTGATAGCTATCACTCTGAGAAATTCTACACATCTCAACGTATTACATTATATTTGAGCTGATTTCTAAATTTTCTTTGGATGCTTCAATAAAATATTCAAACCAGTTGGTTGTAATCTCAGAGTAAATTCGCTCTTTTTATCAGCGCTGCAGATTTGACAGATATTTACTTTTTTACAAAAAGACTTAAGTCAGCTACATTACCTTTCATTTACTTTAATTCATCAACATTTATAAGCAGCACATGTACGAGTATTTAGCTAAAGCTGGTAAAAATTGCACTTTTAAACCGTTTACGAGAGAACATAAATAACTGAGACCACTACTAAATTTAAAGCTTAGAAGTATGTATATATGTGTTACTTGTGGCAACGACATTATTCCCAAACGAATGTGCGAGGGTGAGCAAACGAGTTGAAATTCGTTAAAGCAAAATTGCCAATGTGGCGAAAGTATACTCTGCTACTCTTTTAAGTGTCAGACTTTGCTAACGCTTGCAATGTCAGGATAAAGAAAAAGCCAAAGACTTTATTACAATTTATTTTGGGTCATTGTTTCTTCTCTGCTTTCTGACATCATGAAAGTCGTTTATGTGTAAGTCTCACTGAGTTAGTATTCACAGCTTTAATCTAGTTGACATCAGCAAAAACTTGCCACAAGATAAGAGTTGATGAGTCAGGCACTGAGCTCAGCTCTGCTACGATAACAACAACCACGATGACGATACCTTGGTAATTCAGTTTATCCCATTTGCATACTGTCAATTTTATTTAATTATGCGCGTGGCTTCTTAACTGGACCGAGTTCGACTTCGCTCATTTAAAAGCGAGCATATATAAGTATGTATATACATGAATTCTAACTTTGAGAAATTGTTGTAACGACATCTTGACCCACATACTTCGTTTATTTTTTTACGATTTCTAGTTTGTGACCGAATCAGCTGCCTTGCTGACATCTGAGAGTTTGTACATTATTCTTTGAGTTTGTGGCTCTCTTTTGCTTCTTCAGTTCTCTCACGGACGACAGCTACTCTTCTTTCCTTTGCTTGCTTCCTTTGTTTGCTCAAGATTTAATATTTTTCTAAGAAGAGTTAGCTATAAGTATTCCGTACTTCCCCAAAGATTTACTATTGCATAACAAAATGCTCAGTAGGAAGGAAAGTTCACAAGCCCAGGAAGAATTCTGGAAACTTTTTGGAACACTTTTCTGGATTATCGATCCAAACTCGAATCATTTCGATCGTGTGAGATGGAGCTGGTTTCAAATACAGCCGGAGTAAAGTATAACTGTGATGATCTCTAAGAAATATTTTCAGACTTCCAAATATATTTCTATGATGAAAAGGTTTTACATAAAATCAATCAGCCATTGAAAACGTATAATGGTTCTTTTATGGTAGCAGCCGTAGTGTGATGCTTAGAGGTGCACAATACAACTAGGCTAGGCCTAGGCCTAGGTTTGATTACTGTTCCCATTAGGCAAAAAAAAATTATCTCTAAAGCGGTTGCCTTTCTGTAGGTAATAGCAAAGTGAAGAAAGTATTTATCAAAAAAAATCCATAGACCGTTAGGAGTCGCCTTGAAGAAAGTAGGCCGAGGGTGAACTCGAAAAAACAACTAACAATTAAGTGATTTTAGTCGCTAATATTTTTATAGGCTTCAATAACAGAGCGCTGGTTCTACAAACATGTGGTACACGAAATTGAGACCATATCCAAATGACTAATCACTAAAAAAATACTGAGGTATTTCAAATTGTGTAGCCTTGATACCATATCGTCGATCGCGAACAAAAGCGATTTTGCACCTCTTTATTGATTGATTGATTGACTGATTGACTAATATTTTTGCGAGGATTTATAATCATTTACACATTTTATAGCACTTAATTTTACAAAAGTTTACAATATCCCTTAATAACCGGGATCAATGACCAAAAATCAATTTAATGACCACAAATTCTCTAGAAGATGATTTTCAGGCCACTAGGGCACTTGAACTAGTTACCAGGTAATATAACTAAGTAAATAACACAATACAATACATTCATTAGGAATTTCGACCAATTCGGACATTTATTGAGGCGTCAAAAATGTATCTTCAGGGTCAAGCTCTGTCTTATAGCAGCAAATGCCAAAATTAAAATTAAAATTTCTTTTGTTTGTACAATTCTCTCAGATTATAATGGTGAACATACACAACAAATTTACCGCTATAGGCATAAATTCCTATTTATTTTCAGGTATAAAGTTTTATACATTCTCATTCACGCCAACTAACATACATACATACCGAAATATTCATACCATCTGTATACGTTTACACTCACCTATACAATTGCGTATCCTTGTCCGCGTAGACGTGATATAACGGCTCCTTGCTGTCCTCCACATAACTCTCGCGCACCTTGAATACAAACAGTGTTGGAAAACAGACAATCGGTGATACAATGAAGGAGAATATAATCGCTTCTGTGCAATGTGACAGCAGGAAGGCCGCAAAACGTCCATGTGGATGTCTGAAAAAGAGAGTAGGAAAAAGTTTGCTACTAAAATAAAAAGAACAGCGAAAGGAAGGCCAGAAGCGATAAAAGCAGTTTACAAATAAAAAGCAAAAGACCAATTTGTAGATCGAATGTGAAGTAAAAGAAATTACATTTTTCGAAAAAAAAAGTAGTAAGAATAATCGTAAATCGAATAAAGAGGGAGAGAATTTCAAAATTTTGTTAAAATACTTTGTTTGCCAGCATTGTCAAAAACTACTTCTGAGGCGAACATATTTTAGTTAAAACTACTTATTACTTATATGTTGGACATACTACAGAATTGAATACTTTAGCTATTAAGGATAAAATAATATTGAAAAAATTTTGAATTATACAGTTAATTTGATAAAAAAAAATGTATTTGAAAAAACCTATTTATAATTGCTAAACTATTGCTTTTATTTAAGATAAGATTCTGCTTAGTTAGGTGAATTAATAATTTTCTATTGCTTTCATTTAACTATTATCTTTTTGCTTGGATTTATGGCGTAATTAGGCAGCTAGGTGGTAACCTTTTTCTAAACACGAATTTCTCAATGAGTGCTCAGATAATGTATATGACTATTTGTTTTCGAAAAGAGGAGTGTTATTCGCATGCATAAAACAAACAACCTTAAAAAAAGGCATTCATTAATGAATGAAAATTGTTTGACTTATGAAATATATACTTTTCAGTGCATGTATATGTGATATATATATATGTAATATAACTGCTGCCGGCTCAAGGGTAGCTTCAACTAGATCTTTGACTAACCTTATTACCTCTTATTTTTTCATCTGACCAGTTGAGCATCCGAAGGCTTTTTAAGCCTGCTCCGCATGACTGATGGATATCGAAAAGATTCTTTACGAAATTTAACCTTCGAAGGAACTGTTGTAAATCGCCCAAATTTGTAGAATTTGTGGAGATTTCTTCACCACTTAATTTTTTAAACACAAAGGAAACTTGATCTTTTCTCCGCAATCATCAAACAGTACATTCCCACATTGGGAACATTAGTGGATGCTACTCTTGGCTTCTTTCAGATTACATGATCTAGATAGGATAGGATTTTACTCCCTAAAACTAAATGAACTGGTAAAGTATAGTAGTTCGAAATATAGACCATTCCAAAGACTAACGCCGCTCTTTGCTGATAGCGCTTGCAAACGCGAGTAACAGAGGGGACTGGGTCACTTGAACTGAAAGGGTGTATCGGACGGAATGCTGGATTCACTAATGCCGAATATTTGTATATACATACATTACTTCGAGATTATGTACAAAGTGTATACTGGATTTTGTGTGAAATAGAATACTTCTAAATTTTTTAAGTCTCTTCACTGATACTGTTATGGATACAGTTTGAAAATGCACGAAATGTTTATTAACCTTGAAATTGTTTTTAATTTTTTAATCTTTATTTACGCATATTTCCAAGTCAACGATATTTGTATTTACTATATAAAAAGATTCAAGACTTTCAAAGGTGATTTTAGTTTTGTAACCATTTGAATGATTTTTTTAAATGTCAAATCAAAAACAAATCAAGTGGCAAGATCATGTAGTTACGATGACTAATACCATACATTTTTAAAAAGCATTTATTTATATCCACATTGCGTTTTTGTAGTATTTATTTTAAAAACAACCTCTTTCGAATTTTATGATTAACACAGCGAACATTTTCACTTCCTTCGTTCATGATATATTACTGTGTTGAAAAGTCTTTGAATGCTTAATGAATCCGCTTTTGTGAGATTCGCTTTTTGTGGACAGTCATTTTAGTTAGAATGCCAGGTGATATCAAGTGTCCTATGTTAAGTTATTGTATCTCTAAGTCTTCATACTTTTTATTCGACCAGTCGGCGCTTTAAGCAAGAAATAGAGCTTTTTTGGAAATTCTGGAGTGATGTTAAACCTTGAACATAGGACACCCCTATGCATACCTATCAACTTATATTTAGCGTGAAAGCCTTAACATTTCATAAATCCACACTTTTTCAGAGAATTGAGAATTGCGTTTGAAGAAATAAGTAAATAAAAACCGTCATATATTATATATATATCTACACTCAGCAGAAAAAATCTGCGCACACGCTTATGTCTTATTTTCTTTTGTTAAACAATCACTTTTGTATATGAAATTTCAGAGAAAAATCACATTATGTGCTTTATTGCAAGCCTAATCTGATAGCATTTAAAGCAATTAAAATAAGGCAAAATTGTTTTAACGATAAATTTACAAAAAATACTCATTTGGCAGCGCAGAAATGTGTTGCAGGAGAAATAGGCTTAAATCCCTTCAACAGAAACCACTAAGCTTGTTGATTCCATGCCAAAACTTTATGAGGAATTTGGAAGAAGAATGTCAACTTAAATACGCAAACGTTTATTTTCATAAAACTACAAATATAATATCCTTTAATGTATATAAAATAAATCGGATTTTTTAAAAAGTATATGAAAGCCTTTTTTTTAAAGAGTCAGTCTTTAGTCAAAGGGTTAGAGTTTAAGGGGCCCAGTGTATGTTCCCATCATTTTACTGTTGCAACTCACTCTCCTTCATGTTTTGCAGATATAATTATAATTGAACCAACAATCTGCATACATTCAAGAGCAGAAAAGGGGCGCCTTTTTGTTCATTTTCAAACAATAAAAGTATTTATTTTGTGGATAATGATTGTTACATATTGTGTGTATGTATGTACATAGGTAAATGTGATGTGGATAGCAATCAGAGGATCAACGGGTGATTTTTTCATCGGAGTCCTTGTGTATGCTTGAGTTTGTGAGAAACCCCTGCATATGGGCAACAACTTGCTTACAGTTAATATGAAATACACATATAGACATATGTATAAATACATAAATATATAAATAAACAATAACGTATGTATTTATGTATAATATGCACAGGACTTTAGCTTTTGTTTACTTATGCTATTTTCTTCTCTGTGTTTGTGTTTATTTAAGTAATTGCGTCTGGACCAGGATAATCATAAGCATACATGTACGCAAGATTTTGCATGTGAAATGTGATTTAAATAAATAAATATTAAATGCTTTCAAAATAAAAGAGAAACAGTATTTTGTACTGAAAAAAAATTCTGGAAATTAATGAAAATATGTTTTTTGCTCCATTGATCCATAACAAGAGAAATACAGAAGCTATAAGAAATGCTTAAATTTATACACTTTTGAATTCACAGAAGCCTGTTGTCGAAATATCTCTTGAATCCTAAATAGAATACGTCAGAAACTTGATCTCTAAATCATCTATAAAAGTGCTATTCTTCAGAAGTCTAAAACCCAAAAAACTTTGAACGTTCTCGAAACTGCATTTTTCAAATCGGGCAACGATGGTACTTAGGTAACATTATCTAGAGTACCATTATCTAGTAAACCACGAACGATTTTTTTTGCTATTATAGCAACTTTTATATAAAATAAATTTTTGTTCAAAATTGAAAATCGTACATTTTGTGAAAAATTTATGTAAAGCTAAAAACATGCGTTACTAGCAAGTCTTATGTAGATTAGTATGTCGTTTTTTAATTTGTTTCAGACTGCACGAATTATTGGCACAAGTTTTTCATGCTGAAAAAGTGAGTCCGAAGATCGGCCCAATAGCCATATTTTTGTATTGAAATGCTATTATAGAAATTTTTTTAAAGCTCAAATACTTATTAAATATGTAAAGATTGATAGAGAGAAATGCGATTAATTTTTGCTTACTCCCAGAATAAATTGTCAAAGTTAGCCCTTTACTCCGGGTTCTAGACTGGCCTTAATAGTTTATGAATGAGAGTTTTAGAGTGTGGGGTTTATTTTTTAGTTCCAAAACCTTGCTCCTTCAAACTGTAGCTTTTGGAGCGTATAACCAGTTCACAACATTATCTATGCCGATGTGGTCTACTTTTATGTCACCATAGAATTGACACAAGTTTTTGGTGGAGGTCCAGAGAACCCAAAATCTATATCTAATAATAACCGATTAAAAATCTTTCGAATTCAAAAATACTTGTCACCTTATTAAAAAAAAATCAAAAACAAACTATTAAATACAACAAAATGGGACCAGTTGAAAAGGATTTAGGATGAAAAATGTTTTGAATAGAACTTCCAACTATTTCAAAAAGTTAACAATTCTCAAGCGGGGTTGCCTCTAACTAAACCTGCCAAATTTAAAGCTTAATAATAACGAAATTAGGCACACTTTTCGAATTTTTACAGTTTGACAGGCATGCGGACAATGCTCTACTTGCCTTGTCAACAACAACAATGTTCTAAAGTATAGTTTTAAATGCACAAAACACCTCCAAAACTGCAGTAACAGCAAAAAATACACAATATAATCAAATGTTCTAAGAGATGATCTAAGATTACAACAAAGCAAATATGCATTTAAGCCATTTTACAACAACAACAACAGAGTACTTCACATACGGTCAAGCGTTGTGTTACATAGTAATTTACACTCGTGTTGATTTCAAAAATGTGTGCGAGAACACAACACAATGGCAATGTACACAAAGCAATTAAATGTCAACACATACGACACGCATACGCACATACCTTATTGCCACATAACGCCATATTGCCAAAGTCACCGTCAGTCCGATGGATATGGTGTGCAGAACTTGCGTGAAGTGCATGTGAAAGAGGACGAAGACCGCCCAGGCATAACTGAAATCCTCTTCGCCTGAAACAAAATGCATAAGATCTTATATATTGTATATAATCGTAATTGTTTTGTTACAAACAAGTGATAAATGCAAATACATATCAGTAATTGTGTAGTGTAGAGTGAGTGCCCACAGGTAGTTAAAATGTAAAATGTGTATAAAATGTAAAAAAAAATAATCATCATGTCACGAGCATGAAAATGCTCAAAAGCTACGAGGTAGAGTATTTATTTACCTATATGTATTTGCATATAGTATAAATTTAATAAAATCGTGTAATTACGCTTACCTGGTTTCATGTAGATATACTGATAAGAAACGAACGGTATGTACTCGATCATGACGAACATGTCTGCTATCGCCAGCCATTTGAGTATTTTATTAATTGGCGCTTTGGCCATATCCTTTTTGGTTAGCACAATTATATTGAGGATGTTCGCAATCGTGCCAAATATGCAGATCTGCAGGATAAACAGCGTGCAGAAACCATAATGTGAAAAAGAATATACGGAGTGGAGAAAAATTATGAAACAACATGTGAGGAAAGGCGAATAAGTATTGGAAGTTAGAATATTCTGATATTTGTTATACGAGGTTATGATTGGAGCCTTTGTAACCTCTTTATGAAAATTCTTTTACTGATAGTCGGAGGCGACTTTGAGATTTCAGAAAAGTAACTCTCTCTCTCTTTCCCTCTCTGGAACTCTAAGCAATATTTTGGTGTCAACACTCGATTGTACCCATATTTCAAATACATATGTACATATATCGGGTGATGTATGGGATCTATATATACGGTTTAATTTTGGGTGAGTAACGCCTGCCTACATTCTTTATGCACTAACAGTCCGAAGATTTTTCTTACTTTCGAAGGTTCGTTCTTAACTGCCAAGAAAAGGACAAAGACAAATCGCAGTATAAAATATGCTATATAATTTTCCGACTTCCGTTTATTTTCCGCAATATATTTAATGTTTGAATCAGGTGCTATTATTGTGTGTTAATTTGAGTTTAATTTAAATTTTTTGGGTTATTGTAGGTTAAAATTTTAGGTTATAAATCATGATCTCTCTTTCTTTTTTGTTGAGAAGTTTATTTTTATAAAAATTGATATTCTGTTTATTTAATTACTGTTATATAATAAATAAACGAGAAACCAGAAAAATGCGTCTATCTGCCGAAATATGCTCCAAGCGTTCTGGGTACTTTATTTCGCTTGCTTCACACGCAAAATAAATAAATTATGTTGATAACTTTAACTTCCACGCCATTTACTCTCATATCCCACAAAAGTTCCTCAATACATATACATACACACACACACATACATATAAATAAGTGGCTTAAATAAATAATACTCTCGTGCGCGTTTTTGTGGTCATTTTGTGTAATTAGCATCATTTGTGCCACTTTCCGCACTTTCCGCACTTTCCGGTGTTATTAACCTTTTTGTGCTTCCGTTCTTTTTATTATCCTACAAATAACGCTCACCTATGTACATACCATATTTGGCATTAGTATTTATGGTGTCATTAAACTAGAAAAGCAATATGTAAGCACAAAGTTATTTGCTCATTTTGGTCATTTATTCACGTTTGTCCAGATCTCTTGTTTCATGTATGTATATTTAGGTAAGTTTCGAGTGGAAGTTTTATCATCATTATGCGCTGTGGTATGGGGACTTGCATGTTTAGTATACCAGATTGATTATTAAGAAATATAACTTGAATTCTGCTATATTTCAGCCAATAACAGGTTTTGAGTTTAATTTCTCCTTTTCTGGTTATAATCGTCTCTACTATAGAGGAAGTACAAATAACCCATTGAAGCCTAAACTTGTTGTTGTTTGTAAATGCTTAACTCATGCAAGATAAAAAATACTTACATATGAATTTATTAAGCAGGACTTATTCGCGCTTGATTTTAGACAAAACCTACTGCTTTTGGGGTTAAAAATATATGTAAATATAATGCAATTTTTCTTGAGACATAATTCAATGTCATATGCAAGTTTTTATAAATGATATTACTTTATTGCTTAAATACTCATATAACATCGCTTAAATGTACACCGATTATTTTACCGTTCCCAGTGGTACACTTTTCAATAACTTTGTGCCATAGGTACGACTGAATATCAGCGACTACCTGGGTTAAATTTCCTTTAAAAGCAACTAATTGGTTGCTTATCTCATGCACAGGGTGGTTTATATGCATACATAGTGTTCACTTTATTTTATTTTAGTTGTGTTTAGAGAAACACACTTCCGCAGCGCAGAATATAGATTCGAACCAGAATGATATAAACAAGATAGCGATAGCAACATAATAAACGAAACGAACTGTCAAACTTTCATAGTAATTGTAAACAAAGTCTTCCCCTACTTTTATTCATGACGTCCATAACTTATATGTTTTTCTGTCAAACATATGCCAAAAAAGTTTCGGCATGAAATTGTCGTAAGCGTTATATCTATCACATTTGGGTAGTACTACTAGTTTCAATAAGATCAACAATAAAAAAAAAAATATTTTTTTGCAAAGCCCGTCGCCACTACCATTAAAATTTTTTTAATGAACATATTTACGCTATGAAAAGGCTTCTCATAGCTGCTCCGATTTTTAGAGTCGACTTAAAATCTGTAGAACCACCCTTTTGTGGTATAAAATCATAAATATGAGGAAAATCTCGGCCTAATGTATAACCGAATTGAAAAAGTCCATTGAATGAGCAAATACAGCGGCTGGACGCAGCTTTAGTACCCATTAAACTTCCCGCTTGCCTCATTTACTTAATTCAATTTTAGCAATGCCAAACAACGTATAAATTTTGCGCCTAGAAAAAATAATGTGGAACAAAATTTTATTAAGCACGAAAAAGCGATCAATTGCCACCAACGCTCATTAAACAGCAGCTAATTTTAGTATTTAAGGCAAGCATATTAATACTGCTCGCACAAACAGCCGTTAGCTGTGGCAATAAGTTCAGAGCATGCGTTGTTGCAAAGTTTCAAGTATTTATGGCAAGTCCACACCACAACAGTGAATTAAAGAAGACAGTTGAACTAACAAATTGACATACCGAAATACAGCGCTCACGAATGCCAGTCCACACGCAAATCACACATACACATACATCTAAAGAGCCGTCAGAAGTCATTTTATGCGCAATGTGTTTATTGTTTTATTACATTATTGCCAACATTTGCATACACAAACAAATCTAACGAACACTCATCTTCAGAAAATGCTTTCGAGTGCTTGGTGGTGTGAGCGTTTAAATTGAGTGAGCGTATACGTTTCATTTATTTATTTATTTATTATTGCTGTTTATGTGTGCATTATAGCCACCATCGCCGTCTCAAAACTCAACTTATCCCACTCAAAAGAACTCAAACTCCCAACGCCAACGCCAACACCAACAGCAACAACAATAATAAGTAGGTACATGATTTTCGCCAACGCTAACTGTTTATTTGCACAATAATTGCGCCTTATTACGCATGCATTTGTATGTTGGCTTTTACAGCCAGTCATTCATTGGCCTTTTACGGAGTTCCCCCCTGCCGGCTCCACTGTGCCATCCATTCAGACGTTATTTATCTTCGTCTATGCGTGGTCCCGACAAAGTGCGCTGCCCTTCGCATTGTGGCGGTCATGTATAAAATGTGTACATTTGAGGGGTTAGGATACCCTAGCGTCAGCAAGCTGCCACGTACCTGCCAAGGACTCCATGCTGCCAAATGAGATGCAACGTAAACACCAGTTGTACAACAGAGCGTATCGTGTACAAGCACTTCTCAGCGTCTACGGATAATTGAGATTTTTCCCAGAAACACGGCACGATTTTGTAAGAAAGCCATTAGCATTAAGGATACACACACACACTCCCATACCCAATCATACCCGTGTAATATCTCTGAGCGAGAGCTTTGAGTTTTCATTTCTTTCTTCTGGTTTTTGTTGATTTTTTAAGTGAAAATATGTATTAAGCCCTAATTCATTAGCATTTAAAGCACTTGAAGTATTTAAATTTTTACTTCTTGGCCTTCAACAAAATATGTAGAAATTTAATTGAAATAATGCAAGCTTTAATAAATATACATATAGAAATTTATATATTATTACAAGTATTTTTGCCATCTAAGGGTTAGAAGGAATTAAGTGGCTAACAGAAATTAGTAACATTTTACACGAAATATTCTGTCGCAAGAATTTGAGATCTTTTAACCGAAATTAATATTTTCAATTAAATTTAAAAAAAGATTCAGATTTTTTTAATATTTTTAAATCTTTTGAATGTTTTTATATAAGTCAGAAATATTGGGAAGTATCAGAAGGGTGAGCAAACGCGTCATCTAGCGAAAGCAGAGAGCTTTCTCATGCCCAATATTTCATGCATGGTACGATCCATGTGGTCTTTTGAGGCGCCTACTGTCTCAGCTATTTCGTGCATCTTCAATCAGCGGTCCGACAATATGAGGTCGTGGGCTTTTGTCACGTTATCCTCCATTGTAGCTGTTTTCGGTGTCATATTGAAACCGATTAAACGAATTCTTCCGGTCATACTCGAAGAAGAATCACAGTTACAGTATTCAAGCGCTCTTTGATTTCACCGAACGGCTTCCCTTTCAAAAGCAAGTATCGATTAATCGACCGAGATTGTTCTTTTTCCATTTTTCCAAAACTACCGGATTTGTACGTTTCCACACGCCGTCAAAATAAAACAAAAAGTCTGATTCGACAGCAGCAGGCTACAAGTATATACTAGAGGATATTAAATTCTTTTGCGAAAGTGGCGCTATCCGGTGGTGAAGCTAAGTACTTTTGGGGATACCATTGTAGTTCTCAAGCCATCGCAAATAAATTTACAATTGGGTGGGCGTGGTTTCCAACAACGAAAGAGCTTCAAAAGATCGCATCTATGATATTCAGGAAAATCATCATATTTAATATATGAGTGCCGGATTGATTAGTATATAATTCATGGATTGTTTTCCCTAATTTTTTGCTTATATACATATGTTCACTTAATTTTTTATTATTTAGAGTATTGAAAAGCACAGTCTAAAATTTGAAATTAACTCGAAATGAAACTACATTTACCATCAAAAAAATCTTTATGATGTTTCCATATTTGAAGAATCTAAATTTAAGTTTTTTTTGCCAGAAAAGAGCTCTAGAATGCCGTAAAATAAAGAATAAAACAGTTTCTGATAGGAAAGATATTTTCGCCTAAGCAGACCTTAGTGAGTGTTTTCGATAAAAACGAATTGTGGAATCAGATTTCAATTTCCCACTTGAATCTCGGGAAAGTCTTTTGGAATTTCACACCAAGCTTCTGACTTTAATTGTACTCTTTAAAGCAATATTTTAGGATGAGCTATCTGCTTTCAGAAAATAGTAGAAAGTTTTGGTATATCTGTAAGAAGACCTACTTATTTCATATAAAAATCATTACTTTCATTTAATAATCCAACAAAACATATGCATTTTTCCTTGCTATGCTTCCAACACTAAGCAAAATCAATGCTTTAAAATTTAGGGTGAAGTCTTAGGGTGAACGCATGTTTATTATCTGACTTTGTTAAGAGATTTTGCGTCACTTACTTACAAAGCTGTTTCATTTAGCTAAATATTTGCCCTATATACTCATACACACACATATATATACAAATTATATATTTACTGAGATAAAATATAGCCGAGAGTTAATTGAAGCTGTCACTTGTCAAACTAAACAAAAATTAAAATGGTGACAAAAAAAGTGGAAAGATGAAAGAGTAACTTCCATTAAAATGGTGATGCCAAAACAGTTTACAAACTGAGAAAAGGCAAGGAAGGAAACATGAGTACCCTGCTGCCTTTGCCTTTCAAAATTGAGACGCCCTAAAAGTTTTGGCTTACATCGCTTGCATATATGTATATGGAATGAAATCTGTAAACGTTGTACTATATGAGAAATACATTGGATACAACATACATATACATTTCTATTCAGATATGTATTGGATTATATGTATTGTCATAACACTTACCAACAACGCCACATATCCATGCACGCCATTGTAGGTGCGCAGCATCTGATACAATTCGCTCGTGCAATAGTCATGGCATTTCGGTAGAGCCGTCTCCTGCGTATGATTGGGATACTTGTATTTCTCCACTAGTTTCATGAAATCGCGAAACTCATCGTCGGTTACCAGTTTCTCCCAACTAGACAAGTTCACATTGGGCAACAGGTCGGAGGAGAGCATCGCGTGTGCCGCCGCACTCAATAAAGCGGTATTTGATGTCATCTCGTTATTTTGTGTTTTGTTTTTGCTTCTTGTTATACGAGTAGTATGTGCAGGGTTGGGTGATCTTGTTGAATCAGAAATTAACTTCTCCGTTGCATGGGTGAAAAGTGCAAAAATATGTTCGGCGAGCTGGAAAAGCCGAAACAAAAACTTCGGTTAGAATTTTTAATTTGTTTTGGTTTAGATTTGGCGTTAGATTTAAAATTTATGTGACATATATACACATTTGATATAGATAGGAAGATTAATATATAAGATACCAACTGTAACTGTAACTATATACTTTTTGAAAACCTCTCTAGTATATGTGATTATTTAAGTATATTTATCAGATTTGTTTCATTTCCATTTTCACAAATAGCATCAGACGGCAGTATCTGAGTATGTTGAAGTCTTTTATATTATATTTGATGTGAAAAAGTGACTCAAAGTTTCCCCAAATGCGCAAAATAATCTTCAGTTCTCTGAATTGAAGTTGGAGACTTGAGTTTACCTTACCCTAAGAGTACTATTTTGTTTAATCTAAAAACAAGTAATAAATTGCAAAGAATTTCTGGTTCGGATGCAGCCTAATGTATGTGAAATATTTCAAAGTGTCTTCGAGGCTTTACTATAAAGAGTGTTGCTTATGAAATAAGCATTCTTTCTTAGACGAAATCGTGAATCGATGGAGTTCACTTTTGACATAACATTAATCTATTTTATAGCCTACCTAGGTTCATAACTTACTTAATATTCGCATAATTTATCTTAAATTCAAACGGACTTCTCAAAGTTAATATATCTATTATATAATATAAGGGGTAGCGGTTGACTTGACGGATTGACTTATTTTATTAATTTCGGTACCAAATTAACATTTTGCCAAGTTTTATTCAGATAATTCTCACATATAATATATAAAGGCACCCGAAATGGTTGAAATCCATATATTTGGTATATGGGGGTCGGGAAAGGTATAGTTTGTCTTCTTCCATTTTGGAGTGCCAAATGTTTTTCAAATCAGTCAAAGTGTTTTATACTTAAGAGGCATAAAAGTGCGAAGCAAATAAGAGCACAAAGCATTTAACCAAGTAACGATTATGGAGATGTTTCGACAAGCTGCAGATTATTTATCTAAAACATAACTAGTTGCCATTTGTCCACTTTGGTGCATTGGAATAGTGAAATCTATTTTAAATAATATATGAAAACAATTTTTTTTTTTCAATTTTTCTTGAAAAAGCTTTTAACTAGAATTTACTCAATTTAAACTGAAAAAACACACTTTACTCGTAATTTTGTGTAATAATTCTTAAATGACATTTCGATTATATTTTGCGTGAAACGCTAGAGACACAAGATAACAGAACTTGCGACGAATAAATATGTTTAAGCAATCATTTGTCGCTCGCAATTAAAATCTCAATTAATTTTCCGTCAACATTGCGTGCATTAATTGCAGCAATTAAAGTCGCAAGATTGGAAAATGTATGATGCTAATTTAAATGCGCGTCGGTCTGGGCATGAGCATAACCCGTTGACCTGAAAGCAACACCAATCCAGCAGCACATAATTGCAGCAATTATGAATCTACTGGGCATATTACACAGCACTTTATAGTAAACACTTTAATAATTTTATTTAATTATTATCTCATGTATGAAAATTCATGTTTATTTGTTTGTTTGTGTCGAATGTGCTGCTATTCATATGGTTTTGTTCACATTTTGTCAACTAAATTTTTGCACTTTCTATCATATATATTGATCCAAAGTTGATCTCGAAGTTCCAATTACTATAAAAACTACTGGAAATGGTCCGATATTTTTAGCGATTGCGCTCACTATTCAATGTAAGTGGTATGTTAAACGGTATGGTACAATGCCTTAGACTCATTTGCTTCTCTTGGGTGCAAGAGCGTTTGAAGACTCTCTTCTGTATTATACACAGTTCAAGTGCGGCAGTTTGGTTTATTCACACATTTGTCTAATTTGACAGCTAGTTTGACAGCTACCCCTCTAGGATATAATATGAGTCTCAAAAAATAATTGGCGCTTGCAACTCTGCTGTATGCTAGATCCACATTTCTTTTGCAACTGTAGTATCTGTGGTCCGGTAAGTGGAGAAACCTATTTTATTCATGGTGGAAATGCTTTCGCAGGTTTGACATTGCTTGTCGAAGGGCGAGCGTTATTAGAAACAACTATTATTTATTGGTCGAAACAGGCGTCGAGCCTAGCTCCTACCGTCATATAATGTATCTAAAGTTATTAATGATTATTTTTGTTCGAAAATAGTTTATTGGTTATATGTTTTTCTTTGAGTGTCCTCGTTTCTACTAGCTTTCTAGTTTGGTAACTGATTCTTTTAATAAAATCGCCGTGTGGTAATGACATTGGCTCGATTAGGTAATATTTACTTTCGGTAATCCTAATGACACCACTATTCGCTTTAATGGCATGTGATATGAATTGTACAAGAAAATCTTTCTTTTACAAGTTATATAGTTGTTTAAATTGACGAACCAACACACAAACATATCCATTATTTTGTATAATTAATAGGCTCTTCTGGCCGCTGCTTACTTTAACTAATTAAGAATTTCTATACCATAGGTATAGGCAATCTGCTAATTAACTTACTATGGGACAGTCTGAAACCCATATAATCATATTTATAGCCTTGAAATTTAATATTAAATACAAAATGAATTTAATAAATTTAATGCTGTTTCTAATAATATTTACCGCATTTTTTGCCCCACCATACACAACGAAACTAATTCAAGTCGCTGTATTAAACAACTCATGAGTGGCATGAGCTAGCCATAAATTCATAAAGAAAGTAGTCAAGCGAGAAAAAAAAACCAAATAAATCTTATAAAAGTGCATGTAACTAACAGGCTTATGAGACTCTCGGCTAACCGAATCTCAGGGGACGTAATTAGTACACGACACGTAATTGCTGTTGTTGTTGTTCTAATTTTGTTGTTGTTCTTTTTTATTGTAGTTGCTATTGTTGTTGTTGGTTACTATTACCTGCCAGCTGTCAAACAGCAACTTTATTAATAAGCATTAACTCATCACTCCGCTATTCTCAGTGATTGGGAGTGTAGTGAGGGCGGGGCAGAGGCGTATGTTGAGTGTTGCGTTGTTGGCAAAATGACGGCACGTGCTGTCGCTCACACCAACAATTGCATATTATATTTTTGTTGTATGTATTATATGTATTTTTCGTTGTAGTTTTTGTTTTGCAGAACTCATTTTCATAGCCAAATCTTTTCATATTCATACATCTACATATATATATATATATACGTATAACTTGCATATTCTATTGGTGAACCAGACAGTCCTTGAGCGATGCTATCGCTAACGATTTGGTGTGTGCGCACCAATGACTAAAATTGATTGCAACATTTTTTGCTGCACAATTGTGAAAATAAAATAAATAAATATATTTTTTCATATTCGATTTTCGTGCTGAGTTTAAGAGCAACAGAGCACAACAAAAACAAGTAATTGCTGCATTTGATGTTGAAAGATGCCCCAGGTTGCTGCTAGACTCACACATCATCATCACACATCAACAGCAGGGGTTTTGGGAGTAATATTCAAATAGATGCATATATTTTGGCAATAGATAGCCATGATCGATCAATGTCGCATTGCAGTGAGTGGAGCTGTTGCTGCTGCCACAGCTTGTTTTTGTTTTGTTTTTCTTCGTAAAAAAGCTTACTGCATTTAAATAGCTGTCAGTTTTCAGGTGTGCCGACAGCTGTGGGGTTGCGTGCTGAACAGACATGCCAAGATGCAAACTGCAAACGCGTCTCTTAGCTTTTTACAACTATTATTCTATAATTTTTATACTCTCGCAACATGTTGTACCGTCCGTACAAGCAATAACTTGAGTAAAAATAGATATATTGGTGAAACTTTCTACACGTTCGTGTTCGTTGTCACCGTGAGATGGTTGGTATTGCAGATGGGCGCAATTGGGCAGCTGTCACGCCCACGAAATGCCATTAATCGAAAACAGATAAAGTGCTATAACTAAGCAGTAAATTAAGATATAAACGTGCTACTTAGTGCAGAGGAACGCCCCCTAGTAGGGCGTTGCATCTGCGGGCAAAAATTTCTGTAAAAGTGGGTATGGCCCCGCCGCCAATATGTTAATATACATATCTCGGAAACCGTTAAAGATATATCAATCAAACTTGCTCCGACTAAGTGTTTCTAGCATCTCTTCATATGCTGGGAAAATAAGTGAAATCGGATAATAACCACGCCCATCTCCCATACAAAAGTTATGTTGAAAACTACTAAAAGTGCGATAATTCGCTGAAGGAACACGTTAGAAATACGAGGGCGGGTCAATAAGTCCGTGACTTTTTGAATTTCTTTTTATTTTTTTTTCTTTATTCTTAAATATTTCTTTATTTTATTTTTTATTCCAAAAGTCACGTACTTATTGACCCGCCCTCGTATTAAATCTTGCAGAAAATATGATACGGAAGGGTTGCATAGGAATCCGTGCAAAGTTTTTGTGATGGGCGTGGCACCGCCCACTTTTAGAAAAACCACGCCTACTTCTCACATAACACAATTTTAAGTTTCATCTGATCATTTCATTTTAAAGTAGATAAATCGAGTAGCAATTAAGATATTGGAACAAAGCTTTTCACGAATAGTACGTTCAAGATATGCCATCTCGTGCGTAAAAATAGTTGAAACCGGATTATAACTTTTCAAACCCCAGATACCCAATAAATGGACCTCAGTACCTCTATCTGACTTTTTACAGAAAACGTCGGTAAATCTGTAAGATATTTTCATGAAATTGGACGATTATCTTTCCATGATAATAGTGTATTCTTGTATCAAAAATGGTGAAAATTTGGTAAATACTTCCCCTAGCCCCCAGATACCTAATATACGGATTTTCAACCTCTGCATATACTTTATACCATATATTTCGGTCAATATGTAAGATATCTTAGCAAAATTAAGCGAACATGTAATATTGGATATGCCATAGTTTACTGCCGAAAATGTGCGAAAACGGTCAATGAATTATCCCAGCTCCCATATACTACATATAATGATTTTCGCTATTCTAATATTCGCTATTCTAATATACTTGAATAATAAAAAGAGTCAATGTGATCAGTGCAGATCTTCCTCTATCCCAAAAATGCCCGATATAAGAATTCCCGACTTTCCATTTGACTTTAAACCGTGTATGTTGCTCAATATGTGTGATATTTTATTGAAATAAAGTGGATATTTTTGCTTAAACACAATGTGATTACGCGCTAAATATGAAAGAAATCGGTCTAGACCATGGTCTAAGCCCCTTATTCCCAATATGATGATTTCCTTTTCTCTGGTTGACTCTTTCCTCATGTATCCGGTAAATTCATTCACTTTTGAGTTAATTTGGTAGATTTTAATACAAATATCTCTGACACGAAACAAAATATAATAATGACAGTACATGGGTCAATGACCTGTAATTTAAGTTAATAACATACCAAATATGATTGAAATCCATTGACAATTTGGTCGAATAATGAATGTTGAATTCTTCCGCAACATTTTTTAATATAAAGTTAAAGGTCCGCCTCTGATCCTTGCACATTGCGAGAGTATAAAATGTTCGGTTACACCCGAACTTAGCCCTTTCTTACTTGTTTAATATAAAGTTTCGCCAGCACTTGAAAGCATTTCCCCGCCTTCCCCGCCGACCTTAGCTCTTCCTTACTTGTTATTAATATTTCCCCTTCATTTTTTCAATTTGAAAGCCGCCTTCTGCGATTTTACAGCGAAACAAGCACTTATCAGCCTTGTTAATCAAAAAAATATTACCGCCTTTATTAGCAGTAATTTTTTACACACACACACATATACACGCACATACATGCACGTATATGGAGAGAAGTGTCAAAAATGCTTTGTTAATTGACTAGGTGGTGGCTTTTCAGCGTCGAGCGTCGGTCGGTGTTGTATCACTTTTGACGTATTTGGCATATTTTTACAACTTTTCATATTTCGCCCGCTCTGGTTTCTCGGTTTCTCATTAAGCGCATAAAATGTATGCAAATCTATTTGTGGCAAGTTTATGACAGCTATGTGTTCTCAATGTATCACACTTGGTCTATTTGTTTGATATCGGTGTCTTTGAATGGCGAATCTCGTATGCATTGCATTCATATTTTAAGCATTTCGATTTGCCAATGTCAAAATAGAGACAAGTAAAAATGTCAAAATTTTCAAAACGAATGTGTCAACATTCACTCAACTGCATACGTACCAATTCATTTACTTATGAGTTGCGAGGGTCGTTTGTGCAGCGCACAGTGTCGCTTCGGTGGCCAAAATTTGTAGAAAACAATGCTAAAGGTTGAGGCAACTTTAAATTCAGTTGTATGTTCAGTACTTCAATTTAGAGATTTGTTTGCAAAAAAATTTTTTTTTTAAAGTTATAGGGTCTCAAAATTTTGTTTTGCATTTTACTTAACATGAATGTGTACAAAATTGTAAAATTTGTATTATTAGAAATAAATACAAGGTGCTTCATCTTTTGTGATCTTGAAATATTTTTATGCAATTTGACCCCTTACAATTGCTTTGGATAATATTTTAAATACAATAACAATTATGTTCATAATCAACAACATCAAAATGAGCCCTTTGGTTCAAGAATCGATAGCGTACACTTTGTTTTTTCAAGTAACGCCGTAAAAAGAAGTCAATGGGGGTTCAAATCGTGAGATCTGTTTGGTCAATTAATGATACCTCTTGTTGAAAAAATATGTTCAAATTATTATTAATTATGTTCTGGGTCCAAACAACAACCCAAATAGTCACTTTTTGGTCATACAATGATATAACATGAATCTCGCATGGGTTTTCTCTTCCCTAAGTACGACAATTTTGCTTATTGCTCATTAAAGTTTGCTTTCAGAAATCAGGTTCAGTCTTTCCAGCGAGGGCTTGATTATCTAGCGGCTTGTGATGTAAACCGTTGGTCGGTTGGTTCAACTGACTGGCAAGCTGCTGAATGATTATTATGAAATTATTTGTGATAGTGAATTATAGGAGATCGCGACACTGTGCACCACTTGTTAAGTGGTTTATGACATAAATACTGTTGATATTTATTTATTACTTGCACTTTTGCGGGTGTTTTGCGGTGAGTAAAAATAAATAAATAAGTAAAATGAGAAAATTAATAAAAAACAATTTGAGTAATGAATTCAACAGATACCGATGGTAGTATTGCAGTTAAAAAATTAAATTGGAAATTAATGTTCACCGGCTATCAAATAATTAACAACCAAAATAGTAGATTAAATATTATTAAATAGTATTGAAAAAATAAAAGAAAATTCTTTAAAGAAAGAAAACCGAACAAAGAACAAATATGAATTTTACTTTCAATATTTGATTTTACTATATTTTAAATTTGAACCATTCGAATTTAGAGTTTTGATAAATTAAAAAAAAAAATAACGTCGGTCCTCTTCTAAGATGGTAAAAGCAACTCAAATTCTTCTCAATAACTTAAATCCACTTACATTATTCTAAAATATTCAATCGCAGCTTTGCTTTCAAATAGGCTAACTAATGGAACACACCTGTGATAGAATATTTAATGTTTACATCATAGAGACCGTTCACACTCGAAAAAATTATATATTTTCCAATTTTTTCGGCGAAGAACGTTCTTACGAGATATTCATTTTGTTTATATTCGAGTACGCACTCCGCAATAAATCGATTATAATTTCGGAAGAACGGATGCAACCGAATTCCATTCGCTTAACTAGACCAAATCTATGAAGAGATATTAGTTTGATAAATGCCACAATTCAGGGCGGTCATTTGTTCCTCGGATGATCCTTTGAAATTAGGACTGTAAGTATGAGAACTATATTATTGAAAGGAAAGTTAAATTACTACAAATGACAACGGCATCTTAGACATAATCAACACTACGAGCTGACCAGGATTTTTAATCGAGCCTTTCAATTATAGATTTCGTATATTAAATACAATTTTTGGGAATAATATATTCAGATTCATCTGGAATTTGGTTTCTACGCTTATTTGTTTAGACTCTGTGGCAACACTAGTAGTAATTCTAGTGCTAAATGGATGACTGCTGTTAGTGTTAAGAACAAAGTTAATCTGTAACCATAGCGATAAGCGATATAGTGGTTATAGATCGTGGTGTTCATCTATAACCACTATACGACCTGTGTGGGTTTTTAGTTTCCGACTAACATCAAAAGGGTTATTTTTGAAAGTAATCACTGCTCTGCAGACAATATAAAACCGACAAGTGTGCTTCTGACACGAAAAAGCTGCTCGAGAATATCCGTTAGTCGTGCGAAGTCGGTTAAAACCTTGAAGGTCTTTCGTTTTTCAAGATGCTTTGTATCTGAAAACTAATCTCACTCATGCCAAAATATCGAGAATCCGATCAATAACTTAACAACCTTGACAAGTCACTCTTTAACATTGTCGCATTTGACCTTTAATACTTAGTAGTAAATAGCAAATTAATTAATCAATATTAAATTACGTGGAAATGACCTGCCCACTTTATTGACAATTAAAACAAGTGAACAAATTAATAATATCGTCAGCAGAAAGGCTTCACAAGTCAGCGACTAAATCGCTTGAATTACAAACACCTCAAACATACTCACATTTATATATATATATACATATAGTATATATATAGTACACTATACACTTTTAATTGCCGGCAGCGGCGTGCTGAAAATGTATAAGCATAATAATTTATGGGGATAAACACATCCGTTGGGTTGAGGCGCCCCAATCGTTCACGCAAATTACATTCAGCAGCCATAAATTATAAGACATGCCAACGGCCGGAATATCGGCGCACCAAGTGGGCCAATGTGCAGCAAGGAAGGCGACGAAATATTCCAGCCAAGAGCAACCCAAACAAAGTGGCTGTAACTAGATGGCCACAGGGTGGGATCAACGACGGGTGGTGCGAAATAAAGGTGGTCTGCAGTTCGACACTATTGAGACACAATTAACAAACATTTGGCGTGATTGAAAAATCGATTAAAGTTATTTGCGCAATCAAGCAGCCGCGATGTGTGTTTTCAATTCATTCATATAGAAATGCGCTGCTGTTTTATGGCGCGAGCAGCCAAGTGCAGACAAGTTGTGTCTCTCTGTTGATTGACTGCTTGCCGCAGACTGACTTGTGATAGCTTCCAGTGCGTTCGCGCCGTTCGACAGCCTAAATTAAAACATTAATCTTTTTAATTGCCATGCTAACTAGGTAAGTGATACTTTATCAGACGGGCTCAACCAATAACGAATCGTTGATAAACTCGATTATTTCTTTAACAGCAGGTGTTAAAGTGTGGCATTTTTTTTATTACTTTGACAAAATTAGTCATTATTACTCAATACCGGTCCCACATTGTCAGTAGCGACATACTCATATCAATTAATTACTCTTCACAGTATATTTAGAGGGTGGAGTTCCTTTGTCCTATTTAGATTTACTGTATGAAAATTTTAATTTAAGCTACTCAGAGGGCTCTGGGCAACCACCAGTACTCGCGCGGTAGCGAAGTTCTTCTGGCACGATGTGACTCTTAAGAGGGCTAGTTGAGGGCTAGTGAGCTTATCGTGCTCAGTACGGTGTATCTGTCTTTAGCTATAGTCTGATTTGTCTGACTGAGCGCTTAGATCCCATGTGTTTCATCTACTGAAATTTTCTGATACTACAAAGGACATTACTATAATTGCTCAGGTATGATAACTTGATCGGGTATCAGCCACAAGATCTAAACTAACCTCACAGGTCGCAATGTTTCTCGCTCAATTTCGAAGTATTTCGTCGATTGTTATTTATATTTTTTATATTATAAAAAATATTGCTTTACTTTTACCACGTACTTAATATATTTTTTTATATGAAAATTTGTTACTAAAGTTTAATATATTTTAAAATATACCTATAAAAGTGTAGCCCTGCTATTTGGTATTAGAAATGAGTGCTTTAAAAGAATTTGATCTGCAAGTTGCGGTTGTTTAGCATTTCCTTGTTTTAGACTATGTTTAGCTTGATCGAGATAGTCGAGAGGACATATGAACTATGTACATATACATATGTATGAGATGACATACTGAAAAGCAGCGCTCCTGTTAGTTGCCAAGGTTGCCAACTGCCGTAAAAATTAAATAAAAAACAAGCATAGTATAACAAAACAACTGATATTTAATATTGCAACTTGGGTTCTAACTAACCAAATTTAATATTGCTTGCAGTCAAAAATACTCTAGAAGGGTTGCCACCCGTTTAAAATTTGAGATTCTATAAAATTTATCAGACAAATGAATTATAAAAAATTGAGTGCCGTAACAGTTTTAAGAAAAACAGCGATATTTTTTGTAAGGGTTGCCAACTGATTGAAAAAATTCTGCAGAGAAACAAATATTGTTTTATCGATATCAATTGAAAAGTGTGCGAGAAATATCTGCTGTACATAAAAAAAAATCGAAAAGAATTTTCACCTACCAACGTGGTACAAAATTGAAAATTGAATTGATTAAGTGAAAAACTGTCTGATTGTGCTCGATGTGACGGATTTAAATGAAAGTTAAGTTTACTGTTATTATTTACTGTCGTTTTTGAAGATTAAAAAGATGTTCACTGTTCACTCGTTATTTCAATTATCGCCAGTTTATATGTCGCACTTCAGTGATCCAGAATATTTCTGTTTCATTCAATTGAAATAATGAATGAAATCCATTTTTAATGACCAAAAGAATTTATTTGCGAAATTTGCTTAACGTGTATCTCTCCCGTTGCTTATTTAAATAAGATTCACCCCTGCCGCGCGTACAACTATTTTAAACAACTTCATCGACCTTGATGATTTTTATTTATTTAACAAATTGTGATTCACACATTGCAGATGCATAAAATATCATCAAAAATAATTGCCAGGTAATGCACGAATTGCCGCAGTTTGTAATTGCAAATAAGTGGCCATCGTTATCCTTGCGCTGTGGAGCATTCAAGCATTAAAGCCCAATCTGGTGCGGATGCATTGCGAAAGAGCAGTTGCTAGTCAAATGCATATGAAAATGAATATTTATGCATCTGTGCGCAAGGTTGCCAAGTTTCAATTGCCAATAGATCTGGCCAGAGGACGGTATGTGCGTGTGAAGCAATGAACAAATTTCATCTCCACAGCATTGGAGATATTTGTCATATTCGAATGGTTTTCTTGTTTTGAGTTTGAGTTTGTTGTTTCTTGTTGTCTTATTTCTCCACTAATCATTATATTTCGTTCACATTTCAGGATTTGCACAATATGATTGTTCAAGCTGGGAAAAATGTGTTTTGATCATTATCGGTGGCATTGTAAAATTGTACACATACTTGCACAATTTGTTTGAAAAGTGTTATCAAATAGAATTCTTATTCAACTCTTCTTGTTATATAGAACTCTTATTCTCACATCAGGGTTAATGAGTTAAAAATATCTTACAAAAGCAAATTTAATGAACAATCTTATTATCGATCTTGGAAACTACTTTACTCAATCAAATTTGATACGACGTATTAAGGGTTAATGGTTTTTAGCTCACTTACTAAACAATTTTCGAGTAAAATCCGCAAATAAAATTTACTGAAATGAATCACATTTTCGTGAACGAGGTTGAACATTTATATTAAATAGGTCCATTTCTTATAAACCCAACCATAACGGCATTTTCTACCATCGATTATTAGTGCCTTAATCACAATTATGATTATTAGTAGCTAAAAATAATATGAAAAGTGAATAGAAAGCCAGATAATGTAAAGCTCTGGAGCAAAATATTAATTACTTTTAAAGTTTAATTAAAATTTTCCAGAACCCAGAGCAGCTCAAAGGAAAAATGGAAACACAAAAACACAGAAAACCCACAATTAACTGTTTATGTTTTTAGCAGTAAACCAAAATTCAATTAGTAACTATGATTATGGTTATGCTAATGCCGTTATAGTATGATACCATTAACTGAATAACCGATTAATAGTGTTCAAAGTTTCACAGTGCCATAAAGTTCGGCCCCGGCATGCTCATAAATGCATTAAGTAATTTTTGTTGGCTGGTTTTTTTACTTTGGATATGGACGAAAAGTGAAGTTTTCAGCAGCCAGCCAGTGACATTTGAGGAACTAAAGCAACATTTTCTTCGAGAAATCTTAAATGAATTATTTTATTTAACTATAAATCAATAATTTCTAAATCATTTATCAAATTCTTATTGTCGTAAACGAAGTTCTGGTTCCCTTAACTTTAACAGCAAAAAATATATAAAAAAGAAAATGCAAATTATATGGTAATAATTGTACTTCATATATACTTTTAACTCCGTCATTTTTAAATGGATATCAATTTAGCGGGGATAGCATACCCATATTTTCTGCCTGCTCCTCTTACTCTTCTGAGGCGTGAGTTTATCAACAGCCATCAGATTTTGTGTGTAAATGTGTGACAATTTGCTGGTGAATATGCGTTGGGGACCAAGTCTCCCACATGGTTAATATGAGTTGCGATAGACTTATTGAATATGAAGCGTGCCACTTACTGACGTGGTCAGATAAAGTTTTTAATTGCGTTTTTTTTTATGTTTACACACTACTTAATTAATCAACTTGCACAACCACTGGATCAATAATAGCGCCGATGGTTGCAAGCACTTGAGTTATGGGCATAAGTAATAAAGATTTTTAATGACTTTATGCGTCTGGAAATTGTCCAAGCAATTGCCAGTGCTCCAAGGAAATATAATATATATGTGCATATATGTGTATTGTGTATTTTATATACGTAATAAGTATTAAATTGCGCATGAAGTGAGGCAATTTCACTGCAGTCGCTGTCCGTTTTTTTAAATTTACAAGTAATGAATGTGTGGTAATCATTGAGAATGTTTGTATGTGTGTGCTTGTGGCCACCACTTAGTTCCTGCATTAAAAATTGTCTTTACTGCTTAAGACATTGGTAATTTAATGCGTTACGTGCCCTTAGGCGTATACGTGACATTATTAATTATCGTGCTTTTAACACCCAATTGCAATATTCCTTATTATTATTATGATTACTTCTAAGTATGCAGGATATAAAGCACTATTTGAAAATTACAAAATATGTATTAATAAGATATTCATCAAAAGGGATTGCTTCATGTGCTCATTGTATGAGAGGAAAGAAAATCAGCTACTTGCAGAGATTTATGTGAGTTTTAACGCGGCTTCTCGCGCATATAACTCACCATTAACTATTGGTTAACCTTTTGTGCGGCTGCATGTATGCCTATGTACATGTAGGTATGTGAAAGTATCTGGTACGCACGTATCGGCAATAAAATCCCCGTAATAACTCTGCATTTGTGGTGAAGGAAGCGCTTGTAATTGCAGTAGATCGCAAGCGCTGATAAGCCTACGTGCATTTTAAACCAAATGTCGTGCACTTTATACATACATATATATGCATGAATATAGTTTACTGACAGAGTGAGGATACAACGATATTTATAGCAGTTTTGGCGGGTTTATTGCAATTAGCGGCAGTTGAAACACAAATTGACAGACACAAATTGCATTTAATTTATGCATGAGCAGATAAACATATGCCAGTGGGCTGTATAGAGCATTTCGCTTTTGCTGCGTTGAAGAACAATGCAACTCATATATACAGTTGCACTATGTATTTATTTTACAATTTCGAAAGGTGTTACCACAAAATTGCTTAATTGCACAATTCAGTTCGCAATTATATGTTTATTAAACTCAACAATATATAAGAGAGAGAGAGGGAGAGAGAGAGAGAGAGAGAGAGAGAGAGAGAGAGAGAGAGAGAGAGAGAGAGAGGGAGAGATAGATAAGCAGAAATCTCAAAAGCTTGTGTTTAAATTCTACTGCTTAAAAGTATTTTGTATGTCAATTTGTATCTCTCCATAAACTAGAGCATCCAAGTGATGATCAGTCTTACATCAGAGGGCTTGGATGTTTCGGTTCATGGAGAGAATGTAATGTTACCCTGATGTAAAGCTTCGGGGAAGCAAAATTGTTCAAATTTCCGAAGTGAATTTCTGTAAAATAGTGTAGGTAGCCGTAGTTACTATGTGAACATTAAATGAGAGATAACGTAGTGAAGTTTAGGGTTACAGCACAGAGTTTCATGTCTAAGTGACAGCATCCAATAGTAGTCTCTGCTATTGGTTTTGAATCGAGTAAAAGTTCCTCGGCAGTTCCTTAAGCTTCTAAGCAACTATAGTAAAGCCAAAATTCTCTTGATATTGTGTCTCTCCAGTAATACTGTACATTAGTGTATTGTTCATTATTGGCCTAGAAACTACCAGTATTAGACACACCGGAAATCTGAGGTTGAGCACAGTACACGATGAACTCAGTGAACCCCAAAGGGGTTTTTTCCGACAAATGGATAAAAAATCCATGAAGTTCTTTTTAATGACTGTATAATGAATTCAATTAAGATAGCCGACACTGTATAGATATCAATAGAACCTTTTGGATATATCGTTCATGAAAATTTGGGTACGCGAAAGCTCTGTTCAGAGTGGCTCTGCGTGAGGTCACAATATATCAAAAACAACGAATTGTTGATTATGAACAGTGTTTGTAGCTGTTAGTGTCTTCTCCAGATCTACTTCAGTGACTTTTTGCTATTCGCAGAACTCAAATGAATGCTCTTCGACAAATATTTACAATGAAGATGTAATATTTGAGACTATTTTAATATTTTTAATATTTGAGCTCTATTTTGAAGCAAAAGGCGAATCGTATTACAAAAATTGCTCTGAAAAGTTAGAATCTCGATTAAATCAGTGTATCGTTCTTTCTGGAAACTATGTTTAATGCTAAAATAGAATTTTGAGAGAAAAAATTTCTATAATAATAAGAAATTTTTTTGTATTGAAATATCTAAATAAAACTTGGTGATAATATCTTATATTGCCTCCATGCTTTACCTTTTATATAAGATTTTGTTTAAAACCACCAACAATCTGATAATTCTCTAATCAATATAGCCAGAAACGTAAAAGTTAGTAGGACAGTGAGTTTTTATGTGTAGTTTTAGATGAAACTTCAGTCTCACAAACCTCTTGTTTAAGGTGAACCAAATTTTACATGTACTATTCCCTGGCGTCATACCTTTTTAGCACCAAATAATTATATTTTGAACCTAATGCTAATTCGACTTAGATGTTTAAAGCCTTAAGAAACCGACCGATACAAAACTTAAAAAATACGGCATCCTTGATATGCGGCAAACTTTTTATTCCAAAAATGTTGTAAATCCGTTCATATCTACGCTAAGCCTATTATACTGAATATAAACCTCCATACATTCAGTTAATTTTATAATCAATATATGGGCAAATGTTTTATATGTCTTAAGGAAATTGGGTGAGAAAGACGTGGGTGAAATTAATATAAGGAATATCAAAGTTAGAAGAAATCGATCCATATCTTTCACTAGATCCAACATGCGGATTATATTCATTTCAAGTTTACTTTAGAAAGAATATCTAAGACAATAAGTATGATATCTTAATGAAACTAGGCAGGAATGCTATGCCTGACATAAAATAATATTTTAGAAGAAATTGGAAGAATAAGTCAACAATTTATTTTAATAACGCTTATTAGCGAGTTGTGATTCTTGAAATATTTTACACTACTCAAATATTTTTAAGATAGAGTTTAACGATTTATGCGAAAACATAACAAAACAAAAACAAGAAATTTTAACCGATTTTGCTTTATTTTTTATAACGATTTCTTATCGACAATTAGTGTTAATTCACATAGTTTGTGCACCGTTATCAGCTAGACTTCACCTGAATGTGATTAGTATCCTTGATTTACCACTTACGGTGAGACAAGTGATATTATTTTTTTCCCTCATGACAAACTATAAATAAATTTGCATATTACAAAATGTGCAATTTACTGCTTTGAAAATATATTTTAAGTTAATTAGATGTTAATTGCCAAATTAACCACTTAAAGTCTAACATTTTTAATTGCCAAATAATTTGTGGCGAAAAAAGCACTCGAATCGACTCCACAAGCGTTAAATTCAAGAAATTTCATAGCAAAAAAATATAAATAAATGTATGTGTGAGTATGTGAATAAATTAAGAGCGCAACAACGCGACACTAGTTGATTGACAAAATTGACAACACAAGCGATGGACAACTCAAATATGACACACACAAAAATTAAACCATTGAACCAGTTTAGACTTTTTGCAATAAAAGTCTTGTGAGCTAAACTCACGTGATACTCACTTGCCACATCGAGTTAAGTGGTAAACAAATGCATAAATGAATGAATGAATGAATGGTGAGTGATTTAAGTGTCGCACAACTGGATATATAATACAATATGTACAAGTATGCAGTTCAGATCTTATTTGGTGTGTATGCAACCAACTCTTTTTATATATAAATCATTTCGTCGGTTTTTCAGGTGCGTTGCAAAGAGAGCGGTTAGCCTGAAGTACGGCGTGACTGCTCTATATTTGTTGCAATATACGCCTAGACAACTAATTGTAGTCTGTCGAACTATTAGTCAGTTGTAGGATTGTACATATGTACTTACAAATATCTTCTGTTCAGTCTCTGGTGCGTGCTATGGTGACCAAAAGTATCCGCTTAAGCGCTACCGTAGGTCGGATTTGTATTTTTGGTACATGTATGTATGTAAGTTTACTAGGGTGAGTCTGATGAGAATATTATTTTTTTATCTTGCTGGCGTCATATATAGGCTTTAGAAAATTAATTCACTGCATATAATATTTACTGCTACTATTACATTACTACTGTTACGTGAGTTAAATGTTTAAAAAATTTTATAAATTTTTCGTACCTGTGCTCCTTTTGTTCAAAACCTCCTATAGTCCACAAGTCTGAAGTGAACAGCGAGATAGGCTGTCAAAAGACTTTGTAAAAATTGGATTATCTATGATTTGGATAGTTTATGCTACATTAAACTAAGTTACTTCCTATCTAATTAATACTTTAATTTAGCTCTATTCAACATATTGCTAAATTATAGTTTTTAGTTTCTCATCTAATATATTCTCAGTAGTATGAATATCGGTACATATGCTTAATTAAGTATATTAGCTTTAATTGAGTTCAATTCAACACAATTACTTAATTTTGCTTTGTAAGTCACCAACTAAGGCACTATAGCTAAAATTATAGGTGTATATAAATCGAGTTATAAATAAATCAATTTGCCTTAATTGACTTCCATTTAATGTAATTACTAAACTGTACATTTTAATTTCTCAACTAACACAATTTTAGTTGTATGCAAATCCAGTTATATGCATTTCAGGTGCTTAATTAGTCGATTAGCAAATGGAAATAGACTCTATGTTCATACACAGAGAAACCCATTGCTAATTGACTCACTAAATATGTTCAATATGAAATCAAATTCAGCAGTTATCTGTTTTAATCTAAGTAAAATTAATAAAGGCGAAAATAATAGAGGCAAAGAGCAGGACATAATAATATATGCTTATAATGACCGAAACAATTCCAAACTTTATGCACTAATTGAGTGAGTTTTTTATAAGTGAATACCAAACTCCACTCGATTTAATGGTTAATTGACAACTATATTGAATACTTTATTATAGCATGAGTACTTAGTGCTTCGATATTTTAATCGAGCTAAAATCACACCATAATGGTGACCAATTGGGTCAATGATTATGAATGCGTAGTGGAAGAGATCAAGATTGTTAAATTAGACAAAAGTCACCAAAGCAATATTCAGTTAAAAACATTATCTCCAAGAGAATCTTCCGTTGACTATCTAGCTCACGATTTATACTATTTTAAAAATAAAAAACAACAACAAGGCGCAATTTTGGGCTTGTTTTGGTAACCCCAAACTTGTGACTATTATATCCACACTATTTTTACGAATTCTCTAACGGAAACACTAAACAAAATACCCAAAAGTGTTCTAAAAATACCCAAAAGCTATTTTTAATCTCTCTTCGATTTAGAAAATCTCCTTTCGTTATAGTAAACCCTCGCAAATACAAGTGACTGTAAATATGTATGTGAGCCTCACAATTGAGCGCTTACTAAATAATTTCTAAAAACACTAAATGATTTTTCTTTATTTAGTTCAATCAATTATACATATCAATTTAAATGTGCAATACTTTAGTGTTTTAAATATATTTGTTTTTTATTTTACAGTATTTTTTCGTGCATTTCTTAGTCAATTTTTTTTTCTACATTTTTTTAGCTTGCCACAATCAGCACTCACGTTCACCATGTGCTCTGCTATGACAATTTCAATAGTATCAACGCGATCAATTTGCTATAAATATTGTAGCTCTGCGGCAAGTTGTTTATAGTATTAACTTTGTCACTAAACACAGAAGTTTGAAGTTTCACTCACTTCGCCTTTAACTCGGAGATTTGTGCAACATGAAAATTGCTGTAAGTTTGTGTTTCTTATTTATAAGAGTGTATGTGTATGTTGGTGTTATCCTTTTGTCAAAATTCCCTGCTATTAAGTAAGAAAAAAGGACCTCTTCTTTTACACACATTTGGCACATTTGGCAAACAAATTTTTTTTTAACGAGTTATAACGTGTTCGCGTCAATTAAGTTGAAGTGACGACGCAAAAAGTTTGAAGTCTGAATTGTTTGGGCGCTCGTAAAGTGCGAAAACTTGCTGATCATCATGCGTTAAAGCTCTTCACTCATTTATAAATAATCAGCATTGCAGCGACAAGTGGATCTTTGTGCCTGAATTTAAAATTAAATTGCGGTGCTTTTATTATTTAAGAGATTTTAACGAAATTTTTTCCAAAATCCATTCTATTCTATATATTATTTTGCCATTTTCTGCTTCTTTTCAAAGGTTTTTTCTTTAATCCATACTAATACGACAGTTCCGATATTATTAAAATTTCGGGTAGAGGTTCAAAATGGGAGAGAGTAGTTAAATTTAGATTTCTAGGGTTTTGAAAATCCTGTTGAAATTTCTGTAGCTAATATATATCCTATATATTTCCTATAACATTCATTAAAGGGAGAAAAAAAGAACGATTTAGACAAAATAACGGCTTCCAATAGATAAATGTTTTTGGTTATTTCTTGGCGGTATCTTTGGAACCTAAATCAGTTTTTGAGATATAAGTGTTAATTTCTATCAAAATAATAATGATATAAAAAAACCAATGAAAACTTTAAATTAGATATATTTTAGAATAGAGTTGCCACCCGACCGGCAATATTAAATTTGTATAAAAAGGTGAAAACAGGGCGCTCGGAGAAAATATTTAAGGAGACTTTAATCGAAGCAAATTTCAGAAAAGAGTTGCCGATTTTATAAAATTAGGAAACTGAAAATTTCGTAAAGTTTGTCAGAACAGATGGTGTTTAAAAAATAATTTACATTTAATAAACAGTTCTTCATATAGATATATTTTAGAAATAGAGTTGACACTTATTGAAAACAGCAAAGCTGCGCGTCCGTCAAACATGAGTTCTTTGAAAATTTAAAATGTTATAAAATGTGTTCCGAACGAAGGGGCTTCGGTTGAGTGGTTGGTCTAGGTACACAAGATTCATTTTTCATTCATACTACAAATGGTAAAACAAAAATCTCGACGACTTGAGATGAATAGAACAAGAATAGAGGAATAAGCAAAACATGTCCAAAATACTTGAACATTTGGTTGCTGAGTTACTGAGTTGTTATGTAATGTGGGTTCTAGTAACAAGTAGAGAAAATTTTTGTAAACATTCCTTAATTTTATTTTTCTTTAAAATTTAAGCGTAGATTGAAATAAAGTATGAAATGTTATGAGCAGATAATAAATTATAAAAACAATACCTCTCCACTACAAAATATGACATCATTTCCAAAATTGTCTGGGAGTATACATAGCATTTGTTAACGAATAGTGTTTCGTAATAGGTAGATTAGAGAGAATTGAAAAAATAATAAAGTATGACATAACTGCTCTTTTAATCGAATTAAATTTCATTTATATATAAATTAGGATTCCACATTTAAGCTCAAATCTAACCTAAAAAGTATCTAACAATGTCATAAAAACGCATCGCTTAATAAACTACAACAAATACCACATGTTTATGGTGATATTGAAGGTGAATATAGACATAATCGCTCACTTTAACCTAACCTCAAAGATTCTTAAAATTATTCTAAAAGCTCACAATTTTACGCACCGTATTTAAGTGGTGGTGTACACTTTAACAAACCGTCGTGTAATATTGTAAAATGGGGAGTTGAAGCAGAAATTACTTGAAATTTCTTTCTCTTCCACATAGCTCATCGTGATCTTTGCCGCCAGCGTGGTCATGGCTGCACCCGCTGATGAAGCCTCGGTTAAGGAGAAGCGCGGTCTCGCATTGGGCCTGGGCTACCATGCACCATTGCTAACGCATTCAACAACCCAACTTGTGGCACCAACTGTTTACCAATCGGCACCACTGCTGCATGCACCCATCGTGCATGCACCAATTATTACGCAACATGCACCAATTATTACGCAACATGCACCAATTTACACTTCACATGCCATTTCGCATTCCATTCTGCCATCCTATCATTTGCCAGCCTATTCTACGCTGCAACATCTCAAATAAATATGTGAAAGTTGTAAAATTCTATTTGTTGTCTATGGCAAAGGTGCGAATTAAATGGTATAATTCCATAAGATGGCAACAACAGTAAATTACAACAAAAAATCGTACTAAAATAATGACAACAAAAAGTGAGAGGAGAACAGTTGAGAGGAATGAGGCAAAAATCTACAGCCGAGAATACAACAAAAATAATGAAAAATTTATGAATAAAGATTTTTTTTATAATAGATGGCAACACTAACAAAT
Organism: Bactrocera minax; assembly: GCA_021498325.1. NCBI lineage: Eukaryota > Metazoa > Arthropoda > Insecta > Diptera > Tephritidae > Bactrocera > Bactrocera minax. The sequence continues at coordinate 6,693,505 of JAKEEE010000004.1, forward strand.
AAGAAAACTGCTTCTTTATGCCTAAAATTTGCAGCATTCAAAAGCTTACTGTTTACTACTGTGTGTGTTTGTTATACTTAAGGTAACCTCGATTCCAGAAAATTATATTAGAAGGCGTGTTTGTACTGCAAAGTAAATACTTGTATGCCTCAAAGCAATGAAATAAATCCTCCTATATGACAATAATAGCTACAGCAACAACACTTTGTGGTTTCTTCTTTCGTTAGCTTTTACCTTTCATTTTACTTTTTATTTCACTTTCAATTGTTTACTACTAGTTTTTTTGTTTTCTTTTGTTTTGTTTTTTTTTTTTTTTTTTTTATTCTTCTCTGGCCTTTTGTAGAGATGGTTGGTTTCATTTTTAGAGTCCCTTTGAGATTTTGCTGTTTCGGCATCACGTTAATGCATAATTTGTGGATATTGTGAGTAAGCTACAATAAAGAAGTTGTTTACTTGATACTCTAAATGTCTTTATGTTTCTCTGTGGATTTAATGATGTGGCAATAGCTAGAAACAGAGCATACTGGAAAAGCATTTTAACGTTTAATTTGTAAAAATAATATTTAAAGAATATTTTTAAGCGCGCATTTGGAAAATTCAATATCCCAGCAATCTCACTGCATCAAAGAAGAGCGAAGTAATGATGGATGAGGTTCTCGTTATCTCTGGGATCGTGCCCTTCATGGATTGTGTTCTTCTAAATACCGCAAGGGTCAATAGCAAATAAAAGATGAATCGATAGGCATTTAAAGTTTAAAAAATATTATTGTGGAAATATTTAATTCTATTAATAGTTTAGAAATGCGATGCTAGAAAGAATTTACCAACAGCTGAGAGGCACTTGAAACTGTTTCCACGACAGTCGTTTCAATGCAACTGGATTTTTATCCAGTCAAAGTTGTCACCTAGGTAGCATGTCTGAAAACTAAAGCGGTTATATCTTATACTGCCATTACAACAACAGTAGTAACCTGATGTCCTCACTTGGAAGGGTTAGACGCTGAACACTACAATCATGAAACCTTTTTTCGCTGGATGTACAGAAGACCACCATATATATGAGCTCCTATAGCCGACAGTAGTAGAATATATATATAATTCTTATATATGTTAGATAATATATATGTAAAGAATTTCAAACAATTGAAGACGGAGTGTAACATCAAAAACTCTTTTAAATATTGAAGTTTTCTAAAATTGATTTATCTTTGACAAATATTTGAATAAGTCACTTATTTATGTAATAGTTTTGATTAATACCATTAAATCCGACAATAGAATATTTTCATTTTACATTATTTCGTAAGCCGCCTCTTTTATGTGAAACATAGGAAGACCGTCGATATACGTCGAGAATTTCACATCTATAATTTAAGAGTTTTTTCTTCGAAAGGGATTTAAGCATTTTTTTCCAATCAGCATCTAAAGCATACGGTTACAGTAGCTCACTATTCCTACTCGCTTAAAAAAAATCAATTATGTACCAGAAGAAGATTTTACGCTCAACGATAAAACGACAAAGAGTTTTGTCTGGATATGTCTAAATTGAAGACTTCCTGAAGGCTGCTTTGGACTTCTTCTGTTTTAAAATTTAGTCAGGTGGCATCTCTGTCCAAAATTTCTCTACATTAAAAACTTTTATAGAGAAAGCTTTTCTAAACCTCTTATGCTCAAACTCATTTTATAATACTAAAAGTTTTATTTCCGGATAGTTGGCAACTCTGGTCAAAAATAAGTTAAAATTAGAATTACCTTTTGCATAATTTTATTTTTTTCGACGTATAGTAACCTCTCTACCTACCTCTCTGCTCTATACTAAAATCTGCTTAAATTAAAGACTTTCCGAATAGTTGTCGGAAACTTTCTTAAATACGGACAGATTTTGTAATATTTTATTATGTCTATGTTTATGTCTGAAATATATATAAAAAAAAAACCTTCTAAAATATTTTCCGATTATATTACTTTGACCTTTTAGTTCTTGAAGAACTTCATTTAAATTTATAACCACATTCTCATCCAATTAAGGTTCCAAAATAAGATATAAATATTAACATTACTCTCTCTCGGAATTTTAATGTCATTGATGTGTTGAGCAAGGTTTTTATGCGGACGTCCTAACATGGATATGAACAATAGAAATTTCAAAGCCTTACAATTATATTTAAAAGAAATCTTAGTATAATAATTTTCTCAAGCTTTGCGAACAGAGAGAAAAATCCCACAAAATGTAAGATAAATATATAATTGACGTTTACACCTCCGCTAGATATTTGGCATAGCAAGTATTTAAATACCAATTATACCAACAATTAAAGCCAAAAGGAAGGTAACAATAAAAAACGCACAAACAATCATCTCACTCATCAGTACTGATGTTGAGTGGCAAAAGTCGCAAAAGGTATCAACAATTTTAAGAGGCATTAACCCAGATTGCCACTTCAACGCGTGGCAATGCTTTGATGTTTGCAATCAACAATACAGTTAATAAATATAAAAACAACTGGAGCAACAACCCTACTCAAAGCCGACAATTCAATGCCAACGTAGCAAAAGCAATTGTGAAAATGATGTCAGTCAAAACGGTGCTGATGATTGCAAATAACGGTTATAAACAAAGCACCTTAAAAGTATAGCGGATTGTTGAAAGCAAAAATGAGAAAGTGAAACTTCAAAGCTTAAGCTCGAACATAGGGTTGCATTCCTCGCAATAACGGCACTGGAACGAATCATCATCGAGTTAGATCGTCAGTAGACGTTGCCAAGTAAAGTGCCGATGAAGGAAATTCTTGTCTTAACCGTTTGTTTTTACTTCCGTTTCCGTAATATATGTATTTATGTGAAGGTATGTGATGTTCACAAATCAACTTTGATTTGCACCTTCAACTCTTAAGCCGATATTGGCCATTGAAAGCAAGGGAAGCGGTAAATTGGCGCATTGATTGTTGACAATCTCACAATGGGCTTGATTCACCAAATGTGTGAACAAATTGTTAGTTGGTTGTTGTTATGCGCTTTTTCTTAAACAAGAAAGTCTGTATGATTTTATGTACCGCCTAGACAACCATTAGACTCCGTGAGCTGTTCTGATTCTGATGTTATTCAAATATTTTTAACCAAGCTGATCTTTAAAGCATATACCTAGCTTGCCTTGCCTAAAATCTCCAAGGTTTTAGAAAGCTATATTCAGTGAACCGATTACTTCGCAGAGATTTTAATAAGCGGCATTTCCGTGGATCACCCTGTCAAAATTCAAAAAACCGTCGAAGCTCAAATGTTTCTATTAGAAATATCTAGGCAAAATGTGTTTTCAGCTTGTGTTTTCTAAATATCTATTTATGCTATAAAATTTTGAATCATGGAATTCGCTATTTTGTGCATTATACATTCACAAGCCCATACGTAGCATAGTTAAAGTAGCTATGTCAATGAACGATACACCCTTAAACGTGCAAATGTTTTATCGAAAACTCTCCATGCGAAATAACTGTTTTCAATCTCTAATTGGCACTTCAAATGGTGAAAAATTCTTAAGTGTTTCAATTTTTTGCCTCTAAAATCATAAATTGCATGGCCTACTTCACTCAGCCTCTTTAGTATTCTAATATAAATTTATATATACAAAGAAGGGTGATACGATAAATCCCGAGCCTCAACGCCCGAGGGTGCCGTTATCGAAAACGAAATTGGTGCATTACCGTAGACGGCTACAATGTGTTGACTGCATATGGAAGCGGACATGTCCACTAATTTTAGGAAAACCGAAAAGATCAAATAGCGTTTAGATGCTGTATACGGTGATCTTTATCTTCGATGGCGACTGTCAAAAATTTAGCGAAATAGAGCCGAGAAATAGAAGTAGAGCGGAAAGGTTGCGGCGCAGAAATTTGAGTCGAATGAGGTAGCCATCGTCGTCAAAGAGGCCTATTTCGAAACCTCCAGATAACGTATTTCTCAGACAGATTAAAAATGTTGGAGCATCGGTGGGTCAAATGTATCGAGCTAAATGTAGATTATATTGAGAATAAATCATAATTTTTCAAAAAAAGAAAAATAAATGGTTTGCTGTTGTAGGCTAAGTACTTATCGAGCCATCGTAATTGTCGCTTTTGATCGAATGATTTTTCCCTTTAATCAATAGAAGAAATTTATTCTATACGAATTATTCTAAATATAGACACCATAACTCAGATGACTGTGATTTGACCACATCAAGCCATTTTTTGGTATCTGCAGATTATTTTTTTTAAGATAGACAAAAATAGTGTTTCACGAAATTCTTTTTCATAATTTTTTTTTACAAAGTTACTCAAAATACTACATATATCGCACGAATCAATTGCTCGACGACTCTGACATATAGAAACGATATGAACATTCGAAGCTGTCTGGCAATCAGCAAAAAGTATAGGTTAAGATATGGCGCCCGAATACCAGATCGTCAAAATAGATAAAAATGTTTAAAGCGCTAATACTAATATTTAATAGAAAAAATGTTAACATTTAAAGCTAGAAATGCTTTATGATATTCGACGAATGAATATATAAATATTTTTAGTTGGGGAAACTTAATATATATTAATTTTTTTTAAATATAAATACATATGTGCTTATATTAAGTGCGCATTGCCTACGAGTTATTAAAGCTTCGCTAATCGATGTTAAATAGATAAGTTAGCATTTAAAATTAGCAATAGTTAATTTCTATGGAAAAAGCTTCGGTTGGAAAACGTAGGAATAATTCCTAAGTAATACTAATTGCTTAATTTTTTGTAACTCCCTTTCTGCACTATCTGTTCATAACCCCGTTCTAATAGTGTATTTTCCGGAAATTGAATCCTTCAATAAAGTAACTGAAATTCTGGGAAATCTGTAGTTGGCAAGAGTATGAACCACTATTGCAACCACTACATACACCTAACAATGTTTTCCTTAACAACCAGCACATGCATTAATTGATCCTTAGCTGGAAAAATTCTTTAGTATTTTGGAATTTCTAACATTCGCCTGTGTACACATGTACATATTTAGAATAAATTTACATCTGTACTATATTTATTATTAGGATATATACATACATACATACCTACTAATGTATGACTCAACTACCATCCAACTAGTAAATATTTAAGTTGTTAATTTAGCACGAACAGTTTACAAGGTGATTGCGAAATTTGTAGAAATATGTAAATTAGGCAAGGCGACTTATAATTTACTTATTTTGGAAATTTTGTGAAGCTTTCGATTTTCATCATGTCCTTGAGAGGAAATTTTTTACAAGGAAAGCACTGATAATATTGTAAAATTGTATCCAATCAAGGTTAAGAATGCTTTTAGTTAAAAAAAAAAAACTATTTTGTGGAGGGTTGCCATATATTCAGAAAAAATTCCGTCTAGCTAGATACAGAATACAGTACACTAACATAGGTAAGATTGAACCAATTAATGTATCTCTTTGGATTATTCGATGTAATACCCAGATATTTTGAAATGAAAGATTTAAATTATAACGTTGCCAACTGTCTGAAAATTGTATATCAAAAAAGTGTATGAGAAGAAGAAACTCTACAATATATATATGTATACATTTAAAGAGGTAGAGGAAATTTTAAACTTCAAAAATATTGTTTAGAGAAGGTTGCCACTTGTTAAATAAGAATTCCGTGAGGTCCGCTATATACAGAGCTGAAACGCTTTGCATTTGTTTATTTTTCTGTGTAGTACCCAAATGGTTTAAAACGAAGCGAAAACACACAACATGTAATATGTGAATCCATTTCAACAATTTTAACAAAGCTTAGAATTTGAAAAAATTATTTTGGGCAGGGTTACCACTTGCTTAAAAATTTTTGTTTCGCTTGTTATATACAGAACCGCACTCCATAAGGTTATTTTTTGCTCAATATAGCAACCACATAGCTAAAAAATTAGTTAAAACATTGCCACCTATTAAAAGATTATGTGTCAATAAAACATGTAAGATAAGAAAATTCTACAATATATGGGTATCAATTTAAAGTGGGGAAAAGCAGGGAAATGTTTCAATCACAATACTTCGTGCCTAAAAGACGAAGTTTCGCTAACAAGGACTATAATCCTTTTAACACCCTGTTTGTAAACTTTATGTATGTCACTCATTTGCATACAAACACATATGCATATGCAAATATTATATGTACCGATAATATTTTAGTAGTGAGAATTATAAATTTATTTCACAAAATTTAAGCGTACTTTGGAAAATTCGATTAATGACTACATGGAAGTTGAACAAGTATGTATGTATATATATATATATCTATGTTTGAATGTATGTATATGCATATGAGTGCATGAAGTACTTGAAGCATTACATGTCCAAATAAATTTTGAAAGTAATTAATGTATTTCAAATGTGGTATTTAAAAATTTATTTCACACTCTACTTACCACAAGCCAGATATTTTTCCTGCAATAGAAAGAATAAAGATAGAGATGGTTGAAGATTGGTCTTAAAGGTAATTTTTGATGGCTCATACATGCATAAGAGCTGTTAATTAGTGGAGAGTTAGTTAGAAAAGTAGTATTGCGTAACATAGCTACCAATTTCTTCGAATGTTATGCACAATTAATCTAAGTTTTTATATTTTCAGATTCAAGAAACAAAACACAAATTTACAAATGTACTGCATTTTTTTTATTAAAAAAATTTTAATTAAAAAATTATTATTAAATGATTTCTGAATAAAACTGCAATCTGCCCTTGTCCTTGGGTGTGAACATAGAATTTCGTGTAAAATATTTTCGCGCCACATTTCAAGCATTTCACTCTCCCACAAAAACAGAAACGTATAACAACTCAGACCTATAGCTATAGACCAACAGTGCGTATGAGCAACACAACAAACGTTCGATAACGTAAAGATAGAAAGGACTACACAAACACAACTAAACTCAATATTTTTTGTATAAAACCATTAGATTAGTGATTAGTATTTTTATAACTATAATAATAACAACAGCAGAAGCATCTGCAAATGCTTACGGATGCACCAACAGACGTTTTTGTATGCATATTACCTATGAATATAAAAGCAGAGCCAAATATCTGCCTTTTTGGCAAAAATGAGAATGTTTGCTCAATATATGTCATATCCAAACACTTATTTATTAAGCTCAATTCGTTTTCAAGAAATTCGACATATAAATTATTGAGGTTATTCATACCTTCACGGACTGGCAGAGCATCGAAATTATAAAAGGCTATGTGAAATATTCTACATGGGCCTCTATTTTATTAGTTACTTCATTTGTTATCCCCATGACCACCATATTCAAAGGTTGGATGTATTCCTTTAAGCTTTGTACTTTTGTAAGGAAAATAGGAGACAAAAACACTTGAATAAATTCACTTAAAAGCACTTAAAATTCACATCAAGGTAATTTTTTCCCATTTTCATGTAAAATAACCAACATCAACTGCACGAAATTAGCTAAGTATTCTTCCAGTTAAATAAGTACACAGGGCGTATGAGGAATCTTCCACAAGGAACTAGGGAATATTGTAAGGAAATAAGTGAAATTTGTGAAAAATAAATAAACTGAAGTTCGATTTTGTATTCTAACGGTGTTCGAGCAACAGTGGCTGTCACGTTTAGCTGCTTCATACCGCTGTTAGCCCAATTTTTGATTAGGGTTTGGTTTTACTTAGTGTTTGGTTATGTGAAAATGCATTACTGAAGGCTGAAAATTTCCATTAACGTTAACGCACGTTAATGTCAAACTCATAACGTTTTTGACGGATTGCAAAATGTTAATAATAATGGCAGGAGTAAAGGCAGCACGCGAATTTGAGGATTTTTCACATTTCTTCTACTTTGCACTTGAATATAATGGAACACACGCAATAGCTCCTTTATGGTAAAAATGTGATAAAAAGAAAAATATAATGTATAAACACATGTATGTATGCATTTGCAGCAAAAAAATAACTGTTTATTCTTCAGTGAATTATTAGTCACTTTCAGCACCGAGAAAATGTAAGTAATTTCCCGCTTGTCAACTCATTATCAATATCGACCAAAAATATTGCGCAATGAAATGTGTAAATAAAAACATAAAAAATTACAATAACCTTGGATGTTTTGTTCATTTTTATACCCAAAGTATGTTGCAGTAGAGTACTTTGCTCTTATTTATCTGCTGGTTGATTTGGAACCGGGATTGATAATATAAAATTTGTTCAGTCCATATATGTAATGAAATATATAGTAGAAGACGAGTTCAATTTCGACTTAAAAATTGTTAGTTGAAACCGAAAGAAACCAGACGATTTACTACCTTTTCATGAAATATTACTCATACGCCCTGTACATATGTGCATAATATTTACCTGAAATAATTCCTTGTAATTTAAACCGGTTGTATTAGATAATAGAAACTTTACAACAAAGAAGTTAAATATGCATTTAAGAAATATGAATTTAGTTAATTTTGATTTTATGCTTTCAAATTTTCAACCGAGTTTAGGGCACCCTTATACATATGTCCTTTTTGTTTTCACTTCTTTATTTTGCTACTTTCAACGAAACGTGTGCATTTCGGCTTGTAAAACAAAGACAAATAACGCTCCATTGCATTTATTTCAATATCATTTACGGTATGGCTTATGGTTTAATGCACACATTGCCAAACCGATTCACGCAACGGAACTCGCACATATTTGATATTCGACGCATGACTGCACTGCGGCGTAATTAATCATTTCATCGATAGATAGAAACATGTCATCGCAAACAGTCGAAGTTAACCAATGACAAATACTCACCCACAATTTAGCCGCTCTCATTAAATTATACAAACGAACATTTACACATACACATACAAGTGAATACAAACAAAATTGTGTTAAAATATTATTACCCAGTAGTAGCAGACGTAAATTTTCTCGAGTACTAGTGCAGCGGTTGTAGTTGACTTTAACTCAAGTTCCATAATAGCTGCTCAATATGGATAATGAAGTAGTGGTCCATAGTTTCCCACAATTGTGAAATTTTCGAGGTAGTTCAGCAACTCGATGAAAGTAGATAGATTTGAAAGGCTGTGAGGTTATAGTAATGTACTTAATAAACTCTCGCTCGTAAACAAAACGTTAGACTTGTTTATCTCTGCTTCAAAGAGGATTTTCCGCCAGATATTACAAAAAGAAAAGAAGTAATGTGAACAAGAAGAACAAAACCTAAATTTCTACGAACGAATTCAAACTGAACTATGGTATATGTGCGGAATTAAATATCTCCCTTTCTTTTCTCTTTATGGTTCCTCAGCACAGCTAGGTTCTGTTAAGTAGTGCGGCTAGCGTTGTAAGGTACTACGATGGGTGTAGAGAATATACGACCATATTTTTAAACAGCCAAAGAACGTTACTGGCTTCATATCCCCGGAAATAAGTCGCTTGGTTGTAAATGAGTGGAGTTCGAAGAGAAGTTCGGTGTGCGAACAGTGGGAATCCCCTTTCGGAGAACCTAGTCGCAAGAATATGAGTTCAAAATTAATGACGGAACATTGGTTCATGAATCCAAGCTCTGGTCATCTTACAGCATCCACTTCGAAAAATCATAAGAGAACTAAAGCAACTGAAGCCGATAGTTCGAAGCATATGAAATTTAATACATATTTTTTAAACAACCAGGAAAATTTTAATCCGATGTAATAAAGCAAAGAGAAAGTGCCCTTCAAATAGGTCAAGAAAAGGTATATATAGATTTATAACCAGGACGAAAATGAAACGATTTTTGCTGGAGTTGGGATCTTGAAGAGATCGAGACGACTACAGATCTCCAGCCTCAACAACATTTTTGAGATTCAAGTTGTCCCTATCGTGGATTGACACAGCCATTGCGAAGATATGCATACTTAAATTCTACTAGAAGGGACTTCGTTTAATATCCTCACCCAATCGCTGAATCGACGTTTCAGTAATTACCACTGATGTGGGTGAAATTTTTCGATATACTATAACAGTAAGGAAAGGAAAGACGCTAGAAACACCATGTGGATCAAGCGTTCGCTTCCCTTGATACTTTGACTTTGTCAGCGTTGGTAAAGAATTAGAAGATGATGAATTTGGTGTTATATCTGCCTTTTCAGTTTTATTTATAAACGTCTTTAAAAAAAAATTTTTTTTTTTTGGAAAGCGCAAAATAACGAGTATTGCAAAGTAAGTGTTGGCCTAAACTTGAAAAAACTGAAAATTTTCCTTTGAGCTAATGTGAAAAAGGCTTTAATTGAGTTTTTACCATATACTCTAAGGTATACAACAATTTACTGCTACTGGGTTAAGTTTGTTTCCTTAAATCATTGGTGCAAATTAGCGCACATTTTAGTAATTATTGACCCAAATCACACAATGGTTTCCATTACACTTTAATCAGAATTTATCGGACTATTAAAAAGTATGTAAGTATATGGATACATTGCAAAATTGTGATTGGCGACTAAATTAGTTGGAAAACGAATTCCTTCTGAATTAGAAGAAGAAGAAAATAGACAAAATGCGCATTTTGGAAAATTGTACAAACATGCACACATACATATATAAATGTTGTGGATATAGTAAACAATGTGTTGCTGGATTCGAAATTTGTAGAATCAATAAAATTTCGGATTTTGTAGACAAAAAGTCCCATGAAGCACAAAAGAATGCAAACATGTCGAAAATCTGTAGAAATTAGTTGCGAAAACAGCTTATTATAAATAACAGCAATTCAAAGCAATAATTTACACACATATTTGAGCATGAAGAGTTTCATGGTTATTGAAGAATATAATTCGATTTTGCTATTAAAACACATTTGGAGCTAATAAACAACAATAATAGGTTTAAATTGCTTTATTGCGCTAAAATATTTGTATCTTAACAAAGAAATGCATTTTCGTATGGATACATAGGTGTGTGTGTATGTTTATGTGTGTTTTGCCAAAATCTTCACGCGCCATTTATGCGAAGAAGCTAAGAAATCTTTTATTCACTTGAATAACAGCCGAGGTCCGTCTGAACTGCCACACACAAAGCAAAACACTTCTTTACAAAAGAAAATATGTCTGTATGTATATGTATGAATGTGTGTGTGTGTGTGGTAATGTCAACTTTAAATACAATATTTTCCGAATTGAAATTGTACAGATTTGCGTGGCAATTACCTTTAATGGCTAGACATTAGCACATTTTGTACGATTTCACGTACAGTAAACAAGTGTGTGTGTGTGTGTGTGTGTTGGTGTTCTTATTAAGTTGTGTATTTGTGGAAGAATTTCATTTACAATTTGGCTGTATTTGAATTTAATTTTACAAATATGAAATGTGTAAAGTTGCAGACGCATTTCGAAATAGAGTTGGAAATATAGTCGAAATATACTACATATATATGTAGTATATGCAATAAATAAAGTCTCTTGTATCTTATCTGGAGAAAGAAAGTCCAAAGCTCGACTTAGAGAAAGAGAGAGTAAATGAGAGAGAGAGAGAGAGAGAGAGAGTCGAAAATGCATGAGATGACTTAGGCTCGAAGTAATGATCGATAATATCAAATCGGCGCAATTTTTCGGCATAGTACAGATATGTGACCGTCTTGACTTTCTTTAGGTAGTCAATGTAGATCACACCTTAAGAATCCCAGAAAACGATGGCCATCACCTTTCCGACCGATAGGACAGTCTTCGCCTTCTTCGAAGCGAGTTCGCCAGGTGAAGTAGTAGATTAAGTAATTATCAAACCAGCCAAGTATATAGAGTATAAAGGTACGCGAAGCTAAGTGCAAGTACTTCGCCAGCCAACGTCGAACAAACCACATTTCATTTTATATTTGTTAATACAATTTAATACAAAAGTTCTGCAAAAGTGTATTAAGAATCGGTATTCGGTATAGAAAAGCGAAAATCTGTTTATAAGACTTCATGAAGTCTTCATGAAACTAAACCAGACTCTACTAAGCAATACATTCTCACCAAGTTTCTTAAGAAATCTTAGATGCTGAAGACACTTAGATGGTAAAAGAAATGCTTAAAAGTCAACTAGAATAACGGAAATCATCACAGTATATGGGCATGGGCACTATGGGAAGTTAAGGATCGATTTCGGCCATTTGTGTTATCGAAGCACAGTATGAAAAGCGATTGATTGAAATACCGCACAAGATTGATATATATGGCATAAAGTCGACGAGAGGGTATGGATCTTTGTGTTTCAACCATTTTATGTTACCATATCAAGTTATACAAAAGATATATTATATACGAGGTCTAAAGTCAACCGGAAACACGAAAATAATTAGAATCGGTATATTGGCACTAATTTCACTCGGTTTTGGAAGATAATTACCATAGTCATAGTACAGTACAAAGTTGGATTTCGAAAGCTTGTTTTCAGATGAAGTTTTGAAATCCAATATACCCATCGATTTACAAACAAGCGTTAGGTGAACAAAACTCTAATACTATATACAAGATGTTGCGCCAGCACACAAAGACATTCTTGCGTAAGCCATTTGCAGTCCTCCTCAGTCTCTAATGCATTTTTAAGTGCATTTCAAGCGAACTCATCATTTAAATGCTTACTGCACCTCCACAAACACAGCTGCTTTCATGGAAATTTGCATTCAAATGAATTGGACATAATGCCCCCTCTCGTCAATAACTTGTAAGCAAGGAATTTTAAGAATAGAATACTCCGCAAATTAATTAACAGTCTTAGAAAATGTTCAAGTAGACAGGGATACGAACTAAGCCAAGTGTTTCTCGTTCATATTTCGCTTTGGATTCCATATAACTGCACCTAATGAGATTGTTGTACGGTATGAAATACCAAAGTTTGCCTACGTTTAACACTTGTTTGAAAAAAATCTACAAATCTACCGATAGGTGGTGCCATAATCGAAATATTAATTTATAAGCTTTCACCCCTTATTATTTTCAAAAACAATTTTCAAAATGTCATTCGACGTATACAAGTGAATAAAACAAGTGAACAAATCATGGATTTATAAATGTATAATAATACAGATAAGATAAGATATCAGCAGGCATGACTTAAGTGTTAATATTTCTACTAACAACATCGACTTGCTCCGCAAAGGAAATAGTAAAAGATTAAATGCCATAAATTTTCCTCAGCTACGATTCATCAATCGATTCTGTTACATTTCGAATTAATGTTAATTTTGAAAATCTAATAAAACTACAAATCTGAAAGTTTTGAGAGGAAATTTTCAAAAAGGAAAAAATAGTGAATAGGTTGTTGGGACAAACAATATGAGTGAAACAAGATGGACCAAACCAATTTTAAGAAAATTTAAGGTTATGTTTGACAATACTTTCACTGCAAATAGATATAATATATTACTGAATTATTTACAGGTGGAAAAATTTTTAGTTTTTTATATGCCACTTCAGAAACGCAAGTTTATCCTGCTTCAACCGTTTCAACTATTTTACAAGCTGAAGGTTTCTATCTTCAATTTAGACATAATTTGTGTTTTTGCCTCAATTAATATTCTTTTTCTGTCCTTTTTTATTAAAATATTTATTCTGTTATTCAAAAATGTCCTGGGCTTACATTGTAAAAAGTTTAGTTCTTCTTAAATTTGGTTTCTAAATCCATGATAAGACTTGCAAACACAACTCTTTATAAAGAAAAAAAAAAAGGAACACGATAAACGAATATGTGAAATATGAGAAAATTTGGTATATATAGTACTTAAATATAATTTCTGAACACCACATTATTGGAGGCATGGTAAATTATAAAAATAATTAAAACATTGTAACAAATGGCTCTTGTTCATAATTCAATGACCAACGCTGTATGCCACAGCCAAGCGGAAGGTGTATTTGATAGTAGAAACTAAAACTTTGCACAGAATAATTAATTGGAAATTAATTTCAAGAAATTTTTTTAAATTTAATTACGAAATTTATGTATATATTTATATTTAACACATTATTTATGTATTTTTACTTTAAACATACAAACTCAAAATATTTATTGCGACAGTAAAATATTACTTTATGCATGAGTTGTGAAAATAGTTCATTATTATTTTAATTTTTAATATTAAATTGCTTGTTTGAATGCCTTAAATATTTGCTAACACTCAAGCATGAAATTTCAGAAATAAATATATGTATGTATGTATGCAGGCTTACCTAGCTAAATTTAGAAAAAAAAAAATTATAAACAAATAATGGAAAGCAAAGAAAATCCTCAATGCGCTCAATGCCACTTATTCAAACAACCAAAACCGAAATCACTTCAAATTCTATCGAGTTACCGAAAACAATTTCTCTTCATCAGTAAACAAAATGACTGGCGCAAGCTGTTGGCCGGAACAATGCCGGGAGTGTAAGTTGCCACACGGTGCACTTACGTAGGGCGAGTAGCCACAAGGCGAGTTTGTACTAAAATTCGAGTCAGCAACGCAGCAAAAACAATAAAACACAGTGATGGGAAGAATATCAGTTTTGGCAAACCTAGAGACTTGGCTTATGCATACTTCTTTGGAAATCACTCATTCAGCTAGTGGCGCCCCAACTCTCACAACATTGAGTGCAGTGTTTAGGGTGTTAGGGGGTTAGGGTGTTGCCACCAGCTTTTTTTTATGCCATTTCATGTACACACGTTCAATGGTAAATGGATTAAAAATTGAAATCACGTTTTCCCTTATCATGCCGAGCGTGCATAAAATCATTTTCCTCTTTCCCTTGTACTGCGGCTATATAGTGCCGTAACTGGCAGGTGCAGTTGTTGGTAAAATTCGGCAAAATTGTTGGCAAAATTCGGTCTTGCCTTTTTCTTCAATCAATTACTTCTCAGCTTTTCCAAGCAGTCCCGCAAGTCAAGTAATCTTTTGTGGATTTTGTTTTTGTTTTTTAGTGTTTTTTTTTTTTTTTTGTTCAATCTTTACTTTCACTTGCCTAATGATTCGGTCAAAAATTTAATGGTGCATGAAAATGTAAGTACAAATATGTGTATATATATGTACAGTTGAAAGTGTAAATATAATAAAATATGAAAGTACACACTTACATACTGCATATACATAGATAATATAGCGATAGACTGTGCAGTCGAAACTCGAACAAATAATATAAATTTTAGCTGAAAAAGGTGCTGTCAACAATTTGTCTTTTGTATGGGGTCATTAAGGCAATTTCAACCTGTCATTTCTATTTTGCTCGGCTGCATATACAAACGTGACTTTTGGGGCTGCTCTAACTCTGTTTGAAAAATATCAGACCTTCTAAATGAATTAGTTTATTATATAGTTGTTGTAGCACATAACTGTACTTTTGTGCATTAACTGTTCACATTCATTCATTTCCATGATTTATTGTTTCATTTCGGAGCGAGCTTTTAGATTCCGGAAATGGATTTACTATTAATGTTCGAATTTAATATTTTGTTTACACTAGCAAATCTCAGTGGATTGGAGAAGAATCCTCAATCAATTCTCAATCGCTTCAATGGAAGAGAAGAATTGTTTATTAAGAGAACGAAACGAATGTATAATTTAAGAGCCATCCAAAGCAACGAAACGATAATTAAAAGCTTTAAATGTATTAAATGCATATATATATATTTGTTGCGCATTTTAAAATGTTAAGTGAATCACAAAATTTGCGGTCTAGTAGTTCCCTAATATTTTTTTGAGATTTTTTGTGGAATTATGTATGTTTTGCGCACACATACACGCGTGTTACCAATAGTCAACGAAAAAATATGCATATTTTTTTTTATAAAAAATCACGATATCTCAGATCTTTAAGAAAATACTTTTTTTTAGCCAACTCAACGTCACGGACACCCCTTAAAATCCAAAAATAAGGAGCGAGCTGTCGCTGCGACAACCACAAGTGTAATGATGTTTTATTTTTTTTCATTTTGTCTAAACCACCTCACATTTATGATAATGACGATCAAATTCGATATAGTATTGTTAGAAAAGATTTTCTGTTTAAACAAAACTTAAAAAGCACGCCTTCGCAACACATTTTCTTTAAGCCTTCTTGGTTATCATCACCATTCTCATTCTCAAACTCATCTTCATAATCATAACCAAGCTTATTATCTTTACGAACATCACGTCCTATAAATAAATCTGTATGCTAGCAAAGTACGAACCGGCATTTTGGGCATATTTTTCCAATGAGATATCTGCTTCTAAGAGTTTAATATCAACTAGTTAATTTTAAACTCGAAAATAAAATACACTGAAATCATTGAAAACTTCAGCACTGCTTTCGGAATAACCAGTACGCCGATAAGTAAATGATTTTCCAATAAATATATCCCATGTCGATCATGTATGTACGCATATTCCACCGAGAAAAATATTAACTTTTCAATGTATGTACATATGTATGTATATGGCGTTAGATAAACTAATAGCCTTCCTTGATCCATTATAAATATCTACCGTATATCTGGAGTGTCGAAATAGTTAAAGTTGAAATTCGAATAATTATCTTTAATTATAACTGTTCATTTTTATAATCCTTAGTTGCCTAACATTGGTCGCAGATAGACATAGAAGCGCCTAAAAATACGTGAACGTTGAATCCGAAAAAGCACCGGTGCGAAGCCGACAGTTCCGACAGTCGAGTTCCTGCATGACATTAAATAATAATTAAGGCGAAGGAGTTTTCTCTCAGGACAACACTTATTTATATTCATGTATGTATATGCAACCGTAGAATTGTGTTTTAAATCAGCGGTCGGATCACACTTACACTTACGCTCTATCGTTTAGTCGTTGTCAAGACAGCGACGAAACAACATCGTGTGTAACCGGACCGCTAAGGCAAATGTGCCCTACACTGAATTATTTATGATTATGAATGGTTTTTGCTGTTATGAATTACATTTTTTGTTTTAGGTAATTGTAATGTTTCAATAAATTAGGTAATGTTTTAGGTAATTTATAGGCAATAAATTTAAGATATCTAGGGTCCAATATATTCCTTTTAATCTTAAAATATATAAAATGAATACAGGAATACGAAAAATCTTGTTTCACGAGGGAATGAAAAAAATTCTCAAAATTTAAGGTTACATAGTTCTCACTGGGTGTCTTTTATTTCGTGCTCACTCACACAATCCCAGTTCCTTTCATGCCAACCACTGTTTTAAATCGCAATTTTACACTTACAATAACGCTTACTTAAATTTAACTATTATTTTATCAGAGTTTTTAGCAAAACATTTGATTTTTACATCGATTAACAATATTTTAAATCAATTCGCTAGCACTTTGCCAAAATTTCATTTGTTTTCAATTCAACTTTCAAAGCCTAAAGAAGCACCGTTATATATTTGATGTATGCGCACATTAAGAGAGAGCATTTGCACTTTTTGTACGTTTGCTCAACTCTTGTTATAGAAAAATTAATTTCAAATAAAAGAATAATTTGTATAACGAATTTCTGAAAAAAATATGTATATATATATATATATGAAATGTAATTAATAGACGTCAATAATTTAAACTTACGCACTTTTTTATTGAAAATGTTAAAATATATAAACATACGGTCCATATAAGCACTTATTATATAAAAATACACACATTTTTATTTTTATAACATATCTATGCACTTAAATATGCCTGTATAAATAATTATACGGCATGCACACATACATAAACGTCATAAATAGGTATATTTTGTAGTAAGATTTTCTGCACACGCTACGTGCATTTTTGACTGTTGTAACGTCACCGTAACGTATGTATGTATCACACACCGTATATTTACGCCTAGTTTAGCTGTTTGCACACACACAAAGTAGCTTTTCTGAAAGTATGTAAATAGCAAAAATAATTCATTTACTTGCTATTAAGAAGTAAATTAGAAACTTTCAGTTATTTTCAACTAAATTATTTAATGAGCGTAATTTTTACTTTTATATTTATATTTATTTTTCTTTTACTTATTCTACTTTATTTTTACGGAAAAGTAGTTTTTTCTCGACTTCATGATATACTAGAACTGTGTATCTTTACAATACCATACTTAGAAGTACTTCTTTTTTTTACAAAATTTTGATTTGCAATAACTATTAATGCTAGGATCTTTGTTTTAATCAAATAAATGTTTTCTAAAGAATACTTTTTTTTTTATTTGAAAACGTAAAATTTTATTGTAACATATTAAACATAAATGAAATTAAGGGTAAATTTTAAATATTCCAAATATATTTTTAACAACACTTTATTTGCTTAAAATTTAATGGTGTATTAAAATCTTTGCCCCATATTTTGTCATTTACATTTTCAATTTCAATAAGCTAACACTGAACTACGTACATATGAAGAGAAATTTGTCCAACGGCTTGAATACATAGTCAGCACATTGTCATTGTTAAAGAAGTGCAAGTTGAACTAGTTAGTGCTGCTCAATTACTATTTCTTGAGCACAATACCCGGTAAAGGAATTGAGACTCTATTGAAATTAACTTACGGCAACGTCGATGGAACTGAAGTGATTGGCATTACATTTATCTAATAGAAATAGATATGGTCGAATGTATTTAATCAGAAAAGCTATCACTCCAGTATGTGGTGGTGAGTGGGGCAACTGATTTGAATAAGTCCTTTCCAACGGTGTAACTTTCAACATCTTGCCTCAACTTTACCGGCCGTTCTTGGCCCGGACAACGAATCTCCTTGTGCTTCTCCAAACGCAGTTCGGACACAAATTTTCGCTTACACTTCTCACATTGATATAGCACGCCCTGTTCGTCGTGTTCGTCTACTAAGTGACGGCGTAATTCTGCCTTACTGGTGGCTGCATATTCGCATTTGTGGCACTCAAATCCTGAAGGCTCTTCGTTATGTTTTTGCACATGTTTGCGATAAGCACCTTGTATTTTAAATATTTGTCCACATACTTCACATTTAAGTGGTTCACGATGACTATGTGCCTTCTTGTGTAGTATTAATGATAGTTTACGCGTAAATACCTGTTCACATTCATCGCAAGGGTATTCTGTTGGTTTTTCTTCTTGCTCGTCCGATGGCGGTGTGCCCTTGATTTTACGTTTCTTTATTTGTGGTTTAACATACTCCTCTTCGCTGCTATCATCTTTAATTAATGTCGGTGATGGTGGTGCGCGTTTTGTTGGCGGACGTCCCATGCGTTTCTTTTCTTTGACTTTTGGTCCCGGTGTTGCTGCTGCTGATTTGCGTCTACCTCGTCTACCACCTGCACCACGTGGAGAACGTTTCTTTTTGGTTGTAGTACCAAAATCAGAATCATCCGAGTCATCTTCTGCTGTTATACCACCATCGTCGGACACTTTAAATTCCGCATCGTCATTAGGTTCTTCATCAGAGGGATCAGAGTCTATAGTTGCATCTATGACTACATAACCAGCCGGTCGTCGTACTTTATTCTTGCTGCGTGAAAGTTTCTTTCTTAATTCACGCTCAGTATCTTCACATTGTGTTTTCAACTGCAAAGCAATGTTTACATTATCCAAACATGTATTACAAATAAACTGTGGCATAAAATCCTTTGGGGCAATAGAAACAGTTGGACATATATTCATTAATTTATCAGCTATTGTTTGTTTATTGATGACTTTGAAAAGGCTGATTAAATCTTCCTTGCCTGTACAGACACGGCATTGGTTTTCATCAACATGGTTTTCCATTTTAGCAGCTTCGCGTGCCGTACTTGTTGGCTGCTCGCCATCGTCTACGTAATCTTCTTCTTTTTCAGTAAGATTTTCATCTTGTTTAACTAAAACATCTTTGCGCTTTTTGGGCAATTGTGTTGGTTTGTGCAAAACCGGCTTTTGAACTTCATCTTTCTCCTCATCCTCATCTTCTTCATCTTCCTCCTCATCTGCATCATCCACGTCTTCTAAAATGTGTTCGATTACTTCAGTTTCGTCCTCATCTTCAAGAGCTTCAACATTATCATCTTCTTCTATTTCAGCCGGCCTGTGTGGTTTGCGACCGCGTTTAGGAGGGCTTATCGACTTGTCAGCTACCATTGGGTCGTGCTGTAAATGGGAGGAGTATTAGTATTTTCCTATAAAAATTGTGTATACCATTCACGCGTAAACGTAAAACAATGGCAAAAGGAAGATATATGAAAAAAGGCGATTGCAAATTATAATGTTTAAAAACAAAAATTTGATTTACAATTTATCACTAGTGTATAATTTCGAAAGTAATGTGTGAAAGGTATACATTTCTATTCATATTTTTTGATATACTAAATAGAAATACTTTGCAACCTTTACCTCTTCCAAGTACTCGGCAACTCCTTCGTCCGTCTCGTTTGCACCATTCGTTAACAACACCTCATCGCTGCCAGTATCAATAACACCACCTTCTTCAATCAGTTCACTACTCATTTTCACCACTTTCTTTTTATTCACTCTTTGCTTTTAACCAAACAATTTCACTATTTAAGCCACACTTCTTTAGGAATGTTTTTCGTTGTTTGTTTTTATTAGATATTCTAAATTATGTTGTTGTAATAAATGGTTGTTGCTTTAATGTCAAAATTTTGCCGCCACATGAAGATTTATGAACATTTTGCGCTGCCAGCGGTACGCTAGTGTGCGAAGATTTTAGTTTAATTAATTGTTCATGCAAATTGCAGTTGCGGCGAATTTATTAAATCGTCTGCTTGTAGACACTATTGAATTATACTAGCACACTTATTAAAATAAATATATACAATTTAGATTATAAATTTAGTTGATAGTATTACTAATTTTTTCTACAGTGCGCTACTCTGCCGCCACTGCGCCAGTTAAACAACAACAACGCTACAATTTGGAAAACAAATTCTATCCACCACAGCGTTCACAATAATGTGGAATTCTTAAAAAAATTAATATATTTATATAATTTCTCACTTGAATTTTACGCACAAAGTATTTTTATGTCTTTCTTCGTTCGATAACAAGCAAAATATTCCAAAAAAATTTCCTTTCACCTTCTCGTGTCTACACTGAATGCGCTACGGCCATCTTGAAAAATGTACAGGCAAAAATCGAAATAGATTTCTGCATTGCCCCCATTGTGAATGATCAATAATCGCTCGTCAGGGTCGTGTGTGGTGTGAGTGCGAGCGAACGCGCACATGTTACGAGCGCACAAATGTCAGTTCAATGGCATTTGGATATGCGTGAAGGAGATGTCAAGAGATATTTGTGAATTTTGCTTTCACTGCTAGTTCATAAAATCTACCGGCAGACAGAGCTGCCGGGTGTCAAAGAAATGGACGAGAATACGCAAGTTAAGAGATATGTATATATTTTTGTGCATGAAAAATAGCAATATATATATATGCCAGATATAATAACTTATTTAAAATGTAAGCAACACCATTAACGATTTGTTTCATCAGAAAAATTTTAGATAATTTGACATGAAATAGAATTGATGACGCTTCACTTATTATCGCATAAGAAGTAGCCACAATGGGTTTTTCCTTACGTTAGATTAATATATATCACATATTTTACATCAAAAATGCCAAACAAAATCAGAAGAGTTTCACATCCTAACATACATATTTGTTCTCTATAAAAATAAAGGTGAAATTGTGCTTCAAAGGAAATATCTTCAGTATTTTATGAATCAAATTCAAATTCCGCGTTGAGAAATTTATTTATTGTTGTTTAGTTTTGTAAAATCGAGTTACTCACACGTAATATATGGGTATGTATTTTGTTTATGTGTGGGAGCGACGCACTTCCGAAAGCTTGCTGTAAATATTTTCTAATAACGCATACATATGTACGTGTGTATGCTAGCACATAAATTTATTACAGTGAGCATATATGTTATTTTATGAAGGTGTAATAATAATTTGCTAACTTTTTTTTACACCCTCGCAACATGTTGCTACAGAGTATATTAGTTTTGTTCACCTAACGGTTGTTTGTAACACCTAGAACTAAGCGAATTAGATATGGACATATATATATATAAAAATGATCAGGATGAAAAGACGAGTTGAAATCCGAGTGACTGTCTGTCCTTTCGTTCGTCCATCTACGCAAGCGATAAATTGAGTAAAAATTAAGATATTTTGATGAAGCTTGGCACACGTGTTCTTTGTCACCATAAGACGATTGGTATTGCAGATGGGCGTAATTGTACAACTGTCACGCCCACAAAATGCTCGTAATTGAAAACAGATAATGTGCTATAATTAAGCAGCAAATTAAGATATAAACGTGTAATTTAGTATAGAGGATCCTAGTAGGGTGGGGTATCAGTGGGAAAATTTTTTTTTTAAATGGGTATGGCCTCGCCCCCCAAAAGGTCCAATATATATGTCTCGGAAACCGTTACAGCTATATCATTCAACCTTGCTACGAGCAAGTTTTTCTGGCATCTCCTCATATACAAGAAAAATGAGAAAAATTGGGTAATAACCACGCCCACCTCGCATACAAAGTTTTTGTTGAAAACTACTAAAAGTGCGTTAACTCGCTCAAGGAACACGTCAGAAGCATTAAATCTTACAGCAAATATGCTACGGAAAGGTTGATAGGATACGGAATGCCTTAACCGATTTCGAGAACATTTGGTCCATGAGATTATATTTGCTTCCTATGTCATGCTGTGAAAATGGACGAAATCGGATAAAACCATACCTACTTCTCTTATAACAAAATTTTAGGTTTCGTTCCTTTCATTTTTAAGTAGATAAATCGAGCAGCAATTAAGATATGAAAATCAAAATTTGCACAAATGGTGCCTTCAGAATATGTCAACTCATGCGTAAAATAGACGAAATCGGATAATAACTTTTCAAGCCACCAGATACCCAATATTAGGACCTCAGTGTAGACTTTATTCCATATATAACGGTCAATATATGAGTTATATCATTGAAATTTAGAGAGCGTTTCTTTCTGATAACAGTATGTCCATGTGCATAAAATGGATGAAATCGGGTAAGCACTTCCCAAAGCCCCCATGTACCTATTATACGGATTTTCAACATCTGGGTAAACTTTATACTATATATTTCGGTCAATATGTAAAATATCTTATATCTTATATCTTAAAATATCTACGAATTATCCCATCTCCCATATACTACATGTAATGATTTTCGTTATTCTAGCAGACTTTATGCCGAATATGTCGGTCAGTGTGTGAGTTATCTTCACAAAATTGCGTGAAAACATGTTCCCTAATATACTTGAATAATGAAAAGAGTTCATGCGATCAGTGCAGATTTTCCTATATCCCAAAAATGCTCGATATAGGAATTCCCGACTTTGCATCTGATTTTAAACGGTTTATATTGGTCAATATGTGTGATATTTTAATGAAATTAAGTTATTAATATATAATATAATATAATGTAATAAAAGTTTAAATTTTAATATAAATATCTCTGACACCAAGCAAAATATAACAATGAAACATGAGTCTATGACCTGTAATATAAGTTAATAAGATACCAAATATGATTGCCATCCATTGACAATTTCTTCGAATAACGAATGTTGAATTCTTCCACAACAGTTTGCAATATAAAGTTTTCCCAGCACCTGAAAGCATATCCCCGCCTCTGATCCTTGCACATTGCGAGAGTATAAAATGTTCAGTTATCCTTTCTTACTTGTTTTAATATATTCTTATTTGAAATGTATTAACAAAAAAAAGTAACAATAAGCAAATTAAATAACAAAATTATATTTAATTTGGCTTATATTACTGATCTCCAGTGAGTTCAATAATAATATAAATTTGCTAACTTAATCAAATATTTATCAATGATTAATGTGGGGGAAATTTGTGGCAATTGGTTTCGAGAAGAAAGCGTTTTTTAATATTTTGTTTCATTTTTAATATTTTAATTTTAATTTTTAATATTTTAATTTTAATTGCTTATAATTAATTTAAATTTGTTTTTTTATTTTAAATAAGTTTTTATAACTAAATTTAAAAATTATGAAAATAAAATAAAGTAATGTAAGGTAAAATGAAAGTAAATAATTAAAAATTTTATTTTGGCATTTCCTTTCCTTTCCATTGGCATTTAATTTCAGTATAAAATGACAGTACTATTGGTTTTATTATTAATTTTTTATTTTCCTATTTTATTTTAATTTAATTTAATATTTTCAATGTGGAAAAAGATGCTTCGAAATTTGTTAAAACCAAAAATTCTGAGGATTTCGTAAACCCAAATTTTTACTAAAATAACAATGTTTTAAGTAATTTACTATAATTAAAATGCAATATTCTGAAAGTTTATTAGTTTTAAGAATTACGATTTGCAGAAAGCTTTAAATAATAAAAGTAAATAATAATTTAAAGTTTTAATATATTTCTTTTTCAAATTTTCAAAAAGTTTTTGACCTTTCCTATTAATCTTTAGTACGAAAAATAAGTAATAACAATAATAATAACAAAAATAATAATAATAACAAAATTTTGAAAACAAATGAGCCATTTTTTATTTAAAGTGAAAGGTATGAATTTTAACCGTTATTATAAAGGAATCTGTACAAAAATTATTTTTATGAAATTCATTCGATATATTAAAAAACAAATTCCAGTAAAGAAAAATTAACCGATTTTATGCTAATCAAGTCCTCAACTAATGTTATTTTGTATGGAGGAGAGGTCGTTAAAAAGCGTCTCAATAGTAGTACACGGCGTATACGCAACACGACGAAGGGCAACAAAATTCTGAAGATCTTCATGAGTTGACTCACTCAACAGTATGGTAATTCCGAGTTTTACAGCCAATTAGACTAATGGAAAGCCGTAGCATACACACACACGTGCATATCTATATATATATACATAGATAATATATAGATAAAATATAATAAGTAAGTATTAATTAATTTGTTTGTTTTAGCAAATATAATCTTAAATTTTTATTATACTCATTTGGCTGAGTAAAAAGTAGGTTAGAGTGATGAGTAAATTTAATGAAAACAATTAACACATAGGCAGGTGCGCAACTGCCTTCACGTCTACAAGCACAGGCCCATTTACATACATACTTACATGTAGCATGAACGAAATATTTATTGCCCTTATATGGGTATGTGTGCGTTAGTATAGCGTATTGTACTCTTATTAAGCCACAAATGCGCACCGCAGACATTTACACCGGCGATAAGAAGCATAAAAGCTGACGTGTTTTTGCATAACGGGACTTATGAGTGAATGTATGGTAATATAGTCTGCTTAAAGTCTATTGTTTAGCTGGTTGGCCTCATTCGGTTTGTTTATATGCGCTGCAATGAGCATTAGCGCACTTACATATATATAAAACAACTGGATGGGCGTAAAGATTAATAAAAGAATAATAAAAGAAGCAATAACAAACAACAAACAAATATATATAAAGGACATCACAGGGTCAAAGTTACGAAACAATTAGCCAGTTAAAAATATAGACATCTTTACATATTAAAAACTGCTGAACATGTGTGTTAGATGTGCTCCTTTATAGGTAGGTATGTACATTAGGGTGACACTACTGTTAATATTTTTAATTTCTTAACAATTTGCCCAGCAAAAATCTAATTTAGAAAATATTTATTGCACTATTTTTAATATTTCGGAAAATAATTGGCATACAAAAATACGGCACTAGCAAAAATAAATGCTTCGTGCATTTTTATTTTTTATTATATTTAATTAATACAGCTTAATCTCCAAAATATTATTCAAGCGAACTCTCTTTCGTTACGCAATCGAAGTTTTTAAATTTGATTTATTTTTTCCGCTAAAAAATTAACCACCCTAATGACAAGCTAATCTACACGTGAATACAGAATTCACATACGAGCTTGTGTAAGTGGATAACTGTGGGTTAAGTGGGTAACTAACTGTGTGGTAACACTGTGAGCACCAACCTTTAAATATTTTTGACTTTGGTAACGCGTGTCGGAGATAAGCGTACAGCAAGCGCTGCCACATTCATTTTGTTTGTTATCTTGATTTTTTTTTATTATTTTTGTTTTGTACACACACTCAGTTTTTGACATTTCCCTGTCAAGCCAGACAGGCAGCAAGGTCATACTTCCACCTACGCGGTTATGTACAGATATTTTTAAGAAAAGCTGTTTTATTTTTGCATATTTTCTCGCTAATGAATTGCGCACATTATCGTGTGGCATCGCATTATTACTTAAGATATTCTCTGTGTAGCTGCGTGTCTTTATGGTAGGTAGTTGACTGTTATAAAATATTTAATATGGTGCTGAATGTGAGCATTGGATGTGCATCATTATCAATTATCATTATCAATTGTTTGAAATTATAAATTAAGCTGTAAATTTCATATGAATTAATTTCAAAACCGAAATTCATAAAATTTTTTAAAATTTCGAAATTGTTCGTAATTTCGTAATTTATATTGTAAAAATTAGGTTTTAAAATGTATTAAAGTCAAAACTGAAATTAAAAAAAGTGTAAATTCGAGAGTCAACATTTAAAATTAAAAATTAATAAATTAATAAAAACTAATAGCTATAACAATTAAAAATTTTAAATACAAAATTTATAATAGAAAAATGTGAAACTTTAAAATATTAAAGTGAAAGTGAAATTTCAAATTTTAATTTCAGTATTTAAAGGCAAATTTATAAATTTAAACTCTCACTTATCAATACAATATTTCTTTATGTTTATATTTAAACAATATGTCAAGAGAAATAAAACTCAAATGTTTAAAAACATTTCGCACTCAAATAACTTTCGTCAGATCGGAAACTGTCTAAATTCGGATTCAAAATCGAACTGTTACTACGCGTATTTATGCACAAGTATATGTATATATATCTAAGATGTACACGTATTTGTGTGTTCGCACCATCGGCGTATAGCTACAAGGCTCAAACTTTCCAAAGTGGTAGTAAATGCCACTTTCAGCACAAAGGGTGCATAAATCAATTTACAAATGATGCTCGAGGAGCTATCGCCGGGTCTAATGGTTCACACCATATGGATAACTCCATTGTGTATACACAAATGCTTCGGTACTTATGTATATACTTAAGTATATATATATAAATAAGTGGAACAGCAAGTAGCACATTTGCATGCTTGTGCACAATATGTAAAAGATGTGCTCAGTGTGTTATTTTGAGAGAGCAGGTGTTTGGAATAACACATATTTGCCTTTGGGGAAAATAACAATTTTACAATTATTCGGAGAGCTTCTTGTATATAATTTAATATTCAATTTAATGCATTTTAATTTAATTTAATGCAAGTTCTTTTAGCCAACCTTAATTAATTAATTCAATTCCTTATTTAAATAGTTTAGTAAAATTTAATAATTTAATAAATAATTTTGAAATTAATATACAATAAATAAATCTAATTCAATTTAAATTAGCTTAATTTATTTCAATTTTAATCTTCACTTTATTTAGTTCAGTTAATTCAATTTAATTAATTTTGATCAATAATTTAAATTATTTTAATTTAATACATTGAAATTTAATTTAAATTCCCTTACTCTTTGATTAATTCAACTGCATTCAATTAATTTACCTGAATTTAATTCATTTAATTTATTTCAATTCAATTAATTTAATTTATTTTAATTTAGCAAATCTAATTCAATTTAAGTCAATTCGAATTAATTTTGATATGTTTAATTTGGCTTAACTTTACTTCAATTTCATTTAATATAACTAATTAATTTAAATTGCACATAATTTAATTTTATCTTGTTCGAATTAATTTAGACTTAATACAGATTTAATTCCAATATACTAATATTTTACTAAATTCGAAACCAAATTTAATTGAATTTATTGTAAATTTAATTAACTTTAAACTAATTTAATTAAGTACAGTTTAGGCAAGTAAATTTTAATTTGAAATGGATGTATTTAATTTTATGTAGTTTAAATATATTTTATTTAATTTTAATGAATTTAATTTTAAATCATTTTATCTAAAAAATTTTAATTAAATTAAATTCAGAATTAAATTCTATTTTATTTAATTCTCTTCGATCCGAACAAATTTAACATAATTTAATTTCGTTTAATTTAATTTGGATAAATTTAATTTAACTTTTATTTAATTTACTTTGTCGCAGTATTATTTTATTAACAAGTTTTGAATTTATTGAATTTAATGAAATCTAATTTATTTTTATTTTAGTTAATATAGTATATATCCAATTTCATTTATTTATTTTTTAGGTTTATAAACGAGTAGGTTATAAATTAATTATTTATATATTAATTTTAATATTAATTTTAATATAATTCTGAATTTTAGTTTTAATTTTGACTTAAGTAATTCTGTATTTAAATTTAACTTAATTAAGTTATAAATACAATTTATTAAGACACAATAATTTTTTAAAATTTAATTTTTATTATTTTTCATCTATTTAATTTGTTTTCCATCAATTCAGTTTAATTTAATTTATGTGATTTAGTTTTATTCTTCTTCGATCGTTTCTGAGCAAGCAAGGTACAAAAAAAAGTAAATAGTATGTATATGTGTATGTACGTGCATACTCTTGAAATTTTTACGCGCCACACTTGAGGGAAACATATGGAGTTTTCCATCACTTAAAGGTATTTGAGTACTCTGAACACGACTTCAAGTGACTCTTCCTTTATATTCTGTTAAGCTGACGAGTTAAATAAAGCTGTCTATATACACATATACATATATACATTTATATATAACTGCTGTACACTGTATAACTTTTATATATTCCAAAGTAGATTTTATAAATTGAGAAAGTTTGTTACAGTGCTTACCCCCCACATGCATACACACACACACACACTCACGCACACGCACACGCACACTCATACATGTATGCCGAGCACCACTCGTAGATTGAAATGCATAAATTATATAACTTGTTTGCTCTGGCTTTGTAGTATGTGTGTACTTTTTGACGCTCGAAAAGAGTGTTCTTGCACAGCGGCGAGTATGCCACGCTTTTTCATTCGCCACTTCTACCACAAAATTGGGATTTATTACTAAAGATGGAGTGTCACAGAATGCGTTTCGTTCACCACAGTGGCAATTGAGTGACAGTAAAAAATTGGATTTAAATTTTTTACAAGTTTATAACTAAGATATGAATATTCTATGCATGCATACATACATACATATATATATAAATTAGCATAGACGTGTTTACATATAAACATTAAATGCTCTGAGAGAAGACAACAAAATTGAAACTGAGATAACTCCGAATGAAGTCTTCGCCAGACATTTATTTATACACATTGATGTCGTTATATATGATATAAATACTGTTATATGTGTATACACAAATGTATATATACGGT
This sequence comes from Bactrocera minax, assembly GCA_021498325.1. Taxonomy (NCBI): domain Eukaryota; kingdom Metazoa; phylum Arthropoda; class Insecta; order Diptera; family Tephritidae; genus Bactrocera; species Bactrocera minax. The sequence goes on from JAKEEE010000004.1 coordinate 6,722,831, forward strand.
ATAAAAACTTATATATCTACATATATTTATACATTCATAATTTCTTATGGAAAAATTAATAGTTTATTTCTGCGCAATTTGCATAACTCGCTGGTCATGTTCTCACACTCTGTGACACCCTGTCACTCACTCATCGGCAATATAAACCTCTACGGAGTGCTAAGTAACACATGTGCCAAGTCGCTTTGGGATTTTTCAATTTTTACTTAGTTGAAGGCACGGACGGACGGAACTGAAAATTATGTATATATAATTTTTGATAAATTTGATAAAAACTATCTGTGTATTAAATTTTATATTCAAAACAAAAAAAAAAAAAGAAAGAGAAATATAATTTAATAAAATGTTGTACTTTTTAAGTTATTTTTACGAGAATATAACTTTGAAATATATTTTAAAGCATTTCCTATAATTTATTTATTTATTTTTTTCATATGTTTTCGTTTTTTAAAATTTGAGGTATTTAGGGTTATATTTATTAGTAGCTATTACTTTGCCTTAACTTTTTAATTAATGATTGAAATTGAGAGAATTTTGCCAAGCGGACAACAACAATTGTTGTAACTGTAAATCTTTTGAACCACTCAATATAATTGTGACGTTTTCAGCCGAATTAAATCGGCCAATTGTTGCTATGAAACACCTAGATAACCGCAGCATCGTTGCTTAGCGCCAAAATTCGTAGCGAATCTATTTGACTACATTTGACTATCTATTGTGTCTTCGTTCGAAATTATTTCATACATTCGGTCCAGGCGAGCGAGTAGATTTCGGTTGAACAGAATAGAAGAATTATTGCTCGTAAACCAAATAATATCTCGTATATGAATATTGTTCTGCGCAGATTATAAATATACTTTTAATAATTTTTTCATTAGCCATATAAAGCTATGATTTGAATAGTAAAGGTGATCAGCTAATAGATCGGGTACGTATTATTTTGATAATAATTATACTCTGGCGCAACCTGTCTAGATTTCATTAAGGCTATCTTTTTGAAGCAATCAGTTCGAAAAATATAAACGAAATCGAATGAACAACGTATATAAGAATGAATGAACCAACACTAATTTCAATATATTCGATTTCGGTTAATTCATACGATTTTATGTTTACAGTTACTTAATACACTTAAAGCTATTTGACGCAGAGCCAATGATGCTTGAAGTATGCCTGATCACATACATACAAACATACATGGGCATTTAACACATATAAGTTATAGGTTCGAATTTATTATTGCTTTTTTATAGCATCTTCAGTATTTTTTTTATTTCCATTCCACATATGTTTATAATAGTATTTTTATTCTTCCTTATTTATGGGCGCAATTATTTAGGTTTATATTCTTTTTACAAATGCCTAACTCGCATACAAAAATAGATGTATGTATGTGGCAGTAAATTCAACTTGCCACGTATCTGTGCAACTTAGTACTCACACTTGTCGACTTGCCATAAAGCATAAACAAATGTGTGTGCGGTCTGTAGGAAAAGCGACATTTAACGACTTCTTTATGGTCTCTTACATTATTTACAGCGTTTTCTATGGGTTTTTAATTAAACAATAACATATTGTTGACGGGAAATTACATCTTTTACTATCAATCGTGGAATATTATTTCACTGCAAGCCACTTATGTGGTAAGGTTGTGCAAAAAAAAAATAATAATAATAATTTTGATATACGTGTGGAATTAAGGATTATACCTGTGAGTATAAATGTGATGTGACGTCGGAATAGCAAGGCTTTGTGAGAGAGATCAGAGGAAGTTCGCAAACTAGTATTTTTGTAAATGATTTAAGAGACGATTAAAATAGTGAAATTTTTAAGATTAAAGAATTAATTTAAGATTAAAGATTGAAGTTTATAACTTAAAATTGTTTCTCTTACAAACGATCTCTAGCTTACGTACTTACCTTAGATTTCAAAACGGTTATGTATACACAGTGTCCATTTGTATTCTTTTTCCAAACTATCTTCGCTTAATTTATTGTTCGAAACTGAAAAAAGACAGTCGGTTTTATTGTATCCGTATAGAATCTTAATTAAAGGAATGTATAAAAAAAATCACAAATCTAAAAAAGTTGCTCTTTTTCTTTTCTTACTTTCGTGGCAGTCTTTTGCCATCATTGTAGTCAAAAATCTTACTTGACTTCGTATGTCAAGACGTAACACTTTAATACATATAGTTTCTTTATTGTGTGTGGTTTCCATTACGTCAAATTTAATGACAGTTGTAGTCAAAGTAGTTTAATATTTACAACCATATACGTAAAAATTTTCGAGTCAAATTGTCAACCGTGTTGAAAATTAATTTATTTCCATTCGAATCGCTTTCCTTAAAGCAGCGGAAACACATGTCATTGAAATTGTAGTATTGCCAATTTAGCGTCATTGAATTTAACACAATGAAAACCCCTCATTAGCCTGTAAGTTTATCAACTGTGAGTAATAAATATTGCTAAAGCATTTGCAAATTTGGTTATTGGGATTTTAGAGATATAAACCGGAGAGTAAAATGTTCTATAAATATGTCGACTCCAACACCATTTTAATAGTAGTTCGATTTCCATTGAAAACATTTTTATATACAGTCATGTAATATATATGTATTTTTTTCCCTTTTATAAAGAACTTATATAAATTGGATTTTAATAAAATTTTTCACAGCACAAAACCACTAAAGCGGAATTGCGCCAAATTCAGTTGCCAACAAAAGCATATGTATATTTGTATTGAAATATATATATGTACATATACACATCATATATACAATATATGAATGCTCATATAAAGTACCGTCGCAGAGCAACAAAATTAAAATTTCCGAATTGCTCTATAGAGATTGAAAAGCAAATATATATGTGTCTATGTATGGTAGTTAGCGAAATTTTAATTCGATGACCGCAGTTGAAATAAGTTGAGTTCGGAAGCTACATACATATGTCAAATTTATGCAGTTTTCGCTAACTGTTTTAACAACTCTAATTGTTAACCATACGAATTTTTTAATTAGTGAGCGTAAAAGAGAGAATTAGTGTTGCTCATGAAAAATAAATATTCTGAAATTATGAGCTTCTGGAAACTAAATAATAGTACCGACCCATCTGCAGAACTTTGCCAGCGTCAAATTGTCAGTCAAAGGCTAATTCACAGCTGTTAACCAAGGGTCAAGGCAGATTTTTTCTTAATAAAACTTTCTGGTGCTTTTCCATGACCCTTAGTTCACCAAATTGGCTTCTACAAACAGCAGTTCGCATTGGTAGCAGCGGGAAGGGCATAAAATTTATCTTTAACTATAAGAAAATGATCTCTTAATACCGTCACCACTTCATCAAATCTATGAGAGGAGGTCTTTCCTGTTGGCAAGCGTTTGGTTTGTGAATGTTGACAAATTGGATTTATTAAAAGAATATTGAAATCAACATTTTATTACTTCACTTTATTTATGAATCCGTGCATATGTTATGTTTCTGCTGATGAGTGGAAGTGGGGGCGACTCCATTGCCCTGGCGATTGCAATATTGCGCAGATTTACTCGACAATGGTTTCTATGAGCTGCCTTCATGTTGGTTGGCATGGTGGAATTTACGCTTATTGCGCATTAGCTTTTATTTTAATTATTTATACTTACTATGCTCTAGCCTGAAGTGCTGAAGAGCATTATGTGCTTTCTGCTATGTGCTTGACACTAATCAGGTTGGCGGAAATGTGTGCATATGGATGTTAAGGAGTGAGTGTGAGGTAAATTGCAATTTACCTAACGCTTATTAATTTTTTTTCGTATTACAGTAAGTGTAAAACATATAGATTTATTCAAATGATGTATGTTTTGCGCTATTGTTTGGATTACACCAAAAAATTAAAAACAAAAAACGAAAAAAACAATAAAAAAAAGAACTAAACTGCCAAATAAAGCCATCACTAAAGTTTGAGTTTCTGAGGATAAACTTCCTGTAGATGTGTTTGGGGTCGAAATAACTCTTGAATTACCCAATGCACTAATGTATTAGGTATATTTATTAAATCGGGATAATCGATTTATAGACAGTGTGACAGACATAGTGTGGTTTTCATTATGTCAAATTCATTGACGCTAAAATGACAGCAACAAAATCTCGATGACGAATATTTCAATGCATAAATTATACTTGTACCGTTATGTTACCAATTTGATTTGAGAACTGTTATCATCCATTATTATAAAAATTAAATCACAACCGTTTCCATTTGTTTGACTACATCTGTCATTGAATTTGACGTAAATGAAATGAATGACTTTGACTATGACTTGACTGCACCACTGGTATTTCATTCGTTTGGAATCCCCAGCTTCACTAATTAAATTGCTTGTCGACAATTTCTCTGTTCTAGGCTGCACTGTCTACTCTTCAATATAACGGACAATAGTGTGACATTCAATCAGTGTCATACAGTATCTATTACATCGATATAACTAAAATGAAATTGCTCATGTAATGATGGAAAATATGTAACACCTAACCAAAGGTGAACAACAGGAAATTGAGGTTAACCGAAATGCTGTTCACTTCAATATTAGTTCAATCTCGTATTATGGCTGATTCACTCACCAACCACGTACGACTCTTGCAGCGGATTTATGTGTGTCAACTTGTGTCAGCTTGTGTCAACTTTACAACACAGATGAAATTGCAATAGCTGAGTTTTGTAGAGTCAGAATAATGGCCGAACCATCCTCAACACTTAAACATATTTAACGTTATGTCTAAAATACAGCATTTTAACAAAGCCAAATTATTATGACATAATCAAAGAATAACGAACAACGCCCAACACAGCGTCCGTCGCTGACAACTCACCGACACCAAATCATTTGTCGGAAGGCGTACTACAAGCTTGATTATACTCAGAGTGTTATGAGTGTAGGAGAAATTTCCAGAAATGCGTGTATAGGTGTATGTATTATGGAATTTTTGTGTTTGCAAATGAGATTGTTTCAGTAAATATTATATAATAGAGTTTAGCTATTAAGGGATTGCCTTGTTTTAAAGTTGGTGAAATTGAATGAGGATTCAATCCCCTGTTGGGCGGAGTGACCATGAAATATATGTATTTATATATGTATATATTAAACTTTGACATCGATTGAATTGATTAGACGTGTCCTCAATTTATTGGAATTTTAAACATGAATGAAAAAGTATGTCAAAATAGTCGTTCGGTTGTGTTCAATCTACACATATCGATATATATGTATATATATCGACGAACATTATTTTACGCTGTCTGACGACGTTCACAGAAAAGTACTAAGTAAATATGTCATATTTGGAGAAAACAGAATCCATTCAAGCTCCCTGATTTAATGACGTAATGGTAACTGATTTGGTCAGGGTTTGTGGCAAACCTATTATTGGGCCACATTTTTTCAAGCAAAACAAACTGTTAATGGAAATCAATTGATATTGGCTAAGTTATTCTTTTGACAGACCCTGTATATCTCACATACAGACTCATTAGTGAAGGATAAAACTAACCGGAAGTATGGAAGTCCTTATAATCTCCGTAAAGGGTCTTGGTAAAAGTAGGAGGGAGGAGGAGGAGGACGGAGGAGGACGGAGATGTATATGGACCGAAGATAATATGTAGAATATGTATTCAGTATATCTGGCATAGACAAAGGTAAACACTGACTTCGATCGCTTCTGGAAAGGAGTTGCTACATGTTATGCGAATTATATTTGCACAGTTTGGTGCATTTTTTAACGAAAAGACTTTTAGACTTAACGGCGTATTAATTTTAGTTAAAACACTACAATTGCCACCTGCAACTACTAGTGAAATATCGCTGTTTTCTGTGTCTGAATAAAAAGAAGCTTCGGAAATTCATAAACATTTTTTATTTTTATTTTTCTCACAAAATCGATTTTGAAAATTTCTTTAACGGCAACACTTGCTTGCCATTACAAACTGTCGATATAAGCTTTACCAGCTTTACAATTCGAACAACCTTTAACGAATGCGAAAAAAGCGTGCTTGTTAAAAATTTCTCTGGGGTTATCAATAGCGGCAGTTAAACTTAAACTTAAACTGAAAGTATTCAATGCCTGCCAAGGAAATTGTATAGCACAGCCAGTGATTGAGGATACAAGTGTTGGGCATATAAGAGGGAGGCGCGAAGTTAGGTTATCATTTATGTAAGGATTAAGTGCCTTGTTGAAAACTTCTGAGAAACAGTTGTGAAACTTTTGTGGAAAAAGCGTACAGTAAATGAAATTACTGGCATACACACCTTTTAATTATAATTGCTTTTATTGCAAATAAAGGGTAAAAGTGGGAATTTTATTATTCACTTGCTGTAATTTTACATATATCCTTGTAGATTTATTTCAGGGAAAAAAATCTGCTGCTCTATACATTTAAACTTTTGCTGTGCACAATGCATAATACAACAGGGTTGCAGAGAAGTGTAATTTTAATCTTTTTGTATGTATTCTTTAAGTATGCATGTTTGTTCATCATTGACAATCAACTGCATTGAACCTGACAAGTGGTGCCCTGAATGGCAGTGCTGAAAGTGAAGGAGTCAACAAAGTTTCCTTATGCTTTATTCTAAATTTTTTCAAACGATTTTTTACTTCTTCTTCTTATTATGCTTTCTATGTAATAGCTTTTTACTTTTTGTTTGTCGTTTTGATTGCATATACATGCGGATATATTTTCATTGGTAAAAGTTTTTCGGGAATAAAGTTTTTTTTTTGACAATGGAAGCGTTTTGCTCCATTAGTGTAGCAAGTTTCATAATAAATCTGTAATTTCTTTTAAATGTAAATTGAACTTGCTACATAAAAAAAACTTTGAATATGCACATAAACAGTTATATGTATGTGTATGGAGCTTAGAAAAGCGAGAAAGGAGTTCACTTGCTTGCCTTTGAATACAATGATGGGTGAAAAAGTATAAGTAGTAATGTAATTTAGTATTCTAAGTTGATAGCTTTTATACAATATTTCTCAACAAAACAGTCTCTTTTCCATATATTATATTTGCATACATTCTTGCAGCAATAAATAGTAAGCAAAAAATAATATTAAGTGCAAAACTGTGAGTAGCATTTACTTCATTATACTCCACACATCAATCATACTCATAACTAGAAACAACATACCAGGTAGGAAAAGTGTGCGCTGACAACACTTTTTGCTGAAAAATCGCGCTGCTGTTACCAAAAATTGATTGATGAGTGTTATCTGCGCTCTGCGCTCTGCGCCCAATAGAGCAAACATCCGTAAGTGATTTACGAAATTTCGTGAGGCTATACGAGCACTGAAGATGATGAAAATTTAAAATGATCCAAAAACTGAATTCAAAAGATCGTAAAATAACGTTGATCGAGTAGACGACGCTCTAAAGATATCAAAGGTACGAATTGGATATGTCGTTCACGAAAATTAGCGGAAGCGAAAGGTTAGTGCTGCGCAAGCTCACAATGGGCCGATTTATCGTTTGTAAAAACAATGTTAAAATTCTATGTATTGGAGTTCAAAATGCTTCCACATTCACCGTATTCTTCGGATCTGACCTTTCGCTTCCCTTGCGACTTTTTTCTGTTCTCAAATCTCAAAAGAATGAGACCCCTTCTAAAGCATGATTTCATATGACAGCTAATATCGACGACTTCGATAAATAATCTATAGAATGCTTTATACGGTTACAACAACCAGCGTGTAAACAAGCTCAAGAATGGAACACACATTTTCGACACAATTTCTACGTTGGCTATGACCTTTGACAGGCTAGCGCACTTCTTCATAATCTACCTACAGTTATAGGATGTTTTTTTAGCGGCATTAGAAGGTGAAGTATTCGGCACCTAAAGAAATCATACAGCTTGTATGTAATTTTTCGCCAGGTTAATATTGAAGAGGAGTGAAATGATTTATGAACGATCTTGTCAAAACTGGTATATCGAGATAACTTAGAAAAAGTATACGAAGATCAAGATTAATATAAGGCACATATACATATTTCACTGGAGAAATCTAGAGCTGTTGGAATTTGATTAAGAATAATAATAAGAAGAAAGATAAGATAAGAAGAAGAAGAATAATTTATTACTCCAAGGTAATCTAGGAATTATTGATATTAGGATGATTTATGTCGATCGAGATACTCTTGGAACTGCTTAGATTATTATAATGAACTATTGGATCCACAGAAAAAACCTCGAAACAATGAAAAATATGACCGAAAACGATCTGATCCGTCGGACAAATTAGGAATTCTTAAAACCATATAAAAAGCGCGAGAGATTTCATCTGCATTTTCCTAGAAAAGAGAGCAAATTTTGGAAAAAGAGTTGAAAGTACAGTATTATTCAAAAGTCTAGAAGAGAAGCAGCCACAGGTATATACTTTTTATCATGTTTTAGCTTTTAATAAAAAGTATCATAATGTAACGGTCGCACTACAAAAACAAGTTTAAATTCCAGTTGTAAGCACTCAGTGTATTATTTTCTGAAAACAAAAGAGTGTGTATGAAAAAAGCTCCACTAAAACCTTATGAAATATTTTCCGTAATCCTTTTTTTAGCTCACAATTTAATTTTGCATTGTGCTTTCACAACGAAAGCTTTCCATCTTTAATATGTGCTTACCTACACTCTAATTCCTGCCAATAGTCGCAAGAAGGACAACGTCATTGAAGTTGAAGCAGCTGGCATCTCTTAAGGATGCCTGCAATATTTTAAGTAATATTAGGATTTGAAAGCGAAGTGCAAATGAAGTGAAGTAAAAGTTAGCTGAGCTTCCTTTGTACGCGTAGCTTACGGTAAAAACCTGTGTAAGTAATAGGAATATGCAGCACCAGATCCATATTCACCAGCAGTTAATGTGCAAGCACGCCGAAATGAAGCATTTACGAGGGTAGTTAAATAAAACAGGCATTTGTCTTATATATAGCGACTAATTTTTTCCATATCCGAAGAATTAATTTATAGATGAAATTTGAAATAAAAGTTTAGATTGTGGAACTACAGAAATATGAACTGCTTACTGCTACAAAATACTAAATATGTTCTCCAGATTTAGGCTTCGTCGAGTATTTCTAGCGAAATAACTTTAAAGTAAAAAATAGTAGCTTAGATTAAAAACTTGCTATATAAAAGTTGGGAAACTTTCAACTAAGTCTAATTCATATTATGAGAAGAGCGTACTCTACCACTATTAATCCAGACGAACAGCTGATAAATGTGTGATATATTGCTTTCCAAATCTTACTAGAATTTTTATAACGGACTATTAATCCTAACTTTCGTTAACTGGAGCAACAACAATGATATCAAAACAAAGCGCAGTATACAAATTCTTGCTCTTTGTTTCATCTAACAACTCTCTTCCAAAAATGGGTGAAATCGAATCGTCAAATTTTCTAAAGAAAGTCGAGCACTTACTCTGTCATAGAGTTCTGGCAGTTTTCTACCAGAAATGACCTCAAATCTAGTCTCTAGTTCACCGAATACAGTGACCTTCTTCGTGCCTCCGAACGAAATATATAAAACGCAGAACTTTACTGATTTATTACACAGGCCTCGTATATAAGTTTGTGTACGATTGTAGTTGAAATGCTAGCGCACATCCTTCAAGAGGGAGAAATGTCATGCATTTATTGGTATGCCAGGAGAGTATGTTCGAGCTTAAAGTCATGTTGTGAAGTGTAAGAAATATGCATGGAATTCTAATCGCTTGCAATAGGATATTGGAATTTTTTCCACTGCTGCCTTGGTTCAATTGGTGCAATCATGAAGAGCTCGGCTGGCTTGCAAGCATCAACTGAATTAAATGCTTTGTGCATTTAAATGCATGAGCCACACACAGGCATATCTAAAAAATGTGCAAGTGTGCAAGTGTGCGTGTACTTCTTGCTTGCCTTTGCATTTTTCTCCCAACAATGTCATTGTTTACATGCATTTCTCAGCCATGCACTTCATACTTCTTCACTCTGGCAGCCACAGTTTGCTACACCCAGTCCAATGGCTTAAGGCAAAGAAATGAATAAAATGTTTACATGAGATTCAACTAGTACGCACACATAGTGTTGGCAATATTTTGCATACTAAATTGCTTGGTAAACTTGATAACAGTTAGCTTTCACTGGCAGCATACTTAAGCAGCCAGGAAAGCTGGTGACTTAAAAAATGTCAGTAGTAGGAGCAGAAGGGAAGGACAGGGGAGAGTAAATACAGCGTGTGTGACAATAATAAGTAGTTACATAAACACACATTAGGGTGGTTCCAAAAATGTTATAAAATAAATGACAAAAAGAAGATATAAAGAATAAAAGAAGAAGAATAAAAATCAAAAAAAAAAATTTAAAGAAAATTAATTAAAGCCAAATAAACTAATATTAAATTAAATTGGAGTAAAATAAAATTAAAAATAAAAAAATAAAACATATTGAAATAAAAAAATCAAAATAGGATAAAAAATAAATAAATTCAACTAAAAGCTCATGGTATTAAACTCATGTATTACATTAGAGTTGTAACAAAGGAGTAAAAAAAAAAAATAAATAAATAAAATGATGTAAAAATAAAACGAATTGAAATGGACTAAAATAAAAAAATATTAAAAGCAACAACAATAAATAAACCAAGGCACTAGAAATCATTCACAGATTGGCAACTAGAGCACTCTCCTACTCTTATGAATGTCCTTCTGATAGCCACCTATCCCTCAATGCACAAAAAAAGCCAGAAATTTTCCCACATTTGTCTGCTGGATATTATAGCATATTAAATTTCTACTCATTCAGACTAGACCTCGACTTAATAAATGTCTGTGCTGCATGCAACAAGTGAACTTAACACACTTTTCCATGCCACTTCACACCAAACACTCTTTTAAACCTCTCGAAACAGCTCTTTTCTTGCTCTTACCGTCATTAAATTCATTTCAAAACAAAAGGGGGTTAAGAAAAAAGCTGTCAAAATACGATTTTCTCTATGGAAGAAAAAACATTTGAGAATCACCCTAATGCACATATAGAATAATCGCAAACGACTTACTCCTTTCGCACGCACTTGAATCTGCACACACTTACACATGCATCCATACGAGTATGTGTGCATATCACAGACAGTATCAACTAGCATCGATTGCTCAACGATAATCCAAAATCAACTGCATACAATGGCTTAGCAGCGTGTTGTGCATACAAAAAAATCCCGATCATCCATTTAGGCGCTTACACTGCTGAACACATCACACACCCACATTTGCGCACCTATAAATAATGAGAGATGAGTGTGTGCGTGTGTTGTGTGTGTCAGTGCTTGTTAAGGATGCATATAGTTGATAGCCTTCATTTTGTATCTGCCCCCACATCTCGGGCGATCTTTGTTGTAAATTCCAATAGAGTAGAAAGTATGGCGTTTCAAGCAAACTTTTTTGCATGAGTCCCTAAGGCAACGGCTCTATGTGCTCGTATGGATTCTTGGATGCAAATAGATAAGCATTTGCGCATTTGGACTCAAGGATATGCAGCGTCTGCCTTAATAACTGTACTAACCAATGTTAGTAGTGTGAAAAGTGCAAAAATTGTAAAAGTATACGAAAGTGACCTTTGAGTTATTAGAGGTTATGTTCAGGGCTTAGAGTATATGTCTATACTTTCGCAATCTTTACACTAACATTACATGTGACTGTCTTATGTATGGAAAAACAGAGGACATCCGCATAAAAACCACCCCCACCACTCATATAACCACCACCTAAAGTGGTATACAGAGCCCATTCTTATCTGGAGGAGATGCCTTCTAAGCTACATTGAGATATCTCACAGATTAACTGATATTTTCGATAAAATGTCAGCTGCACATTGAGGTGTTCATATTTGGTACCTAGGGGCTTGGAAAGATTTAGTCTGATTTCTGCCATTTTTAAACAGGGGGTGCAACACCTTGCTCTTTGTGCAAAGTTCTATTCCGATATCTTCCGTGGTGCTTGATTTATTACTTAGAAGAGAAAGAATATGACGGAAGATAATATTGTGTTAAATTTGGTTGAAATCGTTCGGGTAGACTGATTTACGTGAGAAGCTGAGCTGTATCTTTTAAGTGAAATTTAATGCTTCCGACGTTTTTATTTAGCAAGTTAATGCACTTTAGAAAGTTTTCGACACAACCTTTGTATGGAGGGTGGGCGTGGTTATTATACGAATTCACCCATTTTCACACTATTCGGGGAGGTGGTAGTAAGATTTGTTTGCATCAAGTTTCATTGATATATCTACAGTAGTTTGGCATATATGTAGGGGCCTACTATATTTTTCTACAGATGCTGGACCTAACTAAGGAGGATCTTTTCTTTTAAGGGATGCCAATTGTTAGATTTCGTAAACTATATGGGTACTAGCTCTATATACTAACTATACTCTATATACTCTATACTCTATCCAAATAAATATACAATACTCGAATATTCAGGGATTATCATTCACTTCTCTGCCAAACTTATAGCTCTTGCTTTAGAAAAATTATCTAAATGAAATTTATCATAAATAGTGCTACTGAAGTTGGTAACTCCGCTCAAAAAAATATCGAAAACATTCCATACCATCTCATGGATGGTTTCTTTGTGTGTCGCATGGATAGTTTCCTTCCTTTTGTGCTTAGTAGCATCTAATGTTCGGTTGCATATGAACCTACCACTTCCTTTCATATTTCGTAACTAGTTTACTGTTGTTTCAACGCTGGATTGCAACGTCATTTGTGTTTCTCATTTTTCGCTACTAGTTACTATTGGGTTGTTCGGAAAGTCATTTCGTTTTTTCCCGCCAGAGGACTTAATTACGTTTTTTCGAAACTAACTTCACACTTAAGCCCCATAACCATTATATGTCATGAGAGCTGATATTGCAAGGCTTGTGTGTGAAAAAGTTCTATTAATTCTACCCAGTAGTTTTTGGTTGGTGCCTTTTTAAATATGGAGAGCAATAAGCAGCATTTTCGTCATATTTTACTTTTTAACTTCAGAAAAGGTAAAAATGCTGTCCAAGCGAGAAAAAAATTGACGGATGTGTATGGAGAAGGCGTGTTAACAGTACGCCAGTGCCAGAACTGGTTTGCAAAATTTCGATCCGGCAATTTTGATGTCGAAGATGCACCACGGTCTGGAAGGCGATAAAGGCATTAGTTGATGCAAATCGGCGAATCACCACACGAGAGATCGGTGAGAGGTTAAATTTGTCGAATTCAACTGTTTATGGCCATTTGAAAGGCATGGACTTAACCTCGAAGCTCGATGTGTGGGTGCCCCATGTCCTTACCGAGCGAAATTTGTGTCGTCGTGTTGACGCGTGTGATTCGCTCCTCAAACGTCTAGAAAATGATCCATTTTTGAAGCGGATTATTACTGGGGACGAAAAATGGGTTGTATACAACAATGTTAAACGCAAGAGGTCATGGAGCAGAAAAGATGAACCGGCTCAAAGCGTGTCAAAAGCCAACATTCACCAAAAAAAGGTGATGCTCTCCGTTTGGTGGGATGTCAAAGGAATCGTTTTTTTTTGAGCTTTTGCCGGACAATACAACGATTAATTCAGAAGTCTATTGTCATCAGCTGGACAAATTGAATGATTCACTTAAAGAGAAGAGGCCCGAATTAATCAACAGGAAGGGTGTAGTGTTCCACCAGGATAATGCGAGACCTCACACAAGTTTGGTCACTCGCCAAAAACTTTTACAGCTTGAATGGGACGTACTGCAACATCCACCATATTCTCCAGATCTGGCGCCTTCCGACTACTATTTGTTCCGGTCCCTGCAAAATTTTTTGGATGGCAAAACCTTTACCTCAAATGAAGATGTCAAAAACCACCTGGACGAGTTTTTTGCCAGCAAGGACCAAAACTTTTATGAGAGGGGAATTATGTTACTGCCAGAAAGATGGCAAAAGGTGTTGGACCAGAATGGCCAATATATAATTTAATAAAATATTTATTCATTATACGAAAACTGTCTTTCATGTTCCCCAAAAAAAACGAAATGACTTTCCGAACAACCCAATAGTTAGTTTTCTGTTGTGACAGCACTCCTTCAAGTTTGCTTAATTGCTTCCGAAATATGTCAGGTTTAAGGGAGAAAAGTGCGGAAGCGAGAAGAGCACAACCTTACAGAATCTTAAAGGGTGTGTGAAGAAAGCCATCAGATATGATCAGATACAATAAGCCAAGAAAATGACTGGCAGAATGCATGCGCATCTACGAATCATCTCATGTGGCTTTACCGGGAAACTAAGTAAATATGGAGCCCCAGACATTTTATTATTAGTAGAGTCTAAAATTATTCCCACAATTATGAATACTTGGCTGCTCTAGGGGCCTTTTATGGGTCTAAATTACGTTCGTGATATTTAGCTACATCTAACCTAACCTAAAGAAACCACATGTGGAATTGATATCAAATTTAATTATATTATGCATAAAATATTTTTCTTCGATAAGTTTAATTTAAAAATTTAGAATGCTGTTTTTCTCTCAAAAAATTTAGAACTCTGACATTCGTGAATTATGAAATATGTGTTTTCTTTTATAAAAAAAAAAATTATATTCAATATAAGAAATTATATTTAATAATTAAATTCAAAAATATAGTATACAGTAAAATTTTTGAGAGGCCCGCCCTTTGTAACCATAAAGAACCAGGATTCATTTTCTAAGGAATCGTTATCTCAGTAGTATTTTTAAAAACTGCGTTTTATATAGTTACAACAACAAATTTTCCTGATAGAACTGATGGATTCGAGTAGATTTGATATTTGCCTACTTCTATATTTTTTGTGTGAAAAAAATAAAATTAAAAAAATAAATTAAAAGTATTTTGATCGATAAATGCGTAAGTGAATTTATTTACTTTTTATACTATAAGATAGGATCCAATTGATCTTTTCATTTTCGGAACGATGTAATCTTATACCCCGATTTATATTCGACCAAGAATACTCAGTAGAAGGCTTTAATAATTGAAATTTTGGAAAAATTATTCAGCTAATGTGATTTTATCCCCTAACCATACTTTACATTTCTGTTTATAAAAGATGCCACACGCTCCTATTTAACTTTTCCTCAATCGAATGTTAAAGAAAGATTGAGCACTGTTAAATTACTTTCTTCAATATAAAGTGAAATTTAAGTATTTAAAATTTGAAAATAATGTTTTAGTTTTTATATTGAAGAGATTTTTATTACAAAGCTTTTAAAATATGCTGTAAAAAATATAAGCATATATCTTTTTAAAGGATTTCCATGCCCATGCTGCATCATAATCAAACATATTTCATATTCCTTTTATTTTTACTGTTTGTTTTTACTTTACTTTGCAACTTTGTTGTTACGCTGGCTTGATTTGTGCCTCTGGGTTGATCATTCACATCGATAAGTTATGCCAAAATAGCCATAAAGTTGCCAATCAGTCACAAGTAATGAGCCGATTAAATGTTTTCTTAAAATATGACCGACATATACAACAACACTGTAAAGATTTGAAGGAAGCATATTGATGCAAAAGCAAAAACAAAAGAATAGAGGATTAGCAAGTCGAGCGTGGCGCTTATGAAATACATAACAATAAGATGGGGAACTGCGGTAAGGAAATGAGATGAGGAAGGTATGACTTGTTTAAGTGTAAAAAGATAAATAACGAAAGTGTTATATACCTGATCCCACGAGCAGGAGCCCATTGGAGTTAAAGGTCGCTCCAACCTGATCATTGAGGTAGGCCCTTCGGGGAGTATCTTGGTGGCTGTGGTTTAATACCTGAATGCGGGTAGAGCTGTTGGGCGGTACAGCTCAGTGTGGAGTTGCATTGCAACCGGTTGTCGGATCCAAAGTACGTCCGAGGTTTTAGATAGGCCTCGAGCCCCATCAAGGTGGTTATTGTGTCCATTTCCACAATGCCGATCGGTACCGTTGGTTTTAGCAAAAAATTATTACTGTACACTTTTCAAAATGTATCAATATAACTCAATATTGACCAATAAGTACAGCTAAAGTTAACTTCAGCGGCGCAATTCAACATATTCGGTATATTTTTCCCTGAAATATGGACCGATTAATGAAATAGTCGGAAGTACACCACTTTATGCTGAGGGAAATAGTTTAACCTGATAATCTTCAGATATCTCCCATACTGAGCCATATATACGCTATACAGTCCACAGGAAGGACATATTACTCAATTTTATGATATGGGGACTAGGAAAGTCCCCTAGGGAAAATACGGCCATTCTCAATCAATCATTATATTCTTACTACTTTTTCAATTTCTGTTTTATTTGTTGATAATTGAGCTATCTACTATTACGTCAAATAGCCTGATGACATTATAATGTCAGTGGGCGTGGCCATAGTTTGATTGAATTCATTTGCAAACTCTCGTCAGGGTACATAATGAGAACGAATTAAATTGAATGAACAGACGATGGGATAGAAATCTGATATATTTGATAAATACATAACCCTATATATATTTCGTATATATTTAGTTCTACCAATAACCCTTATTTAAATAAAACTTTTATACCCTTTGGTAACAAATTGCTACGCTATAAAAGTAATTGAAAATAATCAGATAATAACGCAGTTGAGTCTACAATTTATACATAGATTTCAGCAGCACCTGCGACTTTTTTTTGAACACAAAGCTGTTGTACTAATCTCTCTCATGCGCCTTCCGCACAAAAGCGCGATGACCTTCATTTGGAGAAAATTTATTCGTTTAATCCAGCTATTTAGCATGCTGGTTTTCTTTTAACTACTCGCCTGCTTCCTTGCAACATTATACTTTTTGTTCAATTCTCTTATTTTCCTCCTTTATTTCAACATTGTTACACACACCTCTTGGGCATCAATCGTTGTTATTGTTTTTTTTTTTAATCTCTCTTTTTATTCGAACTTATTTGGTCGATTGTTCAGGAAATTCGTACTAAGAAAAGGGAGGCGGAGGAGAGAAAAAAATCTGTTGTGAATTTTCTGCTTTTTGTTCCTTAATTAAATGCGCGAGGATAAACATTTTGCATAGTATTTGTATTGATATTATTTCGTACTCATTGCAATACATGTGCACTCACTCATACATATAGACATACTTATATATTGATTACAGGCTCACATAAAATTGATTGGTGAAAATTAACGGACAAACTTATATCCGATTACTTTGCTCCAGTGAAAGCCTTCATTATTGAACAAAACTGTAATTTTCTTTGATTCGTTATGACAGAAGTCCATAAGACTAGGTAATGATGTGACATGTGACATCTATGTTGTTGTGCCTAGAAACTAATTATATTGATTTGTAAATAAAGTAGATTGAAATGACAAAATGAGCTGATCAAAAAGTATACTGCTTTTGAAACATGCCTAAAGGTATGCCACGTGATGACGCCACGCATGAACTTAGACTATTGGGCTTCAAGAAAAACGTCTGTTTCAGTAATCTTTCGTTTTAGTAAGCTTCTTTTACGAGACTTGTAAATGCAGACAATTCTTTGCTTTGAGTTGTAATGCATTCTTTTCGCTATTAAGGATAGAGGGTGACAATACTTTTTCCGCTTTAGTTTAAAATGTTGCCTACAATTAGGCAGATGTTTGAATGAGAATAATTATGAAAAGAATTTAATAGCGATTGAGCGAAAGTATGCGGTTTTGTAAAGTTTAAGTTTGTGTTTGTAAAAATTTAAAGGAAATGGTACCAAGAAATAGCTAAAAATTTCTAATTTAGCGCTTTTTAAGACTATTATTAAACCATGAATAATGAAAATATCAACCCTAAAAAGAAAACTCGACTTAATATGTTAGTTTTATATAATATTTCAAATATCTTTGAACATACCGTAATTAGAATAAGGTTGTCAAGATACTAAAAAATTAAGAGTTATTAAAGTAAGGAAATTGCTGACATATTTCAAAAGTAGTTTTATAATAAACATTTCTGAGCATACGTTTCTGCGTTCAGGGTTGCCAAGTATTTAGAAAAATAAGCATTAATACATTTAAGAAATAGTCAAGTACTTGACTTGAATATATCGATACATTATAATATTATGTATATCTGCTTTTTTTGCTTAGATACTCTTAATTAATAGTGAATATATTATTGATATATGAATACGTTTGTAAATGCCAAAAGTAATTGCATATCACTGAACTTAAATGTGAATATAATCAAAAAATTTCAGAGCAAGGTTATCAACACATTTTCAAATACTTTATTTTCTGCTCTGTATCTGCTTCTGTATCAACCGGAAAACTCCAAAACAAAAATCTTTGATTAGAAACTATATGTGTGTGAATGATAAAAAAATTGTCTTTAATTTACAAAATAACATACTTTTATATGCGATAGTTTCAATAAATTTATGGGTTAAGTGATTGGGGACTATTAGAAAACATGAAATATGAATTAAATCTCTATAGAATTATGATCGGATCCCTTGATATCTCTATATATCTTGATAGAATCAGTATACCACTGCGCTAATCAAAAGAAAGTACTAAAGTAGAAAGTATTTAATTTTATTTTTTTACGAATATTTTTTCCTATTTCGGTTAATAAAATCTTATATGGTAGAACGGGAAACAATCACAGATAAATATCAATATAAGTACAGGACTTCTGTAGAACCCTTCCTTTCATTTATTCTCTTGAAATTTAATTATAGCTCAATCCATTTGCATAATGAGAATAAAAATATTTACTGATATTCAAAGTGGTTCTCAGAATTAAAACTTGCGTAAAGTTTTTCTTGAATTCGCTTAAAATAAATATTTACGATATTTCCACAAAATAACATTCATCGTGTCTTTTAAAGCTTCAGCTTGAGTAGAAAAGCAAACCAGATGTTAACACTTTCAGCGCTTGTAATTGACAATATACATAAGCTTTAACTTGTTACATTACATTTTAGTTAATAACATCTCGTGACCTCTTCAATATAAATGGTAAATAGTAACAGTCGATGAATGTGTGCATGTGTGTGTGAGCTTATATAAACCTTGAATTCAAGGTAGAAAGTCGAATCCAGTTATGAGTTTGTATTTATATACATACATATGTACAACTTCATGTGTTGCCATCGTGGGGCGATAAATTGCTACAAGTAATTATACATACAAATACAACAAAGACTATATCTCTTAAAGCCTTTTGCACTACTTCGATCAGTTACTCCTTTATCTGCTTATCTGCGCTTAAAAAAGCAAAAGAATCAATTGCACTTATGTAAAAATATGTGTGCATATGCAAGCAGCCTTGAACTGCAACATCTACCTTCGTAGGAAGTGATTTTCCATGGTGCAAAGAGGGTCGTTCACTTCGAATGGAAGTGGTTCTATGTGAGTGAAATTTACAAGATATGTTTTCTGTCAGTTCAGGGTAGGTTTCGGGGCTGATCGGTGCGATGGAGGTCACAATGATCCGACTTAGACAGTTGAAATATCGGTGCTTTGTTGTGCCAAAACTTCCAAGTGTGGATTCGGTGTTCCAGTTATAAAAGATTTGACGTCAAGTAACATCCTTATATATTCATCGGTGCGTTTTTCCTCCTTTCCACAGAACGTCGTTTTACATTCTACCCTTTTTAATATAACTCAAACATTATTCAAGGTATCGAAACAAAACTTAGACCGGTAGAGGAACTCTAACCTAAAAAAAAGTTGGATGTTATCCATATCTTTTCCAGGTTCTCTGTTTGATTTCGTACCGTATATATCGGCTCTTATATAAGATACGGATCCTGGAATAAAGTGGTTGTGTTTTCTATTCTTTTCATATACAGAATATGGTGACTTTCACTCTTCGGTTTGACTTTATACTTGATATATCGCTATTTATGTAAGATATCTCCTCGGAATTAAGTGAGAGTGTTTCCTGAGAATATTATGATTTGGTGGTAAATATTTCTGAAATCGGTTCACACCTAACTCTTGCCCCATATACCCAGCATGGTGAATTTTAGTTAGTTTGGGTTTGGGTGAAATCTCAATAAATTTGAAAGGATCATATTATCCTCCAGCACTAAAATGATGAATAATTGAAAATTATTTCTCTTGGTCAGCTTAATTTTAAAGTAGATATCTCGGACTTAAAGCAAGTTATCTTATTGTAAATATGTAAGTATAGTGGTGAAGGATTCTCAATTTCGCCTAACAACGATTTTTCACGAAATCATTTTATAAAATTTGGCAGTGGCCTCTGAATATTTCTTAGAAACTGTGAGCATATTTAAAAATCGTTTATAAACAGTCCTATCTTAAAATTTTTTTTTTCTGCTTTTCAAAAAATGCACGTGCCTGTACTACTGTGCGGCGTGACATGGAGCCTAGTGGCGATGTGTATGTTTTTCGAAATTATGACGAATAATGCATGGGAGGATATGGTAACGAATGGTTGAATAACACAGTTCAACTTAAAGGTAGTGCGACGCAAATATTTGTCTTTAGTGAACCCTCCATTGAGCACATGCTTGATAACCTCGTATGAGAAGTAAATGACGGGGCGAAACTTTAGAACACACTTAGGTGGAATGTGCCAATAGAAATATTTCATGAAATTCAGCTGCAGGTGATAGGAAAACCCCTTGACAGTTAAATGACAACTAACAAGAAGTCACATAACGTGAAAATAAATGAAATTTCGCTCTGTCAAAACATATTATAGCATAAACATGGGATGGCGAAAACCATATAATCCAACTGGGGAACATTAATTCAATTTCGCATGTGTGAAGACTCGACAAATTAATATGAGATACTGACAAATTGCTTTCTTTTTTTGAGGTTAGGTTAGCTTAGGTGTTACTTTTAGAACAAAAATATATTTGAACAATATAAAAGTTGCTACTAAAGCTGGGGAGGTAGGTTTGCGAGGGTGAGAGCGTGATGCAGAAGGGTGAGTAAAATGTAGTACCTGAACTTATTTGAAAAGTTCTCAAGCATTCAAAATGATATTAATATCTGAATCAAGAGAAAAGGCAAAGAGATAAAATGGGAGCTTAATAATTTTACTTTCGTAAGGCATAACCTACAGGGTGGAAACTCTAACAATCACTGCGGGAAACGATATAATAATTTTTTTCAAACCCCTGTTTTGGTATAAATCAACATAGCTGTAGTTGATGGAATGTGAAGCCTTTGAAGTATTTAATTCCTCAACGTTTTCCAATTACTTTACAATTAAACAATTAAGTAATTATCTCATTAACATTTATAATATTAATTATTATTTATAATATATTTTGTATTATTTATAAATTATAAAAAAGTTATCGCGATGTAACCTTATGAAGTTTGCTCAATGAGGGTAATCCTGATTTTAATTGAGACTTGAATATATTACATAGAAAAGTGCAATACTTATGAATCAAATAATTCCATAAAATCTTTTAAAAAATAAAAATAAAAGCCTGTTTTAGATAGCCCTCTTATACTAATTGTTTAAGCTTAATTGAGTGTATTTGAATGATTAATTCGATAATATTTTAATACAAAATAAACGTTGATATAGTGAAAAAATTAAAAGTTAAATTATTCTGGCGTATTTAATAGAGTTAGTGATTTCCCCCCCCCCCAAAAAAATGGGTTTTTACTTTTTCTTAGCCTGTTTCCTGTGTGGAATAGTCCGTTCTTAACAAAATCAGGCGACAAAATTTTGTTTAATATAAAATAAATTAGCATTCATTATAAAAGGATGAAATCGATTCATATCTTCTCCAGAAGCCCAGATTATGAATACATATTGAATACATACATGAATACATACATGAATTTCATATTTATTTCATTGGGTTTTATCTAAAAATCTCGACATCCGGGTTTATACTGCAACTGCAGCTCATAAGATATATAAATCTCTTAATGAAGTGATTAACTTAAAAATGCTGAATATTGACTTAAGCCATTGTTGCCGGCGGCTCACAAATTTATTCGCTTAACTGAACTCGTACACCAAAATTAATTATTGAATCTGAATACTTTTTTCAACCACTATAGAATAAAATAACAACAAAAAACACGCGGCATCTCTTTGCATCTCGTTAGCGCTTTATTTACGACTTCCTAATATCACTTGTAATGATATTATCATATTAATGATCAGTGTATTTTGTAAAATAGAAGCAAACAGCAGGCTCAGAGAAGAGTAGAATAATTAAGAAAATTCAAATTAGACCAAAACCAATTAGCAGTTATATTTGCTATCGATACGCTTCGCGGTAATCATGGGAAATTTTCAGTTAACTCTCACATGACAGTTATAAAATGTGTTTCGAATTTCTAGCCAGAAATAGAGAGAACAAAACAAAACAAAGTATTTTGAATGCAAATCAGAAGAAAGCAAATAAAAAAAAAATAAAAACTAAAAAACTAAAAAACTATACCAAAGTAAACAAATCTCTTAACCGACAACAAATGCAGACATTTGCTTTTATAATCGGAAACAGGTAAGCTATAAATATTTAATCCCTTGGTATTAAAAGGGCGCCAAAATCGCTTACATAAAAATATTTTGCGGAAATATGAGCAATAGTATATTTTTAGTTTGGAAGTATCAAAAAAAAAATTGTAAATATATAAAGCACTGAGATTATTTTCATGTGCAGTTATTTTAAGTAGAATTTAAACAATAACAATTAATGAAAACTAAAATTAAAAATAAATTTATAATTCCTTTAACTCCCACTTCAATCACGCTTGGTGTCATAAGGAGGGCAAATCCCTTAAACCATATACATTTAAATTATTACAAATACTTCATACATGCATGTGTATGTGTGTATGATAAAAATATAATATAATGTAACAACAACAAATAACCACAACCACAGCAACCGCAACCGCAATCTGTTGTATTAAATTATTACAAATAAAAGCATTAACCTGCAAATGGGCACAGGAACGAACCGAATTGACCAACGGACGAACGAACAGCCAGGCTTCACTTAGCTAGCTTCACAGGGCCGGCTTCGTTAACCCGCAACTCATGCAGACATATATGTACATATACATAGTATATATATAATAAATACATGTATATACAAAGCTAAAAACGTTTGCTACTTGTTAACCCGGTAAATTTAATGTTTACGTAATAAAAATTTTTCGAGGATTACCATAAATTATGTCAGCGATTATAATATACTGCAGAATATTGTGGTTTTTGTATATATTTGCAAGAGTATTTTTTATTTTAATTGTTCATAAAATATCATGTTATAATACAAGAAATTGAATTTGTTGCATTTTATTACCTTGTAATGACTCTGGCAGATGTCTTGTTCTACATGGACAGGTGCATAGGTGTGCGTATGGTATTGATTTGCAGAAAGCCGATAAAAAATCTGACTTTGCCATATATCTGAGTGACAGCAGAAAGCACTTAACTCATTCACATTAAAATTTTATGTCAAGCTGATGTGTTGAAGCTACCAATTACTTATATTTTTTTCGATGACACGAGCATCATAATTCAATGAATATTTAATTGAACTCAACGGATGTTTAATTGAATTCAATAAATATTTAATTTGAAAGCAGACGAGCTGAAATTTATACATTTCTTTTCAATTTTGATACGCATGCAACGGGTTGCAGCGGGTAGAAGAGATGTATTTAGCAAAAGATACTTGCTGATACCAAAAAATAAATAATATAGTTCCATATGTGGTTATAGATTTTAACTATTGTTGATGTATATTAAAGTGATGATAATGACGAGAAAAATTTTTTGAGGAAAATCGGGTAATAACCACGCCCACCTTCGAACTGTTGAGGGAACGGTTGAAACTACTAAAGGTGAGACAATTGTTGGTCAACACACAAGCAAAAAACTCTGTACTTTTCAATAACTTTATGTCTTATATATCGTTATTTTAATAACAGTTAGTATTAGATAGATAATTAGGTAGATATTGAGCACACTTAAGATCACGTCCGCGACAACAGCGGTGTCCACTTATACGTTATAGATTGAAATTAAATTCGCAGGTAGTGTATAATCCGATTCTTTGTTGAATAGTATGAGCTTGTTAGGGATGTTCCGCTACACAGGTTTTTCTAAAACGCTTCTTCCTTAGTCTCAGAAAAGACGTTTGCCACATTTCCAGTCCTTATGACTATGAACAACTGTTTCAGAACCACATTGACGTCATCGTTTGTCAGGACTTACAGAAAGGCCTCTGTGAATTCAGCACTTTGTAGGACCGTATGTTTTTCATATTTTACTGCCTTAAGATGGTAAGACGATTACTCCTGGCTTTCAGAGGTCTTACAGAAGGCCTCTGTGCGTTCAGAGCTTTGTAAGATGATTCTGATTTGATGATATTCTTGGCTCTAAAACCCATTTGGGGGTATTTAATAAACACATAACAGAAGCTTTTAATTTTTAATCTCATTTTTTTATTAATTTTAATATTTTTTGTTTTAACATTATTTAGGTACAATAAGCCTTAAAGTTCGAACGCACAACAACTAGAGACAACCTTGCGGCAATCCAATAAGCACATTAACGATACTAACTAAATAAGGTGAATGTGATTGGGATCGACCACATGAGCGACCTCTAGTGGATAGTGTTTTGACGGTCCGGGGTAATGGTGCTCATAAGCCGCTGCAAATAAATAGTTTACAAATGCAATTGTTTATT
Organism: Bactrocera minax; assembly: GCA_021498325.1. Taxonomy (NCBI): domain Eukaryota; kingdom Metazoa; phylum Arthropoda; class Insecta; order Diptera; family Tephritidae; genus Bactrocera; species Bactrocera minax. The sequence goes on from JAKEEE010000004.1 coordinate 6,747,512, forward strand.
TAAAGTGTATATTGATTGTGGTCGACATTTTTCGACTTACCAATTATTTTTTGAATAGCGGTATGCCAATCGAGCAGCTCTTCATGAGCTGGTGCGGCCTCTGTGACGGACAGACAGCTGATCAGGGCCAAGAAGAGAGCAAAGCACAAAACGTATTTGTTCATTTTGATTATAGAAACTGAAATTGATTGAAATGGGATGTTCCCAGAACCATGAGCTTGCAAAGTACGATTGCAAATGTTATCAATTACAGGGCGCTGTGGCTTATTTATACAAGAAGAACGCTTGCGCTGAGCGTTGTGGCTGCTGCCGACGATGATGATATTGCTAAAATTATTCTCTCTTCTCAATGTTGTTTTTTAGACTACTTTGTTTTAGGCAACGGGACACTGGGTTAATGACAAGCAAATATTTCAAAATTCCGAAATTCTAAAAGCTCGCTTTGAAGCGCGAAACAAAAATATATTCATATATATATATATGATATATTCAAAAGAATATATGAAAAGGAAGAACTCGTTTCACATGCCGCAAAAGAACAAACAAATCGCTAAAATGCTTGCAAAAACTGTCGCAAATACCAGGCGCAGCAATGACAACAACAACACTAATGAAATCTACTGAAGCCAGCGAATGGGTTAGCGAGCAGCAACCGGCAAACAGATTGTATTAGCAAAGGTAAAGCGAAGAACAAGAAATGAAAAATTAATTAAGAAATTTAGCAGTACAACAACAAGTACTACGGGACTAATATCGGCAATGCCGCGTTCCCATTCGAAATTTGAAGCCATGAGAAATTTGCTATATTTTAAATTATTAAATTCATAAATTAGTATTAGCTTTGGTAATTAACGATTGGCGTTTAACAGCGGCATTAAGCGAGCGCAACTGTCTTTACATACATACATACACAGATGCATGCAATTGTATTCACTTATGGACGCTATCAAGTTAGCGCTTTTGTGGCTTTTGTTGTTGTTGTTATTTTTTTTCTCTTTTGTTTTGCTTTCAATTTCATTTATTTATTTATTTTTTCTTTCCCGCGTTTTCAACACAGAGGCCTGTCAGCGTTTAAGACGCTTTACCTCGCACCAAAATTTCTGCTCTTCCAGTAGGGTAATGGAAAACAATTCTCCCTGGGATTGTTGTTCTTGTGTTAATGCTTGGCTTGACCTTATCGCTTGCAATTTTTTGCCACCGCCCACCTTTATTCAATGCGTTACCCTCCCTTACGTCGCCTGGAGTCCTTTTCGAGCGGTATAGATATATTTGCACCACATACATGCATACATATATGTATTTATATCTCATACTTATATTTCGCTTTCATCTTAACCACCTCATTTGCATAGGCATGCCAGCGCTTCATTTTGTTTCTCACTTTTTTTGATAATTTTTTTTCTCCTTTTTCTTTTGGCACCTTTTTGTTTTGGTCACTACAGTTCTTGTCTAAAATACAAGCGGGAATTTCCAATATTTGATTTGTACTGTTTGTTATTTTAACCATTCAGTGTGGAAAAAAATAACAAATGAAAGGAACAACAAAAGCGCGGCTAGTTCATTGGGCCAGCTTTAAAAGTTTGCAATATTATTTAAGAACCAAAAGCGCCGAAGAAAAATTAAATCAAACTATGTTGTGTTATGGAAAACAAATAGGAATAAAATAAGGTAAAGAAACATAAACTAAAAAAATGAAGAAATGGAAAAAAAATTAAATAACATTATGAAATTTATAGAATTGAAAAAAAAAAAATTTAACTAAAATTAGGATAGAATTAAAAAAAAAAATGCAAAAAGAATAGCATAAAGTAAAAAACTATAAAATTTTTAAATATATGTATGCAATTAAAAAAAAATTTAAAATCAAAAGGCATACCCAAAACAAATTGTTTCGCATACCCAAAATTTTAAAGATAAAATGAAAAAGTTTAAAAAAATATGGAAAAATTAAGTAAAATTGGGAACACTTAAAAAATTAGACAAATTAAAAAATAAAAATAAAATTTTATTAAATTTAAAACATTCAAAAACATATTCAAAGCAAATTGAAAAACAAATCAAAAAAATTAAAAACTATAAAAATACAAAAAGTTTCAAGAATGTATATCTTCTTCATATCATATAAAAATATTTACATCTTTAAAAGTTTATAAAAGAACTTAAAAAATTGGGGAATAATTAAAAAAAAAATAAGAAAAATTAAAAAAATTGAAAAATATGAAAAACAGTTTAAAAATTTGTACCATTAACAAACTAAAAAAAAAGTCGAAAACCAATTCAGCATAAATTAAATATTAAGGAAATAATAGAATAAAAAGAAATTAAATTTGTCAACATTTTGGGCACACTTCTGCTGGCTATCCCGAAATGTGTCACGAATACAATTTTGAAAGTGAAATTTCGTACTAAAAATAGCCAAAATTGTCAACTCTACATATATTAAAAAATGTGTTAGCATCCAGAACTAATCGCATCAACACGCCATATAAATTGCTTAATGAGCCATTAAGTATGTACTAAATATTTGCATTATTTATTTTTTTCTTTCAAGGCTCTTTTGTTTTTCCCTCGTGGCTTCATACTTCGCATAAATTAAGCTCTAATTCCAGTGACGTCTTTTAGTTAATCACCAATTGTTTTATGTTGTTATTTTTTGTTTTCGCTTTTGCACAGCGACTTAATGGCGTTATTAATGAATGTTAATTTTAATAAGTTTATAATATTTCTAAAAAATATGGTGATCGCAAATAATTTTAAGAGATTAAAAAATATTATATTAGAAATATGAAAGAAGCATAACAAATAGACACAAATACGTAAGCAATATTTTTATTTAATGTGCACATTTGACCGTATGCTTAATTTGAATATTTTCGTCAGCGCTAATCCAGTTCGTTTAGCGATTTCCCCATTTTATTATAAATAAGCGCCAACTTGTTTAAAGTGAAATGCCGCCAAGGTCGTGTTTAATATGTGTACGGATGTGTATACACACATACACTTATATGTAGCTAACTTTCTATCTAAAGGGTGTTATTTTGGAGATATAAACTTTTTTTTTTTACATATAATTTTTAATAAAAAATTTATTAAAAAATTAATAAAATGGTCAACAGTCTGACGTTATTAGTCACCTGAGACCTACGTGAATGAGCCTTGTGAAGGATACTCTTCGATCGGTCCGATTTTGTACCTTTTTTTTCGCAATGGCTGGTTCTATCTAGTCAAATGTGGGTCAGTCGTAGCTAGTTTATCCGGAAAGTCTAGAGACTTGAAGTACCTCAACAAAATATGTGCTAACGGTGAACCGAACCGGTAACCGAACATTTTATATTCTCGCAATGTGCAAGGATCAGAGGCAGGGAATCGCTTTCAGGTGCTCAATATGACATAAGAATGCAAATATAATGTCACGTACCAAATTTTGTTGAAATCGGTTAAGGCGTTCTTGAGGTATGGGATTTCATCTAAAAGTGGGCGGTGCCACACCCATCATCAAAACTTTACACGGATTCCTATGCAACCCTTTCGTATCATATTTGTTGCAAGATTTAATGTTTCTGACATGTTCCTCCAGCGAGTTAACGCCCTTTTAGTAGTTTTCAACATAACTTTTGTATGGGACGTGGGCGTTATTTATCCGATTTCCCTGTTTTTCTCAGGATATGAGGAGATGTTCAAAAAACTTACTCAGAGCAAGTTTGGTTGATGTGGTTTTAACGGTTTCCGAGAAATATATATTAAACCTGTTGGGGCGGAGCCTGCCCACTTTTTCCAAAATTTTTACCTGCAGATGCAATGCCCTACTAGGATCTCCTGTACCAAATAACATGCTTATATCTTAATTTACTGCTTAGTTATAGCACTTTATCTGTTTTCGATTAATGGCATTTTGTGGGCGTGACAGTTGTACAATTACGCCCATCTGCAATACCAACCATCTTACGGTGACGAAGATCACGTGTACCAAGTTTCATCAAAATATCTTAATTTTTACTCAATTTATCGCTTGCGTGGATGGAAGAACAAACGGACAGACAGTCACTCGGATTTCAACTCGTCTTTTCATCCCGATCATTTATTTATATATATGTCTATATCTAACTCGACAACTTAACTGAATAAGAAGTTAACGGTTTTTAACCTAACTCAGTCTAAGTATTTGGTCATGGACTATAAACCCGCCAGCGTTTCTCAAAAATGTCAGAATGTTTGCTGCCATAGCATCAACAATGACAACAACAGGAGACCGTCAAAGGCAATGATGATGTTTTTGATTTTTTTGATGTTCTATCAGGCGGTAAGTAAACATATCAATTTCAGTACTGATTGTTTACGGCTTGAGCCGCCCTAATAGAACACAAAATTCCCATGTAATATCATTGACTATAATGCTATAGATTTTTGGTTTTAGATTAATGAGTCTACATAAAATAATCGAACCTGTGATTCCCAGGAATTCCCAGAAATCCCTTTAAAAGTCAACAATGAGAAAAAATAAAATATCTTGCATTTAACAATATATATTTAGTGCCACCCTAATATGTACACATATGCAGTATCACGGAATTACTTATATGTGGTAGGTTAATTTGAAAAATTTCCTGCAACAGAGCGCCATCAAACAAACCCACATGCTTTAATTAACTCGGCTAGATTTTCGACGTAATTTTAATATCAATTGTTTTGGCTGCTATCTTATCTAATGAATCAAATATGGTAAGCTTTTCGAAGAGGCAGATATGATATTGATGTGTTTAAGAGCTTGTATTAATTGTCATAATAATATAATCACTGCATAGACATACTTGCATAAAATATTGATATTTAATGGTAAATTGATTTCAAATTATCTATTTCTGAATAATTTTCCGTTGAAAAATAGCTTTTAGAATTTTATCAATATTCATAAATGCCCAACGCGTTGAAAACTTAATTAGGCATGAAAATTAGGGCTAATTAATAGCATTACAATTCTCCGGAATCGTATTAATACCCACAAAACAATTACCCACTGTTGAAAGGCAAAACAAAAACAAGTAAGGATGTTCTAAGTGTGAGCACAACCGTATACGAGTATAAAGTATTCTCGTAATTTAATAAAAATAAAAGCATGTGGAATATTTCGAGAAGTCCGCAAATATGTTGCCTATGAATTAAACATAAATTATTAGACAAATTGTTTAAATAATTGCTTTTTTTTTTGATATTTTATTAACTTATACCATAGGTCATGAGGTCGCTTAGTTTCATTACTATATATTGTCCAAGTATATACTTTAATCCTGAACCAAACTAACAGAAATCAATTAATCGGAAGCTAGTACCCGATACCCTTTCTTACTTCACTCTTAGTCCAACTCATAAACTAATTGTATAAAAAAGAAAAAATCTTCACGATGTAGTTTGAATGGATAACAATCACGCCTACTTTCGATATAAAGCCACTTAAAACTGTATCAGTTTACTTGTGTTTGTGCTGAAAGTAAAGTCGCGCCATTATTGATATGAGACGCCAAATATCGTTAAATCGGGTCTCTTACTCGAATGCACTCGAATACTCGAATGCACTCGTATAACGAAATTAATCAGTTTTTCTTCATAAAACTAAGTAAATGGAATATCCTCTGGTAAGAAAACAATTATTTATACAGTTTATATCTCTCTAACGAATGCTATCAAGCACCACAAACCACATATTTTAACGATGTAATGAATTTACAACTTTTATGTTCCCTTTCAACTAGGCAAATTTAAAAAGTTTAGTTCTTGCAGCAGAAAATATGCAATATTTCAATGAAATTTAATTTTAGCGGAACTTAAGCCTCGCCTACTACCGAATGATTAACAGTAGTGCGCCCACTTCACTCGGTAAATACTAGTTGAAGTTTATCAAATTCTAATTTCATCTGCTATAATTAAAACCATCTGTATTGTTACATTTCCAACATATACACGTGCGAATTAACATCAAAGACAATATGTTTCATTATCAAATACTGTATGTACTTCAGTTGCAACTCCCACACACTGACACATTACCTTGCGGCAATCAATAAGTTCACCACATAACAACAAGATTCAACAAGCCACAAGAGCTGCCGGCGTTGCAAAAATAATGTGTACTGATTCTAACTAACTGATTCGTGCAATTTTCGGTTGCTTTGTGATATTCAATATTTATGTACAATAGATGTATAGGGTATTTCTTTTTTAAGTTATAGAATTTCCTAGTGGGATAGCTGTCAAACCAGCTGTCAAAGTAAACATATGTGTTTGACATTTAAGTTCAGCATGGAAACTTGTATTGGAATAACATTAGAAAATATTGAGAATTCATCTTCGAAACCTGCATTTTCAGTAAATCAACATATACATTTTTACCGCCTTTGGCGATGAGGTCACCTGGTTCTGGTTTAACTGGTACTTTAATATAGAAAATTGGTGTTTTTGGATTGCGAAAAAGCCAGGAGGGACACTCCAGGCTCACTTACATTCAGAAGATGTTACTGAAACGAAGGCATCATCAGTCTATTGTGCTATAAAATGAAAATGGAGCTCGTGCTCGGTAATGATCGGTAATTCCTGGCACTATCGGCAACTGATAGTGATAGATAATGCCAGCAGGACGTTGCAAGAAGCCATAGCGCTCATGAAAACATCAATTTTTTTGGGATAAACTTTTGGTGGCCGGGTCATATTAAGGCATGAGCCAGTCACCTAAATTGGCCACGTGTATCACGTGAATGACTTTCTTAGACTACTTTTTAAGGGGTCACGTCAAGTCAATGAACTCCGCTGATAAACCAGCTACGAGTGACTAGACCAGTAGACGTATTATCCATCTTGATTTGTAGTGATGCAAATTTGAGCTTGAAAGATAGTATTCATAAGACCCTATTTTTGAAGCAAAATATTAGACATCTTATTCATTTCAGTATTGTTCATTCATTTGTCATAAAATTTATATTTCTCCCAAAAAAGACACCCTTTATACGTATGTAATACGCGCGTACACATGTGTGTGTGCCATATTAAAATATCGAAATATTTGCGTCATATTTTGCGATCACTTCTAATCAGCAATGTAATATGTAAATGTTAACATATTCTTGTGCTCACATTGATTGTGCAGTTGCTTAACAATTTCTGGTAGTCATTTATTTAGCTACTTGGCGCCAAACAGTTGACGCATAACAATGAAGCATTACACAGCATTACTTACAAGTACTCATGCAAGTGTATGTATGTTTGTGTCGTGGCATCGCATTGCGTTTATTGTAAATAATCGAATAATTGATATGAATTTTCAAAATCCGTCTATGTATGCACCTTTGAAGTTGGTATTTGCTTACGCAGACACGCAAATATGCCTTTTGCAAACAAGCAAGGTATTTAAATCATTTGCCGCCACTAATCGCACTCAAGCGTGTGTGTTATAACGGTGTACATCAAGTGTGCTTACGTTTATGTGAAATTGTTTGCCATCTTATTGCCTTTGACGCCGATGCTGTTAGTGGCTAGGGGGTAGGGGATGAAATTGTGATTATTTTTGATATAATTGGAAATTCTCGCGGTGTCATTTTTGCGACGACAATTTTGTTGCTGGGTGGTTGCCAGGTAGCAACACTCAGGTTGTTTCATTGTGCTTCAGCTCGGTGAATGCATTTATATATATATATATATATATATATTTATACGTTAGGGCGGATCATTGCATTTGGGTGGATGTGGCTGCAAGCTGGGAATATATTTTTGAAATAAACATCACACATATATATATCGTGTTGCCCCTTAAATCGTAGTTGGCAAAAACAGGCCTAATCTCCCAAGCGAATGGTTTCAAAGTTTTTGGACTCATGATAGGCCGCAGGCAGACAATATTCTGAAATATCTCTTTATCGATGGGTAAAAAAGCCCCAAGATTTTCCAAAATGTTTTCAAAATAAGAAATCTGTATTGGATGAGAGTATTGCAAAATTGTCATATTAAAGACTTGAAAACTTATCAAGCGCTCTCCTGATATAACTATTTTAATTATTTAGAATTCGGCTTTTGGACTGATTGGTGTTGTTTTGAAAAGCAGAGAAAGACATAATTAGGGAGAGAGAGAGAGAGAATGTGTGTATGAGGGGAACAAAAAGTCAGTGAAAAGGAGATAGAAATAGAGTATGAGAGGGATACCATGAGAAAAATAGGGAAGAAATGGGGTCGCTTTATTCAAGGGAAAAAATTTAAAAGATCCACTCTATATTTTTTGGCAAGGGAAAACATACATTTCTTGTTTTCCCTGTCAAGTTATTGCAAGAGCAACACGAAAAACCCCCCCCCAAAAGAAAAGCTTTAACCGTTACGACCACGCGTTAACGCGTTAACACCAATGTACCATTTATATTTAGACGTTCAAATTTATTGTTCATAGAAAACCAAAGTTTAATCATAAATTTCTAAAGAGAATGTTTAAAGTCATTGCACGAGTGTGAGTGAGAATAAAACAATATGTTACACGCTTGTAAGCTTTTCGGCGCGGGGGCACAATTATAATACATATCTAACGGCAAAATGTGACTGAAATTTGTAATTTTGAATAGCGCTTTTGGCATTGTTCGCTACATTTGTGCTATTTAACACATATGAATACAGATATTATATATAGATGTGCATGTAAGTGTTCACGTGTGTATGCGCATCTGTTTGCAAGTAAACATTTGCTATAAGTGTTTGCGTGAGCTATTTATGTGGCGATAAAGCTGAAAACAATGTAAAGCGACACAAAGTTATTACTTCACCATTTCTTTCTGTTGCGCTGTTATTTGCTCTCTCAAAGTATTTGCCAGTCCCACCAGTTTTCTAATTTCTGTTTCAAAGGTCGCACACAATACCACAACTTTTTGCTGAATGAAAGAATGTGCGAGATTTATGTATGTATACATTGGACTTAGGTATATATATGTATAAATTATATGGTTTCTATTCTTATTGAAATGTGAAAATATAAGCTCCACTTATATTATTGATATAATATTTTGATGTACCTAACTTGAAAAAAAAACTCTAGGTAACTTTGAGAATCATGTGCAAAACAACAACAAGTACTGAATGATATTTATTATATCAATTTAGAATGATATATTTCAGATATTGCGACACACTTTGTCATGAGGTCTTGACAACACAACACGACCAATATAGGGTGTTTCACAAAATTACTTCATGTTAATTTGAATGGTGGACATTTGTGTATTTGTAAATTTGGTTAACGTCGATAAAATTATTTGCGGGATATGAAATTTCACCTAAAAATGGGAGGTGGGTCTCATACCCTTATTTGAAAATTTAAACTGATCCATATCTCAGTCAAAAATTATATATTACACCGACCTCCTTCCTTACCTTTCTCGCATTAATCGTTAGAGAGACATTGTGCTCTTAATATTTTTGAGCAATACCATTATGTGAGAATTGAGCATATTTATAAGGCAATTCTCTCTTAGGATAAGGTATGTAATACCACCTAACTTAGGAGCATAGCAACATGTGTATTAAGTTTAATCAAGTTCCTTACATTCCCTTTTGTATCGTGATGCCGACTATTTTGTTATACATAGATATCTATTTTGATTCATTTAAAGTGCTACGAACAACCGTTACGTCAGCACAGCTTTTTCACGCGCCTATTAATACGCTTTAGTGGCCTCGGTCAATTTGCTCATCAAGAACTCTACTTTTCTATTTATAGCTGTTTAATGGCAAAATTCAAGGCCTCAAAAATCGTTAAAATATTTACTGTTACCAAATAAATTGTCAAGCAATTTTAACTTTTTTTAACACTTCAATATTTAATGCATAAAATTTAGGCGCTCGTCAAATATTTTTACTCTTTTTGATTTTTTTGTTTTTTTTCTTTTGCATTACTGTAATATTCAATTAATAATTTAATTAGCTTTAAATATTTTGATTCTGAAAACTGGTTGCTACTTCGAGTTTAATTGAATTGAAGTCTTAATTACATCAAATCGAATCGAAATTTTTCTGTTTGACATTTGCTTCGATTGGATGACACTCAGAGCTTACTTAAAATTATATATACCTGAGTGTATATATTTTACAAAATTTCGTTCATCAAAATGTTCATAATGACGAGAAAACTTGATTTTGCGATGTATGAGATATGTTGACATAGCTTGTCAACCTCTCTGGAGGTTGGTATTGCAAACTCACTTTATCAGACTACGTCCATGGTACGCTAAGTTACTTTGACACAGTTAGATTACGGATTTGTGGTAAAGTTTTGGAACAGCGGGCGTGGTTCGACCCCCTAAATGGTTATATATCTGGACTCCATTTGTCCCCCTTAGTTTTCTAATATTCTTCCCAAAATAACTAAATTGCTCTATGCCTTCCCTTAGCTTTTATTATACCGAATATCTACGTAACTCTAATTCACTTATTCTTCATATCGGCAAATATAATATATGGGACATGCCGTGTACCTTATCCTCTTCTTGATCAGCAAATATATTGAAAAAAGGAAGGAAGGGCTAAGTTTTGGACGAAACCAGAAGTACGAAAATCATTATTTTATGTTAATAGAGTTAGCGAGACCTATACACCGATCTCTTAAATTTTTGGCACTAAACCACATTATATCTGGATAACATGCCATTAAAATATCTCACATATATCTCGATATATTCGGCATTTAGCAAAAGTAGTGCAAATCTTTATATTGGATTTACCGGGTTAGACCCAGATTTTGGACTGATTTTAGTAATTTTTAACGCTAAAGCGCATTATGGTCGAGGAGACACGTCCGCTTAAGTTCATTAGGATATCACACCAATTGACCAATAGAAATGGTATGAAGTCAACCGGATAGTCGAAAATTACTATATTGGGTATATTGAGGGTAAGATCTTCCCCGATTTCTCTTGCGCTAATTTTATTTAAGATAACTCACACATTGACCGATATTTTCGGCAAAAAGTCAGCTAAAGCAACGAAAATCGCCATATTAGGTATATGAGAGTTGGGATAATTCTTGAACCGATTTCCCTCATTTCGCTACAAAACTGCGATCTATTCAAGATAATACCTTCACTAATTTTTGTTAAAATATATTATATATTGATCGATATATACGGTATAAAGATAACCGGAAGTTCGAAAATTCTTAAATTAGGTTTATAGAGCCTAGGGGACATACTTATTTCATTTGATCCATTTTTAACAACGGACCAAATTATTATCAGGACAAAAAGCTCACCTAGTTTCATTAAAATATTTGACATATATTAAATTTTAGCGATATTTTCGGCATAAAGTAAACTTGGAGTTTCTCATATATGATATCTGGGGGCTTGAATCCCTAAATTTAGGTGAGAGTTACCGCACATTAGATGCACTATGTGTGCTAACTTTATTTTGTTGTCTTCAGTGATACTAGATTTATCTAATATAAAGCAAAGGAATGCGGAATAATAAAAGCAAACTGGAGTCTAAAATTTTATCGAACAAAATTTTTCTCATTTAATTTTATAAAAATTTAAGTCAAAGTAGTTGGGAAGCTGTTTCCTATTGAAATAATGATAATAAATGACAGCAAGTAATTGTGGCTTTTATCGGTTCGAAGCTCACCAAATAGAAATTTGTGAAATAAAAACCAATGTTATAGTCCAGAATATTTTATTACCAAAAAAATAATAAAAAAGTAAGCAATAAAATAGCCACCGATTGCACTTGAGGATGTGCTTCATTTCAAGTAAAACTCACTTTGACGTATCGCTACGTAGCCAAATTAGGTGGCTGTTATTGTTAAAAGTTCTAATAAAATATCAGCTATCACATTTCGAAATTCCCCAACAAAAACGAAAACACGCTGCAACAACAGAGATAAATAATAATGTATAATAAATACCTGTTCGGCAGAGCTTTGATATTTAGCAGCGTTTAGTTTTTGTGAGCATTTCAATTTAAAGCGCTTTTGTCTAGTTTAAGCCACAAAATTCAATTTGTACCCATTTCAGGTTGAATTATGCATACAAATTTGATTTTTAACAATCATAACTTACTACACTAGAACAACAAAAAATGCGAAATGTTGGCGCCAGCGATGAGCTGTAAACAAAAAAGAAAGAAAGAGAAAAGGAAGGATAGATAAAAATTAATTTTTGGAATTTGAAGATTAAGATTAAAGCATTTAAATGAAGCCATTAGCTGTTTGGTATATGCTAAAATCTAGATTAAGATTAGTTAAATGGGATATATTAATAAATTCATATGGTCTAGATCGCACGATTTCAAAGCCAATAAAATTTATACACGAAAATGAGGATGTCTAATTTTATGCGATCAATATGAAATAATAAATATAAATAGGAGATTAAAAAAGCATTAAAATTGCACAAATGTATAATATTTTTATTAATCCAACCCTTTTTTGTACTTAGAAATATTCCAGATTCCTACCAAAGTGAGTAAAACGACGAAATGAATTCATTTCCAAATTACCGAGTTACCCAAACTGATGTTTTAAAGTAAAAGTAGAAGAAATCGCCTAACAGCCACGCCTATAGACACATAGATTTTTAACTATAACTAAGCAACCAGAAATTAAAATATGGAGTATGTACGCAGCCATAATAGTCTTAAATATGGATTAGTTCAAAAACTACTATATGGCGGCGTTCAGTCTCTCTCTAACTACTCGTCCAATTTTAACCAAATATAAAAGGTATCATTTCCAAGACACCCCGTTTATAATGTGTAAAAATAGGACACAAATTGCATGACTTATTTTTTAACCTTACAAAATATAACTAACAGAGATGTCGAGAAAAATGTAGCCTTATGGTATGACCATTTAAATCGTTCAATTAATGAGTTATATTAATATAGTAGCAAATTTTTCGTTATTAACAAGGAGTGCTATGATTTTAAAAATTTACAAAATTTTTCCATATTTTTTCAGTCCCCATATAACGAATAAAAGTAAATCGGTCACTTAACTTTTAACGGGGTATATTGCTTTCTATATAGAACGACCCACTAAAACTCGAGAACAGCCCTACCGATAACTATTTGTGAAAGTGTGGAAATAATGAAAAAGACAGGAAGTTATGGGAAAGATCGAGGTAAATAGTTGAAATAATGAACTTCTTTTCCTACATAAATTGTAGCTAAATTTTTTGGTATTCAGATCGCAAGCAAATGCTCAGAGGGCAGAAATTTAATGACTATGAATAGATAATCGTAATAGGACTGAGCCCTATTTTAAATCAGAGCTCAAAGTGTACAATAAAAATGTTATCTAAAAGTTGGAAGATCGCCATAGATAAATTCATCGCCCTCGATTTGGATTTGCATTAACTGTGGTGTGTGATCAATAGCCATTAATTTCGGGCTTTCAACTTTTAGAATCACTTTGAATTTTAAAGATAATCTTCGTAGTTGTTTCGAACGTACTCAATTGTAAAATAACCGTGAATTATATAATGATTATAGCAAATATTGATCATTGTTTTCATAGTTTTTTGCTTTGATTGTACTTGTTTGTTTAAGCGGAATTTTTATTCATGAACAGTCGGTATCATAGAAATTTGTCCAATTTGGCCAAGCGTCAAATGATCAATATTCTGACTAGAATTTATCGATATTGTAGAATGACAATGGGTCTGAAGAGCCTAACATAGATTCATGGTGCATTCCACGGAGTGTTGGTGTCTGTTTGCCAAAAATTCAAGCATTTTGGTAAGAGTCTACTGTAGACTTCATACCCATAAGATTAACTACAATTTATTGGGTAGATCTTCTTAAGAACTCTCAACTAATGTATTAAATGTTATGAAACCGGTATACATTGTTCAATTTGACAATATTTGAGAACTATAAATCTTGACAAACGACAATTTCGAATAAAAAGAGAAAAACTTAAGTCCTTAATACTTTCACGGCATAAATAGCAAATTAATATTTTTCTTAAGTTTTAACCTAACCTGTGGTGACCTCTGCTAGAAATGTATTTGGTAGAAGCAGACATTTTTTATTACTATTTTAAAGCATTAAGCTGCAGGAAGGTCACCAGATTGCTCGCTTCGCTATCATTTGTTATTGTCACTATTTGTCCTTCGCCCTGAAGAAGCATTTTACAAGCAACTCACTCAGTTCAACAAATCGCTGAATGTCATGCAAAAGATTTTATGACACGGTTGAGTGACAAATATATAAGCATCGCCAACACTTGTTGTTATTGCTTGCAACAGCGCTGCCACTTACTGACTCATGAATGGGCAAATATGTATGTGTGCACATATGTAATGTGTCATGTTTCATGCGCGTGAAAGTTAAACCCAACAAGTATGTATACATATACACACATATATACTCTTTTGAAGAGGATATATACTCTGAAGCTGAAAAAGCAAATATTTGTTAACGCATAACAAAATCTGGAATGGTGTGTATTAAAGCAGAGTAAATAAGAATTTTTTGGTGGTAACCGCATCTAAAAAATAGATATTCCTTGAACTAAAAGCACAAATATGAAGACTAAAAATTTCTGATGAGTGCTGTCAAAATCCGGAGAGTGTTTCTGCGAAGTTTTGAAGGTATATAAAGAGCTACCACCATCATGAATAAGGAAGGTTTACGGATTAATTCAAAACCAGAATCAAGGTGCTCAAAATGTTACAATAACTCTATTAAAAGCAGGAGAATGCTTCTGTAAAGTTAGGTTTTTTTTTTAAGAGTTGCCAACTGTATGCAAAATAAAAACTCCTTCATTATGTAAATGATAAAAGAATGATAAAATGACAAGTATTTGTGGAATATGCTTAAAACAATGCAACTGAAAAGAAACATGCGAACCGGAGTTGCCACCATTGTGGATAAGAAAAATTTACGAAATAATTCCAACCACAGGAACGATGTTGCTGATGTTTTAGTTTTAAATCAGAAGATTGTTTCTGTGTAGTTAAGAAATATTTTAAAGAGCTGCCAACTACGTGAAATGTTTAAATCAATTTGTCTAATATAAAAAAAAACCAAACTAATGTTATTTGTGAAAAATTTATGTTGTTAGATTAGAGTTTTGGAATAGAAAAAACCTTTTTAACCTGAGTTGCCACCATCTTGAATAAAAAATTTTTTGGCATAAAATACCTACTCCACCTAAAATACTGTAGTATGGGTACCACACGGAAGGTATTTTTCGTTGCGAGAATTTTAGAGTAGAGTTGCTGTCTCTTGCGAAAAATTAAAGTACATAAAATATTAATATATAAAAAATAAATTTTTGAGAATAGCGAAAGGGTGTGTGAAACCCAGAGTGGTTTCTGTAAAGGTTAGATATATTTTAAAGAGTGGCCAACTGTGTGAAATAAAATTTGAAGTGTGTATAATAATGGAGAATAAAGAGTAATGAAGAGTTATCAAATTTTAGGTAATTGAGGAATATGTTTCAAGAGAGAGTTGCCAACATATTAATAAAGACAATGAATCAATATCATGAAATTATTTTGCGCACAAACAAAGAAATGGCATTGTTTATCTGTTGGCATTAAGATAAATAAAAACTTTTAAACTTTCTTGTATGGCCTAGCCATACGAGTATTGACTCGAAGAACCGCGGTGAGTTAAAAAAAAAATATTGCATAGGTAAAAATAATTAATATAAAAACAATAGAGCGTAAAAGCATTTCTTTCATTGCAGATATTCGTATTTTAAAATTTTTATATTAAATTTTTAATTCAATTTTTCTTTTTTTTTTTTACTTAATCATGCCAGCACATTTTATAATTAATCACGCAAAATTACGTAGTCATTGAAAATAACAAAGCTGCATGAGCATACATTTTAGATGTCAGCAACTTCTAACTAAGTACACTTTCGTCCATAAAAAAATATAGGTTTCTAAGCCGATTTTGCAGTATTAAAACCATTACGGTTCATCGACTTTGCCAAAGTCCAAAACAAAAACTTTTCAAAAATACATTCCAGTAATATTTTAATAACATTGATAATATTTTCAGCATTTAAGTCCCTGTCTACGAACGAGCTTTGTCACGCTACAGCAGCGAATGTCGAGTGCAGCCAAGCGACAACACACAGTGCATGCACATGTGTATACATGAGTGTATGTGTGTATGCATGTAAGAGTGTGACATGCATTTTTTTGTGAAACAACTATCAGAGATGGATGACAAGCGCATTAAATTAGGCGAATTACTCGCATACAATGAGCTGTACAACACGTCAACATCCAATTAAAATCCGAAGGGCAGACATGCGGTGATAAAGTCAATATGCATCATCAACCACACATACACATATTTATAAGAATACAGCGTTTACATCCAACAGATTTTGGATCAGGTATTGTTAGTGAAAGTTTATCTCCTGTGAGCAGAAACCCAACATAGTTATTATTTGGCGATTTTGATACATTGTGCCAAAATGTTGTGAAGTGAATTAAAAAACATAAGGAAAAATTTAATGAAAAATTAAATTAGAATATCGAAACTTAATGCAAATAAAAATTAGTAAGAGAGTAGGCGCATTTAAGATAGTTTTGCAATTTGCAAGAATTTCACCGTTTTAACCAGTGTAGTATTAGGCCAATCGGAAAGATGGAAACCTTTATATTCGACATCTATATGTCTAATAATTTTGAGCCGTATGAAGAGCGACTTTTCTTTTTCTCATTAATGCTAGTATTTCCAGGTAAAAGTCTTTTGCAAGGTATTACCTTAGGATAAAGTGCAAATTTTTTATGGAAATTGGGTTTAACCTCCAAGAGAACTCCAAACGATGGTTTCAAATAGTCCTTTATACCATTAATACGTTCGTAAGCATTAAAAGTCCGGTTACTTAATGTCAATTCTCTAACAGCTGAGCAAGAAACCACAAGCTGACTTGAAACTACTTGGTGTTGTACTTTATCCGACTAATTCAAGCTTCAAGATCTCGACCTCTCGGCACAAATTTCTTTACACCTATGTTATCTTTATACTTCCCTCTCAGAGAGAATGAATGAAATCGATTGTTATCATTTTATAGAACAAATATTTAAATCTGTCGCATCGCAACAGCTATTTTCTATTTCATTCGACTATGAATGGAATCCGAACTAAGCCGTTATGTATTCTTCGAAGGTTTGTCAAAACGCTGAGATTAAATTTTGCTGTCACCAAAATGCTGAGAGTTACTACTCATTTTAAGGAGTTTCAGCTACAGTTTTAATCAGTTTTCGTTTCTACGAATCGGAGTCGCAAATTAACTCTATATTCGTCTTAAGATATTAATCCCGATATTAAATCTCTTTAAAAGTAAGTATATTTAAATATATATGTGTGTAGCAACATAACGACATATAGCTTTCAATGAAAAATCAATTAAATTTACTAATTGAACACCACACGTACGATCTCCGCATTTACGAAGATCGAAAGGCTAAGAAATGAGTTCAATGCATCACGTTGATTGAATTCTTGGCATAAGAAAATGTCGTCAAAAGTTCCAGCCAAATGAGGCAATCCATTTCAATTTTGCACTCCCATTACATCTGAGACATCGCCACTTGGATGTCCAATTAAGTGTGTGTGCGTATGTATTTTTGCTTCGGATACTGAGTTTGCGACTTAGTTGGGCTTTTAGAGTGCCAACTTCCGCATAGCCTGAAGCAATTAACACAAATATTAAGTGTGAAAATATTCTTTAAGCGAGTCTCTACGTTTCTCTGCATAGCGATATATGCACGAGTACATATTTACTAACACTGCTTCATGCTTAAGGCATGTGTGCGTCTAAAGAAATGTGTAGAGAACACCTCGTAAGACAATAAAATCAACGATGTAAATTTTTAACAGCATTTTTGTTAGCGGTATCTTTATTAACAGTAGTTTTAATTAAATAAATTTTTTATTTTATAATACAAATCGATTCCGCATCATTTTTTATAAGAAAATCAATGCTGTAAATTCCATGGTTGGCGCCGAAAAGTAGGCAACAGTTTCTGCAAACTGACGAATTCCTACCGGGCAGATATAGTGCGTACACATGCATATAGAAAAGCGAAAGTTAGTGAAACAAAGAAGCTGATGGCAGCTGCCTTATTAAATTTGCCGTTTGATAACTAATAAACGTCAAAATTTAGTCTAACCGAAGTTGTGTCGGAGAGACGAAAAGTTATGCCCGAGGTTAAGGTTTCGGTTAGACATTTTTTGTTGCTTAACTAATTGCATTATGTGTTGGGGTTAGGTGTATTGCGAGTGTCGTACCGGCTTTTTCCCAAGATACTTTTCGGCTGTTCACTAATTTCATTTACGTTGGATCAAAAGTGTATGCTTCAATTTGGTTGATATGTATTATACGCGTGCTTATGTATCATCGATGATTAAATTTGACTTACGCGAAGAGACCCGTTTTTCTTTGCAAAAGCCATAGGGTTAATGTATTAGGTGTGAAGTGTTTGCATGTATAGGATATTTAAAATAATTGATAAACATATTCGCTTATCTGCCAAAATATTACAATAATTCCATTTAAATTTAAATTCATATTAAATCCTCTAAACAGTGCATGTACAAGTATAGGGATAAAGGTTTGAAATTTAGTTTAATTAAATTATTTACATACAATATTTTAAAAAGTGCTGTTTTTGCTTCTTAAATTTAAAAGTAAGAATTTGTATGATTCAATTAATTTCCTTAGCCAGACTAGAAACCTTTTTGTAAATTAAATTTTTGCGAACTTATATTTACAAACTGGATTTAAGGCAAATATATCAGTAATTCATATAATTATTTTTATTATTTTTGTTATATATATGTATTATATATATATATTTATGTTATTTATTGTTTATAATATTATATAAGAAAATATATTTAACAAAACAAACAATGATATTATTACTATTATATGTTATATACTATATTATTGTTACACAATTTCTTATATTTTGTACTTAAATTAAGTGTTTATGTTTGTGCTTATAAAACGAATTGGCAAAATTCTGAATTTTTATAGTCTAATTTGTTTGCAACCAAACGGAAACGCTGACTTAAACGAATTAGTTGCCAGCCTTACGGCTTATTTTAATGATTTTTATTCCACTTTTATCTCAAGCCTTACGGCGAAATAAATGAAATTTCGAAGCGTCGAATAAGGGGGCTGGGGGTGCAAAGACGCTTTAGTGAGCTATAAAACTAAATAACATGACTAAACTGTAGCTGACTTAAATAGCTGCTGACTTTCATGACTTCATGCTTTTCTTATCATGTCATATTTGATATATATACTTTTGTTCACGCGCTTGATTTTATGGCTTTTCACGTGTTATAGATGTTTTTGAGAAAAAACGTGAATATTCAAAAAGTTGCACATATCGGCATCGGCATAATCTTTTGCTATTTCATATTCTTCTATATGGGTTTTTGCAGCTAATCATGATGAGTGGAAGCGAATCCTTGTCTACCTCTTGGGCTTGAACAACATCTTTAATGTCGAAGTACTATTAAGACGATATGAAGCTACTACCTTCGCTGCAGTCCCATATCTATACATATATATGGAACCGGAACATCTTTGGTTGAAATGAAATCTTCGCTAAGAATGCGACCACCAATAAAAAGCGTCCTCCTACAGCCAAGTGGGCTCTCACATCTGACGGTCTTAGCTAAAAAAAAAACAAAAAAAACAAAAAAAAAACAACTAACAAAAAATGTAGTCCATATTAGTCAGCATATAGCAAAAATCGAGGGAAGCTGCATAAGGTAGGAAATTCTTAATTATATTGCAGCAAAATCGGATGTCAACAGGCTTGAATATGACTATTAGAGCTGAAACCACAGAAATGCCAATCTTCGTCGTGATGTGAAAGTAGTTCGGGTGTAATTCGTCTGTTTGGTTTACCCTTTAAATCTTAGAGGTATAAAACTTTTGTCCAATTGAAGTTTGTCGTTTGTTTTGTCGTCGATATAAATTTTCTAAGTGATAAATCTTCCAGCATAATAGAGACGAAATTTCCGTGGTCAAGCTGATTTGATCGACGGCTGATCATTCTCCCCATAAACGGCAATCGTTGTCCATCTTTCTGAAATTCTATTAACCTATTAATCGGAAATGTTGGCAATATCATACATTTTTTTTTTTTTCGTTTTTCATGAAATCAAAATGCATACCCTTAAAATACACTCTTTATATTAATATAATTCGAATGATTTCTAAAATGTCCATTCATCCGTTAATATTTTGTCGGGAGCGCTTACATAATTTATCACCTACGCATATCCATTTGTGATTGGTATGATGTCAAATGCCATTAATGACAATGTCAGCGCGAATGCCAATGGCAAAGTAATGATTATTTAGTTACGATACAACTACAACTACAAGCATATTTGCATATTGTATTCGAGGCATTGGAGATTATGCCAGCTGTTTGCAATTTGCTATTAACGCGTCTGCTGTCTGTTGAACACACAGTGAGTGATTTTGTTTAATGATATCTTTAGAGTTACGTATACGCCAAAGCTTATTCGTCTGACTGCTTATTAAGCGAATATTATAAGAAATTTCTAGTGATTTCCTACAATTCCCACAAGTCGATCGACTTAGGTATACAAGTTATTTTAAAGGAAACTATTTAGTTTTTATTTGAAATATTTTTGCTACCTTGACCGCTCTTTTATATATATTATTTTATTAAAAATTTTTTTCATTATTATTTCCACACATTTTGCCGCTCGATTCGTCTTGTAAAGTGCTTGTCTATGTTTTCGGAAAACTTATAACGAAAAAGAAATATTGACATACTCTCATGCTCTTCTCTGAGCGTAAAGTTGAATTGGCCCGAGAAGTCGCAAATTGTCTAGAAAGTTTCTGCCACGGTCGCAGGTATACGCTTTAATTTGCCTAAGGTGCTTTGTTGCATATGTTTTAAATACTAGATGGTGTGCTCTGATTCGTAACGTGTACAGGTAAATGAATATGCTATTGTAACGGCATATGTTTAATATGTACATCTATGTGTGTATGTATGTAAATTTATATGTAAATATATTCAAGAGTATTGCACATAATGTTCTCAACGCAGTGCGCGGCAACCTTTCATATTATCGTTGCATATTATATGAAAAGTTGACTTGTGAGAGGAAATGAAGCGGAAAGCGAAATGATTTTTTAATGTTTTGTGATGGGCCACTGAAAGCAATCTATAAGCGCAGGCTCCTGTGAGTGCTAAGCTTTCAACTGTTGCTCCTTTATTGATTTTATCTTGTCAGCAATATCATTTATTTAAATTCCCAAAAGTGTAACCAAACCAATAGGAATGTTTTATACCCCCTCTTTACGATGGTAAAATATATTTGATAAGCATGGCTATATTTTTACAAAATCTGGTCCCACAATTTAGATTGTCACCTATTGAAAAAATCGCATTAAAAGGAATGTATAAAATAAAGTAACACTACAACCTGAAAAAGTTGAAAAGTGTAAAATTATGCTTGAAAATATTTTCATGAGGTGTTGCCACATTTTTACAAAATGTAATACCACAAAATTGCTAAATATAAAGAAAATATTGCTCGACAGGTATCGACGCAAATAGGTTTATCAAATCGAAAATAATTTTTAAAGAGAGTTGCCAACTGTTTTAATTTTCTTATCAATCATTTTTATGTTTTAAAGTACTTTTTACGAAATGAAACGATTATTTCGGTATTGTATGAAGTGATTCGATAGTAATTTTAGGCCACTACGAGCTGTTTCGGGACGATTCTTGGAAAATTAAGTCCAGTATCAGTGGATCACTATGCGGTGCTTTTGGAATAATTTAGGAAATATTTTAGTTCAATTGAGATGTTTTTGATCCAATTCAGGAATATTTGTTAGTAACTGCTTTCAATAATTATAAATTTTAAAAAATCTTTTGAAATAGGGCTGCCAGCTGTTGAAGAAAGTACAATTGATCATCATATTTTAAAATGTGTTCTTTTTTACATTATTACTATTAGAAGCTCTATTACTATTAGAAATTCTAACTTTCTCGAGCTTAGCTTGGAGAAAGGCTTAAGTTAGAGTTTCGTTAAGATATCTCAATTTTTACTCAATTTATCATTTACATACGAAAGGGCAGACAGACATTCCGAAATTAATTCGTTTGGACTTGATCTTGATCATTTTGATATATGTATATACACGTTAATATATCTCGCTTATTCTGAGCTGTTACAAACAACCGTTAGGCAAAATAAAAATATCATAAACTTCTGCAACATGTTACGAGAGTATGGCAAAGGAATTTACCAAAATTGAGATAATTAAATTGTAATGCCAAGCAGAATTGCGCCACATGTACAGTGCATAAACAAAACAAAAACAAATAAAACGCAAATAGTCAAGTAATTGCATAAACTATTTGAGGCAGGCAATTGCATGGAAATTTACACAGAAAAAGTAATCAACTTTTTCCATAAATTTTACGAACTTGCAACTTGCAAATTCAAAACGAAAGCACACTCTGAAATTTACTATTAACTCTCAAGAACGCACTACTCTGCACAACACCGGTGTATACTGCACAAAAGGCAAAAGGCAAAAATGTCGAGTGACAAGGAGAAGGGCATAAATAAACAAACGAAGAAAGTTGAAAGAAGTTGAGAGCAAATAAAATTGAGTGCGGAAAAACCTTGCTGGGAAAGGTCGCCTGCAAGCAGAAGAAATATAGTTGAAGAATGGCGTTTGTGTTTGCCAAAAATGATGTAACTGTAAATACTCCCAAATTGTAAATTTTACTTGATGTGAGAACGT
Source organism: Bactrocera minax (assembly GCA_021498325.1). Lineage (NCBI taxonomy): Eukaryota > Metazoa > Arthropoda > Insecta > Diptera > Tephritidae > Bactrocera > Bactrocera minax. The sequence continues at coordinate 6,770,322 of JAKEEE010000004.1, forward strand.
GCGAAAAGTGACCGAGTGGATGTGCGGTGACTAAGCAACAGGCAGCAACTTCAAGCGCACAACTTCTTCAATTTACACCCACATACACAAACAAACACATACATGTATGGATGTATGCTTTTCCTTAAACTCACTTGCTCTGCAGCAATTAAAAGGGTTCGTGACATTTTATGTTTGCTTGGAATTAAATGGCCCCCATTTACATTTTCGGAAATGTAAATTTAAATAACTAATGCGCATTTAATTAAATTGCTTTATTTATAAGTTTATTTTCACTTGTGCGTACCGAGTGAGAAGTGAGAATGTCAGATGTTTAACGAAACGTTAATTTGATATTTTTAGCTGAGTGTCATTGCGCCTGTTTGTATTAATTAATGTTAACAAAATAAAATTAAAATTAATATTAATATTAATTTATATTTTTTCGGTTGATTGATTAATGAAATGTAGCGATTTTGACATTAGCAAATATTTAATTTATTATTAAACGGAACATTAAATATAGCAGTAATCAGAATTTATGTAATTACGACAGGTGACCGATAGGGCTTCCAGTTGATTGCTTGTTGATTTCTGGCTAAATATAAATTCGAAAACAAATAAAGTTGAAATTGTGTGAAGTAAACAAAAAAAATGCGACCTCGGAAACCAGTCTTCAGTATTAGCCGAATTTATGGATCAAATATGTGAAATATGAACATTAAGGCTAACCGGCGAAACAGATATATATTTGCTAAAGGGGCTACGGGAAGTAAAATAATCGCATATAATTTTATTGAGATATCCCACCTTGAAGGAACGGCTATAATTTTATTATGGAGATTACAAAAATATATACAATGATTCCAGTATTTCTTTAGCAAATCACAATATATTATTCTTAATATATTTTCCTAATTTATTACCTCGATGAAGTGTTAATTTTCGATGTTTTAATATTTTTAAAGAAAAAAACGTTGCCTACATTTGAGCGCGCTATTTAAATATTTACCATAATTTTGGAAAGGTCCACATCCGTTATGGTTTTACAGTCACATTTTTGTAAATAATAATGTTTATATGTAAAACTGTCGCTTTTATACCAAAAAAATTCGACTCTACACAAAAATTTTTTAAATAAAAAAGTTGCCTACATTTGGGCGCTGCTTGGTAATATTATTGTATAGAATATATAAGTTATAAAACCTATTATGATTTAAATTTTTTTGTTGTGGACAATATGGGAAATTAACTAAGTGAATTGATCCGGAAGGCACCTGATCCAGTACTGATTATACATTCGGTTTCCAAGAAAATAGGTTTGAAGTTTTCAAATTACTATTTTAATGTGTTGAAATTGCATATATCGCAGGAAATATGTAGATATATTTCATTTCATTAAAAGGGTTTCTTGTAATTTTACGGAATACTTGATTTTGAGACCGCTAGAATTTTTCTATAAAGCATTTTAATGGTTATTTAAATATTTCATATTTAATAATGGTATTTTCAATATTTACCATGTTATGTTCAGAGGAATTTTTATAAGAAATATACAAATATAATGATAGATATTATGGGGTTAAACTATTTTTTGAAACTTTTATTGTGGAATATTAATACATAATTATTAAATAATTTTTTATTAAACAACTTAATTCTTAAATATCTTTAACAAGCCAGTTGTTATATATATATTATAATTAAAATATATAGCATAATAAACCATACATTCTACGAGTAGAACAAAATATTGTTTATAGCTGTTATCGGTATTGAATTCTGGCAACTCTGTAGGTAATCAAGTATGTCTTATGCAAATATGATAAAAGAAGATCTTTGTTTGTCTCTTTACTAATTTGCTCATACTTTGATCCTATAGTTTAACTGAGTGGCTCTTCTGCCACTATCACGGTTTTAGGTCGGCGATTAGAGTGAAGTAATTACTTTCACTCAACTATGCGCCTAGTTGTAGGCAACAGTTTATCTAAATGCTCTTACAACATGTCACATAAGAGTGGGATGAATTACTCCCGGACCATTCATGAGCTCAAAGCAAATATTTATGCCAAAATGATTGCTATGCTACCCGATATTCACGAAAAGGTAATTAAAGTTATGGCAGTGGGCTAATTTTGCTGTGTGTTGATATTGTGTACGAAATATTTTCAAATAAATCCTAAAAGACATTGAATTGAATAATAATATCTCAGTTACATATTTAACGATTTTCAATGTCTCTATATTTACCTAACTAACTGTTGATTCTGAAATGTGGCAACCCTCTTTCAAACATTTTTGGTTCGTATGGAGGTACGGTAGGAAAGCTCTAAATTATTAATTATTTGTGGATTAGCAGCTCCTTATGCTAACGAAAAGTCCGCTAACGTACCGTCTTTTCTCATTTCCACTTGACAGATTGTCGAGAAAACATCAATGGAATTTCACAGCTCCAATTATTATAAGACATGTGGCATTTTCGTTTCAAAATGGACCATTTATATATGTATTATACAAATATTTGAGTCTAAGAATAAATTGACATGTAATGCGGCTACCTTATCCTTAGCCTTATCATATATCATATTTGTAGGTTTGCAGAACCTAATTGAATATTCAATTATCGGCATCCTATTACCAGTGTCCACATAAGGCTACCCGAATTTCATATCGAAACCTTTGGCATTTCAATTAATCACACCTAACTTAAATAGTGTGAATATATATACACATATGCACATATATATTTAATATATAGAATATGTGCTTTTTAAATAAACACACATATGTAAATATTTAACTAAATATGTGTTCTTGTGTGCTTAAGCGGATAACTGTGAAGTGTGAACGCGTCCGAATGTAAATAGCTTGAATTAATAATCACAAGCAATTTAAATTGACTTACTTAAAAGCGCTTTGAAATTCACAGGCTTGAAAATATGACCTAATCGAAATTTTGTCGGTGTAAAATTTCATACTGTTACTTCACACTGCAAATATTTGCATTCAAGGGTGCGCGTTAAGTTTATGTGGATGTGTGGATGTATGTGGGACTAAGGGAAATATTTGACGTGCTTTGCTTCATATTAACAAGAATATATGTATGTATATGATTGACAGACGGAAATCATAAATGACATGCTTGTTTACGCATGCAAACATACATAAACACTTATATGTACATATGTATATATATAAGGCTAGGTATGTGTTAACTGCTGTTATGGTTCCCACCTTTATCCGCATGTGATTTTTCTCGGCGCAAATGTGTTTTTCTCATACCTGAATTACATTAAGGCGCCTTTCATCAGACGAAATTAAAAATCGTTAGATATGCCATTAATCATGAATTTTGACGCACCCAAACGTAGAAGAGTAGAAGAGAGAGAAGTAAACTGAGAAAGTAATGGACTATATTATCAGTTTTGAAGAGTTTTTGAATAATATCCGCAAATCGAACTTACGTGTGACACATTCGTTGTAATGATCTTAATTTTACTTTCCTAATAGGTGGTTACTGCATTTCATTATATATCGAGTTTCGGAAAGTTTTGCGTTATATGCATTTTGCAATGCATCTAGTTTCATCTTCTGCCACAGGTGGTAACTCTACTCACAAACATATCGAAATAAATTTCAGACGTTTTGAATGTTTTCCGGAAATATATGTAATATTTGGGGCACATTTTTAAATATTTTTTTTTTATCAAAAAATAGTCTTAAATATTTCTACGAACACACATGATGAATGTTTTATGTAATTTTCGCTTCTCTCTTCTTCTCCACTATTGGCCAATAATATGAAACTTATTTCAAAAAAAGTTAATGAAATTCGATTACCTAATCTGCTCAGAACATTTAAGACTCGATAGAAATTGTTTACCTGAAATTTGCTCGCGTCCATTAGCTACATTAATTATGCAAGGCACTTTGGCTGCGCTTAACGCATTTGCAGTCCAATGTCAAATACTTCCATAAATTGCCCAATTAATGAGCGACATAATGAGGTGTACATTTTGGCGCGAAAATAAAACTAACTAACAGTTAAAGCGAAGACAAGTACCATTTCGTATTTATGGCTAATATTCGTATCAGTCTGGAACAAAACGTTACAAAATCAAAGAAATTTTGCAGGAAAAAAGATGCCAACAACTATCGTAATAAAATGAATAGTCAAGGCAGATTTATGATAGCTAGATCTCTAAAAGCTTAGCTTTCAGTTAGAGCTAAATTGATAAAGTACAATATTTCACTAAATGAGTCTATTCCACTGAATCTGGTATTGCATATTGAAATTAATTTTTAGAAGCGCTAAATTCCTGAAAAATATGTAGGAGAATAGTAAACACAAGATATAGTTTATTAAAGAGTTGCCAACTACCAAGCAATTTTAAAATAATAGGAACAAATTATGTTTAGGGTGAGTAAAAATTTATATAAGTTATGTTTAGACCAAATAATTAATTTTCGCAAATTTTAACCTCCGCAGTTTTCATTAAATATTAAATATTGGCAACAGCATAAAATAATTCGTCAGACTAATATATGTCATATAGCAACACAACAACATATACGCAAATGGAAACGGCTCATAAGTATGCCTGTCTCGACTAATTTTCATTAAGCCGGAATTAAGCAAATTCAAAATTTAACCTTATTTAAGGGCAAGATCAACCCATAAAGCATAGATATATATGCAGAATTATGGTGAAAGCAGCAAGCAAAAACCTAGACAACCGAGCAACATAGTTGTCGACGGCGTATGCCCCTTGCACGCATACAAAAATGATGGACGATCGATTAAAGTTGATTGACAGCGGCACAATAGCAAAGCGTGTGAATAATCCAGCAATGAATATCAATTTCTATAATACAGCCTGTGTGAAGAGGAATTACCGTGTCGAAAGATAATCGAAGTGTAACGTGTATCACACGGCGTATGAGTGAGTAAAAGTTAAGTACGACGAAAGTGCTTGTGAATGTGTGCGTGCGTAAGTTTGTCATACTGCCATTAGACGCATAAATTGCCAAATGAGTTACATTGTTGTAGAAAAAAAAGTGTTGTTGCATGATTTTGGCTTAGTGTATAAGTATAATAGTGTAGATAGGTGTATGTGAGTTATATTAAGTAGATACCTACTTGTACTTGGTACTTAAAAGGCTTTCAATGTGTAAAAATACGTTTCATCAAACCGTGCGACAAGTTTGTTTTGTCAACTGATGTTGAAAAATTACATTACAAATTAACTCTCAAATGATCCAAAAATTTAATAAAGCTTATTTTTCACTCTTTAAAAGCTTAAAGCCTGCGAGTGTTCCTAGTATTCAGTTCAGCCTCAAATTGATTTAAAAACTTTTTGTTTGTCAACAATAAATACGGTATGCACAAATTTTCTTACTCACGCCATAAATTTGCTGTGCGACGCTGCGAAGGGCTGATTCTTGACGCCACTGCAGCAATATACGTTTTGAAGAAGTGTAAAGTAAAAAAAAATAAATAAAGCTCATGAATTGAATACGTTTGCAAGGATATAGTTCTTGAATGGGTATATTAATTTGCACTAGCAGTCGTGCAAATTATTTTACAAACGTCCATCATTTTATGCGCAACCATTTATAATATATATGCATTGATAATAACGGTAATTACAGGCACTGCTCTTTTTTTTTATCATCCACAAGCGGTTTGTTTACTCGCAGCGTGGGTAAATACAAAAACGCCATCCAATATACGACCTCCTTGGAAGTGCAGGCACAAAACAGCACAAATGAAAAAGGAAATAAATTAATAAATAAATAAACAAATAAACAAAAACAAATAAATGAAGTGAAAAACAAAATTCACTAAAAGGATTCACAGATATACAGATGGACAGCATGCAATATACCTCAATAAAGGCAAAGGCTTGCTGAAATTATAGGGAAATGGGTTATGGCTTTTGCTCAACACTGGCAGCCAGCTCTCTTTCAATATTGGCAAATAAAACAACAAAAATTATTCAATTCAAATAGATCTATTCCTTACGAGAAGAAGAAACTCTTATAAAAGTGAGTGGGGCCACGCTCATAGCTAAATTTATGAACATAATCTTGTGAAAACATCTTTCCAACCGCATTGCACACCGCTCACATTCTTCTTTAAGGATTTCTCGGTGTTTTAGTAGTTTTAAAGAATACTGTTATATGGAAAGTAGGCGTGGTTTTTATTATATATTATTTCGAGTGGTAAAATGCTGTCGCTTAGGCGACAAAGAAAAAGTTGAAAGAAAGTTTGACAGTTGTGTATTGCAAACAGACGTACGGACGGACTTCGTGAAATATATTCAGACAACCATATATCTACTTTCATTACTTTTGGATGAAAAAATAATTGTTGGCCGATTTATTAAATTTTTGCATAGCATATCGCTAGAATAAAAAATACCTTAATCTTAGAGTTGCTGCACAATGAGGTTGGTATCTTGAAAAGCAGCGTTTTTCAACACAAATATTAAAAATTTAACCAATTTTATAATAATAATAAAATTAATGTCTAATATAATCTAATTAATGTCTAATATCATAATTAATGTCTAATATATCTATTTATAATTGAAATAGCTACGTGCATACCATATGTGAGTATGTGTATATGTTTTTTGTTTAAGGTACAGAATATGCTAAACTGACAGCTACTCATACCAGCTGTCAAAGTAAACACACGCGTTGAACAGTTATGTTCGAATATGTTTTGGGAAAATTACATTTAATACGAAAAGGGTCTACCATTGCACGAAAGTACTCCCAAACAAAACAAAATATTGATAATTTCATTCGTTTTCCAGTGTTTTTAATTAAAATAAAAGCTAAACTGCTAACATACTCCCATTACACTTGCTTGGCTGCATGCTTCTAACCAAATCGGTTAATGAAATATTATTGCATAGTGAAATTTCCAATTTAGTTTAGGTGTGAAACCACATTTGGTATTTAAATTTTGTTTATGCTTTGCTGACCATTTTTATTTAATTTACTTTTGTGGTTTTTTCGAAACTTTTGCTTTGATAGATGATAGATATATAATACTTTTTTCCAATTTGCATATTTATATAACGTCTTGAGCGTGTGTGTGGTTAGAAAAATGCATGTTCATTTCAGTTTGATTGCGAAATGTCTTCTTCACTTAACATAAAAATGGATTACTTGGTTTTTCGTGATTACTTACACGGCACACACACAACCATGTATAATAAAGAGTCATAAATATTGAGACACATGCAGTTAGCATGCCTCAAGCTAGACAACTTTTATTGGTGATGATCTGACGTCCACCTCGAGTTTGGCATTGCGTTCTGGGAGCTTATGGCTTCGTGTGTGTGTGTGTATGTGCTTGTGCCACATAAATTTAACAAAGTTAAATATAAATATTTTAAATGAATTTGCAGCGCCTTTTGCAACTTTTTATTGCTTTTTCGAATGCTTATAAATATTTGATTGCCTGCATATGAGTTATCGTCCGTTTTGGTGTTACATCGAAGCCAGACTCCGTGGTGTGATATGAGCTCTGTACACCACAATGAGATGGTCGTTAGGTTCCTTTGAGAAGCCATGAAATTCAGGTCGCTCCAAAGAGTTAAAAATTATAGATTTGGTACATAAAAGTCATAAAGCTGTTTGAAAGTGGGGCGAAAATTAAAATTTTTACATAAAATATTTTTCCTTCTTTTCGAGTCTTCATACTATGATGGAGATCAAGTTCAAACAGTAGCCTTTTCATACAAAAAAAAAAATCGTTTTGGCATTATCCAAGAGTAGGAAAGTTGGTTTCATAAACACTTATCAGCAAGCATAAATTAGTTTTTGCTTCCTGATTGATACCATAATCGTTTACGTATCTAAATAAAAGCCGATGAAATTCACAAATAAATATTTCGCCATTCTTCTTGTAGATCGCATAATCGATTAATCGATTCCTATACCATATTTGGTTCGAATTGGTTAAGTAGTTGCTGTGACATGTGAATTAAACCAAAAATGGTAGATGTCGCGCCCATTTTTCAATATTTATGGTTCGTCTCGACATCCAGATCATTTTGATACATATATCTCTATATCTATTTTGATTAGTTTTAGGTATCACAAATAACCGTTACGTTATACAAATTTATTATACTTTGAGCAACAAATTGTGGGAGTATAAAAGGTAGGAGTATTTTCCTAAAAGGTTAATTGGTTATGCCACAGTTCAGCATAGAAATTTCAAATATCACACATCACCATTGCCTCTATTTAGGTGCCCCTTACTTAAAAAACTGCGCTTGCAATATGAAGACGTTCTTTACCGCCCTTACATTATTTTCATTGCCATAAATTGTATGTCGCCAATCCTTTCATTGTAATTTTCGAAGAATTTTCTGTCGCTCATATTTTCGCTAATCAACTTTTCAAAACGTTCTCCTACAACTCACTTTGATCACGTTCTAGTTCAAAGTCTAGTTCTCAAAATCAATTAAAGTGCTGCTGCCATTTGATTTTAACACTTTAATGAAATCCACGATGTTTGATAAACAAATCATAAAATTTAACTTTCATGCATACGCAATGAGTTGAAAGCAATGCCTGACCTCCGCACCTTGGAACCCAGCCAGCAATGCGGCTCCTAATCTACTTGGCTTATACACACGCGCTCAAGTCCCCTCAACGAGTTGGCGAATTGCCGTCTGTGCCATTTAGCTCTGCATGCTTTCTGCTTTGTATAACTCATGCAACTTGCTGTGACTTTGATCAAAATTCAATGTCTTGCCGGCTCACTCACTACGCGTTCCTTTTCTTCGACCCTTGGACATCTTTAGCCATTATGACTGCTGTGCGTTGATTGTGTTTTCGACAAATTCATCGTGCTGCATAAAATGATGCGTTGCATGCGTGAATTATTAACATAAATCTGTTTCATCATTCTTGTTGCATTATGCGCATTGATTACAGACAAATATAGGATAAGTCATTTACAAGTTCAGCTTAATATTCAATAAGTCCTTTCTCGTTGGTTTACTACAGTGGTGACGGATTAAGCGCACTTTATTTGATTAAATTTCATTTAATTGCACATTACTCAGTTTTTTTTTTGCTTAATTGCTTAAAACTTTTGGTTAATCGTACTGAGTTTAATCACATCTATCTTAATTGAATTCCAATTAATAAAAAAAAAGTAATTTGATTTATAATTTATAGTAATTTATAATTTATGATATTAAAGCCACTTAATTGAACTTAAATTAACTCAATTTAATTTCGCTTTAAATTTTATACTCAATAAAATTTCGTTTAATTGGACTATAGTTAATTGAAAAACTTAAATATACCTATTATATAAACCTTATATATAATAATATTTATCTTAACTTATAATATTGAGCTACAGTCATTAAAATTTCAGCTCAACTTAACCTCACTGAATTAAAATTCATTTAATTAGAACTGCATCTTATTAAGTATCTTACAATTGGATTAAATTTTATTCAATTAAATTTAGTTTTATTAAATTCCACTAAATTAATAATCGCTTTAAGTTGATTGGTTAGTATCATTCAGCTCCGTTTAATCGATTGTCCTTAATTGCTCAATTAATTTTAGTTAATTGTAAACTGGGATAATGAAATCTTTGGGATGTTAAGTCTGATTGTCTTAAGCCTATATTTATATGATGGAATGAAGTGTTAAATGAAACGGATACTAAATAAAACTACTCAAAAAAACTCAAACTGATATAGGTTATTTGAATCTCCAGAAAATCTAATGCAAAACTTTTTCAATTCAAAAAAATTTAAGTGTAATCCGTAATATTGTTGAATTTAGCACACTTTCAGATAAATATTGAGTAATTCGATCACCGGTTAATTGAATGAAAATTTGATTGATTAAATCATTAAATGTTTAAATTAGATATACAGAAATTGTTCAATTAAACAGTTAATTGCAACGTTTGGCAATTAAACTTTCTCAAATTATGTCAAACTTTAAGCTCCTATTTACCATACCTGAGTACAAGAAAAAGCGCTTTATTGCAAATGTGTATACTTGATATAGCCTTTAAATATCTGTTTATGTTTTTGTACACCATTTAGCACCTCTGTTTTAGAGGTATTTGAGGGAATTTCTTCCAATTCCGATGGCTAATAGCAAGAAACTTCCCAACAACTGACTTACATATAGGACATTTTTTCTCTGAACTCTGCTAGTTAAGCAGATACTGGCATAAAATTTTGTTCTAGAATTTTGTATCTTGAATGAAAAATATTCTGACGAAACTATTGGGATCTAAATACTCCAAGATATAGCTATATAATTCATTGCAACAATTTTGATACTTAAGCAACTAAGAACATTATGTATTTATTAATAAAAGAAATTATTTAATTATCCTCAAGGGCAATTTTATATAAATTTCGCTTTAATCAATGAATAAGAATTTTCCTAATTTTTCTCCACGTCTCATTGTCTTTGATATATTTCGGCTTTGCTGTCCACAATTTTTCGACATAAATATCTGATTTGGTTTTTGCTCTTTAATATTGCTCAACTTCTACTGTTTTCGCTTTTTTATTTTGCTCGTAATGTTTTTTGGTTAAGGTAGCTTCTTCGTTGGGGTGTCGCACATTTCGAAGGCAATGTACCGTCAATGATTTATGACTTAGCGCTGCCACATTGATGCAATTGTATATCCCTCTGTGTTTGAGTGTTTGGACTGGTTACCCCACCCATGCAGACGATCTTGTTTGCAGACGTTGGCTTCGTAGCTTAAAGCTACTTACTGTCACATTACAAATATTTGCGTGAAAATCGGCTAAGCGCCAATTCACTTTTAATGCTTAACGGCCAGCTATTTAATTAGCAAATTTCGCTTTCGTTCGCTTTGTTCACTACTTGTCTGCACATAGCATGCTATAGCTCTTTCTATTCCGACACCCCCTACTTGACATATATATTCATGTGGTGTGTGATGTGGTGTGTGGTGTGGGTATATGTTGATTACTTACCGTTCAGCTGATTTATATGCCGTCAGTTGAGTGGCAAATGAAGGTCAGCGCTTGTCGTGTTTCTTCTTCCTAAAAGCTACTGATTTTGCAGCAGGCGAATAATGAAGTGCTGCATAAATAAATCACTTGCTTGCATTTTTTATGCAAAGTGAAGGGTATTTCGAGAAAGCGTAAGCAGAAAAATTCCAAGCATAATTTATAATTCGTTGATATTGAATTGAGTTGATGATTTGAAATTAACTAATTGAACAAGGCAATAATTTTTTAATGGGTAATGAGTAATTCGGCCCACTTTCGGGGAACCGAGTTTAAATAATTGCGCAAACTGTAAGAAGAAATATGCGGTTGAAAAAGAGTAGGCGTTATTGGTCAAGGTCGAGGGGCGACTACGTTCCCTTCTATTTCCGGAAATATTAACTTGAAGCAGGAGGAATATGCTCTTCTTATTTCATTAAGACGTTTCATGATTTTCAAAAGTATTTACGGAATACTTTAATAGAATAATTTAATACTTTAAAGTCAGCTAGGCAAGTGAAAAGCAAAATATTAGGTACATGAGAACTAGGAGAGAGTATGGACCGATTTCATAATTTTTTTTTGTACTAAACTACAAAATATTAGTAATTAATTGGGTTAATTTTAGCCTAATTTCATTGAAAAACCTCACAGATTGATTGATACATGTGGTATAAAAATTATTATATAGAGAAATTATTAGAAGGCGTTCAAGTGACACCTGAAAGTTATTAGAGTAAGTTTACTATACCTAAAAGTATGAAGTGTCGGAATGATTTATACCAAAGGTTTTGTGAAATAAGTTGACTAAATCTATTATAGGCTGAGGACCGGCTCACTTTTCCATGTATAAACCCTTATATTTCTATCCGGTTTATTGGGTTTATTGGTTGATTGGTATATTCTATTGGATTTATTTAGATATTTTGAAGGAAAACAAGGCTATTAGTAGTAGTAGTAGTGCCCCTTATTTAGACAATTCTCATGATTTACTAACTATATATTATATTAATATTTCGAATATGGGTTAGATATGTACCCTCAAGACACTTCTTTGTTTCAATTTAATTGCAATTAAAAGCTTCCGTTGACATCACTTCTTACAATCGGTGACTTAAGCCTTTTACATTATATGGCTTGATATGGTTGAGCCCCTAGTTACAGGTTTTCCACTTTTATTCTTCCAGGTTGCCGTCTATTCGAAACAATCAGTGAAATTCAGTTCCTCCCCTATCATTGGCTCTCTCGCTTGCTCTCTGGGAGAAGAATGAACAAGTTACCCGGCACTGATGTCTAAGAGTATTTTCGGGAAAACCAATGGTTTCACAATTAAATATAACGGCAAAAATTTTCCGCCGTAAATACAATTAAGATGATATCTCTTCAACTCCAGAGCTCGAGAGTTCCAGTACGCCAACAAGAACTAAGAATTATAATCAGTAATATTGAATACATACGTGAGTTTAAGAAAACTACTAAATATGCAAGGCGAACAAAGAAAGGGATATTAAAAGTTGGCCCCCAACAACAACAACAAAAAAAAATACTCAAGAGCTTAAAAGTAGAATTTGTCTCGACGGAACTTTTGTGTCGCTACGAGAAAAGTTGAATAAACCCTAAACATACGAAAGTCATTAAGAAATGCATTCGCAGCAAGTGCAATAACAATAAAAACCAGAGCAATAAGCAGAAAATACAAAATTACAAGTGCGGCAACAGCGCGACGCCAGAACTTACGAGAATATCGCAGTCAGTAATTTATGCAATGCAGTGCGATGCAAAGTGAAATATTTATCAAAGCAAGTTGAAAGCTTCATTACATTTTTCGGAGTATACTTCCAGCGGTATTTCACGAAAATTTCTTGCGCAAAAACATAACGCATTAACACATTACGCATTATGCATAAGTTTGTATGTCAAAATCTATATTTTTCATACATACGAGACTTCAGAAGCAACGGAAACGGATATTCATGCATACAAGCCATTTTATAAAGTTTTAATGAAATTTTATTAATTAGTGTTTTGTTTGCTATTTGCTGCTAATTTGAAAATGTATATTAATAATGGTGAATTTTAGTTCCTGAAATGTTGTGTTTAAAAAAACATTTCCGAATAAACTCAAGACCAGAAACAAAATTGCAAATTATTCCGATCACAGGACTAAGCAATCTAGATTGACATTTTAAACTTTATAAATGAAATTACAAAAAATTTTTTAAATAAAAGCTCAGAACTTAAAACTCAGGTTTCAGAAGTCAAACTCTTAAACCACCATCAGTTTTTAAAATTACTAAAGGGTTTCCATTTTAGAAATATAGGCGGAAGTTTGGTATTACCTACCGACTTTGACAATATTTTTAAATAAAATCAGATGGATCTCAGATGGCTCGCGACATACAGCTTTCAGATGATTTTGTTCTCTCGTCGCTTTCAGATGGCTGCTGTCAAATGTTGCACTCAAATAGCTCTTGTCAACTGTCTGTCAGATAGCTGCCAGTTGACTGATGTCAAATGACTGCTGTCAGATGGATATGGGGTGATCCCTTTCGCCATTTTATTTTATATAAAGATAACAATGAACAAAGAGCTATTTTGAACTACTTACATATATGAATCGCAAGCCCAATTATATCTATACAAGCAATTCGCGTTTTTAACAACGATTTCGTAAGAGTTCTTATTTGTCAGATTTCTGTCAAAAACTAGTTCGTAATAGACAAAAACTTAACCAGACCAAATTTGAACCAAAAGCATTAATTTAAGGTTAAAAAAGTAAGAGCTAAAGGAAAACTAAGTCAGAGATTTACATTTGATACCGTTTTATGAAGTTTAGTTTCAAATCGTGTAAGTAATACTGTACAATTACTATAAGTAATAGTGTAAATAGTCTCAGACCCTTCAAAACCAGTTTAAAACTTGAGATAAATATATAAATACCTACATGAGTCTATACTTTTTCGGAGCACTCAATTTTCTACCAGGAATTTCCCATTACAAAGAAAGACTAGTTCTTCTGACGAGTTTAATGTTTCAGTGCGAAAAGTTATACGTTACGTGAATAAATCATTTTATATGCAGCATCATCACTTATGCGTAACCATAATCGATTTAAACTTACGAAAATTATGACTTACTTGTAAAGAAAATTACATTAAATCGCTGTAATTTTCCTTCGCGAATGTCATAAAGCATCACACTGCAGGAAAATGGCGTATAACGGTAGCTGTGCGCCCGATTTCCCCCACACAAGTCAGCATTAATTTGCGAACTTAAACGAAATGGCAGCTCTGCGTGTTTATTGGCATAAATTCTCGTGTGGACTTGACTCTGGCGGTGTCACCTCAATCACCGCAAAATTCTCCAACAAGTTGCAGCAGTTCAGGCGAGATAAATAAATGGCTGACGTTGAGCTCTTCAACTGGCTGATAGCCATGCTCAACGTAAGCTACGGAGCATAAGTGCAGCGACTGGGTACTTATGTGCATGCAACAATGTGCCAGCTGCAGCATGAAGAAATCAATGCGTTGCGCGGAAAATTGTCCGTTAATGGGCTGGGATGGATGGTGACGGAGGGTATGCGGAACGCTTACGGCTTAAATGACTTTGACATGGCTAACGGCGTTTTTCCGAGTCTGCTGCAAGCATAATGATGATGCTATGTTGCATGACCACATTCATGGCGTTCTACCATTTTCGCTCGTCATTGCTGTCTGTTTCGTGCAAGCTTTACAGCTATCCATCTATAAGGTATTGGTCAAGTGAATTAGTGGTGATCGATCGAGTAATGGAATGCCTTGTACTGTTAAAGTAGTAATTAAATGCAGACTGAATATTTATTTAAGCGGGGGGATAAAAATTGGAAAATTGGAAAATTGAAAAATTGGAAAATTGAAAAGAACAGTTTTCTGTCCACAATTCATTGCAAGTTGGGAAATTCTGATTTTTATATTTACCCAAGCAAAATGGATTGAAAGACCTGAGAAAATAAAGTAGTCGGTTATATTTATATACATGTTTGAGGTGCTTATGGGCCTATCTTTTGCTTGAGATCGTCGATTTTATTTCATGGTCGTGAATGCTATATTTTTATGTCATACACGTATCGCTGATATATTTTTATGCTGAGAGTTTACGCCAAGATATTTTCCTAAATACATTTCTTCAAACTGTGTCTCATACCAGCGACGTACTCTCTGCGACTCACGAGTAAATGCTCGAAGCGGTATGCCTGGTTCCTACTTGTTATTGTGCCCTAATGCCCCTTGTAAGCTATATAATTTACAAGGCTGTAGTGAAATCTGTCTTACTCTCCGCTAACAATTTCCTCACTTTAAGATTTTTTTTGGTTAGGCTGAAGACGACTGCTACATTACCTAGTATTAGAAAAGGGCTCTGCAGACAAAGTGAAGACGGAAATTATTACTGACTTTGTGTTTACTATAGCTAGTATGATAAGAATTCTCGTCATTTTGGAGAATTAGTGAACGTAGGTACGTACGTACATCGAAACTTGACCTTGGTACATAACCCCAACTACCATTTTTGAAGTGCTTAGATTACTACAACGACCAAAATAGCTTATTACAAGCATTTACATACTTTGTCCTTACGTCAGAGGTTTGCATTTGGGTCATGAAGCAGTTCAATAGTATAAGCTTGACGACAATTTAGGGCTCATATACTTTTTATTACAAATCCCCGAAATTTGTATTCAATTTTTCGTAAACAAAATTTACATAGGAATGCTCAATAATAGCACACAATAAATATTTAAATGCAAAAAAATACAAAAATATAAATTAAATATAAAAACTTACCAGTATGCGCTTCCCTGGGTATTTACGAAAATAGAATATTCAGTTTCAACACAGTCCTAATAATATTAAATCATCACATTAATCATTATTGAAAGACAAGTAAAGTGAATTCAATATAAATATAATATTAAAAACTGTCTACAATAGTTAAAATAATTTCAGAGAGTTTTAGAACATGTATGTGCTCCCAAAATATTGAACTAGCGATTGATCTCAAAATTCCTTTACTCAAATTAGTAATCCCAAAATTACACGAGGACAAAATTTTTAGATATGAAAATTTTGAAGTTATGTATTAAGGTTTAATTTTGTCTAAAACATGTTTTTCCTTTCAAAATATTGAATCCCCGACAGATCCTGAATTTTCGGGACTCGAGTGGTAATCCCAAAATACAGGATTTACTTGGGGTACCAAATTTTTTGGCAAAAAGAATGATAAATTATTTACTATGTTTTGTAATGAGATATAGCTTAATGCTAATATTGAATTTCCTACAGATGCCGAAATTTCGGGATACGCAGTAGTAATCTCAAAAATAATTAGGATAAAAAATTTTTCGATATTTAGTCTAAAACATGTGTATGCTTCCAAAATATTGAATTATCGGCAGATATCGAAATTTCAAAACTGAAATTAGTAATTCCAAAATCTCGAAATTTTTTTAGAGCAACAAGTTTTCTATACAAGGAATGTGAAGTTATGTGTTATGTTTTATTATAAGATATAATTCTGTGTTTTTTTTATCTAATTTTGTCTAAAAATGACTGTTCTTCCAAAATCTTGAATCCGTAACAAATCTTGAAATTTCGGGACTCAAAGTAGTAATCCCGAAATTTTGATGTTTTCTTTTTTCACCTCATTTGGTCTAAAACCAAATGAAAAATATTGATTCCACGACCGATCCCAACATTTCGGGACTCAAAGTAGTAATCTCGAAATCCCGAATTTACTCGCGGCACCAAATTTTCACATTGAAATATATTAGTGAAAATATTTCGTATGTAGCTGGATCGTTGGGAGCACCAAAGACTACCATTTATGCAATATTTCAATATAAATATTGGCAAAATTTAATTTATTGAACTAAAAATATTAATCCATAAAGTATCCATTCAATAAAGAAAACAGGATTTTAAATTCCTCTTTACGACAATTCAAAATCTGAAGCTTTATGCATGCATAAATCTGTAGCCAAACAAAACCGGTTGTGGGTTAAAATGTTTCAGAAAAAATTAAAGTTTTAAAGGAAGTAAAATTAAAAAAAAATTAAATGTAACATGTATGTTATTTCAATATGTTGAAAGTATGTGAGTTTATGTGCATTAATATTTACACACAGTTCATAAAAGTGATTGTTAACTTACTAAAATGCTTGATTTAAATAAAAAAACACTACTTTTACAGATTATGTGAGCTTAAGAGCTTAATGGCTCTTTTTTGTTGCCACTAAAGCTAGTACGGGCTAAATTGATGTCAAATGTTTTTAAATTTTTAAATTTTTGGCACTAAACCACATTATATCTGGATAACATGCCATTAAAATATCTCACATATATCTCGATATATTCGGCATTTAGCAAAAGTAGTGCAAATCTTTATATTGGATTTACCGGGTTAGACCCAGATTTTGGACTGATTTTAGTAATTTTTAACGCTAAAGCGCATTATGGTAGAGGAGACACGTCCGCTTAAGTTCATTAGGATATCACACCAATTGACCAATAGAAATGGTATGAAGTCAACCGGATAGTCGAAAATTACTATATTGGGTATATTGAGGGTAAGATCTTCTCCGATTTCTCTTGCGCTAATTTTATTTAAGATAACACACACACACACATTGACTTATATTTTCGGCAAAAAGTCAGCTAAAGCAACGAAAATCGCCATATTAGGTATATGAGAGTTGGGATAATTCTTGGACCGATCTCCCTCATTTCGCTACAAAACTACGATTTATTCAAGATCACTCATTCTTGTTAAAATATATTACATATTGATCGATATATACAGCATAAAGATAACCGGAAGTTCGAAAATTCTTAAATTAGGTTTATAGAGCCTAGGGGACATACTTATTTCATTTCATCCATTTTTAACATCGGACCAAATTATTATCAGGACGAAAAGCTCACTTAGTTTCATGAAAATATTTGACACGTATTAAATTTTACCGATATTTTCGATATAAAGTAAACTTGGAGTTCCTCATATATGATATCTGGGGGCTTGAATCCCTAAATTTAGGTGAGAGTTACCGCACATTAGATGCATTATGTGTGCTAATTTTATTTTGTTGTCTTCAGTGATACTACAATAAATATAAAATATTCAAAAGATTTACTTTGGTGCAGTTTTTCATATGTTAAATTTTATATTTTTGCGCTTTTGGCAGTAAAGGAATAATTTTCTCACAGTTCCGTCATAATTTTGTCATTAATGTAGTAAAATTTCACGCCGTTTTGAACATGTGAAAATATTTTCTCACATTGACAATGACTTTTGTACACGGAAGGACAGAGCAAAAAATATGGGGTTTTAACTACAAAAGATAACAATTTTAGTCCCTACGTTCAATAAAATTTTTTGCCCATCGCCTAATCCTTCCACACCCTAGTTTTCATTGCATCAAAGCCAATGGTAACGGATATTTCATTAAAGCAATATATTACAACAATTTTTGATCGTCAAATCGTTTAATCAAATAAGTTAATGTGACATAACACCACAATTGAAACTAACAAATTGTTGTTTAAATATGAATAAATCTTCTCGGTTGAAAGATATGCCATCGAAATTCAACTATTGTCAATAGCGTCATTATGTTTGACATAATCAAAACCTGTCCGAAATCCAATTAGTCAGAAAAATATCGGACCATCGGATCTACCAATTATAGAACAATTTTCCACTAGGTTATTTTATTAAACCAGTGGTTTTGCTTTACAACCGAAGTGGAAAGTGTTTTCCAGATTTCTGACAAAGATTTGACAATTTTTTCCTCGTTTGTATTGAATACTACCCTGCTTGTACTACCATTTACAAGCTCTCCATCCGCTGACTAGTTGAACTGCGATTCATACAAGTTTTAAAAGAGTTTATAGCTTGTGAATTCTAATGCAGAGATGTTGTAAATATAAGAAGTATGTATGGACATTTGATAAAGAGGATTTGAGAGATATATCGAAAATATTTTACTTTATATAAAAAATATTCACTAAAAAGTCTTGAACATATTGCATGAAGCTGCTAGCGGCCGATAGCCGAACTGGAATGGCAAGGAGCAAATTGCTTATGGCAAGTTCGTCAAGGCCTAGGGCACGGAACCCATATTAACATAGTATTAAAATATTGTGCACCAGTCCACAGGGATATCAACTATTCTCCAACTAAGTTTTTCCAGAAAAGTCATGTAGCTGTCAACGAATATGTTTACGCCTGAATAATTAGCATGGACAAGTTGGTCCTCCATAATGGCTTCTTCCATAATGACAGCCAAACCTGGTATATATAATTAAACGTTCCTTTAAATTAAACAAGTGAAGAAGCTGCATATGGTTAGAGTTGTTCTTAAGAGCCCTTCCGGAACTGAACTTGCTCAGGATTCCGAAATATTTATATACATATTATAGATACTGAACTGCATATGATATAGATTTATAGTAGTTGTTAATAAATAGTAAATTTTCATTTGCCAGTCCAATTGGAATCTTAAATTTGAGGTTCGAGATTTGAAATAGACGCAGCTGGCAGGGTTGCCACTGTAAGAGTGGAACTTCTAAAGAGGTTCAGACTGGGAAAATTTGTGTGGATATTAAGAAATATTTAATTTTTAATGGTTTAATGGATTTTTTATTTAAAAAGAAAATTCTGCTGCAAGTATAAATTTTTTTCTTTCAAATCAAGTTGATAAAGTGTATAACTTTCAGAACGAACTTATATTCTGCCAACATTTAAATGTTTTCACTACAAAGCTTACTTAATTTCTTTAAAAACCAACCAATGCACAAGTAACTCTTTGGCATTTTAGGAATTAAAAATAATAATAATTAATGATAATATTAAAATAAAGTTTTAAACGAAAAGCGCAAAGAAAACTAGAAAATTGAAATGTTTCAAAGTCTGCAACAGAAATTTCTGAGACTCAGAGCAGCTTTTACACAGCGTACTCATGCTCGTGTGCATGTGTATATGTTGTATATATATACATATATATATATATATATATATATATATTGTAGCATTTCCTTAAAAACGTATGACAAGCGCAGGCTGGGAAAACTTCTAGAGAAACTGAAACAGTTGACTTCTCACTTGTTGTTTTCTCACTTTGGCTAACTGTACACAAATGGCGTGCGTTGGAAGGAATAAGTTTTACAAATTTACTTCTTTGCATTACGGAACAAAAAAAAAAGCAAGTTCATTTAAAATTTCAGCTTGGATAAGGAATTAACCGTGGTGGGATAAAACTTTTATGTCATTTTAAAGGATCGGTTATTCTTACAAAAATGAACAAGATGAAAATTTTAAAAACTGTATGAAAATATTACACTGTGCCGTTGGAACGTTTGCTATGTGCGCCCATAAGCAGAACGTAAATTGTCCGAAAAATTCAGACGCTGGGCCATTAAAAGCTCAGTAATTATATATATACATATTTATTTTGTTAAATACATCTAGTCTTTTTCTTTCTCCACTTATTCATTTGCATTTTCCCACTCCTCACTCCACTCCTCACATGCGATATGACGCATTTGCTCACTGCGGTGCCGTTAGTAGTGCAAACTTTGCGCTTATGCATATACACCTTCATACATATTTATATAAAAGTATTTGATTGCGGCAGGCCGATGTTTGTATGGCTTTGCCACGTTAAGTGGGCGCTAATTACAGCGGAAAATTATATATTTGTGCACATGTGGATTTACTTACTCGTTATTGAGCAAAGTTCTTACAGTACAATAGAAATACAGTAATAGAGATTAATAAAGTATTCTGAAAAAAAAAAAATATCGCTAGGTATTCCATCGCTTCATATATCGTACTATATCCTAAAAATATGGAAGTATATATGAAAATTTAAAAATTTAATAGAAAAAAATTATTAAGAAATTTTCAAAATTTGCAGAAGTTTTCGAATATTTTTTGAATTTTTTAGGTAAACTTTTTTTACTTTATAAGCATCAATTATTTAAAGACATATTTTTAATTGAACATTTATTTTCCACTGAAATAATAACTCATTATAGAAATAACGGTAACTGAACAGTATGAAATTTTTTTATACCCCATCAATTTCAAATATATGCGCCACAAAGTAGGCAAGCATTGTTTTGGGAACATAAAATTTTCAAAACTTTTAACCATTAAATATAATTCTTCTTACGCGTTTCAATTTAAAATAAAAAATTTCTTCTCACAATTCTGAAATATTTCAAAAAGAATTTGTATTCTAAAGAAAAACGTATTAAGACTGAAATCGTTGTTAATAATAATAAATAATGGCCACCGTAAAACAACAAACTTCATTCCATATTCAATTGATACTTTATTACGGTACCAGCAGGAAAAAAAATGTCTTTATTAAGAAATTCTAAAATTCTTTGCGCGAAAAAATATGCAAAAGTATTTTTGAAGATGTAAATGCATGTTAGTATAGAGTAGTAGTAGTAGAGCGGACGCATTGTTGTACATACGGTTTGTAAAAAGAGAAAGAAACTGCTTCTAGAATAACAAAAGTTGGCCTAGATTTAGGTGCGTAAACAAAATTTGGATTGGTGTTGATTTATTGAATTAAGACATACATATAGGCATAGATATATTTATTTTGTAGCTGAAAAGCTCGCACTATTCCTAAGGGAGTGCGCGCCACCAGAATTGCAAGCATATATTTTTCAGTTAAACATAACCTTCAAAAAAAAAGGTGTATAAATTTCAAGCTGCCGTTTAATGGGTTCTTGATTTTTAACGAAAATTAATTTGAACGGGAAGATTGAAACTAAACTAAAGATCAAAGTTAAACTCAAAGATACGTGTTGGATATAATATTCTTGATTATTGGATAATAGTAAATGACTTTAGGGAAATTTCATAATTTATCCCTCACAAATTTATTTGTCATAACAATTTGCCACATACAATTAGGCAACAACAAAAATCTCTATAAAAAATTATTACTTTTAATTCACTCACATTTCAGACCATTTTTATTTGTAGTCACTGTTTGGCCCACACATTCTTTACATTTCCTGATTGCACATATAGTATTTACACATTTGCTAAAAGCTATCAAAAAATACTTACAAATATTTCTTAAGTCACAAATGCTCACACATGTAAGCGAGTGTTGAATTCTTCTCCCGGCTACTGGCTCGGAGCAGCGCAGTAGACGGCGTTCAATTCGATAGCGCTCACAGATGCCTTATTACACAAATATTTGGGCTACATTGCACAGAAGAGAGCAACCAACAGATAGACCACACATTTTTTAATAAATTTTTACAAAATTTTTTTCTCCTTTGACGAAATAAGTTTTCAGCGCCCGGAAGCAATCAGCAAAGGATACCAGCTGAAACACAGCGCAAGCACAGAGTAAAATGGAAATTTTTCAATAAAATCTTTCCTTTGTGTCAAGCTCGACGGACGTTAGTGGATAATTGCAATATGTTTATACAAGGGCAAAGAGCACATAAACAGGGAAGTGAAGTGCAGCGCTTAGTGTTTTTTTTTGATTATTCTTTTTTTAGTATTTGCAAGAGTTGAGCAAGTTGATAGTTGCATAAGTTGGGGAAAGGAAATAAAAAGAATTTTAATGTAATTTCCTTTCAATAATTTTGAATTTTTTTTTTTTTTACTTTCATAAAAAACATTTATAAAATTTTCTTTTTAATTTTTAAAGAATTTTTTAAAGTACTTTTTTAAAATACTTTTTCTATTATTATTTTTATATTAATTTCTGTATTAATTATTGTTTTTTTTTTTCTGCATTAAAAGTGCTATTCTTTTTCAGTATTTTTTGAAATATATTTTTGGTAAGGAATATTTATTTATTTAATTAATATTTTGTTAAAGGTTTTTTAATTTTCAAATTTTTTAAAAATATTTTTCGTTTAATACATTAATTAATTTTTTAGTTTAATTTCGTTTCAAGAAGTATTCAATAAATTAAAAAAAAAATTACACCCTATGTTTTTTTTTGGAACTTTTAACTATAACGCACATCTACTTTTCGCACATCTTCAAAATTTATAAACCACATACTTTTTCGAAAATTTATGCGCTCACTGCACAATATACAATTTTTCTTTTCACCACTCATAAATTACGCTTTAATAGCAACTTCGCTTTTGTTTTCAATTTTAGCTTTTTACACTTAAAATTTACGCGTTTAAAGAGAATTCAATTGTACTCCCCCCTGGACACCTTGTGCCCAATTCGCGTACTGCTCGGAACGAATTCAATTTGCTAACTGTTTACACTGGCGCTGGCGCTGCTTTTCTTAAAGCCACAATGTTTACATCGGAGCCATTTGAATGCTGAACACACACACACACTTATACAAACTTATGTTTGTAGGTGTATATATGCCTTTGTTTAGATTTACCGAATTTTTCGGACAAAACAGCGTTGCCATACATTTGAAATAGAGTACTGGAATTTCCAATGTGACGCATGCGCCACAAAAGTGGCAATTGTTGCACGTGTGTTGCATGCCACGCTACCAAACACACACACACTCACGCACAAGCGCACATGCAAGCTTGTTGTGATTGTAGAAATCAAAACATAATCAGCTGAGCGCACCGCTAAGGCGCTGCAAAAGAACATTTATCGAGAATGTGCAATATGTGTGTACAAGCCGGCCACACAACAACAACAAGAGCTAAAGGCATGTTAATAAAAAATAAAAAATCAAGCAACAACAAGCGGGAACACAAATATTTGCAGCATTTCAAGGCAACCGACAACCACTTAAGAATGCTGCCACTTCAGCGTGCCTCATGTGTGCTAATGAGTTGATCTGCTCTGCGGTGGGGCCAGATGTTGTGTGTGTGTGTGAGTTGGTGAGCGTTTGTGTTTCGCCATTGAAAAAGCAGCGCGCTAGTGTGTTGAGTGACTTATGAGGAACTAGATTTGCTTTGTCTATTGCCAGGCGAAATTGTTAAGAGCATTTTCACAATGAACATATGGGGGTACAGTTATGGCTGTGTGTATGTATGTGAGTGTGAGCATTGTAAATAAGCATTTTCGCAGCAGTAAACTTTCGTTTAATTGCAAATGGAAAGTTATGCAACGAATAAAATGAAACGGGAATTCGGAAATATTAATGGAATTCTATAAACGTTTCATCGGAAGAATTTTGCACACTACTGTAATAAGTAATTGAAGAATATTCTTAATTTTTTTTTAAATTTAAAAACAGCGTTACGTTTATATATGAGATAATATTTTGTTCGATTCCGAAAGTTCCCTGGAACTGACCGTGGGACGACGAATTTTGAAGTGAAGCTTCTTAAAGCACAATAGCAAGATTGACCAATGGAACCCCAATTCATTCATGTTTACAGTGAATAGAGCACCACCGAAGTGAAATATGAACACTTGACAAAATGTGAACACTTTTTTGCTTGGTTTGGCGTAGTACTCGGATATTTATAGTAAAAAAATATTTACATTTTTCAAACAGGTGGCATCTACTGTTTGAAAAATTTCAATAAAAAATTCATAAATTAAAGAACACTACAATTAGGAGATTAAACCGAAGAAAACTTGTATTCGAAAATATTTTTTGAGCGGAGTTGCCACCATGCTAGAAACTTTACTCTTATAATATATTGAACAAAAGTGATGAAAAGTTAAATTATTGAATTGAGGAGTTATTATTATATTATAAAATTATTATATACATACTAATTATTATTATTATAGAAATACATATAAAAGCTGCTCATAGTAACACCCGAAAAGGTAATATTTTAATAAATGTTTCAATTTATATTATAAAAGTGAACGGATGGCAACGCTTCTTAAAGACTGCTTTTAAAAGTTTCAGCTGTAAACCATATTAAACTAAAATTCTAAATTATGTTTAATTTGATACAAAATTTGTAATACTTCCTTTTTATCAAATTAATTTGAGAAAATGTATACAGATGACAAACCCTTCTGAAACCTTCTTGAACCTCTTTTATATGTTTTTAAACTGAATACCATATGCGAAAGAAATCTTTGAAAACAATTTTTCGTTGAAAATAATTTGATTAACTTGGTTTATTTACCTAATATAATAAAAAGAAAAAACGTAAGCAGAGGACAATACTTCTAAAATTTTTTTTTATTAAATTAATAATGAACCGTATAAAACTACATCATTCATGTAAAAGAAATATATTGTCATAACGAAAATTCGTACTATTGTATATTTGAAATTTATACGAATTGAGTGAAAATATAATATATTTCTTCACCAATATTTTCTCCTAAATAATCTCACCGAAATGCAACTCTGGTTGTAAAAATACTGTTAAATTTATTGTATTAGTAGAACACCAAAATATATAATTATTGGTACTCACAACCTATCGTTTAAATCAACTGAGTGATTTTGCTACTCGAAAATAACAGTATTTCTAAGTGTGACGTTGCCACCTGTGGAAAATTTTTGATAGCGTTGCTATCAGAACTACTA
Organism: Bactrocera minax; assembly: GCA_021498325.1. Classification (NCBI taxonomy): domain Eukaryota; kingdom Metazoa; phylum Arthropoda; class Insecta; order Diptera; family Tephritidae; genus Bactrocera; species Bactrocera minax. Next base: position 6,795,840 of record JAKEEE010000004.1, read on the forward strand.
TACTTAGTGATTGATATACCTGCTGCGCCTAAAATTGTGTTAGTGAATTAATATGGTGTAGTGTTAACGGGTGAAAACCGATTTTCTACCACTTATACTATCCAAAATTTGCACTGGAAAACATCATCGAACTGCCACGCAAAAATTTGGTCTTTAAAAAGAGAGGATGTAGACAAGTTTTATGGAAGGAAGGACAAAAATCTTTTGCAAACTAATTCATTAAGCCAAGGTATAAACCTATCTCAATGCTATGAAGAAAGCAACTAGAAATATAAGCGGTTCAGGAGCTTACAGCTTTTGACAGTTTGGTTGTCAACCTAGATATGTATATGATTGCTGCTTTCGTAAAATCACTGACAAATCCTCTAACTATCCTCGGAATCGTTACCTAACTACATTGGTCAGAAAGATGTCGTATTATATTTCCTATAGCAGATCTTAATCGAACTTTCGTTTGCCAATTCTAAAATATCCACGTCTTTAAGAGCACAAACATAAACCCGGTTGAAACAGTATTTCATAAATGATGTCGAGGCTCAAGTTTACGATACTATATAATCAATTCGCGCGATGTTTGAAGAAAAAATGGAGTCTCCATAAATTAACTCTTCAAAACTCTCCTGCTCGTATTTTCATCCGTACTGGACTCTTTGTGTGTCAATTTAAGGGAATGTTTCGAACGCAACTACATTTTTGTGCATTTCACTTGCTGCTTCGTCTATAATAGACAGGATTCCTTTCTGCTAAACTTACTACTAATAAGCCTACGTGGCGCCAATCCGTCGTGACCAGCTAATAACTAATTTACTCGCTTTCATATTTTTTTTAATAATAAAGCGTCTAGCAGAAAGAAATTAATTAACTCACTTTCATTTCAGCGTTATTGTCTTTGACAAACAATGGCTTATATAAAATCAATTGGAAAGGTCACACAAAAGCACAGTTACTTCCAGAAATATTTACGCAAGCATGAATCAGGTCATGTACCCATTGTTTTCGCCACGGGGTGTGTCACAAGGCAATGACAGCTGTCAATGCAATATATCTTTGTTCTATTTATATAATTTAATTAACAATTTGTAGCTGCAATGAAGCAAAGAATTATATTAAAAATCATTTACAGCTTACAACTCTCCCACGGTTCGACGGGGCGACGTTTCTGGGCTGAGTATTAAGCTTGTCAGGGTTAAAAAAATTTTGACGATTATGTTTTACCACGAACATAAAGTGGACGGGGCTTTACCGGTGGTCTTCCCTGAGTAAGCAAAGCAGAGTGTACATTGATTCTCTCTCCGAAATCCTATTAGATCTTAAGACTTTATGAAAAAGAAGATTTCAACTTTGAAAGAAATGTTGTAGATAAACAACATCGAAGGGATGATGACGGAGTCGAAGTCGAACTCTTCCCCACATAGAATATTTATTATATTCAATACAAATAGCTAAGATATAACTTATATAATTTTTTTCATTTTGGAACCTTCTCTACTTTGAGTCGTTCTTTTGCAGCCTATAATTTTTTAATTTTGCTAAACCTGGATGTTGGTCTGATATATATTTATATGTAGAAGCAACTCAAATACTTAATAAAAATAGTAAGAAAGGGTAGTCGGGGACTAATAATGTTACATCTTCTTTTTTGATGCACCAACCATCTAGATTGGTTTAGCTTTTTCAAGCTTTTCTCATAATTATCACAGACCGTTTTTCAAGGATGAATTTTCTCACCGATTGGAAACCCTGAAATATTACTTTTGATCTACATTTATAATTACTTTAACGCATGTTCGGTTCAAATATGAGAGTCACGAGGCGAACGCAAAGATTGTGGACTCAAATTCCAACCCAAGCCGAACTTACAAAGCCTGTTGAATAATAAAATGTTTGTAGTAAAAACAGAAGGCTTCGTTGGAATCATTCCATATTTTATCGCTTTCTGTTATAAAAGACATGCTGCGATTGCGTAATATAAATTCATGTGAAAATAATATCAAACAAAATTTCAGTTAAAAATATCACCAACTGCTGTGACGACGGAATTCACTTTGTGTCTGCACTTAAAGCTTCGAGCAAAAAAATACCAATGTGTGTAAGCAAAGAGTTGTATAATTCTTAGTAAATCCGAAGAATACCTGCATAATTATTTACGAAGAGGATGGCTTGCAAATTCTCACTTTGATGCGTATGAAATAAGCTGAAGCTTATAACAATGAGAAATATGCCAAATTTAATAAAAAAACTGTGAATTTTAATATGGTGGCAAAAAAATATTCATTTTAAATCTTTAATTCAGCATTAAATTATTGTACGACGTTTTAACACACAAAAGCAATCTACACATTCACTCAAACATACTAAATTCAGGAAAAATTTGTCTAAGGAAGAAATTCAAGTATTATAAGCAATTTTCAATTAAATTATGCGCTTTAGTGGTTCACTTTGATTCACTACTGGCAGACGCTTTGCAAATGCCGACCGCATTTGGAATTTTCTTGTACTGTTGTTGTTGTTGGTTTTTTGTTTCCATTCCTCCATGCGAAGGTCTTTCGCACAACCACGTTCAGTTACCGTTGCTTCCGCCTTTCAATGAAGGAACAAACGTGCGTGTTCGAGTGGCAGCTGCACGTTGTTCAACTCTCATCGTGGGCTTACGAAAGTTGGAAAGTTTTGCGGCGTCGTGAGAATTCGCCAAAATGGACATATAAGGTGTTAAGGTTTTTTATTTTATTGAAATTAAAGTAACTCAGTTATTCATTGCACAAAGTAAGGAAATTGGAGACTAAACTTTTGCACTTTCACTTCTTGTATTATTTCATTCGCTTTGCTTCCATCTCACTGTAGTTCTCAACTAGTTTAAACAATATGTTTAATTGTAATCTGAAATAACTTTTACACTAGTGAGTTTATGGAAAATCTCTTTATGGGATGTATAAAAAATATTGAAAATGGTTCCTGGAGTGTTGCCAGCCGTGAACATTTTTTTAATTCACTGAACCCTAGCCTTTGGTCGTGCCATATTTTGAGAATTAATTTAAGGATTTTATTTTCATAATTTGTTAAGTTCTCTAATACTTTTTAAAAGCTTCTGACGGCAAGAAGAAATAAGAAAACGTAAAGACTGTTCAAACTTTGTGAGTGTTGATAAAATTAAAATATATCAAAATTTTAGTACTGAACTGAAAAAGAACTTTTTGGTACTTTTTTGGACGATATAGGGAATTTTTTCAAGGCTGTTTTGCAAAAATTCTAGCACCAATTAGTGATTTTGGATCACTACGGATAAGACAGGATAATTACTGTTTTGAGAACATTTCGAAGTTTCTTTCTAGAATATTTTGAGATAATTTCTCGGCTTTAATGAGTTCATATTGTAATTTCTACGGAAATACTTTGGGATTATTTCAGGACCTTGATAAAAACTATTCGACATTGCTTTTATTCAGTGAAAATAATAAAGTTTAGGGAAGGAAAGTCGAAGTGCGAGTATATAAGCTTCATATAAGTACATATATTACTTATATACCTATTCATATGTTTATATATACATAGACGCATATATTTTATGTTGAAAATTTCAATCATGTTTCACTTTTGCTCAGTCGGAAGCTGGTTTTCCACTGTATACATATACATTAACGTGATATACTAACCTACATGCAAGTGCTAAAGTACGGTTGTTGCACGCAATAAAATGTATATTTGTTTTGAAATGAAATTTAAATACTTCGTCATAAGTTGCTACCATAGTTTCTTTTTAGTTTGAAGTGCTCTCTGGTTGGCGGACGTACGAGTACTTACTCGTACTTTAGCGGCTTTCACAAAAGAGCGGCAAGAATATAATGGGTCTTTAAATCAAATATTTAGTTATGAGTTGTAAAAAAAAATTCAATTTCAGGAAGAGCTTATTTTGAAACAGCTTCGCATATAAAATCATATAATTACCGAGAACCGTGGCACGTAGACTTCGCGGACAAAGCTTGATTAAAGCTTTGACAATAGCGTGGTTTCCATATCGTTAGCGCTTCACATAATTAATTGAATATTAATTAAGTATTTTAATATCTAATTATTAATATTTCAATACTGAATTATTTATTATATTGGCTTTGTTCAGATACATATTTGAAGCCTAGTTTAGTATTAATATTGCTATAAAAAACATTGTGCCGTCAAATCACTAATTGTTTCATAATACCCGCAAAGCCTTAAACTAATTTATGATAACGTTAGCATGACACTCGTGATGGCATTCGTGAAGCTAAATTGAAATGAAACTTTTGTTATTCATACACTTTGTGTAGATAGAACGCTTGCATTGCTAAGCTATCATTTCATTAGTGTTCACTTCTTTGATCTATCGAGTAATTATTCAATTTACTTTTAGCACAAAATGTAATTTAGCAAGTTACTATTTAAGGTGAACTAAGCTAACCAGGTATTTAAATTAGTTGCGACAGCGTAGTAGGCCGGTGGAGCTTTTGAAAGTTTGTTGCAAGCGGTCTACACAATATAATAACAATGCGAATGGCTGGTTAATTGCTGTTAAACAGCTGGAATTGCAGGTAGAGTTGCCATTGTGGTAGCAACGGGGAATACAAAAAAGGCGCATGCACGTTTTCAATAAAACTTATTTAAGCTTTGGGGAAATCATCGAAATTTGGTTAGATGACAACTCTATTTGCATGTAGTATAACCCTGTGTCGATATAAAACTGTGCTATAGGATCTAAGATGTTCGATAATGTTTCTTGTTTCTCTCTCTCTCTCTCTCTCTCTTGTTCTACCTATCCGTTTAGAGTCTTCCAATCCTCAACATACAAGGAAGACTCTTAGTTTTGACATTCTTAAATTACTGGAACTCCTACCTCCAATTCCTCCAGCCAACTCTTGGTGATTTGTACTCTGTACTCCTCCCTAAAGGGGATATGTGGTCCATTGGTCCATGCGTAGCCGCTGGAGATCTGACAGTGAGCAACCTCATGGATGTTTCGAAGCTATGAGGGTAGGTTAATAGGGTCATATAGTATTGAACTCTCCAACCACCGTAGCTTCGGTTTTAAACCCTACAGCGTTTTTCAGTTCCAAGGTTCAACTTATCAGCGGAAAGAAAATGCCTAGCACTGACTAGGTTGACTGTTTGCAACTAGTTAAGGAGCTCATAACTTTTTTTTATAAAATTCATTAAGCAATTTTATGATAAGACCAATATGGGTGTATCACATCGGAATTGCTGGGAACTGCAAAGCTGATGATCTTTGAAGAAAGGGTGGCGAGCGATCTTTTGTTCTCTTACAGTGTACTGTTAGACGCATGGATATAATATGAGTTCAGTAAGCGCTAGTCAACTGATAGTACTTTAGCGATCAGAAGGTCTTTCTGGAACTGGAACTAAATTACAAAAGTGTAGTGAATTTCTTGCTTCTATTCTTTTCCTACAGGCGTCCAGAAGTTACCGAGGTAGAATCATCTCAGCATTTTCTACCCGACTGTCCCGGTTTTCGAGACAGAGGTTAGAGAACCTTGGCTCTCGTTCCTTTAGTCATCAAACGGAATTAACTGGTACAGAAAACAATCGCTTTATCTTCGGTGTATGAAGTTTTGATCCATCTTCAGGAAATTTTTGGTAAGACAAGTGTGAGCCTTTGTGAGAAGAAATCAGGCACAAAAACCTAACGTAAAATAACCAGAAAGGGTGGAAATGTTTTGAAAAGTTATTTCGCGTGAAGTTATTCGAAAATAAGATATGAAATTCGGTGATTTCACTTCACTTGTAATTAAAAATTATATAGCCACATCAAAAACGATTCGCCTCCAGCAATATTGTTGCACTATGTTGCAACAAAGTTTACATTAAATTGTTTTGAATTCTAAATAAAAAGCTTACATATTATTAAAGGAAGTTGTGCATCAGTTTTTATTCATTAAAACTTAACAACAACAACAAAATTAGAAATAAACGCCTGAACGCCGTGGCAAGAGACACTCGTCAACCACTCGGCAATCTCTGTGCATTATGCATGGTTTCAGTAAACGGAATCAAAATAACGGCAAAAAGAGAGAAGAGAAAGAAAAAAGTTAAGCAAGAAGAGCATTAGTGGGTAGTGATAGACACCCAAGGGGAATAAAGCAAATGAGAGCACACGACACGGCTGACCAAATGACCGACCGATCAATTAGTAAACAGAACAGACAGATATGAATGTATATGTATCTATATATATGTGATAAGCTACAAGAATTTTCATGTTTTTACACCGCATTTGTAGTTATAAAGAGTATTTTTTGTTGTTATTGTTGCGTTTTTTGGCGAACTTTATGTTTCCATATGTATGTAAATAAAAACACATTTATGTGAAAAATGTGTGTACATAAGTGACAGCCTTTGCCGAACTTTATTATATGCAAACAAATAAATGTATTCATGTATGTGTGTGTTTGTGTGTAGCATTTTATTGTGGCTAGCTTACTCGGCAGGTTTTTCTGTCAACTATTTACTTACTTTTTTGTTGCAGTTGTTTTCTCCAACGCAGTGAAGCTAATTAAAACGAAAAAATATGACAAAAAGATAACGAAGACCAAGGAAAAATAAAAAAAAGGCATGAAAAACATAAAATAAATAAACGACGCGTAGTGCGACCATTTCATTCGCTTTATGAGCTTTACATTGGTACAGTTGCAAGTACCCAACTGGCAGAAGCAGGACTTATAAGATTTTTGTTGAACCATGAAACAAAGATATACTAGCTTTCTTGCAAGAAATATCAAGTAATCGAATAAAGTAGCGGGTAAACTTTTCAGTTATAATCACTTGGAATAAAAAAGAATAATAATCTCAACATAAAGGTTTTCATCTTATGGAAATTCCCGAACATGATTTTGTTGACTGATGAAGCCACTGCTAAGTGCGGCTGCCACCTTTGACGCTTTGCTGTGTTCTCTGCGCCACGATTCAATCGCCTTTCCTTTCCAACTTCTTCGCAGAAACTCTTCTATGCTGTAGCTCTGCTTCCTGGAAATCACCGGAAAAAGTTAAATGATTTAATTTCAGGCTCTTGCCACTCGTTGCATATGGATTTCATTGAAAATTCTCCCCTCTGGAGATTTTATTCAGCTCATCATTATATCGAGAGGGCATTCTATATTATAGCATCCCATCAAGGCTTACTAGATTTCTCGAACGCGATTGTATCTGTTGCACCTTATAAAAATAGTTCCGATTTTCGAAATGTTCAGATTCAACTAAGAAAATCTCAGTAAAAGTTGTAGACGTGTTGAAAATGATTTAGCCGAACCGATCACATCGAGATATTTCAGTCATATGTTCAATTCCTCGGATCGTTCTACTACCACAGAAATAATTCAATTGCAGCTCAAAAAAAGAATTCATGTGCTTGTTAAACCTCGAAAGCCTAAAATCATATTGAAAAAAACCAAATTCGCTACCCGGCTGTGACTTCTGTTCTCCGAGAGCATTGGAGAAGATAAAGTTATCAAACTAAAAAGCTAGAATTTTCCTACAGGGTTAGTTTCCTGTTATGTGCATATTTAGAACTGTTTTTTTTTTTTTGTAGCTTGTAAGCATATTTACTATTTACTAATATTTCATGACGTAAATTCGCTGTTTGCAACCAGCATTTAATAGACACCACTAACTTATGACCGCATTAGATAAGCATTTTGCCCAAAAAATAAATAAGTGCCATTAAGTTATGTGTTCAAATGTTGCAGAAAATCGCACAAAATGTTTAGCCTTTCCATAAAGAATGAGCCACATATATTTGCTTTGCAAACAAACTGTAGATAGGCATTTATGTACATGAAATTGTAATTTGAACTTGATTTGTCACATGGATTATTTGCTAAATTAATACAATAGCGAATTTCATAGCCAGATCGAAGTTACAAATGATTTGAGACCAACCAATTGGTCCACAACGACAACAAGAGACGTGAAATTGCACTTTCCCACTTGAATTATGCAATTTAAATAAAGGGTGCAAAAATCGGGAAACCTTTTCTTTTTAGAATTGTGTTCGAGGGAGCACTTTCGCATGAGTTGGAGGGACTACAAACTCTGTGCAACTCTCAGAGCCTAAAACTAATTATATGAATCATGTAATACCATCAATTAGATTAGCTTACTATAAATGTCGGAAAAGTAGAACCGATGCATAGTGAACAAAAAATAAGAGCGATGTATGTATCGGCTTTCAGTTTCTAAGCGTTTGATATCGGCATAAAGCGGTATGTTCAATCATATTCTCCGGTTTTCATTTCCGTAAACTGACTAAAGAATGAAATAAAGAAAGTCACTATCCGATCTTCTAGTCAGCTTCTGTTTAAGAAGACGCAAACTTTGTTTTCTCACTCTAATACAGTGCACTCTTGAATTCTGCATTCTCTATTTCCCTTAAGCAACAGTAATTGACATTTCGATTTCATTGATTAGCTGAACAATGCTGGATAATTCATTGCTCTGAAGTTCGGAACTGCTTATTGAAGGAAATTATAATTTTTTTCTCGCAAAACAAGCAAAGCTTATCTGTTGGCGTAATACAGACATACGAATATAATAAAGGAGCAGCTAAGCAAACATGCATAATACATTCTCGGCAAGATTAAAACGTCGAGGTAAACAAGTATGAGTTGGTAAAATATTGGTGTATAAAATGAAAATGCTTGTATGAACATTATATATGTATTTCATGCAAATAGAAAATGAAGAATAAAGTAAAAAAATTCAGAAGAAAGAAGAAACAAGGTACACAGCAGCTTAAGGGAGTTAAGGTGGCACAAAAGGTGCATTTTCTTTTCTTCCGAAATATTCTTCTAATAGTATTTATAAGCACCCCGTTGGCAAAGATTTTGTTGACTTCAATCCCTCCCATATCCCATGTTCGATACTTTTCTCCTTTGTCAAACGGCCAAAATATATATTTTATGTTTCTTCTAGAGTCCATATCCCAACTAATTGAAATTCAATTCATTTAGTACTTCGGGTATCCCGTTATGTAGAATGTTGGTTGTCGGCCAGCTAGCCTCTCGAACTCCCAGCCGCTCAGTCGAGACTTATCAATTTCCTTACATAAATGGTAGAATTAAAATTTTCGGGCCTCGAATGCAAAATATAATGATCCATCGATATGTAGAGCGCCGCCATAGTGATAACCGAATTTAAATATATATTTTTTTATTCTTCGGTGTGGAACTCGGTTGGTTCAAAACTAAAGAGCCCTTAGCATATTGCTATATGTTTGAAAATTAAAGTTTTGATTAGATTCGTAGAAGAAATTAAAACTAAACTAAAGAGATTTAGTAATGCAAACAATTCAACATTTTAAAAGGGTTGCCACCTATTAAATTATCTTTATTAAATTGCATTAATAAGAATACTGTCATATGGGCATCAAACGAACGAAGTTGTGCTGTTGAAATAATTTTTTGAGAAGGGTTGCCATATTTACGAAATTTAATTTTTTTAAAAAGTTGACAAGTTCTTATAATGTGGCCATCAAACTAAACTGATTTAGGAACGTTTATAGTCATTTATAGTCGTTTATAGTTATTTCTTGTTGAGGATTGCCATCTTTTTGTAACTTTCTATTAATTACACTGATAAATTAAAAGAAGAATATTACAATATGTGCGCCAATTTAATTAGGTTGAATAAGACTTATGGTTGAGAATATTTTTTGACGAGAATTGCCACCTGTTAAAATTTTTCTGCTGAACTATGGTGACAATATAATTAAGGATATATTAATATGGATATCAAACTAAAGAGATCATAGAATGCTAAAATAAACAAGATTACAGTCAGGACATGAAAACAACTTTAAGACGAAAATTGAATCGTATACGATATTCTATGAAGAGTTGCCATTTCAAAATTAAAAATAAACCAAAAATTACATTAGTGGTTTGAAATGAAAGGTATTTAAGAAAGCCTTGATGTATATAGCTAATATTTTCAATAGAATCAGCTGATAATATTATGAAGATGCCTCATTCCAACATTGACTGATATAGTAAGGCCGATAGAAGAAAGATAAAGATTAGAATTTAAAAATCTGGCCAATTTTTTATTTCCTTTCCTTTTTTTAATTGTTAATACAGGAACACCCTTCAAAGCAGCCGCTCATATGAACACATATCCGAGAGCAAATCCGTAAAGTCGCACATACATCTATTATAAGTTTTCGTGTCTAGCAATTACGTGAACTTCTATAAATATTTGTACACATGTGTTCAAGCTTCTTTATCCATTCACTATATTTACATGCACACATTCACAAACTATTGTTCAAAATGCAATATCGCTTTTCACTCTTTGGTTTGTTAACTCGCCTTTTGAACGTATCTAGTGGCCTATTTATCTGAGTATATCCAATATGTGGAGCTCCACAATACACATGAAATATTTACTAGTTCAGCTGATTGATAAGCTAAGCTGCATATGAAAATATTTGATTAGCAATTTGACGATAGAAATTTAGTCAACCAAAAAGTTCAATGGAAAGTTTGAATACTCCCATTTTTAACAATACACAACACATATATAAATATAAAGTAAGTTAAAGCTCTTGAAATTCATAAATAAAGTGAATAAAGAACAAAGAACTTTTATCAGTTAGTTAACTGATGTATGTGCAATGTGTGTGGTAAATATGATACTAATTCATAAAAAAATTATTAACGAATTTATTTGCTGAAACTTCTGCTAAAATATCACACATATTGACCAACATAAACGGTTTAAAGTCAGATGGAAAGTCGGGATTTCTTATATCGGGCATTTTTGGGATAGAGGAAGATCTGCACTGATCGTATCCATTCCTTCATTATTCAAGTATATTAGGGAACATATTTTCACCCAATTTTGCGAAGGTAACTCACACACTGACCGATATATTCGGCATAAAGTCTGTTAGAAAGCGAAAATTATTACATGTGGTATATGCGATGTGGGATAATTTGATGACCGATTTCACACATTTTCGGCATTAAACTATGGTATATGCAATATTACACGTTCACTTATTTTGCTATGATATGTTACATATTGACCGAAAGTCTACCCGGAGGTTGCAAATCCTTACGTTAGGTATATGGAGGCTAGGAGAAGTGCTTACTCGATTTTATCCGTTTTAAGCACATGGGCACACTTTTGTTCAGAACGAACTGAGACGCTTACTAATTTTCAAACAGATAATATTATTATATTATTATATTATATGGGGCTAGGGGAAATATTTATCCGATTTTCCCCATTTTTGACACAAGAACACACTATTATCATGGGAAGATAATCCTCCAATTACATTACGATATTTTACAGATTTACCGAAATATATGGTATAAAGTCTACAGGAAGGTTGAAAATCCGTATATTAAGTATATGGGGACTTGGAGAAGTATTCACCTGATATTCGCCATTTTTGACACTAGATCACACTATTGTCATGGAAAGATAATCCGGCAATTTCAACGGGTGTTATAAACAACCGTTAGGCGAACAAAACTGATATACTCAGTAGCAACATGTTGCGAGAGTATGAAAATTGCTCGGGAGATCACGCTGAAGATATCTCATGTAGTAGACAGTCTGAAATATCATATCGTTTTTATAGAATGGCACATCAAGAATTGAACCTATAGGTTTTGCGGCTAGACCTTCAAGAGACAGTTGTATAAATTTAACAGTTGTCGGACATTTGGTTTGTGACATGCTATGTCTTAATCGTCGTAAGGATGCTATTGCTATTTTGAAAGCAACTCGATTGAACCCAAAAGAAATTTCGTGTGTTAAGACAACAACTTTTTTGATAGAAAAAATGCCGTCAAATATGATCTGATAAGTGTTATGTGGGTTTTCCACCAGACGAAGTAACCATACATCGTTGGTTTGCTAAATTTTGCACTGGGAAAATGAGGTCCAAAAAATGCTGTCAAGGACGAGGCCATTAAAAATTTTCACAAAATCATTTTAAATAATGGTAAAGTGAAGTTAATCTAATTAGCAAACCCTCTAAAGATTCCAACGGAATGTCTTGGACATCCCTGTGTCGACTGTTTCCCTGCGTCAGAAATTAATAAAAACTATGGCAACGACCTCGGTGACAACTATGCAGCATAATAAAATCGAATGTGATGAAAAGACTGCAGTTTTGCTTAAAATGATACGAACTTTTCAGCCTGTCTGATATGACTAAGCCTATAGTGATATCTCTTCAAAAAAATATTGTGTAACTGGTGAAATAATTTTCATGCTACCGAGACGCCTAACACCTAAAATTTTTCCATTATGAATCTGTTGTTGAAAAATAAATGTGATTGGTTAATGTATTATGTATGTATGTAATGTTTAATATGTATTCTCAGCTTGTAGTAAATTTATTCATTAAAGATACTAAGACTCTGTATATTACATCTCATCAAATTATTTTTGCTCAGTTCACAAGAATTCATTAAAGGAAAATTACTTTACATGCTGTTAATGCTTCAGTTTCTCACGCTGTTTAATGATAATTTAGTTAACGGTTTTGACGCAATTCTCAGCTAGACTTTATTATGCATACCCGTAAGCGTTTGACATTTTTTGTCACCAAATAACAAGAATTTAATTCCAAAAAAACACAACATTTTGTGAATAAAGAAATTCTAAAAGAAACCATAGCATACGAAACAGACACATTTGGGTGACAAGGGTGGTACGGGCTTCACTGACAAAGACTTTTCGTTTATATGTATCATAATTCTGGCATTATTGCAGTCAAACTTCACACCAAATTTCATTTCTCCATATTTTCAGTCGCTTTCAAACACTTTGGGATTGCGTGGTTAATGTTTTGATTTCCAATAGTTTTACGTTTATTACCTATGTATGTATGTGCACTAAACTATTTGTCTATTCATGCAGTGCATTTATTGTGTGCGTCAAATTCAATGATAGTGCAATTTTCAACCTTTGGAGCAAAATTGGCAACCTGGGAAAAAAATATAAAATTGTGCTTGTGACATTGACAATTTAATAATTTTAAATTAAATATTTGAATAAACAAATTTTCGCTATTTCCAATTTTGTGTCATTAACTTTGACATGGTGAAAATCGGACATTAATCTGCAAGTCATCTTCATGTAATAACTATTTCCATTTGCTACCAGAAAGGAGTAAGGGCTGTTAGAACGATTTGCAGAGTAAATTGTTGAACCGATATTCGAGAAATTAAATTGGAGAATTAACGGAGAATTTATATTTAATAACTTTTATTAATGTTCTTAGCTTTTATTTTTATTGGTAAACCAATTAAAAATCCATATAAATTAAACTTGTTCTCCCCTTATTTTTAAGTCAAAAATTATTTGTATGCACCTAAACCTACTCAAGCTTGTAATCTTTCGGCTAGACACATACGCCTTGTGAGTAAATATTTATCTTATGCGTGCATATATATATATGTACATATATACAGTTTTAAGTAAACCGTTGAGTAAAATAATTGTATTTATCATAATAAATACTGAGCACGTGTTGGCATAATTTTAGTTATTATTTAATTCTTTTTCTCAAGCCTTCACTGGGGCAGCGCAGAAACTTCAAAGCTTCCTTTAATCTTTTAATATGCGATCTACTAAGTAAATCAAATGTGTTTCTATAATTAGATACAAACATTAAATTATATATTGTATATGTATATGGATGTATGTATGAATGTGTACCAAAAGGGTCAATCTCGATTCCCTAACATAAATATTGTGCGGTCGCTTAAAAACTTGAAAGAAATAATTTTTTGGGCTGTAAGTAGGAGCATTAGGGATGTTCAGTTTAGTTTAACTAAGACTAAATTTAATTGAGCATCACAAATAAAAGATTTTTTAGTTATATTGCGGAACTGTATATATTGCCGAACTAATCATATCTTCATTTTATAAAATAAAAGACATGCGTTATAAATATCTCCGATAGATGGCGCTGGAGTCGAAATATGCCCCATGCCTCATTAATCCCAACTATATATTTTCACTTGCTTGTCGACAAGTGTTGCCATTGGTTGGATTAAGAATAATGATGACAGAACTATACCAAACAGTGGCAAATATCCCAACGGATATAGATAGGAACATATGTAGATACGATTTAAAAAGGTTTAGGACGGATTTCTTTCCGATATATTTTTGGCAAGGGTTGCCAGCTGTTTAAACTTTCTACGCAATCTGATATTCAATCTGAAAACGATAATAAAAATTAAATGTGGTATTTTTTGAAGAGTTGCCACTTATCTAAAATTTTAAATACAAGAAAAGAAAAAGAGAAAAAAATTATTTAATATAAACACCAAACTTAAGAATTTTATGAAGGCTTAGAGTAAAAACATTTCTTTAATATGTTGCCACATTTTAATAATTAATTTGATTTATAAAATTTATTAAATATGTCAACGTGGACATCAAATTAAAACGATTTAAAAAAAATTCCGTTGTAGATATTTCCAAAATATTGCCACCGTTTTGAAAGTTTTAATGCTTCTCGTATTGCACTTCAATTAAATGAAACCAACAGTATTAATCGGAATAACGAATAAGTTCTAATCTAAGTTAGTTAGTTTAGTATGTAGATTATAAGCAAGATGTCCTCCATCCCCAATTCCAATCACTCACACAAATGCACACGAGTACACCATGTAATCAACGTCAATTTGTTCATAGATAATTATGTCACACAAAATTAATGAGCGCATTAGAGCATCAACAGCTTTTCTAACGGCAACTTGGATAATCACAAAACGCCTAGGTGGCAGCTAATAAAACAGCAACAACCGCAACAATTCTATTGAGTGAATGAATGACTGCTCTTGGCTTACAATGAAAATCCAGCTGCTAAGTGAGTCAAGTACAAACACAATAGACATTTGTCGAGTATTTATGAAAAAAAGCACTGAGAGTTGTGGCAACACTACTGGAGTTCCGTTTGATATCCGCTCAAATTGCTCAACTAGTTTGCACAAGCAATTGGCTGTGGCACCAGCTGGTGCACTGGTTGGTGGTTTTTTCATTGAGGTTTTATAAATTTGCGCAAAATTGCATTTTATACTCGAATATGTTATCCAGCTAAGAGATAATTAAAGAAATTGCTCAAATTACCCAGTATTGTGTGATTTCTGGTAGTGAGAGTATAAATTTAAGATAATAAAGCTGTATGTGTTATGCTAGTATGATGAGTTTAATGTAGTATCTTTGTGGATATTTTTAAAATACAGTTCTATAATTTAGCAATCGAAGATGTTTTACAGTTAGATAGAGTAGAGGAGAGTAAAATTTCAATAGAGAGAGTGAGATGGAGTATGTCTTCCGGATGCCTCTTCTTCTTTAAACTAATCTAAACTGCATGGAAATATAAACTTAGAGAAAGCACGATAGAGATTACGCTTGAAGGAAAAATATAGTTGTTTCACCTCGTAACTGTGAAAGAATTGTCAGTACCTTAAGCGATCGCTGAGACAATACAACAACTTCTGAAAGCGATCGTCAGATGAGCTTTTCGTTTTAATCACACCCTTAGCCTAAACACTGGGTCCTATGGTCTCAACGAAAACGGTTCGAATGCCTTCTAGGACATTATGGTGAACAGAGTTTCAATCTCCCCACTTGTAATTTAGACTAAAAATAATACAGCCCCATCTAGCGCAAGGTCAGAATCGCACAATTGCCACGGCCTCAAATAGTGATATTTCAAGATACACGAATTGCCATTCAATCGAGCTATAAAACTTATTGAGCTCAGGTTACCACGTAGGATGGAAAGGTTGAAAGTGCAATGAAAATGGGCATGGCAGCGCCATCTAATATGGTTAATGTATGTACCTTATAAATTATTCTTGCTATGAATACCAAGTTAGGCGACTTTTGAGCAAATGAAAACAGAGACAAAGTCGCAATTGAATATTTTTAAGGATCTGAAGAACTAGGTTTATCTTACCGTAATTTTATGAATTTCATTAAATAAGGTAGCTGTTATTTTCCTCTGTTCTTTTCAACTACTTATTTTCGTTCTATTAACGGAAAACATTCTCTTCAGCAAACGTTACCTTGAACTCCATCTCTTGAACAAACACTAGAGTAGATTGCCACTTGGGAGAAGCGAGTCCTTTGCGTAACTTAACCGTTATTATTTTAAGCACATCGAGTTATTGCCGGCTGCCCAGCGGCAGCAGCTGCAGCTTACAAGATATTAGAAAAAAAAAATAATGTGGAAATAAAAAATAAAAGAAATCTAGTTGGAAATGAAGAAATATGTATGAAATGGGAAGATGCATTTCCGCCTATGCGGCACTCCAGTGAGCAGACATAATCTGTGTGCTTCGCTTCGATTCGTTCGTTTTGTGGTGCTATCACCGTTAGTGGCATCACATAACGTTAAGCGCCTGAACGTATGCTGTGAATTGCTGCAGAAATCCATGTAATTCTTTTTCATTTTCCGGCGAATCCCTCAATTTGCCCTCAAGTTGTGGCAAATGATAGTCAGCACTTGGTTTCCATAGGATTTTCAGAGGATATTCTTCGCTTTCTCGGTATCTCTCTGCTAAACCGCCTACATATATACTGCATATATACATACAAATATACATATATACAGGTGAGCGTTTTCTGTGTGTGTTTGTCAGCGAAATTTAATGCTTAGCAATTTTTTATCGCAGCTCGGCGTTGTCATGACCAACGCACACACGTTCGACAGAATTTAGATTTTATTCGCGTTCTTTGTTTCAGATTTTATAAACTACGGCTTCAGGTGTCGGTAGTAATTGTCGTTAGGATAGTTCCGCGTATACGCGCACTTAGTATTGAAAACGCATAACAAAGGCCATAAACAATTCCATTGTATAAGCTTGTGTTATGTATCTGTATATGTTTTTGTGTAGCAAAGTATTATATATATATTTGCTGAGTGAAGTACCTTCGTATGGCTTCGATTCACGACGATGGCATTTCATTTAATTAAATATAATTAATTAGAATAACAGCAAGGATAGAAGAATTCATAAAAGCTAAGGAGGGCTCTTTAACATGACTAAAATCAAGAAATGAATTTTCCTAAATTAAAAGTGTCATGGATTTACACCTAAAAATCTGGTAATTTCATTTACCCATCACTTCAGGTGTGTGACCTCGCTAAATATACCGAATGTTACGCCTAATGGTAGGCAACATTTTTCATTTTTATTTTTCCACATATTGCCTCACCGTAAACCTAAACTAAGCAAATATGCATGCAAATTTAACTCTAATCAAGCCTTAATCTTAGCTCAAAAAGCAAATGCAAAATTTCATGTACTCATAAACAAGACAGGATTATGAATGAGCATACTTAAATTTAATGTTAAAAATATTTGAAATGAGTATCAAACAAACCTTCCTCTATATAATTCATAATGCTAGTCGAACTTCCGAATGACTATATTAAGTATAGTAGACAATAAGGTAGGCATGGTAGGCATGATAGACATGGTAATTGTTATAAATAGGCTTAAAACCATGCAACATTTTGTTAAAAGCTCAAATCCAATATTAATGTAACGATAATTTGACGCATTGTTTACAAATTCTGTATAAAATATGTGTTTGTTTCCACATATGGCCTAGTCGAAAAGGTTTATGTGACACACTGTCATGCGTGTGAGGAACAAACCAAAAAAAAAAAAATTTAAATACAGTTAGTTGCATATTTAGGCGGCAGTTTACTTCAATACAAATTTATAATTGCAAGGCGATATATGAGTTTCTTCTGCAAAAGAAAAAAAAAATTCGAATTAAGTTTGGCATATTTTACTTAAGAAGACCATTCCTTATAAGGCTATTTTAATATGTCTCCATAATTCGTATCTTGCATATGCCTTATAATTTAACTCCGACTTTTATTTCAGCTTTTACTGGGACTTTTCAAAAATGTATTTAGTTCATATTCCGGTCAGAAGGTGATGCAGTTGAAATATCTCTCAAGTTTTATTTACCAAAGATTCAGAAGTGCCAAGAATATTTATTGCATATTGAACTATGATGGCGAGAGACTTACAATCTTATTGGTTTATATCGTGCCAAATTCAATGAAACTAAATTGACAATGGTACAATGGTGCAATGACTTGTCAATTTAAATTCTGATGAGATCCTAGGTTCACAAAAAATATATATATATATCGAGAAGTGGGTAAAGCTTCTATGAAAAGCTGTTTTCATTAGTTTGACTACCGAATGTCATTAAATTTGACATAATGAAAACACACCCAATGAAGGGACTATGTTAATGACAAAATTCTTTAATGAACATACTAGGAAAATACTAGAAAAATTCTATAAATATGTCTAAAAAAAGACTATTATAAGTAGATATTTGATTGCATACTTAATGTTGGTCAGAGCAACTCTTGCAACTGACCAGTAATGGGTTAAAATGTTCATAAAATACGTTACTCAGCCCAAGAAATGAAAACTAGAGTAAGTCACAAAATAGGACATTTTGCAAATTCAAAATTCAAATTTTCCATTTAATGCACGTTTACAAAAAATTTAATCAAATTTCGGACCTTAATGAAGACCACCTCTAGCGTTTTTCGGAATTTCAACTTCACTGTCATAGAACTAAGCTTTTTTCAGTGAGAAATTTTTACCTAAAAACTAGGAGCAAAAACTACTTTTGTTTCCTTTGCACATACATTAACTTAATTAACTAAAATGGCGTTGCTTTACAAAAACTTAAGCGTTCCAAGTAAACTGTTAAATACATAAATGACCGAGTGCTATGCACACCAATTGCACCATTAGGAAGTATGAACACACTCGGGATTCATCAAGCCCACCATGAATATGTGTAATAAGCTCTCACACACACACGCAAAACAAATATTTATGTTTACCTGCATGTATATATGTACAGCATGTGAGTGAAAATGGAAATTCACAGGCAAATATTATTGAGATGAAAAGGTGACAAAAACGTTGAAATGGTCGAAATTGGGAATGTATTGAGAGGGCTGGCACTTTGAGTTTGATTTACGCGCATACATACAGAGATGAAGTTATTGCCCAAAAGAGGCACTGAGGTGTACAGAAAGTTAATTAATTTGGTCAATTGACTTAGCTATATGTGAAATGTTAGCTGTGTATATATATGTAAAGAGTTTGACAACAACAACACACACACATGCGTGGCAAATTCTGGCTAAATGGAATTCAAACACTGAAAGTAAGAGAATGAAATGAAAAAATTCGATAAATGCACTTACAAATATATAAACCGTGCAAACAAAATATTAAGTCTTAATATGAAAAACGAAAAACAAAGCTGTAAATAATGGTGACAACAGCTACACAAGTAAGCTCAAAAGCTAAGTGAATTAAAAGGAAATAAGCTTTGCGAGTGTGTGTGTGTGTGTTCTTTATTTTTATTTGCATTTGTGCTGTCTTTTTGCTTGCAAGGGTCCTATCCTTTTTCTTGATAAAACTAAAAAAGAAAAGGCGCTACCACCTGTTTGTAATTTACCCAGTCGTTTGCACTTCGAAGTCAGCTGCGCAGTGAGTGCCTCCATTTTGTGCTTATAATTAAGTCCTCAGCTTTCTCTTGCAGATGTTAGCATGCGAGTATCTTTCATGCTTGATATGTACCGGCATTTACGGCATATTTTTTAATTTTATTAGCTTTTCTTTACATATGTTTACCCATTAGGTTTTCGTAACAAAAGAGGTATTTATTATTGCTGGGCATAAGCATGATTAAAAGGAAGCATAAATTCACTGTCCTGTTGTCGCATTTTGGTACATAACCGTTATATGCTAGGAAAATGAGGCCTCGCTCACTTTTCAACAAAATTTTAATTAATTATAGCGTGCTCACTTTGTTTGTATGTTTATGTCACATTTACTCAAGTCATCGCTTGAAATTTCGATATTTATAACCCTACTTTTGTCTCGATGAAATCATTATCCGCTTATGCTATATTAACCGCTAAGTAATCAAAAGTACATTATTTAGAGATCAGGGCAGTCTAGGACTACCAAAAAATTTTAAATATGTTTTCTAACTTAAAGTACACTTCAGGGTTCTCGAAACAGTGTTCAATTGGTAGAAAAAATAAAAAAAATATTTTTTTGCTGTCCAACTCGCTGTAGTGTCCATGTGTTCCGTCCCGTCAGCTTCAGCACATAAACCTTTAGTATAAACCTTTAGTATGTACTTGTATGACAACCGTTTTCATAGGGCTGACTGCGATTGTCATTAAATTTGGCATAATGACAACCACTCCTTATAATGGCTAAAAATAAAGAGCGAACAATAATATTTCAGGTGTTAAAATATAACTTATCCTTTGCGTCGCCAAAGTGTCCGAAAATCTTAGAATATCTACGGAAATTTGTATTCACATCTGAGACTTGTAAGAGAACTGTAAAATTTGACTACAATAATGACAAATGTATGACTCAACAGGGACAAAAAGCTCGAATGAGTCCATATTTTTATAAAACTGAGAAGAATTAGACTTATCAACATATTTATATGTTTTTGGTTGTTCTCCAGAAACGGTTCTTGAAAGGATGAATAAAGAAAGAAAAAAAACATTTTTTTTAATTCAATGTAGTAAAATTTCGGTTTGGTGCGCGAAACACAACGTGGAGCCTTCAGCTATATGAAATACGAGTATATAATACATACTTTCTGGATATTTTCGCTTTAAAAATGTTATTTCGTGTTTTTAATACCCCAAGCGATTTTCGTGTCTATTACCCCTCCACTGTTTTCTTTTTTGGGAATTATGCAGAACAACTCAACTGAAAAACGGCAAGCCAAAAATTGTAGGCGAACGTTCATGTGTATTTTGTTTGCTCGTTTATTTTTTTAGATACAAATGAATGGATCAAGAGTATTCGGTACAATTGCCGCATAAGTACTCAATATATATGAGTGCATATGTACACTTTTTTGAGAATTTTTTGGAAAGTATTTATTATTTGTTCTAATCATCACTGATCTTTAGATTTGAGCTTTATGATTTTATTTTATATGATGGATTAATGCATCAGACCTGATGGATTCTAAAATAAGTTTTATTCAGGTTTTACCACTCAAATATATTAGTTCATTATAGACATATGAAAAATATTGATTTGTAGAGAGTGATTAGTTATGATGTATTGGTATATCGGGTCCATGAGTTCTTTAATTAGTTTTTTTGACAGTTTTATTCAGGTTTGGCCACTCATATATGGTATATTTTTATAAATCATAGAAAACAATATACTCCTGATATTGATTAGTCGTGATGTATTAATGCATTAGACTTTGAGAATTTGAAAATCAGCATTTCTCTTAATATTTTAATATATAAGATAATATATACCCCCATATAGGTTTAATTATAGAGCTAGGAAGGGAAATTCCAGTTCCAAATAACACCAAAAAGTGTTTTCTAAATGGCGGTCCTCTCTCAGCGGGCAAAGACAGCATTGCCCTTTCTTGGAGGGCTTCCAGGCGCTTATCAGAGATGTGAAGGAAAAGTTCTACATCCGGTTCTACATTCCGGTAGTCCGGAACATCTAGCAAAACAATTATGTGATTGGAGGTGCATATATAATACACTCAGAAATCTGTATACCCCAAGTACGAAATATCTAGTATTAAATAATACCTTTTAAATTACCAAAACTACCAAATATCTACAATTAGTCTGTTCAAAAATATTATATAAATGTGTCTGTTCGTTATTCTAGAGAATAGTATTTCCTGTAAATTTAAACCACTACGTAAAAATATTTCCATGTATGCATATAACAAAGTAGATATGCAAAAATAGCAAATATTTATTTTCTAAAACCTGCCAAGGCCATGGCAGCCACATAAACCTACTGCATATAATCTGTATGTAACTGTAATAAAATATACGAGATATATATGAAGTGAAGAGTTTTCTACGGTTTCAAATTGTTTGAAAATTGCAGTCTCAAACTGTGTTTAAAAATCCTTACATTTGTACCATATGTGGTGTAGGTAGTTGTTCTCGTTGCAGCCTGTTTAATTGGCGTTGTGCCTGGCACGCTTTTTTTGACTACTTCCATGTTCCTGCTTACGGTAAGTAAGTATGAGTGTTTGTGAATGTTCATTGAAAAAGGACCATAGGCGAATTCACCATATAAAAATCCTTCACAATTAAATTTGAAATATTTAAATTAGTTTATTTTTCATATTCAGTAACCTCAGGAAGGGTGAGTGACCTCGCTAAAGGTAAAGAAACAGGCTAAGGGTCATTGACATCGAGCAGCAAGGTCAAGCTGTTGTTCACTATATTAATCAAGAAATGAAGATATAAATTAACTTCTGATCTCACAAGCAATGAACTGATTTAGTCACTCGTTTTTGTGGTATTCAATTGCCGCGAATTTAACTAGCTTCCTTCAGAGAGTTTTGGTGGGAGATGAATTGCTTCACGCCCAAGCAAAGCATCAAAAAAGTGTCAGTTTACACTGATTGCAAATGAGATTGAGGCACAAAAAATATTTTAAAGGGAAAATCAACTGTCAATGGCACGTGACAGGTGCTCGAAAAAGGTACTGAAAATGTGATAAAAAATCAAAATTTTTTAAGGTCAATGACGACAACTAATTGTTTACTTTTGTATTCAAAATATACTCGTAGCAAAATATTGTAAAATACCAAATTATATGAAAATATTTAAAATTTAGAGACATTTGGCTTTTTCAAAAACGTTTAACATCCAAACCCCAATAAAAGGTGGCGCAGCCTCTACTTAAGAAAACATAATCAATTGGTTTCGTTAACATCAAGAAATTATTCAGAATACCTACTATTTCGCGATGCAAACAAAAATATTTAAGCTAATCAAATAAACTGGAATGCTCAATATTATAAGCGAAATACAGAATAATTTACAGAATTTTTCTAACAAATAGCCTCTTTTGGAAAATGGAGAAAAAAAATTGAAAACTCATTGTATTCGTCTTAAGTAAGCGAAGTATGAAAAGTCTTTCAAATTTGGAATTAAGCTTGTCTGATTTAGCATTTAAAAATGGCTTTGAATGAGGTAAAAAGCTAAAATAATGGTATAAAAGAGCGAATGAATTCAATTGACAACGCAATTGGTTGATTGTTTACATACGAAAACTCCAGTTTTTTTTTCAGTATACAATAAAGGAAGTGAAATAAAAATAACAACAAGAGCATAAAATAAACTAAACTTACAATAATAAAATACAAATGAGTTATATAGGGCATATAAGCATTGGTTCCGCCGACCTCACCGTACTCTCGTCAACATGGGGTAAACAAAAATTCGCTGTACACCGTTAGCCGGCGGCAGCGTACATGATTTGTCGACAAACTGAAATCAATTGTTACCAAAAACAAAAACAAAAAATTAAAATCGCTAAAAGCAGTTTTTCTTAGCGGCGAAAACGTAAAGCATTTATCAAAATAAAAGTTGAGCGATAAAGCAAAATAAACGAATTGAATAACAAAGAAGTAAGTGAATTTTGTAAAAGGAAATAAATATTTATAAACAAAAACCAAAAACAAAACAAACGAAGTGAGAGTGAGTTTGAAAAATAATGGAATTGTGGGATAAATAAAGTAAATTAAGAAAAAATTAGAAAAAGTAAGTAACAAAATTAGCAACACCGGAGTCATTTCATTGGCGTGTCCCAAACAAGGTGTGTGGGAGTCAAAGTGGGCAGGTTGTAAATCTTTGTTTATTCTGTTTTTGTTTTTGTTATTGTTTACTTATTATTATTGCTTTGTTTTTCTAATTTCTGCCTTTTTACTCTCATTTATTCTAATTTTCATTTGTGTAGGTAGCTTAGCGAGTTACCAAGTGATGCGTGTAAACATCTAATTAGTATTTTCTTGTCTTCAGTAGGTCGTATTTTTTTTTTTTTTTGTACCTATTAAGCGAATATAGTACGTAACAATTGGCTTGTAAAAGTCATTAACTAATTATTATTTCTGTCGGTTCAGTGGTAATGTGGGGTGCATGTCACGAAATATTTACTCGCAAATGACTGTGCTGTAAACCGAAATGGTTAATGATTAGCGATGGTGTTGTCGATAGCAAAAAGTTGCAATATTTTATGTACGAAATTAATTATTTATAATAAATGTTGCTACTTGCTGGTAATTACTTTGACTACGACTATGATAAATTAATTAAATATTATAAGGCGAAATTTTCAATCGATTATCCGCTTTTCTGGTATCGAACTAGCTTATAATATATATGTTTATTTTAACTATAAGGTCCTTTTTTATTTTAATCCACATAACTTCATTCATCACATTAGAAAGAGAGATGGACAATTGTTACTCGTTTTCGGTATTAAATCACAGTTTGCTAAGCGAAATATTTTCGCATAATTTTTAGTAATATTTTATCCTATTTTGAAAGTGGTAATGTTTTCACGATTGAATTAACTGAAATGGCTTATGAAAAACGCACGCTAAGCCAAATTTTAAAATTTTCAACAAATTTTACCTTGCACTTTGGTGGAGCTTTCCGGCTCAATTGCCTTATCTGTTTATCAATTGCTTATACAATTTCCTTAAATTAAACATATATACAATTTCAAACATATACTTTTGACATGAACTTTTATACACAAATATTTTTCTTTAATTTTCTAAAAAAAAAATTCAAGAAACAGTATTAAATTAACTGTAAAGCGCCCGATAATTAAAAAATAATTCTTCGCCAATTCTGAAATTTCAAATAGTTAATAAAAGCAAGTACAACTATAGATAAGAAACCTTGCGATATAAAATACACCTTCTTCACAACTCTTTTTGCCCATATGGGTTCACGCTTCGCCACTCCCATAAAACGATATTATTCGAAAATAAACTTGGAGGGAACCCCGTTCCTACCTCCATCTAAGAACGTTTTGAATCCATCCATACAAATCGACATTCCAAGTGAAATAAGCAATACGATATTAAGTACACCAGGGCGTATGAGTAATAATTTTCAACAACATTGCAATGCGTTGGGATCATATAATATAATTGTAATGCCCTCAAAACGGCATTGAGAGCAAAGCTCCATTGCATATTAACACCTTGCTCTTCCACCCCTCACCCTCATCACACTTTTTGGACCATTCGAATTGTTTCTTCACGCTTTTTTCGAATCAAATCGGTTCTGTTGTTTTAACTATTTGCAGAGAAAATGCTAGTTATGAATAATTAACTGTAAAACTCTGACAACCATTATTTTTATAGATTAACTGGAAACCGAACTGAAAATTTTATTTAATTCAATTCTCATACCAGCAATTAATAAACGCTTGCATTTTAAGTAGTTAAGTTTTGAATTCTTTTAATTATAACAGCAATGACATGCTCGGCACTTCAAAGAAATCTACAACTTCCTCGAACTACAGCTTAAATAAAAAAGCGCACGATGTCACGCAGTCATGCTTTATCGAATTCGGCGAAGTTTTCTTAAGCAATTGCAGCTTAAGTCAAGCAGAAGAAGGAGCTTTTAGTCTTTTTTTTTTCTCTTTTAAAACTATGCAGATTACATGTAACGGCTTTCTTTTGCGGAAAAATCACTTTCTGACCACTCTTATCTTAATTTACCACTCCCACATTTTTTATGTTAGGGATTTTTCGCTTTAAATGTTATCTTTTCTTTATTGCTTTTGAATTTGTTATCGCTTTTTTATATTTTCTTTTTAAAAATTTCCTTAATATTATTATTATCATCATACATCTTCATCCATCATTTCAGCCATTTGGGGTCGGTATTTATTTAACATTTAAGCTATTCAAACTAATAACGGGGAAAAAACAAAACTTCTGGGTTCCTTTTAAACTTTTTACTAACTCACATTTCGATTATATATATTTGCATATAATTATATATATACACAAATAGATTTATATCAGCATATTTACAATACTTCGGCATAGTCAGCGAAATATTATCAAATTTAAGCAATTCATAATTTTTTACACTCTATACTCTCCACTCAAATTTCTCATTATAATTAACCGCGAAGCGCCGCTGAAAGGATACATTTTTCTTGTTTGTTTTTCTTTTTGAAGCCTTTTCATTTCCATGCCTCTACCTTAGAGCGCCAAATTTAATTTACATAATTTATGTTGCGGTCAGTGGAACACATCTACAAATATATATATATATATATATATATTTACTATACATATATATACACGGAATAAAATATATATGATTAGATGCTTTTATGTACTGAAGCTTATGCAGCAGTCAGCAGCAGGAAGTAGCCAGGCGAATGACAAAGTAAAGAAAAACCGGACAATTGAGAACTTTGTGTTTATTTTTATTTCCTTCTCTCTGACATTGATATCTAGTATGCTGTGCTTTCGTAGCTACCCAGCCGCATGTTGCAATGTAAAGATCGCTAAGCAGCGAATCAGCAAAAGGGAAAAAATTGTTGCTCAAGTACCCTTGACATTTTAAAGGAAACAAAAGGTCCGTCTCCATTATACTATTCCTACGCATTTTCGCTTCATCTCACGTTCTCATTTGAACTTTTACATATGCTTGAGTGTGTTTTTAACTAGTTTCTTTGACCATCAAGCACGTATACACTTACAAAAGTGGTTTAAATATGTATTTCTTGATTCTTGCTGTTGTTGTAATTCAGCACGTCAACACTTGAGTGAATAACAATACGTAACCTGCTTTACCGTTACAAAATTATTGCCTTACTAAGTGTAAATAAAGGTATTTGGTGAAAATGTGCACAAGTATGTGCGTGTGTCTGTATGTAAGTGTATGTGAAAGCACAGCTATTTAATTGAAATGTTAGTCATATGCTTGAATCGCTGCTCTTGTGTGCACTTGTAAACAGTCGTAAAGTCGAGGCGGCGTGAAAAATTATTGAAATTTCAAAATAATTATATAATGTCCGCACATTTCATATATTTTGAAATTGTTTTGAATGCCTTAGCAAATATATTTTTGTAAACAAACTAAGTGTTTACAATGTGATAAACATGATGAGAAGTAAGCAATATGCCTGTTTGTAAATAAAAGCTCGCGGCCAAAGAATTAGGCGAATGTTTTGTGATGAAATCAGTGGTTTTCAGTTAGCCAAGTGACATATGGTTCACGTCAAATAAAGTAAATAATTATGTATGTAAAAATTAAAAATATAAATTTCTATCAAAGTAAAATGTATAAATACAAAATTAATTAATAAATAATAATAATGAATAAATACAGAGAGAATTACATACTTTATCTAATACATATATATTAGGTTCGAGAAATTTTATTTTAAACAAGTAGAGAAGCGCCTATTTCCGGGGAAACCTAACCTCTAATAATATTGAAAATTGTGGGAATGCAAAGAGGGTGACATATATCGAATCATATATAAAATTTGATTAGAAAAATTTTGCGTGTAAATCGATTTTACTGATTTTACTTACAAATTAGCATAGGGTCTTAGTAACATATCATCCCTAATATGCTAAATGACTGTGATAAAATCAAGCGGTCTACTGTAAAACAGTGAATAATCCATTATAAAGAAAGTAGTGGCGTAGAGAGAGCGAGATAAAAAAGAAGTGAGAAGAAAATTACCCGACAGCTGGCACTGAAATGGAAATATTTTTTCCAACCTTACTTCTGACGGCGGGTTGGTTTTCAAAATATAGATTTTTTTGAAAGAAATTTGCAATTTTCTAAAATTTCCAAAAATAAAATGTTTTGGAAATTAACTCAACCAATCAATTCAGATTATATCTTTAGCAAATATTAGGAAAACAATGTTTGCAATCGATGAAACAAGCAAAAAATGCCAAAGATTTAGTAATATAAGTGATTACAGTCACCTAAAGTTTTTGCTATTTCCAACATCCCCGGGATATCGAGAGTTGTCAGCAAAAGCCCTTCCCTGTTGATTGGTGCACAGATCGCCTTTCTGAGAAGTATTTAATTTTATTGAGCAGTATGTATTTATGATTATGGGTGGACTTCAATTCGAAAATCCAAAGTCTACTGAATCCAACGTAAGTCCGTAAGTTTTAGCTGGTTAGGGTCCAACGAACCACGTTAACGTAAAACAGCTTGATATGATTTTGGTCACAATCTGGAGAGTAATTTAGGGAGAATCTTGCTTAGCTGTTTCTGTAATTAATTTTGATTTTAATAGATATGCGGCCGAGAAGTAATGGAAGCTGCGCCTAAACGTAGGCACCTCTTACTGACAACGCCGAATTTTTTTCGGATTTTATTCGCTCTTTATTTTTAAAAGAAGAACGGATTAATTAAACATTGAATTTAGAATAACTAACCAACTTTAACATCTAAAAAAATTCTAATACAGTTCATACAGTTCAGTTTTGCGATTTCAATATTTATTCTAATTTATTATAATAATCTTAAATATTCATATAACTCAAAGGGAGATAAATGTATGCCTTCAGCTAAATTTTGCAGTGCTTCAGGATATTGCTTCATAAAATAGGTGTTGCTTAGCTCGCTTTTGCACTTTCGCATAGTATTAGACCGCCAGAAGCATGAAAACATAAGAACTTTACAACTTAATTCCGTTCGAATATACATACTTTGTGGAGAGCTTACAACAACAAAATGGCTAACAAATTTGTAAGTTTTTGTAGGCTAAAGGTTGCCTTGGATAGCGTTCTAATTAATATTTAAGCTTTTGGAATTTGAAATATTTTGTATGTAGAATTTAGTGCATGCCATAACCAACAAGGATAATGCTGAATTTACATACTGAAATTACTTTCTATGTTACGGACTCAATGGTATGCACTCCTAGTATTTGTGTTCAAAAGCTCTGCTTTTACTTATCGCCTTTGGTGCTTACTTAACGAATTACAGTCTTTCAAAATTCGTTGCATACTTATGGGGGCTTAGGTAGGTTTTGAAGAAGTCGTAAGTATTTTGAGAAATTAGTAAACTTATTAATGAAAACAAGTTCATTTAAGCCAAAGCCACATAATTGATTGGTGTAAAAGTTTTCATGAAAACCGTTTTCCAAGTTAAAGTTGTTTAGAAATGTTGAAAAGCATTTTTTTCCCGATTAAACATATTTTTCGGTGAGAGTTGCCACACGTTTGTAATCTTTTATTCATTTAAATTGCCATTAAAAGCAAAATTGTAATTTGCATATTTTAAATCAATATAATTGCTTTTATAAACGTACTCTTCAAATATGGACATCAAATTGACGCAAACTTAGAAAGCGTGTAAACCGAAATATTGTTTAACCATGGTTGCCATCCTTATGAAGAAGTGTGTACAAAACATTTAGAAGATAATCGAATTACTACAGCGTGGCCATCAAACTAGAGGCTAAATGTACTTGTGAGAATTGCGGTTGAAAATGTTTTAGAACAGGGTGGCCAAATGTTAAAAAATTATTTCACTAAATTGAATAAGTGAAATTTTACATTATGGGTGTCAAAGTAAATGGGTTGAAAAAAAATGTGTCGGAAAATTTTTTTCAAAAAGAGTTGCCATCTGTTTAAAAATTTTATTTCAAATAAAGTGAATACCACGAAAGTGGTAACAAATGTACGGTATTTAAAAACAATTGCACATAGAAAAAAATTATTTGTGAAATATGCCTGGTACATCTCCCTCTCCATATAGAATTACGTTTCTACATTTTTAAATGTCTTTAGTCTGGTCTATGGTAGACATATATAAGAAAATACTGTTGTATCTGCCCGTTCGCCAAAAAAAAGACAATTAATTAATCTTATATGACTATAATATTGAGAGCGACTACAAGAGAGCAAAGCACAAAATGTCCAAAAACACTTCAAGCTTACACGTGGAACGTAAATGCGAATGCACAAGTACATCAGTCTAAACGATCTTAATTGCTAAAAACATTTTACTACAATTCCTTAATAATATGGAGCAGAAACTAGCAAGCAAATAATACTATAAACTGTTTCAAGGTTAGTCGAAAAGCTAGTTGGCAACGTTGGAGTACTGGTTTATTGCACTGCAACATGAGATTGAGGTTAATTTGTAAGAAAGTGGCACCGTAATAATATGATACGAAGTGAATTTCCAAAACAACAAAAACGGTAACATTCTAGTTACAATAAAAGTCATTACTATTATTGTACCCAATCCTCCTGGAAATAGCAGCAAATTTGAGTTTTTATATATATTTAAGCAGCACAACAAACATATAGGAAACGTCACAATAACAATTAATCAAAAATGCACCGCACTATCAGTTACCAATAAAAAAAGTTGTCTGCGAAAGTTTTCCCGTGCGGTATTTATTTGCTTACAAAATAATGTAGTGAATGTGAATGCACGCTCTGCATGCTCAGCTGCACGAGCTTTCACTTTTCCCACAACGTTTACTATTCAGCTGAGTTGCACAATATTTATTTATTTTGTTTTGATTATGGTGGTAGCTCACATGTCTCTCGTTACCATGGAGTCATATTGCTGCTTATTTCACTGGTTTAGGGTGAATCGAATTATTGAAGCATACTTTCGGGCGCACCACTATACTTAATCTCCCAAAGGAGGTTGGAGTTTTATAATACGTAAGTAAGATTAACATTTTCTCGAGCGCACTACGATTTGGTTCGAGATAAATGCCGTGAAATCTTATAAGCGCAGGAAAGTTTGTAAAATTTATAGCTGTAAAGTTGCCACGCCAATTTCTTTCAAAGTTTTCGATTCATTGTAATATCGTTAAGTCAAGTGATATATCCATTCAAAAGCTCAAAAGCTTGTTACAGCTTACATTAAGTTTTACATTAAGTTATAATAGTTATATAGATAAGTTGGATGAAATGTTGGTATGTTTTTATTTATTTAAAGTAGACTAATCCTGGAAAAAAATATAGATATTGTCAAATGTGTTGCAGGTGAAAAATGGGTGAAGTTAGGCATCAATAATGCAATTTGCACTTCCGCTGAATAAAAGAATGATCGTTCTTAAAAGTAGCTTAAAAGAACGTTTCACTTCGGAATATGAAAAAACGAAAGTGAAGCGGATGATTCAATTTAAGGAAGACAGGATTTGTACGAGGCGGAACCCGTAAGGCATTAAGAATCAAGTTTGTAGTATTTCATTAGGGACTTAAGGAGAAGTAAGAGTCAATAACTTATTTAACTTGTTTCGATTCAGCCACTTAACAGCTGTGACTTAGGTGCGAGAGATTCGCCTTCCGCTGTGCGAGCTGACTCAGCCAGACCCAGTATTACATTCATCCAGTTAGTTAAAAAATTCATATTTATTTTCAAGAACAAAATTTTTAAAATTACGTTTATACCTCATTTGTAAGTGGAACAGATATTTTCATCGAAAAATATTGCGCATAATGGAAAGAAGATTGCGTCTTCGTAGGAAAAAACTGCGTCACAAATTTATTTCTTCACAGAAACGCGCTATTTTCGCATCGCTTCCACTTAAGCACAAAAATCCCAGCAGACAACCCAGTCGAGTAGTCGAATGTATTCTGCCTCCCTCACAGCCACTTTCCCACGCTTGCTCACCACTGACACACTTCAAGTTGCATTTGTGCGCTGAATGCGCGGGAACATGTTGCCACTTGGTGTCCATTGAAATGGTGCAGGTGTATTGCAGGTTTCAAGGTAAAGCAGACTTTTTTACGCAGTTGAAACTTTTGAATTTCTTCCACATTTTTGGTTTTTATTTGCCTTTTCGCCTTTCTCGACGTTTTCCTTGTTTTCTCCGCCCGGTTTCCATATTATGTAGTTTATAGCTCTACAGCTCTGAGAGTTTTTGCTGTCTTGTTTGTGTACATGTTTACAGTTATAGCTTGTAATGTGCAGTTTGTCCTAATTTGCTTTTGCTTTTATTGCAATTGTCGGGAAATTGGTAGAAAGTGCTTTCTGTATTGTCCGAAGGCAATTTTGTAGCACACTCTGTACAGTCGTTTTTTATAACGGTATATTTACGTGAAACCGGCGTATATTGAATTAATTACAATGGTGAGTTGAACTGAATTAAGTTAATCTCATGTTTTATTGCTTATTAGACTGATATTAGAAGCAACTTCATCTCTACAACTGGAGACTTCTTCTCTAAAGAGAGGCATAATCAACCTATGACTTTCTTTCAATGTATCCCTCGTGACACTACCGACCTCTTTGCAGCTCCATTAAGCAGAGACATATAATATCTCTTCCACCTAACTACAACCCTTTTTAGACGACTATTCTTCCGCAAATTCTATGAAAATCCTAATTGCAAACCCTTAACCACAGGTTACATAACCCACACAACCAGTACTTCCGAATGAGCAGTGAAAGTTGCAATAAGCTTCCACAGCTGGTTTAAGAACTCCATTCCAATTTATATGTACAGAATTCTTCGAATTTTATTCGAATACTTAACCATGGATTAGATAACTCAAACTTCCAATGCTGCTCATTGAAAATATTTGAAAATTCCAATAAAGTTGAAAACATAGCTAGCTTAAGAAAGTCTTCCGAATTTATTTAGCCAGGCCTCAGTGTTAGCTCATGTGTACAATATATTGAAAGACCTAATTTAAAGCCCTAACCAGGGGTTAGTTAACCCAAACTTTCAATACTTTCGTTGAAAACATTGAGAGTTGCTGATAAAGCTGATATTATATTTATAAACGCCTACATTTTAACAATTAATGTCGAACCACTAATAGCAGGTTAAATACCCCCAATTTCCAATATCACCCATTGAAAGTACAAAGGTCTGCTGGATTTTAGAAGAGGCTTGTTTCATAGCAAAAACTCAACTTGAAGGTTTGACGTTCATTGCCATCATTTGAAAAAAAAAAAACTTTTCTAAACTGAAACGGAAACGGGGTTTTGCGAAATGTGAGACCACACTTCTAACAACCAGACTATGGCAGTCCCTAGTATATATGTACAATTTAGTTATTACATACTGAGTAAAGAGAGTAGATAGATTGACAAATCGGATGTCGACAGCGAAATATAGTTTATATCACAATATGTATTAACAATTTTAAGGGCCGAACGGTAGGAAGTTATAGGTTCGCACGAATGTCACGCTTTATTAGGTAAATGCTGCAAGCCCAGCTAAAATATTTTGTGAGATCATCAAATTAAGCTCGTAATCTTCTTATATGCACTTCGTTGAATTTAATCTGCTTTCTTTATAAGGTAGTGTTCTGCCGTTGTAGAAATTTCGGATCTTACGTAATTACATTACTCAGTTGGCGCATTAATGCCTTTGAAGACGACAATTTCAATCCCAACGAATAGTTACAATTTAAAGCACTCTCTATGCTTTAGAAGTCCTATTTTCAACAGACCCGTACTAATATGTGGTGGAGGTAGGCGGAATTTTACAAAATTCAAAACTCTGGCGCCAGCAAATATTAAATAGGTAATCTACATACTTTTCGACTCTCCTAATTACGCATATAAACAATTATTATTAGAATCTTTAAACTTACCAACTTCTGCAGCGGCTTTAATGCATTCTTTGACCCATTAAAAATTCATCTGAAACAAAAAAAAAAGAAGAAATTAAATGCTAATTTTGCGCATTTTAGTGAGCGAAAGTTCAAGCTTAATTTCAATATTGATTACATTAGAAAGTATTTAAGAGCCCAAACAAAATTTAAAAAAAAAAAAGAATGCAAGTAAACGGCAGCCATTTGTAATGAACGTAAAAGTGAAAGTCTGCAATTTAATACTCCACAAAGGTCATCGTTAAATTTAAAAGGCCAATGAAACACCCGCCGAGAAAGCAAAATCCGATTGGGTATAACTAATTTAAGTATTTATTACCTATTTTCTTGTTTTTTTTTGTGTTTTGTCTGTTACGAGCGAAAAGCATTGACTTTATGGCGCAAAGAGGGACATATCCAAAACATGGAAAGGGTTGGCAGAGGTGACTAAAAGTTGGCAGCGAACGGAAAAAGACTACTTAAATAACTAGAGAAGAATTCTACAATTAGTTTTCTAGAAATCATTGCTTAAGAAAAATTTTGGAACAGAGTTGCCACCTGAAAAAAATTTAACTTCATATAATATATACTTTGCGTTAAAAAGGAGTTGTTTATGAAAGTTTTCATGAAACTAATCGGGTAATAATCTTATATCTTCAATTTAGACATAACTTGGAATAGAGTTACCACCTATTAAAATAATTAAAATTTAGCAAAATATTATAAAATATCTGCTGAAATATAATGATTTAAAGAAAACTTGCGTAAAATGCGTGGCAAAACTTGGATTAAAAAATATTTTGGAATGGATTTGTCACCTATCGAAAAAATTCAAAGTGAGAAAACATACCAAAGTATGGCTTAAACTTAAGGAACTTTAGTTGGATGTAAGAAAATTGTTTACATGTGCTTTAAGTTGTGAAAATTAAAACACCCGCATATCAAACTGCTTAAGATAAAATTAATTAATGGATTGATATATGTAGAAATTATTCTGTTACGTACTACATATTCTATTGATTCTTGATTATTGCTTTTCTTAGGAATCAAACATCACTTCGTTATTTATCGTTGTGAGATTTATAACGTATTTAGGCTTGGGTTTTCCGATAGATTTTGAGATCGGAAATTTCATCTCAGAGTGGTAGTTGACTTTCTTGTAGTGTAAGCATTGAAATGATGCACATCTATCCATATCTAAGGCTAATATCATTTCCAATATACAAATCTTAATTTTTTTTCCATAATTTTTGAAGAGCTATTTGACTTTACTAATTTTTAACAATTCAAATTATTCTTTTGAAATAAATGCTTTTTATAATCTCTTTTCTAAATGTTATTTTCGTCTTAATTTTTTTTTTATTTCAACTTTTTTTTTAATTTAAATTAAATTATTTTACAAATTTTAATTTTTAAGTTTCTCTTGATAACTTTGCGGCAGAAGTTTTTGAAGTTGTTGTGCACTAGCTGCCATACTGTTGTCTGAATTCGTTATCTAGGTAGATTCATTACGCTTTTAATAGTCTGAACAATTCGTTTATATGGGATGTTGTGGTTAGTTATTGAGATACCAGAATACCTTTGGATTTCCACATTGTATTATCACAAACAACCGTTAGGTCAATATAGCTATAATATCAGTGCAACATGTTGGGAGAGCATCAAAATATTAAAGAGCAATTTAAACACGAACGGAACTCAAAGCATTTTTAATATTTCCACTTGTGCTACTTACCGCAACAAAAGCCATTCAATCGACGGTTTCTTATGCCACCCCACTTGTTACGTCAATCACCTTAATAGTACAGCTGTGATTTTATACAAATCACTCTAAAGTACCTTCGCATACATTTTACACTTAATTATGTTATTTTCCACCACTGGACCTTAATTTTGTATACTTTCTATTTCTGCGTATTTTTTATTATTTTGTATTTTTGCTGGGAATTTCAGAAAACACGAATTTGAAATTGTACAGATTTCACACACACACGCACATGCGCGAGTACGTATGATTTTCGTAAACACATTCAGTTGTGCGCTAATGAATGCAAGCTGGCCCGAAGGGGAGCTGGAAGAGCACACATAATTACAAATGGTACATGTTTGCATGTGTGCTGACAGCCAAACAATGGCAAAATTTTATGCTGCAAAATTTCTGGCTTTTAATTTTATTTTGCACACAATGCCGCGCCGCACCACCCACTGCGCCGTCAATCAAGCGAATCGACAGCTGGCAGATTTTTATACACACTCCACTCTGCGGTTGGCTACGCGGAAAAGAATTCTATTTTAATTTTTGCATTTAAATTGTAAACGCTTATGTAAGAAAATTAGTTTTTTATAACAGTTATTTTCTTTGATGATAATGCTAGGAACACTACATTTTCTAAAAAAAAATCTCATAAAAAGTTTTTAAAGAATTTTTCTAAATTTTGTTCAAAATTTTTCACACAAAACAAATATACATATATATATTATACACAAATTTTTTTTGTTTGAAGGAACTACAAAAAACACATTTTTATATTTTACTAAAATTTCTCTTTTCACATATTTATAAAAATAT
Source organism: Bactrocera minax (assembly GCA_021498325.1). Taxonomy (NCBI): domain Eukaryota; kingdom Metazoa; phylum Arthropoda; class Insecta; order Diptera; family Tephritidae; genus Bactrocera; species Bactrocera minax. Next base: position 6,831,883 of record JAKEEE010000004.1, read on the forward strand.
TTTTTTTTCCAAGAAAACGCTAGAAACATTATACTGTGCAATCTTTTTTTAATAACAAATATTTCAATTTTTGTTTTAATTTCTCAAAAACAGTATTTAAAAAAAATTTAAAATACAATCTCGAAAAGAAATGGTTTTTCTTATGAATATGAAAACAATTTTTTTCATTTTTTAATGTCGAAAAAAATATTTAAGTTTTTTATTCGCAACAAAAATGTTATTTTCAACAAAAGATACTTAAAAACAATTTTAAACTCAAAATAGACCGCATTTTTTCCCAAAATAAATGTTAATTAAATTTTTTGTTTTCGAAAATAAGAACTTTCTTTCAACTGTAATATTGTTTTAATGTTTTTTGTTTTCTCAAAGCGAAAAATTTATTATTCTTTGAATTAAATTCTTTCAAACCACAACTTATTCGTACTTTTGCATACGTCGCACGAAAATTTCAACTTTCAATATTCAAATATTCGAAAGCTCTGTCTGCGCCGGTATATGCTCACAATGTCGCGTATACGCACTGACTGTCGCACCCAGCCCACACTGGCAATGAAGGTATCTTACTCCGAAACACAGCTGGCACATATTTGGCGGTAAATTCCAGCCGCTTCCAGTTAACAACAGCGCATGCGCTTCCAGCATATGGTAACAACAACAAAAGTAACGAAAAAAAAGCGCAGAAAAAGGAAATGCCAAGAAGCAACACGTGCCTACCTGTGGCAGCGATTCGCACTTTGGTGCGGAAGTCGCAAGGGTGAGCAAAGAAAATTGCAAACAGCTGTTTCAGTTTAGAAATTTCAACAAACACACACGCATGCAAAGTGTAATAGCGTATAAACGAAGCTACGCAGGTGTGCGTGTGTGCGTGCTCTCTAATTTATCAATGGCAATTTGTATGCTTTCAATGTTGTGAGGAGGCATTGAGATTGATTTTTATTGCTAGAACTGTATTAAAATCTGTCGCCACACAATGCAGTTCATATTTCAATTTATATAATTTTTTTTTAATAAATGCTCTCTACAAAAATTTATTTTTAATTGTGTTTTATTTTATTAATATTTATTTAAATTTTTTATTTTATTACAAAAATTATGGCGGACTTTTGAAGATTTTTTTTAAATGTTTTCCTTAATTTTTTAATAAATTCATTTAAATAAATTTTTTAATAAATTGGCAATGCCACTCAGTTGCATTTTTGTGAAACTTTCTTTAATAGCACACATTTCAAAATCGTATGTATATTTTTAATTATTAATTAACATCTATTTTTAAAGTTGATAAGTATGGTAACTACGTATTAAATCAAATTTAAATTTAACCTCTCATACACATTACATTGGCCCTTACAGATTTTTGGAACTATATATTTTTTATTGTCAAACATTTCTGATTGAAAACAGGTGGCAACTTCACGTTATAAAGTTTTGTATTAAAGCTGATTTTAACATGTTTCTCTTTTTTTTAGTTTTGGTGTTATTTAAGTTTCCTTAATTCAAAACATCTACTGAGATCATTTAATTTGAATATAACGCCAGTCTACAATAAAATATGGAACGTAGCATGAAATGAGATATATTCAAAAAACAGTTATCAGCGACTTTTAAGCAGCGCAAGTTACGAATTTCCAAACTAAAAACATACTTATACTCCTCCGATGTGTGATATGCATCCGTTTTATGCGTCGAGAGTGGAGTCTACTTCTCTATTGTCATTCGCACTTGAAAACAGACTATTCTTGTGATTTGCACTTTTTCCAAAATAAACGAAATTGCTCACAACATTGAAGTTGTAACTATTGTGTGAATCACGAACTGTGTTCGCTGAGCTCAACTGAGTTTATTGGCTGGCGTGAGATGTTTCGTACTCTCCTTTTTTAGTATCAGACACCTTTGCCTTTCATTTGACCAAATTTAGAGAAAGTGGAACATATGTATCGATTTTTCTATTAGAATTTTTTTCGCCAACATTAAATTAAAATATTTGAATAGAGATCCACTCTGTCTGTAACCTTCTTTGGAATAAAATAGCTCGAAGTATTATCCACACTTCTAACTGTATTAATGTTGTTGCTAATGTCATTTAATAAAACCGCAAAGCTCTTGTGGGGATATTTCGGATGTAGCGAATATCGGCATTACTAGTTTTTGAATGCCGATGTGGTGCCCTCAGATATTTTCCAAAAATTTTGATGCATGCTGAGAATCTGTTCAATTAGACATTAAATACACAGTGGTACCTCAAGCTCTTTCCAAGGCATTTTCCCCAGTTTCTCCAAACCATCAAATTAAAATCTTTGCTTTATAAATATTTGCAATTCGCCATTTCCATTCAGCATATAGGAAAATTATAAATTGACTATACTTTCGCCGCCAATCCACCTAGGTCTTCATTTTAATTTTTTTTTTCCAAATTTTGCACCGATCTTAACACCTACAATGAGTGAACGCTGGCTTATAGCGGAACTTTTATTCATCGGGGTGAATGTTAGTAGCAATACAATTAGTATAATATTAGAAACGGCATTTTTTTAAAGAATGGATTTTGCCTGCTTTCATCGCAATAAAACTTTTTTAGAACTGATTTTACTGGAGAGAATTTCCTTAACTTCCCATCAAATATCTAAGGTTAATGGGCGAATAAATTAACCACAAATAGCCTTTGCTTCTAGCAGCATAATTTTAAAGCGTAGGCTGTTTGTGTGCAATTAAAAAGCGTTCACTTTCAGCAAAAAATGAAAATGTGTGCAAACAAAGTAGACAAAGCTCGCATCTCATTCAATAAAGCACGCGCACGTGAGACACACAAACACACACACGCACACACGGGGAGAGTGAAGCAGCGAGCAATGTATAATAATGGACAAAGTTGGCGTGACCTGCGACACTTTAAGCTGCACACGCGGCCGCACACATCATTCAAGTTCAGTGCTCAGCGCAAATTCACCTCCACAGCCAGCCTGATCGCGAGCCTTTTGAGCGTCTGCCAGCTAGCTATCAATGTCAATGATTCCTTGTTGTTGCTGTTGTTTCTATTCTGTTGTTGTGTTCATTAACTTAAAACAATTAAATGCGCACCTCGCGAAACATATTGAAACACAGAAAACAACGGCACAACAACGATGACAAGCAATAAATAAAACAATTAATAAACAAGTTAAGACTACATAATGCGAGCAATGTCAGTATGAAATTACAAGCTTCAAGCAGGCATTGACATTTCGACGCTTCAAAAGTGCGAGTAAATTGGCCAAGTAGTCGGCCACGGCGTATGAGTAACATTATGGCAGCGCTGTAGCACAGCAGTCACGCACTTAAATGTGAAGTACGTGCGTGCGTGTTCTAAGTTACTTGTGTGTATGTCGGCGTGTTTGCTGAAGTTTTTGAACGCTCGTGCCACATTGCATTTCATTAAGACTATTAAATATTCATTTAATTTAATTCAAACAGAAAAGACTTAAAAATCAAAAAGGAATAGTATGTGAGCCTAGAAGCGAGCGGTAGAGAGAGGGAGAGAGGGAGAGGGAGAGAGTGGGCGAAGTAATTCGTTAGTAATGAAAATGTAGGCAACAACAACAACAAATCATATTACTTCAACATTGTGTTTAACAACAGTGTGTTAATATATGTGGCCATCATTCAAGTGGCATGGTGCTAACGCTGATTCATTTTTGTTTTTACTTTGCGAACAACACAGTAGTGGCTAGAAAAATGTTATTGTTGTCTGAGAAAATAACCCTTGTTTTTAGTTTAACCTACCTTTAAGTAGAAGTAAAGGAGAAGGAGAAGAAGAAGGAGAAGGTATAGGAGAAAGCTTACAAAAACTGCGTTGAGCGCAACTAAGTTTTTTAAAATAACCCAAAACTCTTCTGGAAGTTATTAATATTTTTTTTATTAAGAAGTCGGAAATTAACTTGAATTCGCTTAGAAAGTTTTTACTTCTGTGTTAGTAAATTGACTCGACATGCATTGTTATCCTTAAGACTATTTGAAGCAATTGCTAGTAGGTCTGTTGCTCTCCAAAGGATATAGGAGACTAAAGGTGACTTAGAAATACCTCAAGTTTGAATGTATGAAAAAACTGTTAGGTTGTGCTGAAGTAGCATCTGCTGCATATAAACTGGTCTAGAAAGGAGGCAGAATTGAAGCATTAAACGTGTGGAAAAATAAAAACCGAAACAAATTGAGCTTTCGAAGTTCCAGTTGCTATAAAAGCTTCCTAAATATTCCTAAGTATTTTTGGCTTTAGTTTTTGTGGCAAGTTTACTTTCTTTACATGCGTATGTCTTTCTAAATTACTCAATGCCCGGTTTCTTAAAGCAAGAAAGCCACCAAACTTAACTCAAATCTCCATTTAAGCTTCATCATTATAAATCATTCATTATAAAATGTTGGTTAAGTCGATTACGAATTCAGTAAAAAACAAAAAATTTCTGTATACACTTATTCGCTCTCAGTGCAAGCGCAATCAATAAAGAGAAGCAGAAATAGATAGAGACAATAGCTTATTCTCACGCAGGATCTCACGAAGATAGAAACGCAGGGTTATAGTAAACCATTCTTAATTTTCATGCGGCCTTCAAAATTTGAAAACAAGGAACCTTTTTGGACGATATTTAAATCTGAAATATCTGAACAGAAGGTAGTCAGCGGAACTCAAATTGACATTTTGCCACCAGACATCATGGGGAATTTTTTTCGGAGACTGAATGGTTGGATTCGTAGTCTGCCATATCACGTCAGGTGGTTGAAATCTCTAATTGTCATGTAAAATAAAATGATGACTTCAATATGTCTAAACTTTTCGAAGGAAACAAGATCTTTTATTTATGTTATTAACAGTAAAATTTTAACACTAAAGGTTACATAGTGATATGTCCTCTCATAAAAAAAATATTCCTGGCGATGTAAACTTCAATCCCTTATAAAAAGAATATATGTTCAACCGAGATCCCTTTTTCTCTAAGTAGGCTAGCAATTCCACCATCTACAGAGAAGCATCTCAATTAATAAAAGCAAGTATTATATTTATGTATCAGGTAAGCAAGCAAGTATTATTATTATTATTATTATTTATGGAACACGGTTTGACTTACTTTACAATTAAACAGCCCGGTAAGAGAATACTTCCAGATGCTGGTTTTTTGACCCTATATCTTGGTTGCCATTCTTCATGTACACCTTGAAGCTGTGTGTCATAAGAGGATTGCTTTATAACATTAGCACTTTACGACAACCTAAGAAAGTATTTTATGAGCAAAAAATCTCAATTACAGAGTGACTAATCGAAATCGATTAAAGAAGAGAAATAATAAAGAGATTTTGTAGAAAAGAATCAATTTGAATATAATTATTTCAAATTATTTATTTCTGCTTTCAAATTTAACGTAAATAAATAAGTTGCACTTCTTAAAAAATTTACACCACTTGATGCCGTTGCAACATGTTGCAGAACCAACCTGCTTGAACGAACATACCGCCAACTGCCCGAAAGAGTTTGGATCCAACTATGGTTAAGAGCAAACACAGCTCTTTGCACGGTAAGGTTCTTTTCGCCGCCAACCACTCTTTCGTTCTCTCCCTCTCAGCACTCTCTTACGCAGGCACACATGCAGACGAGCAACACCGCTAATGTAATGCTGTAGAAGCGCTGCGTCTTTCATGTGGCGCACTCTTCATTGTTTGTTCGTCATTTAACGTCGTTCAGGAAGGATGTTCGTACGGTAGCGCGCGGATGTAACAACGCTTTTCTGTCGTTTCTTGGCCAAAAACAAAAACAAAATGGTATAAAGCACATGCAAAAGCAGGAAAACAAATTAGTTTTGATTAAAAAACAAAATGAAATTGTGGCAGCAAGAAAAAAGTGCAAAGCGGAGACTTAAAAAGAAAATAATTGAAATTGTAATTATTTGTAATGTGCTTAATTAAATACTGCTCTTATCAGTTGGACAAATATTAAAAAAGTATAGAAAAATTTATATATTAGCATATATATTGTTACAACTGCGTGTTTGCATTGTCTTTGCACTGATTATTTGCTTTTGCTTTTCTTGGCGAAAGTGAAATTGATCGAAAAGAATTCAAGAATAATTTAAAATTAGTGCGTAATTAAAAATTTGTAGATCTTTACTTCTGATTACAATTGTTTCGTGGTTTTTGGCTAGCGTTCGCGGTTGTTTTGCGATTACTTTCAATTACATTTTTTTTACACTTCATTTTAATTATATACGAACATTCGTGGATAATTTTCCGTCGCGCGTGCTGAGAATATATTTCAAATACTAATAATAAATATTGAAAAGGTGAATAAATTATTGTATAAGTAGATTTATTAGGTTATCTGAAAACATTACATCCATTCATTTATGTTTTATCCGAACTAATTTAAGAATAATTAAAATATTTATGAAATAAATCTAGTCAGGCTTAACACTTTACGTCAATTTTAATACGTTTTACGTCTCAAAAGGTTTTCATAACTCTTATTGCGATACGAATTAATTACATATACTAACGTCTTTGAAAAATCCACACACACAACAAAAGTAGTAAAAGTATTGCTAAAAGTAATCAAAAATCAGTGTAATTACTTATTCAGTCTTGATTATTTTATTTATATTTCATTGGCTTTGTCTTTAATCATAAAAAGGTAATGATAATTATCAACAGAAATAATCATAAGTTATCAAAAAATAAATAATGTAATTACTTAAAAATGTGTGATTATTTTATTCATATTTCGTTTTTTTTCTTTTTGATGTTGATGAAATAATTAACTAATTAATCATTATATAATTTGTTGAAATATTGTTTTGTGCAGTTTTTAAGTCCTAAAAAAAAGGAGAAAAATATTAAGTACGCTCAAAATAGAAAATAATCAAAATTTAATAATATTCGAAAGAGCTTTTTATTATGATTATGATTATGTTAATATTTGATTATGTTTGATTAATAAATGTTTTCTAACTTCGAAAGATTAAGAAATGCGCGTACTTTTTTATCTCTTCTAGTAATCGGGAATTGAAAATTAGAAATGAAAAGGTTTATAACTTTTTATTAAAAGCTTATCAAAAAAAGTAATTAAGCTTACCAGTATTCATACTAACAGTACTAATAAATACATTCATATATAGTGTATACATCCGAAGTAGTATTCCAAAAAAATGTCAAAAGTTAGGCATTTAAGAAACCCTTTGAAAAATATTCGGGCTCTTTAATTTAGAATTGAGTAGAGCTGCCTCTTGAGTAGAGCTGCCAGTTTAAAAATCATAACTAAATTACAGTCGTCTTAATGAACTTCATTAGAAATTAGTCTGAGTATTCAAAATACATATTTAAAAATATTACAATACTTTTAGTATATAACTGTAAAAACGAATATAGAACCCGCATACACTCACAAAAGCCCATAAATATTATTTAAAGTGATAAAGCTGGCAAATAGCTATTTATATTTAGATTCGTTATTATTACAGAGCACGAATGCATTCATATTCACTCCTACATTCATAAACAACAAATACAACAACTTATTTTATCAATTTACAAACCCAACGGAGAAGTTTAACAGCACGAAATGCCTACAAACGCTGCTCATCATATGCTCAAATCATATGATTCATTTGCGCTGCTTCTGCAGAGAGAGCACTTTATGTTTGTAACGGCATTTTCGAGTCAGCTGAGAGAAAGAGAGAGAGAGCTGAGCCCCTTAACTATTTCTTTCATAGCTCGTTTGAAAAAGTTAAACCAACAGTAACGTTATTACAATAGCACAACAACCCCGAATATACAGGTAACTTTTATCGGCTAACAACAAGACAACAACACAAACATTCACCATGCAGGCGAGTGCTTTTGAACACTTCACCTGCTTCAATCCACACTTCATTTCAACCCAATCAGCATATTTATTCCGGAAATTACTAAGTCTTCCTTCTACAGTGAAAACTCTCTCAGAATAACGCTCTACTGCGCGCTCTCACTTGTAACCCACCCAGCGCAGACTTAAACCAGCCCTCTTGCGTTCTATTTCATATCCCTAACAAAGTTTCAAACAATGAAATTTTCACAATTTCCTCATTCCTGCACAGAAACACAACAAAAAGTAATCAAATCTAGTAAAGAAGCAAAGAAAATACTCCACGCGAGGCAAGAGTTCTCATACTTGCCATAAACACAGTTTGGGGAGCAGACAAATAAACTATAACTTTAGTTCTAAGCGTAGAAATTGAAGCAAATTATAATAGGTATTCCCCAGAATACAACTACTACAACAGCAATAAAAACTTGAAAAGGGTCCTTGCTATTCCGTTATTCGCTCTTCGGTTCGCACTCTCTTCCACTCACGCTTCATTAAATCCGTATTACAAAAGTTACGATAAATGAGTGCATAAAATAAAAACAAAAGACGAGAGCAATAACAGTAAAAAAAAGAGCAAAACGTCAAAGTAACACGCATAAAAGTTACGAGGGCAACTTAAACGAGCGGCAATGTAAGAGGGGTGCTATCAAAAAAGCGAAGTAGACAACAGTCAAGTTTATTCGTACATAAATATGGATATCACTCTTTTTTATTGTATTCCAACAGATGCAGGACATTAGTGGGAGCTTAAGAAATGGGTTAAGGTGTACAGGGAAAAGTGAGAAAGGAAGTGAGAATGTAATGGGTGAGTTGAGTTTATGTTTGTAAAATGGAAGAAGGACTTACGTGTTACAAGTGGGGGATTACAGTTGAAGGCGGAATAATAACGGTATGGAATGAAATGAAGAAGGAATTATATTATGGTGTATGCAGGAAAAGCTATTAGAAGAGGGAATGTAACTCCTTTTGTATATGAAATGATAAGAAATGCGGTAGAAGTGGAGTCTCTGAGCACTTCACAACCGGCTATCTAAAATTGGCTGGGCGGAAATTAGGTTTTGTAGTATAGTAATTAATAAAAGATAAAGGTAATAGCGAATTGATTACAATGATATCAAATAATGTAATTAATTCTGCAATATCAATAAATTGCAATTAATTTCTTTTTGTGGCATTTAAAAATAAAAAAAGCATATTAAAATTTTGTTTCATTAAAAATAATATATTAAATTATATAAAATATAAAAAGGAGCTTTAAATGTAAAGCATTACACCTGCTTTAATTAACTTAATTAAAATTTATAAATATTAGATTAAAAAATAGTTTTACGAAGTAATAATTTCTAAAAATAAATCAAAAGTAATGATATTTACTTAATCAAAATTATTTTTGATTACTCAATAATTGAATTTATTTAATTGAATGAATTGAACGAACTAAACAGGTTTTAATTTGTTTATTAAATTGAGAAAATATTATTACAACTAATTTAAATAATATGAACTAAAAAAAAATGACCTTCATTAAGAAACACTAAATTAAATATCAAATAAAATTAATTTTAAATAAATAAAATTATATTAAATTAAAATGACATTTAAAAATTCAATAAAAATAAAGTATATTAATATGAATTACTGCTAAACCAAAATAAAATGAATTTAAAAAACAAAATTTAACTAAATTAACTACGATTAAATTTTGATTAATTAAACTAAATCGAGTTAATTTCAATTTAATTAAAAAATATAATTATAATTAAAAAAAATTAATTTAAATTACGCACAATTGTATTAAATTAAATCAAATTACATTATTTAAAAATAAAACAAATGAAGTCAATATAATCATCATTGAATAAACTGAATTAATTAACATTGGAATAAATTAGACTGAAATAAATTTAAATTAAATGTTACTTTATTTAACACTAATACAAATATATTACAATATTTTGATAATTACTTCTATTTATAAATTAATTTTTAATACATTTTCTAGTTTTTTTAAACAGCAATTATTAAATTAAATTACATTTTAATTAACACTAAAATACATATTTACCGGAAGTAATTTATTTTTCATTTTCTCATTTCCAGGCTTAACGCTTTTGAGTAAATGAAAGCCGATTGTAGAAAAACCTAAAATAAATATTTTACGTGACACATATCAACGAATTTTTCAAGGAATAATCATTATGAATAGTGAATAAAACATATACGAAGCTTAGATTTAAAAACCAAAAAAAAAAAGAAAACTATTTTTACAACATTTTGCAAAAATACAAAAAAAAACAAATTCTCAAGAGTAACGAAAAAAGACAAGCAACAAACAGCGTTTCAACTGCGCTCCACAGACCCAGTAGGAAAATTATAGTGCAAACACAACAAAAAACACACACATACACAAACAAAGACAGAGATTGAATGCTTTAAAATCTACAAAAGAAAAATCACATATAAAGTATAAAGCGCAGATGCTACAACAACACTAATAGCCAACAGCATAAAATATAATAATTGTGAATAAACAACAATAACAATAACGAAAATGTTGTCATTCTATGCAAATTACGTGATACACACATCTCAACTGACGCCCACAACGGCAATAGCGTTTGCTAAGCTGCTTGAACTTAATATGCCATAAATATGTACAACTACACACACACACGCACGCCAATACACACACACACAAGTGCGCCAAGTGAATAACACGCTGTAGTTCACCTACACTGTGATGAATGTGTGAAAAAGTGTAAAAATCTCATGACGTTTATTTATTGTCTATGAAAACCACAAAAGCCGATACACAAACAGCAACAACAACAACAACAACTAGTCTGAGTAGTTAAACCCCAGAAAACAGAGCAAGCAGCAGTTAGACTGCTTATATTTATTTGTATGTGTGCGTGACGCAACCACAAACCACGTCGGGTGTAACAAGCTGTGTAAGAAAACAAAAATACTTTTAACAACAACAACAACAACAACATCAGCAAAAAAGCGAGTGAAAGCTACGTTACGTCAAGGACATTGACAAGCTGAGCTATCACGACGTAGGCTAACGGCAAACGAGTGGCCACGAAGTTGATAACGACGGTATAACGTGCAAGCTAACGGTATTCTATATAATATTTGTGTGTGCTTGTGTTTACATACAACTTTTTCACTTTATTGCCTGTATTTGGCAATAGAAGAAGCAAAGAGAAGAAAAGAGGCAAAGTCTGTCATCGATACGGTTGAAGAAACAGCCACCCTGTTGCTGGAATTCAATTGTGGACACCGGCAAGGGCAGCTTACGACTTAATACACATATACATACACACATATTTGTATATATTTACTTACATAAATATATATACGCAGAGTGTGTGTGACATTTGTTTAGTGTTTTACTCATAGAAAGCGCTTGCCAAGTTAGCCTTGTGCTAGAATTACTTGAGCGCACTCACACACACACACACATTTACACCATGGCACCTCTCACCTTGAAAGGCTGATGGCTATGCGAGGTTGCTAATTTCAATATAAATCAAGTTGGTCAACACAGCCAAAATAAAGCGAAGAAAAGAAGAGGAAGAAGAAGATACAGAAAACATAAGAAAATAACCACATACTTTGCTGCAACAACAACAACAAAGGGAAAGTGCCAAACACTCACTCAACTAAAGGCGCTCATTACAAATGAACATTCATACAGTATACCACTAAGCGGGCATCTACACCACCACCACCCAATAATTAAAACAATAACAACAACTGATTCACCTTCAAAGCTTTAAGGATTAAGCAAGCATTAATATCGATCAGTTACAAACGACAAGAATAGCAACAAATAAACGAGTACGAGTACGAGCACATTGTTGCAACAGGAGAAGGTAAGGTAGTCAACAACAACAACAAAGACAAAAGAAACAATAATAAAAGCGATAATAGCGTCTCACGTCGCCACTAAAGCGTGCAACGAGCAGACAGCGAACCCACCAACAAGCAACTATAATAAACTTAACACACACATTCACATATACGCACGACTGTATATATGTATGTGTGTGAGTATGTGTATATGTGCGATGGTATTAGCTTGAAATTAGAGTCTTATAACATCACCTACGCAGCTGACAAACACGCGCTACCAGCACTCCACTCACAACTACATACATACACCATTTCGCCTGCCTGCCGAACAAATAGGAATTCAACGAAATGGCACGACGCAAAGGAAGCGGAAGAGGAAGTAAGTTAACAAATAGCATTATGTTTGACTTAATATACCACAAATAACAAGAAGAAACAAGTAAGAAAGGGCTAAGTTCGGACGTAACCGAACATTTTATACTCTCGCAGGCGGGGTTAGGCTTTCAGGTGCTGGCATAACTTTATATTAAAAAATGTTGCGGGAGAATTCAACATTCATTATTCGAAGAAATTGTCAATGGATGGCAATCATATTTGGTATCTTATTAACTTATATTACAGGTCATAGACTCATGTTTCATTGTTATATTTTGCTTGGTGTCTGAGATATTTATATTAAAATCTATCAAATTAACTCAAAAGTGATATATGCGATATAAACCCAACCAAAGTGGCTTAATTAAATATATTAGATACATGAGGAAAAAGTCAACCAAAGAAAAGGAAATCATTATATTAGGAATAAGCCGCCTAGACCATGGTCTAAACTGATTTCTTTCATATTTAGCGCGAATTCACATTGTGTTTAAGAAAACATATCCACTTTATTTCATTAAAATGTCACACATATTGACCTTAATAAACGGTTTAAAGAGAGATGGAAAGTTGGGAATTCTTATATCGGGCATTCTTGGGATGGAGGAAGATCTGTACTGATCGCATTAACTCTTTTCATTATTCAAGTATATTAGGGAACATGTTTTCACGCAATTTTGTGAAGGTAACTCAGACACTGACCGACATATTCGGCATAAAGTCTGCTAGATTAGCGAAAATCATTATATGTAGTATATGGGAGCTGGAATAATTCGTAGATCGATTTCACACATTTTCGGCATTAAACTATGGTATATGCAATATTACATGTTCATTTAATTTTGCTAAGATATCTTACATATTGACCAAAATATATGGTATAAAGTCTACTCAGATGTTGAAAATCCGTATATTAGGTATATGGGGACTAGGGGAAGTATTTATCCGAGCTTTCCCATTTTCGACTCACTAGTATCATAGAAAGATATCCAATTTCTTTACTACAATTACAATTTTCACTACGATTTCGCCTATTTTACACATAAGATAACATATCCTGAACGTACTATTCGTGAAGAGCTTTATTCCAATATTTTCATTGATGCTTGATTTATCTACTTTAAAGTGAAAGGATCAGACGAAACTTAAAATTGTGTTATACGAGAAGTAGGCGTGGTTTTTATCCGATTTCGGCGGGATTTTCACATTTTCACAGTGTGCTAAAAGAATGCAAATATAATGCCACGTACTAAATTTTGCTGAAATCTGTTAAGGCATTCTTGGGATATGGGATTTCTCCTAAAAGTGGGCGGTGCTACACCCATGACTAAAACTTTACACGGATTCCTATGCAACCCTTCCGTATCATATTTGTTGCAAGATTTAATGTTTCTGACATGTTCCTTCAGCCCCCCTGCGGGTCGGGGGATAAGAATAACCAGCGGTAAGGCATGCCTGTCGTACGAGGCGACTAAAATCCACAAAATGCACTGCATTTGAAATAGACTTTGCTCAAAAAATAGGATTAGCCATGTCAGAAATAGTGCTATATTATTTAGCTTGAACTAAGTTTATATCACTTTAAATGTATTATGCACACACTTAAAGCGGCATTGTAGTTCAAGCTACAAATGCCACCAGTCGAGATGAATGGGTAACTCAACTGGTAGTAGCCTTTAGGCTACAAGGTCTGACCGGAGACTATAATCTGGTGCCACGGGGAGCAGGAGGCCGGTGGAGTTGCTTGTCGCTCCATCCTGCTCATTGTGGTAGGCCCTTCGGGGAGTATCGTGGTGGCTGTGGTTTAAAACTTGAATGCGGGTAGAACTGTCTGGGGCGGTACAGTTCAATGTGGAGTTGCATCGCAACCGGGTGCCCGACCCAAAGAAAGGCAGAGGTTTTGGGTAGGCCTCGAACCCCACCAAGGTGGCTATTGTGCCATTCCACAATGCCGATCGGTACCGTTGGTTTTAGCGAAAGCTATTTTTAACGGGGCGCTGATCGACGCATCGTATTGATCCGTTGTGTTTTTGAACACCGTGGAGTCGAGCTGTCAAAGGCAGGTACCCACGTAAATCACATCGGATTCTGTTCCTTCAGCGAGTTAACGCTTTCAGTAGTTTTTAACATAACTTTTGTATGGGAGGTGGGCGTGATTATTATCCTACTATCCTATTATTCTACTAATTTTCTCAGGATATAAGCAGATGCTAAAAAACTTACCCGAGGCAAATTTGATTGACTGAGCTTTAACGGTTTCCGAGATATATATATATTAAACCTGTTGGGGCGAAGCCTGCCCACTTTTTCCAAAATTTTTTCCCACCCTACTAGGACCCTCTATACAAAATAACACGTTTATATCTTAACTTTCTGCTTAGTTATAGCGCTTTATCTGTTTTCGATTAATGCCATTTTGTGGGCGTGACAGTTGTCCAATGACACCCATCTGCAATACCAACCGTCTTATGGTGACAAAGAACACGTGTACCAAGTTTCATCAAAATATCTTAATTTTTACTTAATTTATCGCTTGCACGGACGGACGGACGGACAGACAGTCACTCGGATTTCAACTCGTCTTTTCACCCTGATCATTTATATACATATACGTATGTCTATATCTAACTCGTTTAGTTCTAGGTGTTACAAACAACCGTTAGGTGAACAAAACTAATATTCTCTGTAGCAACATGTTGCGAGAGTATAAAAATAGTTTAAGGAGTTACAAAACTTGATACGAAGTGTTCTATTAATGTTGAGTAAATAAAAACACTAAGGAAGTGCTAAGTTCGTGCGGAATCAACCTTAGATACTTTAAAAGAGGATTATAAAATATTTACTAACGTCTCGACAATTGACAATAAAAAATTATTATGCAGAACCCAGCCATATTGCGAATTAAATTCCTGGTTGGGCGAATTTATGGTACTATTGAGCCAATTATTGGTATTGAATTACGGTATTTTTTAAATAATACTTCTACTTAATCTATTTATTTATTAAGATAGCCTACTTATGGACCGATATATAATTTTACATAGAACGAACTAGACCAATGGAAGTTATCATCTGCGAAATGCAAATATATATATATATGTAAATACAAATATATATGCAAATATATTTCAAATATTCCTTCTTAAATATCCTAACATTTACTTATGCTTATGAGTAACACTTCCATGCTGAACTCTTTTCTTTCTACATTAATTTAGACTAAATGCCTTTGCAATCAAGGCTTTTTATTTTATTCTCAAGTTTCATGTGTAATTCCACCTAAATTGCGATGATTCATAGAATATTCCAAGCCAATTTATACCATTATTACTTTGTTTTTGTTTGCCGCGAATGCTAGAGGATATTTTAAAATCAGTAACCTGTTTGCTATGTATAACTATTGTTTTTGCTTGATTTTTCATGCTGCATGAGGTAGCGACAGTCGAACGCTAACTAAGCGCTTGGCCAACAAGTTTTGCAACCAGAAATTGCGCCGCGCCATTTGTTGACTCATCTGAATGAACGCAAAGTCGAGGGAACACCTATGACAGACTAGCGATTGTTTGTGCTGTAACTGTTTTTTTGTTTTTTTTTTTTTTGTTTTTTTGTACTCGATATATAAGTATACAGTTATATATATGTATGTATGTTAATAAGTGAATTTGTGTGCGTGCATTTTGGCGTGACTTATTGTGAGTCAGCGTGTCGCCACCCGCAAATATGGTGTGACTCTGCTCAATAGGTATTTAGTCATCGCTAGTGGCGCGCAGAGTTGGCTGCAGAAAGCACTTGTTGGCCAAAAATTTTACGGCCTGCCTTTTTCTTGGAAAATAAAAGCAGAAACGCTCTTTAGAGCAAACCAATTGAAATGTTCCCATTAATTTTAAAGACATATGCTATTTTAGGGCCGTGCAACAGGCCCATAGTTAGTCAAAAGGGATTTAGTTTATTATTCTTCTCATTCAATTCCATTTCTAATAAAATAAATAACTTCTTTGACCCCTTAAAATATGATAATTTCACTCCATAAAACCTAAAAACGTCAATTGCGCGCATTTTCATATCACTTTCACTTTATACATTCACTGTATTCACTGCAAATTCACATTTATCTGCTTACTCACAAACTGATTTTTTATTATTTTGTTGTTTTTATTGGTTTTACACCAATACACTTTGTCAAGATGTCGCCATTCAATGCTAAGCATCGTTCCATCATGTCTGCACCAGCATCTCGAATGTCGATAAAATATACATTATTTTTATGGGCTCCATTTATGAATATACACATAGATAGATATTTGTTCGCGTTAAAATGTGTCAAGGCGTTCTGGCAGGCAATGTTCCCAGGAGCGGCACATTACAAACGCACAATTTCGAACTTATGTGTCTCCAACACTGTTGCTTTTGCCTCATCGAGGTAGTATCCCAATAAGTAATAAATTCTAATGTGACCAACTACTTAAATGGAAATACGATTTCATTGTTCCAATTCACAATAGCTTCTTAACTGTTGATATCAAAGACTATTTCTTCAAAATAATATCGCTTTCAATGAAACTAAGCATTCTCAACAATCTTATCAATAACTTCTCAACTGTATCAGTAATTATATATTTTATATAATAACAACTGCTACCATAAAAATAAGTTTTCTCAAGTCACTTTTCAATAGAATGTCAACTGTTGATATCAATAGTTATTTATTGGAAATAATAAAAACTGTTTGTATGAAAATAAGCTTTCTCAACACTTTTCTCAACAGCTTCTCAACTCTTGATATCAGTGCTTATTTATTTAAACAATAACAAGTGAATTCAAAATTTCAACCCTTTCTCAATTGGATCTCAACTAGTTTTTCTCTTCTGAAATCAACTATTTGAATGAAACATTCTCAATATAATTTCAATAGTAGATATCAATAGTTATTTAATAGAAATAATAACAACAAAATAAGCTTAAACTTTCTCAACTCTATTCTCAATAGCATGTCAACTATATACCAATTGTTGGTTAACGAAAATAAACTTTCGCAAGTCTTTTCAGCTTACTTACAAGAGGATATTTCCACAAATACTTGTCTTCAGCAACAGTCACAACCACAACTTCAAAAAGTGAGGTTGGAATAAATAAAACAAACAAATTATCATTTCAATTTGAGCTCACCGTAAATAAGTTATTAAACATAATTATCAAATATGGACAACGACAGCACTTTGAGTGTGGTTTGCGAAATGTTACGGATTTCGAAAAACAGAAATTTGAAAAACTTCCAGTTACCTTAGTAAACTTTACCTTAATTTAGCCAAAGTGAATACCACGAAGTTATAGAAGTATTTGTTTATTGTCTATTGGGTTGTGTCAACTAAATTGCTTGCGTCTGTGTGTTTACCAGGAATTGACATTGGTTTTTATTGAATTTATGGTCGCTTGTGTTGTTATTGGCAGGCAATTTATTTTCCAAGCAGCCCAACCAGGCTACGCAGATTCTTGTTGCCTGCAGCACAAATTTGGCCTTGAGTGCACAAACTCAATGTGGGAGAAAAAAACGGGATACAAAGGAATTGCCGAGAAAAGCAACGCTTTCAATAAAAATTAAACGGAAATCATATTATGAAATTTTTTGCGCTAAAGCTCCCAAGATATATAAGAATTAATAAAGTGGGATATATAATCGACTGTATATAAAGCAAATTCATAATAATTGGGAATGACAAACAGAAAACAGTTGGTGTTTACTCAGGGTAATAATTAGGAGTTCTGAGAATTCTGAACATAAACATTGAACTGGAGACAACTCGCTTAGTGTATACTTTAATATAATGATGGTTCTTTCATGTGTTTATGACTCCTAAGTCAAGCGCTCGCATTATTAATGAAGACTTAATGACACCAAAAAAAAAATAATAGAAAGCGATCTTACTTCGGGCCAACAGTCAAAAATCGGGGTGTTAACCATTTACTGCTAATTTATCACTCGGTGTAATCTTCATGATCTCAAACTTTGAAAGATGTATTTATAGAAGCTCTGGAAGTTTCTTGTGGCTTTGAAAATCATTGACAATGTAGTCTAACATTTATGTTAAGGACCTAAATGAAGCTGTAGGGTGTCAAATGTACAGCGAATAAATCAGGAAAACAATATTATGGCTTGTGAAAGACCAATATTAAGTGCTAAAAGGTGTGAGCGTACATTGATGAAAGTTAACTCGTTTATTTTTTTGTTCCAAATTCCGAAACACTTGTGGTAAGTGAAAGGGTATAGCCATATAATGACCCATAATACCAAAGAATCTGTGGACTATCTCGTAAAGAATGGATTGCATTAAAATGTTATTTGGTTTTTGGAACTAAAAATTTGTGAAATCGGTGTTTTTCTCTATCTAAACAAATTAGGAAAATCTCTCGCTGACCAAGTTGGAATTTTGTGTAAAACATGAATGAAATCGATTCTTACTTTTTACTAGCTTTATGCTTCAAATTTGGAGGTTAGGAACCAAAATTTATGAAAAACCAGAAATAACTGATTCCGATTAGCCGCTTACTCTCTTTTGAGGTATTTTTTCTGGCACTTTCGGGTGCATCGAATATTCGGTTGCGCCTAAATTTAGTTCACCTTACTTTTTCAATGAAAAAAAATTGAAATCTTCTTCGAATCAGATACAAATTGTGACACCTACGTGTGCACTTAACGCGACGAGACATCTTATTTTCAATCATTAGGACTTCTGTTCGCACACCCACACACATGCATATATACACAACTGTATGTATTCTTTTATTTTTTCCACGTGCGTGAGTTAGCACGTGCCATGTTTTACAAATACAAATACATGCGCTCAAAGAAAGAGACTTATCATTTACGCTCCACTTACAGTTATTCTCTGCAACGCCTCGAACATGCCACAATTTTAAACAACAACAACAAAGCAATGCGAGCAGGAGTTACCCACACATATACAGCACACACAAACATGTATGCTTCTTGTAGGCAAATAAAAGCAACCTGTTTCATTCCCCTCTTTTCCTTTTCTCCCACGCCCCAAGAAAAGTTGGCAGGAACATTGCGAATTCAGCTGAGAATAAATGTCCAAAACGGAATAATAGATTAAGCAAATGTTAAAGTTTTCGGCAGAATTCAGGCGACAGTGGGGAGCGGTGGTAGGTGGTGCGTGCTATTTATGTCAAATACTCATGCCCCAGAGCGTGTGGGGGTGGAAATTTCGCCTGTGCTGGATTTTCCAACCATCAACAAGCAACAGTGCCGAGCCGGTGGAGTCAGCTGTGCAAAGACAGCACACGAAAAGAAAATTTCCTGAAGAAAATAAAAAATAAAGGAATGTTGGCGCTAGGACTCCACCACGTGAAGTGGGTATGCTTTTGGCATTTGAATGTGAAGTTTTGGAGAATCGAAATTAAGAAATATATAAATTTTAATGCTCAAATGTGTCCTTCCTATATGCACATTTTCTGCTACATATATTTGCAAAAAGTTTCCACCCACACATGCTAAGTGCAGACGAGGGGTATCGGAACTAGCACATTTACTTAAATATACTTTGGGGACTTGATATGCTTGTGTTATGTATAAAATTGTGGCCGTTTGAAGTTGAAATGATTTAGTGGGAAAATTCTTTGAGAATTTTTAGTAATTGGAAATACGAATGAAATTAGATACGTTCATGAGCAAAGGCAAGTGGTATATTTCAGAATAAATACTCGTATATACCACTATATACCATAAGCCAATATATATAATCCACACAACATGTTGCACGAAGGGTTCGATGATTTTGCACACCTAACGGTTGGATGTAACACCCTAAAATAATCGAAGTAAAGTTTTGATATTATTGATATAAGAGTGAGGAAAATGAAAATACGAATTATTTTCCCGATGTTTGTATGTACAATCCCCAATTAGGCGCAGAAAGGTTGGTGTTTCGAATATAATTTGCTACTCTTACTTACTGGGAGTACAAAAATATCAAAGCACAGCGAGCATTCAAGAAGAATAACATCTCTTAATCACTGATGATATAATTATTGTGTACCTTGCTGCAGGTACTTGAATATTAAAGTAGATGACTGAAAAGCTGTGCTTTAGTTGTTTCGAAAAATCTGAATTTTATCTTTTCAATCTGTAGTTTTATATGGAGATTTAGAGATGGCCTCCATTCCTTTATCTTATCACACTTTATCATATAATACTTTTATGAGTCATAGTATTTAAATATCAGAGGAATTGTTTGCCTTAAATTTACCCTTTTAGAGTTTTGTACACAACAAGCTAAATTATTCTCAATTAAAGAACACTACCGACTAATTTTCTAGAACCGTTTCTAAAACTACTTTAACTACTACTAAACCAACTTACTTTACTAATTACGTTACTAGCTAAACTAATTTCGAATATAATCTCCATCTCAGCTTAATTTTCGATGGCGATTAACAGTTTTTATACGAAAACTATGAGCTTCAAATCGCTCTCAGCATGGTCTTAATGAATGGTAGAACACTTTAGTTCTTCTTAACAGCAATTGATATAATAAGCACTTGAATAAGTGTTATTTTTAAACTGGATCTCGCTGTCTGTTGTATTATCATAATTATTGTTCTGATCACAGAAGCAGAGGAGGCAAAGACTTCAATAAAGTTAAGAACACTAATCACTTCTTCAAAGCCTTCACAGAATTCTCCAGAACAATGAAAAACTCATTCAATCCGGCTGATATCCATTGTATTTATAACACCTTTCTTTTGTTTCTTAGACAGTTTTCAATGTCATGCTATGCCAACTTACTCTATGTTTTACAATAAAATTACGTATTAAAGATTCCATAGTAAATAGTTCATGAGCGCAGAGTTGCATTTGCAATTACAACGCCGTAAAATATAAAAGGTCGCTGACTTTCCGACTTCCGCTCTCGTATAAAATATTTTAGTACACAAATAAAGGGTAAATCAGCGAGGTTAGGGAATATGGAACTAAAAACAAAAACAAAGTGCAGAAGAGAGTGTAGAAGACACTTACTTACAAAGCATATACGTCAATGGAAATCAACACCAACTAAGTAACGGTAAAGCAAAAGCAAACTACACTTTCTTTTTGAAGTAGAAATTAGTAGGAAAAATCTTTTGCAAAACATAAAATAAATCTTGTAATGAAAGTAAAATGTTCAACAAAATTTCATGTCAAAGGATTGCATTTGAAGGGACAAAATGTAGGGCGCGCAAAGTTACCTAGTCAAGGGACTGAGGTGCGCGATTTCAGAAGGCGATTTTGGCATTAAAACTTATTTAGCTGAATTGGTAGAAGGCGTATGGTTTAAAAATTTGAGGGTAAAAAATAGTACATCAGAAATGAGAGTTTCTAATAATTTCAAATAAAAAAAAATTTTATTTGTTTTAATTTTAACGGGGTTTATTGTTGACAAGAAAATCCAGCGGAGGTTACAAAGCTACTAAAATGCTATGGGACCCTTTACTAAATACTTAAATATGCATTCAAAGGTGCAGGTTAGTTTAGCTACGTCGAATAAGTGCTTTGAGTCCATCACAAATCTCCTGAGGGTATTCGATTCGATTGCCTGAATGATTGAAGGTACATGTTCCGAGGTATTTCAACCTTAGCCCCGTATAAGCCGCATAGTCAAGAAGGTTGTGGTAAGATTGTTCTACATTTGATTCAATTAAATTCGCCCGCCAGCCAACATGTTTTTAAGCCTCACCGCATAGTTTGACATTGGACAATGACCGGTTAGAGCAACTGGGCAAAGATGAATCTTGCTGAAAGCAAGGTGTTCAATGGACTTCTTCCGATCTATCCTGTGCAAGTAGGATCTTGTAATCTCGCTAGCAAGTGGTTGATTAGCGCTCACCAAGCTCACGCGTGACACAGCCGTGCAATAGTACATTGCACTTACATAGCAGAGCTTCGACCTGTACTCAGTCAGATGATGCCGGAACGAGAGTGAAACAAGCTCATGCGCTTCACAAATTCCTATGACACAGCTATAGCCCCGGACACGCTCACCAGCCTTTAAAAGTTATACTAGTCTCATAACACGTAACGTTTGCAAGTTACGGACTTTGTTGGCGAACATTTAAGCAGCACTGTGCATAAGTTAA
This sequence comes from Bactrocera minax, assembly GCA_021498325.1. Lineage (NCBI taxonomy): Eukaryota > Metazoa > Arthropoda > Insecta > Diptera > Tephritidae > Bactrocera > Bactrocera minax. The sequence continues at coordinate 6,854,108 of JAKEEE010000004.1, forward strand.
TTTTTAATTACGAATGTCACAATAACTACAAACACAATACTAAAGCAACAATAATTGAAAACTACAAAGGCGTGCAGACAATTGGCATTAGCCGCACACTTCTCACATTGACTTGCACATATCCACAAATTGTGAAAGCCGGCATGGGTCAACCAAATATATCCAGATATACACAAATATTATATATAAAGTCCATGTACCCACACGCATACACATTCATCGTCAGGTGTATTTATAGCGGTTGCCAACGCAGCGCAACACACGACACACAACCCACAACAACACAACACAGATCAACCAAAGAGCCAACCAAGCGACTCACCTCAATGCAGTCGCATACAAACACACACATACACACACATATATATATATGTGTATGTGTATACAAATGGACGCTCTGCCAAGGTGACTGCCGTCAGTCGTCGGTCGTCGGTGGTCGGTCGTCAGTCGAATGTTGTATTTACCATCGAGTGTGTTAGCCGAACGCTTCAATGATTTTACGATAGCCAAACGAGCTCAACTCAACTCGACTCAACTCAACTCTGTGCTGCACCCGGTCACCCACCCGAACCGTTGGCACAACCGAATAAGAAAAAGCAGAGCTCTGCTCGCGCAGCATACAGCTGTAGCTGTCGTTCACTTTTGTGCTGCTTGCCACATGAAATGTTGGGGATTCCCTTACGTAATCCGTACGAGCGTTGTTAGCACACCAACACACACGCATACACATAAACACACTCGTAATGTGAATGTGCAAACAGAAAACAAAATGAAGCAAACGAAACAAATGCGCGCCAAACAAGCGAGAAACCCCACGAGAGCAGGCAAAAGTGAGGCGAAGAGCCATGCAGCAGCTAACAAACAGCGCAAATGTCGTTAAAGCGACGCCAAAACACAATGAAAATATGTGTGCGAGTGTGAGTGTGTGAGTGTATGTGTGTGCTCATGAGTACGCCATTAATGTAGAATGAAAAGCGAGTCGGTAAATGAGCGAAGAAAAGGCGGCAGGAAGGTGGAAAATGTTGGAAAACCAATGTGCATAATGTAAGCGACAACAACACCACCAACAACAACAACAACAACAACAACAATGGCGTTAACAAAACCAACCAAAGCAAACAATAATAAAAGTCTCTGCTAACGAATAAAAGTTGTAATGGCATGAAAATAAATTACAAGCACGCACAAATACACCCACTCATCCGCACAGTGCAAACAGTACCCAATAGGACATAGGCAAGGTGGTGTGCGACTTTGCTAAGACTAACTGTGTTCGTTTATTCGCTAAAGTTTGCCGAGTAGCGAATCGAACAAGCAACTGCTATAAGTCGTAAGGAAATCGAAATCAGAAAATTAAAAAAAAGCGCTTGCATCTTTTAATTCTAAATTATCAATTGTTACATAATTTAGAAGGACTGTACTTATAAAAGACTTCTATGGTTGTTCACAAGGGTTCCAATAATACTCTGACATATTTTGGTCAATTGTAATATAACAGTTTTCTAGGTGCCCTCACTTAGATGAATATATTTAAGTAATTAATTTCTCATACAAGGCGGGAGAGCGGCTGTCCTTCTCTCCCTTTAGATTTAAAAAAGTCTCAGTAGAGCAAGTGGGACTCTATGATATCTCGTTAGTTGAGCGAACTTCTTCACTTCGCAAGGGCCTATAAATTTTCTTTTGAAAAATTTAAGTATACCCAGTAATTAACTGCACCACGCATTGGAAGGGCCTCGTCTTTGTCGAAAGTGTGGTTTCAATTTTCGTATTAGGCAGGGGTTGGATTTTTTTTAATTGGGTTGGTGTTTACACACATTGGACACATTAAATATAAATTTTGCAGGAATTAATACTATCAATATTAGCTTGCTACCTTAGTTCACAAATATCTGGGTCTCTGTCTTTGGCTGAGTTATCCTCTTCTTCATTTCTTATATCCTTATAAGCTCACTGTAAGGAGACATGTCTTTCGGCCAGCATAAAGGGTTCGGCTTTATCGATGCCATCTATGTGGTTCTATGGATGGCCTATGGAAACTAATAGTTTCTTTAAGAGGTCTTCTGAAAGAATATCAATTCGTATCTGGAAGAACTTGAGGTGAAAATTTTGTTCAAATTCAAATACATTTTCAACTATTAGTATCGACAATGAACAAAATCAACAATCACTTGAATTTAATGCAAAATTTGAACTTCACAACTTTCTTACAGGGTTGTATTTAAGTCAAACACCAGTAGAGAGGTATAATTGCAGATCTGTCAATTTACATATAGACCAACCTACAACCGATTGCCACCCACACAAACACACACACACACACACACACACACAGGGTGCTGTTAGTCAGTAAAAACCTGTCTCATAGCAACCTCAGCATTGCCATATTTAACTCCGCTTACGCCGAAGTCAACGTCAACGTACACGCCGCCGTCGGCTGATGTAGAAAGAGAACCACAGTCAACACGTCTCGCAACGTGCCAGCGTAGCAATAAGCAAATACATTTAAATGTCACACACACATATATATATAATATAAATAAAGCCCCTCCATGCTTATTATTTACCAATTCTTGTTGCATGGCTGGGTATTGCCGCAATCGTTGCAGCCACTCGTCACAGCCGCCAGCTTGGTTGCCAGTCGGCGCCGATTCCACGCTGTTGACTACCTTCTATTACTTAGGCATGCCGATGTAAGACCAAGTAATGCCACCCACACACAAGCGGGCGAGCCAGTCTTTGCCTAGGAATGCATATACAGATATATATATATATAAATATATATATATACATATGCAAAGATATTTACATTTGTATATATATGTACATAAGGAAAGCAGTGTAGCAATGCCGAGCTTATCTGTTGCTACATTTGGGGTCGCCCATTTGTGAGTGGCAGCTATGAAATGCGAACATGTGGCAAGTAGTGAGGCGGACAGTCGACTCGTCAACCTGTCAGTCAGTCAAACGAGCAATGTAAAGTTGGAGCCGGAGGTGGATGGGGTTGTAACTGATAGATGAGAATGATGACTCTGAAGAGTTTGGCATGGCACATGTATATGTGTATATGTCTATATGTGTGTGCATGTATGGGCTGAGGCAAGCTGAGTGGCAGTTGTTGCGCGCTCCACTCTCGATGGCAGAGTTTGCAAATAAGTGCTCGTAAACATTGTAAACGCGAGCATATAGGCATCTAAATATGTATGGATGAATGAGTGTGGGGCATGATTTGTGGCATAGTAGATATGTATGCATGTATTTAATTTTCATTTATGCAGCGCTACATTAAAATACATTAAAACTTTTATGTATGCACGCATGTATGTGTGTATTTATGTGTGTATATAAGCATAATTATGCATGTATGTTTCATTTCTGCGCGCTTGTGACTGCCTTTGGTTGGCCCCGTTACTTTTTGCTCTGCTCTTCTTGCAACAGCTTGAATTAGCATTCAAAAGTAAGCAACATAGTAATGATAGAATAAATGCAGAAATTCAAAAACAACAACAACAACTTACAGCAATTGAGGCATAAATAATTAAAAAATGTAAAACAACAACAAATACAAACAAACCGGGGAAGACGAAAACAATAGTAGATAATAAGAAACAACGAAAGCAATGGCAGCACAGTGGGTTGGAAAAAGCAAACATATGGACTATATATATATACATGTATATATTTATAAATGTTATGTATGTATATATTTATGCAATAACCAACTAAATATATACAATCTATATATTTGCTCGTAGACGCCACCAAAAGAAAATTCAATTCGAAAATTCGCTTGCAACCCTGCGCTGATTTAACGGTTTCATACTGGTACACAGTTTTGCACTTTTGCACGCCTGCAACTATGCTTGCATGTTTTTATTTTTATTTTGGAATTTTTTTTTGTTTTAGGTGCAAAAACTTCAGCACTCCTCGTAACGCATTTGCGTTGCCTACGGCTGTAACGGCAACTACAGAGCCACGCCTCAGTTGCCGCAAAGTGCAACCAACTTGCGAACGCAAACACAAATGGCGGCAAGCAAGCAACGGCAATGGCGTTCTAGCACAGTATTTGCCCATACAGATTTGTATGAGTGTGTGTTGTTTTTGCGTGTGTAGACTTGCATTGCGGCAGTACTATGTTCAACTACATAAAGTGTTTGCTTCTTGCAACGTGCAACATGCAGCATACAAGTGCGGAGCGTGTACTGTTATGTACTTGTAATCATGTGTTGTGGGCTCCGAGTGCACAGTGGTGTGATCTATAAAAGTAATCAAGGGAGTTTAAAAATATGGCACGGTTTCAATTATTTGCTTTTATCTAATATAACGGTTGCTTCTTGTATCCTATTGTAAAGGACTCAAGTAGTTAAAAAAAAAGTTTTTGGTCCGTTTTCACTAATGTGTCTCACTTAACGGTACTTTTCTAAAGCGTGTAAATCGGACATAATAAATTTAGATATCAGGAATGTCAAATACACTCAAGCTCCGGCTTTTCATACCCACACCCACCCTCTCTCCGGCTGTCATCGGTTCTCCCCAGCCCTATTTAGCTCTCTCCACCGGCTTTCTCATGCTCTCCTGAACTCTCTCAGGTTCTGCCCGACTGTTTCCGGTTCTTTCCATTACCTACCAAAATATACATTCTCAACAACTCTCTGGTCCGATCAGGTTACTTACAGACACTCGCGGGAACGGATGGCTAATATTTCGCTTGAAAACTAAATTTCCGCGAATTTCTAACTAAAGGTAACCAGCAAAAAAGGGCTAAGTTCGGACGTGGCCGAACATTTTATTCTCTCGTAATTTTTATATATATATATATTTGTTTTTTATATCACACATATTGACCTAAGGAAACGGTTTAAAGTAGACTGGAAAGTCGGAAATTCTTATATTGGGTATATGGGACTATGGGAAGTCCATCCATGGACTGGGATCCATTCCATTAATTTTTGGCATCAGAAAACATTATTACCCGAAAATAAGCTTTCGGAGTTTCATTAAGATATTCGCAGATTGACCGACTTGTATGGGTTAAAATCAACCGGAAGTTTGAAAGTTCTTATAATAGGTATAAGGCGCCCGATTTTATAAATTTTTTAATTAATTTTATTATCAAGAAAATATGCTCTGTAAATTTCATTAAAGTATCTCATAGTTTAACCGATATTTTGGGTAAAATGTCAGCCATATACACTGATGTCCACATGTTCGTTATCTGGGGACTTGAAAAGTTATAATTCGATTTCGACTATTTTTGGATGTGGGATGGCATAACTCGAAGACACTACTTGGGCAGAGATTTATTTCGACATCTTCATTGGAACTTAAGTTCTATAGCGTAAATGAAAGAATCAGGTGGAATTTAAAATTATTTTATATGCTAAGTGGATGGTATACTAGAATACTATTCAGAACTAGTCATTATTTTATTCGCCAAAGCAGTATTTTCATTCCACAGCTGCTGCGACTTTGACGGGTGGTACATTTGGAAATTCTCAAATTTCGAAAGACTTAAATGTGTATTAAAAGCAAGTTTGGCAGAACCACTTGATTTAGTGACTATTAAAAAGCATAGAGTTGTGTGTGTAGGTAAATCCTTGCTTCCATGAAAAACCATGAATATGGGGAGGAAATAGCTCAGCGCAACGTTATATTTAGATCAACATGGTGGAATGTGGGAAAACGTTCAACTGCTGACGCTCTTTGCAGCGTATACATAACAATATAACCGTTACATGTAAATATATATACAAATTTAGTGCATAGTGACCTCTTCCAATGGTTGATTTTACTGCAGTATCATTTGCCCCAGAACATCTTGCACAACATTACACATTCATACGCCGCAGTGTTCGCATTTTCCTCACCCTCTCTGCAAAACAACAACAACAACAAACACAACTGTCTGACAGCCTTATTGCCTGGCTGACAGTCTAACGGACTAACTGGCTGTCATTGCCCTACAACAAAGCAGGTTTGAGCACTCCCCGGCGGCTGAACTGCCCCCACACTCAGCGCAGCTTTTGAGGCTAAACAAGTTTCGCATTAAACTTGCAACTTGCAACAGTGCAGCGCACTCTTCTAACCTGCCACATGCCACCTACACACATTTTATTTTATTTTTTTCATTTATTATGCTCTTTCCTTGCAATCAGTTAATTTTTTTTCATTTTTTTTTCCTTGCATTTGCCAACTTGGCGGGAGTTTTCCATCAAGAGTGCAGAAAAGAAAAAAGCACAAAGCAACAAAAACATTTTCTATGCACATTGGCATTCTCGGCTTGACATCAGGAGTTTTTAAGTTTTAGTTTTGTTACTCTTGATTTTTTATTTTTTTTGCTGCGTCACTTGCTGTTCGTCGTTCTGTTTTTGTTGTGGCAGCTAAACTTTTACATTTCAATTTTCGTATGCCCTCATTTCCTCACTACCACATGTATATACTCGTTGCATGTAGCTTGTATGCTGTCGCTTATATTTTATTCCATGAGTTGTGGCAGAATCTTTGCATTTTGTAGCGCTGTTGTTGATTTATTCTCTTTGACATTTTGTACTTTTCACATTGACTATTTTGTGAAACGGCAGTAAATGTGCTTTCGAAACTGCTTTGTTTTTGTTGTTGCTGTTGCACTTTCTGTGTAAGCTATAAAAGTTTCTAATTTAGAAATGGTCTTTTCAGAAGTACGGATACGTGTTAGTGGGAAATTACTTCTGCGATGCTGAGCTTCCATCATTAAAAGCTCATTTTTTTTACTAGAATTGTATGAAAAGAAATGGTTCATATATACTCGTATTTTTAAACTATTGGAAAGCTTTCACATTTAAAGTTTTATAATAATTTACAAAATTTATTTTTCTTTTCTAAACAAGTATTGCTGAGAGCTTTATATGCTTAACTGAGCTTTTCGGGAGCTTTTATTAGTGGAAAATATTCCACTTTTGTTGTGAAAATTCTAGAAACTGCTGAAAAAGTTTAACGACAGTTGATTTATAACAAGCACATCTTGTTTTCTAATTTTAATATTTTAATTTTAATTTTTTTTTTGTGCTTTTAAAAATAATGTAGAAAGTTGTGAATACATTGATTTGTGTGAAGCTAAGCTTTTTTCGAACTTACACGTTTAAAAGCGCCACTTGAAGAGCTTTTGACGACCTCTAGTTATTAAAATCACCTATTTTAGTAGTCTATAAGTGTTTAATATAAATTAATATCAGGTTTTTAGATTTATATATGAAATATATTTTTAAGTATCCATAGTAATAATTAATCACATATTTATATTTTCAACACCACTTATAATCTCTTTTAGTATAGACTTAATTATAGAACTTCCAAACTGTTAATGAGCTTGATTAAGCCAAAGCTTTCTTTAGCCTTCACAACCGAGCTTTTTTAAGCTTTCATCGTTTGTTTATGGAGCTTTCATTAATGGAAGCTCGTATTTTCTCATAATTGATAAATTTGGTGAGGTTTTAGACATTTAGCAAAATAAATTTCGTTTAAAATAAAGTGTTGGCAATAGTTTGTGGAACTTTTGTTAGCTTTCATTATGATACCGACTTTCATCTTTCTTATATCCAATAATGATACTTCTGCTTTAGTTACAAGCAGTGTTTGTATGAAAAGTTGGTCCTCTTTTATAGATATCAAATCGATATTTATAATTTTCCAATGTTGAAAGGATGTTAGAACTGTATTTCCAACTAAGAGCCAAAAGTGAAATTGCAGATAACTCTTTCATCCATTGATCATTTATTTTAAATTTGGAGTAAATTCTCGAAATTCAACCCAACCTTACTTGTCACTCCTAAAATGTCAAGGAATTTCCGTCTATTGGTATTGTATGTGAATTGTTTCTAATCTGACCGGTGTAATGGGTTTGAAGCGCTTTTAATTGGAATAACGTAATCGAAATGTAACTTAGATACTCAGCTGATTCCCGGAAAGTCATTAACTAATGATTTAGATATGCTGAAAATACATCCCACAATAATTACATTATCGTAACCATACAATTTTAAGGCATACATTTCAAGGAAACACTATCAACACACAACAAAAATAACAATAACGCGCGCTCCAACAATGAGGTCGCATATTTGCATGATTTAACAGAGGCAACAGGGAAATTGGAACGATAGCGCCTAAAAGTAGACCTTGCCTAACGAGCGCAACAACTTTCGAGGACGGCGCCACGCCTAAAATGACAAACGCTAAAAGTATGCAAATAATAAAACAACAACAACATACCCAGAAAACATTAAAATACATGAAAGAGCGGGAAAATATTCGCGAGGTAAGCGTGCAGGCAACTAAATAGAAGGGATGGCCAGCAATAAAAATGTGGAAAGAAAGCGAGTGGAAAGCATACAGCAAAGACAGAGCTTTGAATGTGCAAGCGAAAAAGGTCAGATCAGGCGTGCAAATAGAACCGAGGTAAATGAGCGCGCGAAAATAAATTTGAAAAAAAACAAAAAAAAAGAAACAAAACCAAAGTCATGAAAATCGAGATGAAAGAAGGAACATTCACATAAAATAACATAACTAAAATAGCACTCCCTGCAGCGCGCCACCAAGTGCAAAAACAGCAAGAACAAAATGTATTTCCGCAAAAGCAACAAAAGCAACAAATACAAAATGTGTAATAATAAAATGGAAAGCTATAAACTGTGAGCAGGCGAAAGTATTGCGAGTGCTTCACTGCGAACGCCAACGACTTTTCAACTGCAAACCATCCCTTGTCCCCTGGCCACTCCTCATGCAACTTCGGCCAGCTCATTCACTGGCGTAGCTCTATTTGTTGCATGCCACACTTTGGTAATAAAATCGCAACTGCCAAAAGGGTGAGGTTATGAGGTGAGGGGTGCGCAAGTTATTGAAAGTAATAAGCAGAGAGAGTGAGTGTGATAGAGAGCGAGCACGAAGGAGAGCGTGCTCATATTGGCAAAATAAAAGCAACAAATAAATGCTGCTTGTTGACATGGTGAAAAGGATAAGAACAAATGTGCTGTGGACAGACGCGGTTCGGGTGGCACTGTATCACGAACGCCGAATGAAAGTGCTTTGAAGCGAGGCGAAAGCATTAAATAGGCTACAGCTAATATATATACGAGTACATAACTATATACAATACATACATACCGGCGAGTGCAAAAATAGCTTTCCGTGTGTGTGTCAGCTTGTTGAAATGGCAATGAAACAGACAGATGCGCTGAAATTGGGAGCGACGACATAGCAATTGTAGTATAAATGCACTGTGGGGAGTTTTCGTTGGGGAATATTTTGAAAAATATATTTTCAGTGGTTAAAGAAGGGTTTTTAAAAACTGTTCAGTAAACCAGTAACAGTTACAGTAACTGTCATATGAGGTCAAAATTATAACTTAGCTAACATTTCTCATCAAATATACTCACCATGAATGGAACATTTGTTAGTTAAATAAAGTCTCCCTAGAAGTGTCTTATCAAGAGGTGGCAACCCTATTTAAATTATATACAATTTTTGCAATTTAATTATTGCTTAGTACTCTAGTTTTTCAAACCTTATTTACATTTTTAAACATTTGTGTTGTTTTTCGCATCACTATAATCAAAAAAGAAAATTTTTGTTGGCAACTTTAACAGACATAAAAAAATTGTTGGTTTAAAGTAAACATGCGAATATTTTTTATAAATATTCCACTAACATAGGAATTGAAATGGTTACCTATTCAACTAATTCTGGATTTGTAGACTAATACCAACATTATTCAAAATAAATTACAGTTGTAAAATTCCAACCACTCATTTATGTCACTAGCCTAATTTTTTTTATTTCTTCTATGTAGCAAAGTTCATAAATTTTTTCCAATACAATAGCGTTTAAATTTGCACATTGTAATCCGTATTTTTTGGACTCGCACTTTGAGGTAATTTTGCATTGTTAGTTAAGTGGCAACTCTCAAAAAAATTTTGCACATAAAAATTAAAAAATTCTTTTTTTAATAATAATTAAGCATTTTATTATTTTATTTGTTATATTATTATAATTTTAATTATCCCTGGAAATCCTGCCTAACAATTTTCAAAGAAAGTATTATTTATTATAATATTTTCCGAACTCGTTGTATTTCCTTCCTAATTTATAGAAATTATATAGTAATCAATTAAAGTTTTTTAGACTGATGGCAACCATGCATGAAATTAATATCTTAAATTTGTTTTTTAAACATTTTTTTTTTTTTGATATTTAAGCACAAGAAATTCTAATTTTTCAAAAACCCTTTATGCTGCAAGTACCATATATCAGATGGTAAGAAAAATAAATAAATAAAAAATCGCAAAAAACAGTATTTTATATTTGCGTAGAGCAAACTGTACAGCACTTCCACACTTATTACGAAACGTTAAACACTGTGGGGAAACGATTAAAGCAACAAACGACCACCAGCCAAATAACTAGCACACACACACACTCACAAATGCATATCATGCATGTGCTGTAGCACGAGGGTTTCCCCAAAATGGTAAGCTTGCGTTAAAACAGTCGCTGGATTTACACATGCACATACAAACAGTAGTATATGCATTTATATTTGTATAAAATGTATGTGTGTACACGTTGAAATAACTATACTCATTGCTGCAATCAAGCAAGCTCACTGTGCACCCTTGTGTGCCATGGCGTATAAGTAAAAGCGGAATAATAAAAGCAAAAGCAAGCAGCAAACAACAGTAATAAGAATAACAACACGGAATCACCGCCACTGCAGCAGCATTACTACGTCACCAATGAAAACACCAAGCCAGCTCATGACAGTAAGGTGGGGTGGTTGGGGGGAAGCGGAGGTGGTGGGAAGCGTAACAAGCAGAGCAGAATGGGTCTTTGCTGCAGACATTTACGGTTAGTTTAAATAAGTGTGTTCGTAAAGTTGCTAGAAGCCATATAAAAGCGCATGAGTGAACGAAGCATTGCTGTTGTTATTGCTGCTACTGTTATTGTTGTTGTAACTGGCAAGCGAAGTAGGACAAAGTTTATGGGTATTGCGCAAGTGAGTGTGAATATTTGTAAAACAGTTTCGACGTAAAAGTGGAAACACCAGCAGCACTGGTAGTAAAAAGGGCCAACAACAACAATAACAACAACAACAACAACTAATAGTAAAGTATGAAAACAACAAGCGCAGGAAAAATAACAAACGCGGCAAAGGCACCGTGTACGTGTACATGTGTGTGTGTGTGTGTGTGTGTTTTTGGCATAAGGGCGCAAAAATCCACCACGTGACATTACCCGTTGCACTGCCAACCGCTTCCCTGCGCAATAGCGTTTATCGAGTGATTTTGTTGCGGCCATGAAAGGCTATTTGCCTTGCCATACTTCAATATTTACTTGCTGTTTTTGTTGTGCGCTGTGTTTGTTGGTTGTTTTTTTTTTTTTGATGTTTCGGTGCGAGTGCGAATGCCAGTGTATTAAATAAGTATGTGTATGTGTGAGGGCATTTTATGTGTGGGTGTGGCAGCTGAGCGCGTGTATATGCGCTCATATTTCATTATAAATACTTGTGCATATATGTACGCGTGTGTGTATGTGTAGCAAGGATATGCAAATACAATTTGCTTACTAAAAGGGCGCCACACAACGTAAGCGCACGCATACAGTTGTATATGTGGTGGATTTAATAACATGATGTTGTCAGCGTGGGTGTTTTGGTATGCATGTGGATACGTGCAAGCGTTTGTGTGTGCTCGTTGTTAAGTTAAAGCTTAAGTACTCGAACAGGGTATGCTCTAATGGTATTGCCTGTCTGCATGCGTGAGTGTGTGTGTACTAGTTGGCACGTAACAGCTGATTAACGGTAATATTTTTAAATATATAGGTATATATGTGTGTGAGTGTGCATGTTTGCATATGAGCAGCTGTAAAAGGAGTTGAAATTGCTTTCCTACGCACACACATACATTAAAAATTACATAAACAGTAAATTCTCTTCAAAATTGAACTTTATAACTTTAGCCAACACCAGCTGCCTCTGCGCGCCTTTACTTAACTTTACTACAACAACTGTGCTCAACACTCTCTTCCACTATTTTTTCTTAATTCTTTGTTGTTGCTGTACCTTATTCTTTCTTTGCTTTGCCTGTCGCCTGCTTTCTGCCCCCGAGATACGCTTGCTTAACCCTTTTCAGCGCGCAGCCTTTTAAATTCTTCTGCTCCCTGCATCTTGTCGCCTCCGTCCTTTTCGCGCTGCCTATTTCATGTTCTCTCCTTCTTTCAGTCTCTCTCTCTTCCCCCCTAACTTTGCACTCCTTTAAATTAATACTTTTTAATGCGTTTGCAGATACCATTACGCTTCCTTTATTTCCTTTATTTCCTTTTACACAATTTTATGCTTTGTGCATGGATTTGGTCGCATACCCCCGCGTACAACCGCACCATAAGTTTTCACCCCTGTTTGATGCAATTTATTTTTAATAGCATTTCTATGGTTGTCCTAGCTTAAATTGTAAGCGGCAAAGAGTTTATCCGCATACGCCATGTTGTACCTTCTATAAATCTCTCTAAAGATACGTGACATGTCTCCTATTGCAGCTTTTGTGCGGTGAGGAGCTTTCATAGTGCGGCGCGTAGTGTGCGATAAGCTGTAGAGGGTTGTGTTTGAGTCAAATAAAAAGAAAGATGCTCAAAGGTAGTAATGAAATTGTTTTGAAGTAGTGACTGACGGAGGGTTGAAGTTGATTGTAAAGGATTTCAAAAAGAAAAATAAAAAATTTAGCTTAAAGAGTGGGTAGGCGTGAAAAAGCTGCATAGGGAGGGCGGCAAATAAACTTCATACGACTTAGAGGAGTTTCGGAAGTCATATTTCAAATGTATTTACATTAAATGTGGGCAATAAATTCTAGTACAAATGATCTAAACGTAGAACATCTCACGTACAAGCTTAGAACAAAAGATTTATGTATCATTTAAATACGTAAATACAATGCTATGGACTTTGATGCAAGTGAAATATTGATAGCCATTTTATCGAAGAAGAGAGAGAACCATACACAAATATTGTAAACAAACTCAAAAACTCAACTAGTTTAGCGCTTTCGGCATTGATTTGTGCTTTCGCTGACTTGAAAAAAATCTTGATAGACAAAAATGCCACCAAATTTATCAGCAACTCGAATTAATGTGTTTAAATTAGTTTAAAAATGTGTTAGATATGCTGCGAACAAATTATAAAATCCCGAAATTTCGGGTATGGAAACGGAACAAAGTTAGTTCAAATCAGAGCTGATACGCTTATGCATATATTGTACATTAGTTCTAGATAGATGCCGAACATGTTTACAAATCCCGAAATTTCGGGTCTGAAATCGGGATCTCGAAAAATTTCGTTTTCAATTTATGGAGATATTAAATTAGTAGTCAAGTCGGGATTTCGTAGCTAAGAGAACAATGTTCTCTTGATTAGCAGAACACAAATGGGAAATAACATGTACATATAAAAACAGGGCTCCAGATCTAGCAACCCAGAGGAACACTCTATAGACATAATCTATCGTACAGTTGTCTACATGTGCGGATGTAAGCTGATTGTACAAAACTTTCATCATGGAGAGGGAGAGAGAGAGAGAGTTATTAACTTTTTTTGTTAATTTTCTTACCTTGAAAGATGTTCTGAAAATTAAATCATCACAAATTGTAGATAAAGCGGACGAATCTTTAACAGCTCTGCTGCATATACTTCATATATACATATTTATACGTGTGTATATGAGTGTACTGTAAATCTTTCATCAAATATAGTAAATAATGTGACACGTTTCAACATTTTTGGGAATTCAATTACTGAATCCATGGGTAACAGCAGAATGTCGCAGAAAAATAGCACTTCTCCTCTTCGACCACATCACCTATTTTTAACCGGAGTAAAGCCTACCTTAATGTTCTGTGAGTGGGAAGCGTTGACCTCATCTTTTATATGCAATAAACGCATATACATAACTTCCGTTACATACCTATACGATTCACTTTTATATACTTATAAAAATAAATATTTTATTTACACAGCATACACATATATAAATATACAATACATAGTTACACACAGAAGAGTGTTTTTTGAGAGAAGGAAAACTTTCATTTTCTCCATGAAAAAATGTCAGAGAGTAGATGGAAAAATATTACAAAGGGTATTTCAACAAAAGAAAATATACTAGTGGGTAGAGGCTCACTAAGAAACCCCTGTTGATAACAAAAAATAAATAAAAATTAATTAAATACATACATATGTGTATTATAAAATTCAATTGCTTCTAACGAACCATTAACTTTATCATCCAACGAAATCCATCCATCCACCAAAAAGGAATTGATTGACCCAAGTATGAAGAACATATCTTCATTTTCCGGAATAATGCAAAAGCTTCATCGGATTCCAGTCACATTCCCTGCAATTATATTGCAAATAATTGTGGATTTGTAAAAGAATCACTGCCAAAACTGATAGAAAATTATAATAATAGTATTAATATTTATATATCATTTTTTTTTTGTTAACCCGTGTTTATTATAATTATACATTATTTTTCCATTATAAACATTAGTTTTGTTACATTATACTGTATCATAATTTTACCCTTGTTTTAACCTCAAATAATTGGTTCAAAAATATCGTAATATCAAATCAATGTTAATTAAACTAAAAATGAACAATTAGTAATCTAAATTAAGCATTCACAAGTAAATAATACAACTTTACACAAGAGCTGATAAGCTGAAGACAAATAGGAATAATAGTAATTATATAAGCACTTCCACATTCTCTATAGATATATACATATGTATGTATATAGTTCTCAAATTGCACATCCAAATCTACGTGTTTGTATATGTGCATCTGTATGAGTTTGCCTTTGTACAATAATAATGTACAAATAAATTAACACTAATTTGTTAAAGTAAAATAGCAACCAGATAAATACTCTTATAATATTAAATATGAGCAACTGTGCAATCACATTCATATTTACTCGGGCCTGACTGTAATACAAATATGTATTTAATTATATATAAACACTTGTTTGTGCGCGCGTGTGTGCATAGGAAATTTTTCAGCAGTGAGGTAGTCACTTAGAATTCCACTTCTGACGCGAATCTGCTCATATTTGCATGTATGATTGTGTTTACTTAGCAAATCAGTGCAGCGCGGCAGCAATGGTGTACATACTAAGCAATTGAGAAGCCAAGTAAATAGCGAGCAAAACAAAAAGGCAAATAATTGTAGAAATTATTGCCACGGCGCTGCTGTGATGACGTCACTTAAAACATACGTTAGGTGATTTTTTTTTTCTTGCTATTGTAGTCTGAATACATTGATATATATATTTTTTCATATATATGTACATATATGGAAGTATATATAGTAAATAAAATAAAAGTAAATATGTACAAATATGCCTAAAAAATTAACTCACTGGGAACCACCAATTTTCGAAAACACACACATTTGAGAACATGTAAATATGTATATATGAAGAGTTTGAGTGTTCTCTGTGAGTGTTGAACTCAGAATGGCAAACACGTGTTTTCATCGAAAATTATTTTGTCATAAATTAGTATACATATATATTACTGGGCAACATTTATTAATATTTTCACATTATCAGAAGCAATATTCAGCATTGAACCGTACTGATAGAGGTTATCTATTATCTGATTTATGACAGCATCATTACCCTCCAACAACAAATAAATAATAGTAAATAAATAAGCATACTCTTATAGACCAAATAATAATAATTTCATAGACTTTCATCAAACAATTTCTTTTGTATTCAAGTGTGTAATCAAGCATATAAATAATTAAATGCAAATTATGAGAGTAATTTAAGTGTGACGTCATTATAGCAAGTCTCTCTCTAAGAGAAGTGGTAATGTCAAACGCTAAGATTTGTTTTTCTCCTATGAGAGTGATGGAGTAGAGCTAATGAAAGAAACACTACTCACAAACAAACGTGAATTCCAAAGTATTAGAGGTTGTATTAAGAAATGACACCTATTGTTCCTCGACCTCTTTTCATTACTTACTATAAAATTGGAGTTTGTACCAAAAACGTATTTCAGACCTTAGTGTCACCTCAAATCACAAGTCAATCATGCTTTATCTATGCATTACGGCAGCCACTCAAATAAAATATACAGCAAATTAATCTGTCAAAAATGTAACAGGTTCACATCTTACAGAAGTCAGCACACACCTTTCGTGCTGACATAACCTCAAATTCGATGAAAATGTGCACTAATCAGTGAAAAATTCAGTGCTTAAACGATTTATAAGATATATTACCCTACCAAACAAACATTCCCTGCAATTACTCACTGCATGGCACACACAAATTGAGTACATCGTTCAACAGGTTAAATCCGCTATGCACACAAATATCTCTGATTCCTCCCCAACCACACACCATTAACTGAATGACGTATCAGAAAGCGCAAAAAACGGAATACAAATAACAAAAAGAACAATAGCAACAATAACAACAAAAAAGGAAGAAAGAAAGCAAGGAACTGAGGCATATCAGACACACACACACACACACAACAGACGGACGTATAAACGCTGACATGTGTTCCAGTATGAAGAGTAATTGAAAGAGCAAAAGAGTCACAACATTTTCGCACTAGTGAGAAAGCGAGAATTGATGAGGCATGGCGTCGAAGACCACAAACAAACCATAAATAAAGAAAAAGATTGTGTTATCTAAAAGCGAGTGATTGTACAATCCACAATGGCGCATATGTATAGGTGTATTTGTGTGAGTATACATGTGCGAGTAGTCGCATATCACCAGTTCTATGGAAATATTACAAAGAGCGCTTTAAAGAAAAAAGTAAATAATAAATTAATATCTGTGTTTATTTCTGCAAATAATAAATGTGCTTCAGAACAGCAAATATGTGTTAGTTTGTGTGTGTTCGTAATTTAGTGCTGTCGAGTGACGAAGTGGCGGTATCTAAAATCCGACAACAAAGCTAAGTGAATATTGAAATGAATAAATATTTTGGACTTTTACAATTTAAGGGCAATTTAAGCAAGCACACATACATACATACTGAGGAGGTACATATCTATATCGCTAGATTGGTTGTGTGATTGATTGCCAAAGTCTGTTGGTGAGGACAATATAATAGCTTTCGAACTATAAATAAAACAAAATAAATAAAAATTTTGCCAGCTGAGATCATTTAACTTTAATCCAGTGTGAATTGTGTGTTAGTAAATAATACGTCTATAGTGGATGCGAAATTTGCGACCGCTAGGTGGCGCTAGGATAGAAATATCACTAAATTTAGCGTTTACGGGCTAAAGAAAATGATTTTCTTTAATAAAAACTTTTGTTTTGTGTGGATTTGCGTCAGCTATGGGAAAAAATAGATGCTTGTTTTTCATCCATTTGTTATTTTCTTTGGAATTTTGCAAAAAATGCTATACGTATATCTGAAAATTTCGAAGAAAAGCCTAGAGCGCTTTTGATTCCTATCACTGAACTTTTTCGCACTTTCTCGGGAAAATACAATATATTAGCCAATACGCACACTGTAGACATTTCTTTCATATTTTTAGATCATAATACTTTACCAGAGTGCTTAGTTAGTTTCACTCAAACTATTATTACCTGCTTCCAATTAAAATATAGCATACTTTTCAGCGTACAGGCCTATACAATTTTTTCATATGGATTTATGGAGCAAAATATTGACCAACTGCGCGTAATTAGATTAACTCAAAATAGTATCAGCTTTATTCGAAATTCCTTTAAGCCATAGCATACATTTTGGCGTCGAAGCCAGCAACAGTTGTCCACTTGCTTTGTCTACTCTTTTTTGTTATATTTTTATTGCCTTGTGTTTATTTTCCTGTTATTAATTGCGCACGTCTGAGTGTCGCCATAGTGGCCGCATGCCATCTCCTCACCCCGCACAGAAGTACCTCTCTACAGCTTGTGAACTAAGCCCATCCTACAGCATATTCGTGCAACAGCATCTTTTATTGCCTCATTTACATACAAAAATGCTTTTATAAGATTTAGATTTATCATTTTGCGCATCATCAACAACAGCATACAAATAGTCATCGGCATTGTCATCATTATTTCATCATTATTCTTGTCATTATTGTGTTCCACATAAGCGCTTATGTAATTTTACCACCCGCTGTGGGTATATACATTTGTAATGAGCTCCTTTGAATATTTATATTTTTAACTCAAACCTGGTAACCATCGCTTTAACATTTGCGCATTAATACACTTCAACCTATTTGTTGCTGCTTTTAAGTTCTTCTTTGTCTTCTTAAAGATTCCCACTCTTTTCTGTTTTTCTACGCACTTTTATCCTTGAGATTTTAATTTCTTATTTGTGTTACCCGGTTTTTATACAACTTTTTGTCGGTCTACTTTAAATTTACTTGCCTTTGAATAGCTCTTTCCGCCTTTTCGAAGAATTAAGGTCAAATTACCAATACAAAGCGATTATTCATTTTTAATTGGCATAACAGATATTTTCTTGAAACATTGACAAGTTAACTGCTTGTACTAATTTTCGATAAATTGTTGAAATTTTCTTTTCGGCTTGTTTCTCAATAGGCTCTTGAATTTCTGTTCTAAAATTATTTGCTTTAGAAGGTAAAGAAGGCAGTAAGTCTAAACTAACGATTTATTAACGCAATCGATGAAGTAACGGTAATTTTTATAATCGGTAAATTTTTACTTTAGTTATATATTTCCATGTGACGAACCTATTTTCTATGTTTTGTTGGATAATGTTTTGCTTGAGAAGATTTTTTGATCGATTTGAGCAAACTGTTAAAGGCAGTAAGTCGAAATTATCTTTTATATAAACTTATCAAGTTATTAATGCAATCGATAGCAAAGTAAAGATAATTGTTAGATAGAAAGATTTTTACACTAGTTATATATTTCCGTGGGTCTATCCATATCAAATGTAATCTCTTCATGGTATATTTGACCATTCCGAGTAGTCTTATAAATCAACACGAAGGCGTTGTACCCTAAAAATTGGCTTCTCAAAGCTGTGAGTTCTGTGAAGCTGTTCAAGTTAGCAACCTTATCTGAAGACCTGGGTATACGCTTTAACGTAAGTTCCTCATGCAAAAAGTTAGACGATGAATAAGTTAGAGAGACTGTGAAAGGTCCTTCAGAAAGAGTCACAAACTTGTGGGTCGATTATAGCTATACATCTCGAAATGAATTTCTGTGGCTCTAATGACGTCCATAAAGCCAACTTTTTTGATTGAAGCCGAAACAGCTTTTTGTCGATACCGTCAGCTTGCAAAAGGTGGATATCAAGAGAGTGAACAATTACATTTGACTAGGTTGGGTTAAGTGTGTCTCATATGGGCTTCGAATCTCAAAAATTATTGGTTCTAAAATCAAAGACTGTCACGATGTCGGTTGGCACAACTTAGCGTATAACATAGTTCTTTTTGGATAATTTGATGTTTCGTTGACCCAAAACTTCGAGCTAATTGTTTAACGAAACGTTTTCGGAATCGGAACTCAATTAATGTCGCACTGATTACCCAAAACTCTCCAAAAATATACTTGCAACAATAGAAATCTACACCCAGTATTTTCAGGACAGTCTAATCTATGTAACCACAAGACTCCGAACAACGACTGACACCCTTGCAAAATGCCTCAAAACCATTTGGCGAATATTTATAATCATACATAGTCACCCCGATCGTATTAAAGCAGCCTGTGCTTGTTTATTTCCCTGTTGCTCAAGTGTGTGAACTCAACAGTTGGGCTTTTTCAGCTCGCCGATGGAAATCAACGAAAGGCACATGTCCACTTATGTATAAGTAAACGTCGCCATGTACAGTTATTTCAATAACTCGGTCGCTGAAGTGGACTTTGACATCATTGGCGACGACTGCTCATTCCCTTGCCACACGAAAACCCAGCTACGCAGCGGAAGCTCTGCTTTATGTATGCTTGTAGGTCTCCCTGTTTTGAAATGTAGATGAAGAGGTTCGCAAATAAAACGAAGTGGAAGCCAACTAGTGCGCACTTCAGTCTGAAACACAACAACCAGAAAAACCGTAAATAAAGAATCCAAAATATTAAAACGAGTATGACATGCGCCGGCCTGTGTGTTTATGAGTGTATGTGTGTGTGGGGGGGTGAACACGCTGTTTTCTTCTCGGGTCTTCTGCGTTGTTTTTTTTCGCTCTCCTTTATCGCTATTTTTTGCGGCTGTTGTTGTTGTTGCGCCTGCGGTTTGTGATGCAGCCACGCTGCCAGACGAATTTATAATGAATCTTTTGCAAAACCAAAAGGAAAATAAAAATAAAAAAAATTAATGTCATAAAGCATTTAAAATTATACAGACTTTTAATTACTTTATTTCATTTTTGATTATTTTTACACAATGAAACCAGCTTTGCGCACAACATTTTGTAAACATTGCCAGCAGCAACAACAAAATATTCAAATATAGCTCGTTTTATCGCTGCAGCGACTTGCGCGAAACGATTCGTTTTATTGTAATTTATTTTTCCTTTCTTTTGTTTTTTGTATTTGTCTCTTCTCCTTATATTACTTAATATTGAATAACTTCAAATTGCTTCGGGGTTTGTTTACTCACGCGCTCTCTATTTGCAAGTCTTCGTTAATATTTTGGTAGCAGCTTTTAATAATTTGTGTTTAAATTTAGAATGGATATTCGCGCATATTAGTAATTCGATGTTTTTTGTTATGCTTTTTTGTGATTTCTGTTAATAAGACCCTCGCTTTTATGGCCGATTGATGGAAATTTTTGTGCTGGATATGTACGAAGTACTGGTTCAAAAATATTAACCGACTTTTTATGCGGATTTAAAAATAAATTTTAACACCAAATTGAACAAGCATTAATGATTTCCCTAACTGAAATTTTTTTTTGAAGGATTTCTAAGTTCAACGAAAAATAAGAATCGCGGCTCTCCAGTCTAGTGTTTTCCGATGTGATATTTGGTGTTTTAGATTTCTTTTTGGAGAAATCTGGCAAGCTCTCCCTTATATGAATTTATATATTTTAATCCCAGATGTAGGCCACATGTGATTTTTTGCATTTTCAGCCTAAATGTAGACAACATTCGGTCTGCGAAAATTCATTCAGCTTTTGCTGAGTCCAAACAAGTCTAATAACAAAGACAGTGTAAGATAAAAGTCAATTAATTTTGCCTAAACTTTGGAGCTATACACAATATTTAATAAGTCATTACTTAATTCGTTCATGCGTTAAAGCTTTGTAAGTGAAATTTACATAAAATGTTCATACAAAACATACGAAGCTTCGGAAAGTCACAGTACTCAAATTGATATTCAATACGAATATTAGTCTCTAATCATTTTTGAAAGCTCCCTTAACTTTATATAAGTTTATAATATATGAAACTAACTGAAAAAGCTCCCAACTTGTAGAAAAACACAAGAATATTAAAAATTTTTTAAAGAAGTACCAGCTGGCTGAAAAGCTCGTACCATTTCTAAGATAGGGTGCCACGAAAATGGATTCCATGTGCTTTATGTTCAGACGTAACCTTTAAAATTATGATATTATAACAATAATTTAAACAGCTTTGCGAATTATTAATCCAATTCTTCTTCTCTTTTCAGGTAAGTCTTTAAACAACATGCAAAATTACAAATATAATAGTCGTAAGTAAAATATAACATGTTTTTGTTTGCAATTTTGAATATATGCTAAAACAAATGCCAGATATGAACCAGAATGAACAGATATTTACTCCGTATATTATTTAATAGAGCTGAACTTTTCTCTTATTAAATATTTTCAAACAATCAAATAAAGTTTCAACAGCCTTCTCTGCCTAAGACGGGTGCAGATGTCGCTCAATACAATTTCTGATAATTAGGTAAAATTAGAGGTTACATATTAGTTACTTAGCAGATAACCTCAAAATTTTTTATTTATTTTTGACATAAGAAAGCTACTTCAAAAATTCTGAAACCGTTTCGAGATGTCTTAAACATTGTCTAGCTCAGAATTTGCTGGAAGCAATCAAGGCCAGTTCAACAAATAGAATAGAAGAAGATGTGAGCGCCCTCTGCAACTTTAACACTGATCATAACACTTCAACGACATCGGGTAACCAACAACGGCTGTATAACGGTAATAAATCTACACAGGAATAAAATAAAATATTTTATTAAAAAGTCGCATATGTAACAAACTGCCTTAATATCAGGATGATATAAGGAATCATAAGAAAAAAAAAAACCAAACAAACATAATAAGAAAATTCTCAATTTATGAACAAATGCGTAGCAGAAAAGAAAACAAAAAACGAAAATATGTTGAACTGCAGATTTATTTCTGCCGTAAAGAATGGCTCAGCATGCCGACAACCTGTTCAATTAAATTTTTCAGACCCAAAACACTGCAAACCTACGCGACATACAAAACAAAAGCTATAAATTAAATTACACACATAAGCAAGAAGAAGAATAGACAAAGAAAAAAGAAGCAGTGGAAGAAGAAGGAAAATAAACAGAAACAGAAAAAGAGGAAGGGTAAGGGGAAGGGGACAAAAAGCGAGAAGCAGCAGTCGCTTTGGTACAATTTTCATAAGATGTTCGTAAATTGAAAACAAAGAACAACAACAAAACAAAAACTAGCAAAGACCACACATATAAACACGAAATGGAAGTGTACACTGAAATTCATTGACACGTTGAGGGCAGAAATAAAAGTGAAATAAATTCAGTTCTTCGAGCAAACAGACGAAAGTCATTAAGCGCAGTCGTGGTGTTCTACCGTCGTCTGCCATGGCAAACCCAGAGGAACTTGGAGCCTGCACACACTAGTTTACCACCTTTTTTCGCCTGGAAGTGTGTGTGTGTGTGTGTGTGTGTGTGTATGGGTGTGTGCAGGCGTACTCTCAACGCTCCTATTGCTCCCATTGCTTGAATCAACGACTTACTACAGAGCCAGCACACAACAATGGGGCAAGTCCTCTGCAAGGCAACAACTACCACAACAACAAGAACAACAATGTTGCAAGTATGTATATGTGCACATATGTATTTCTGAAGAGAGGTGTGAAGTATGGTGCAGAGCAAAAATATTGGAGTTATAAACTTTGTATGTGTTGTTGTTCTGGTTGTTGTTGGAATGAAAGTGATGCCACAGAGGAAGCAAAAGTTTTGGCCGGAAAAGCAATAAAAGCATGAGGAGAATAATAAAATTAAATGGAAGAAGCACCAAGTAGATGCATTTAACGGGTATTTCTGTATATGTATGTATGTATGAGCGTATGCACTTGTGTGCATAATCGTATATAATTCGTGGAAAATTCTTTAAATAACCACCAGCAAAAGAAGATAGAGTGGAAAAGGAAGTGTGAGAGAGTGAGTAAAAGAGCAAGGATGCAACTCAGTCAAGTACAAACTGTCGAGGGACGAGTCTTCCTGTCTGCTCTTTTCCTATTTATGTTCGATGTCATTTTTACGTTCCACTCTTTTATGGTACCTGCTTTAATAAGGCAGACACCACCGATAAGGATTTTAATAGCTGCTGGGTATCAGTGTTGTTAAGTTGGCTATAATTGGATGCGAGTTGTTACCATGGTAATGGAGATAAAAGGCTTCGTGGCTTTCAGTTAGTAGAGAGAGCAACTCTGCAACGTTTTGGGGTTGGGAATAAAAGCTTAATGATAATTAACATTCCCAGTTATTTGTTCAGTGGTTTGTAGGGTTTAAGACATTCAGAATACCACGTGTTCGGAAAAGCTCCAATATTTTAGCCTTGATGAAATCGACAAACGAAAAATATTCATATGTTTTGAAACATCGTTCCCAAAACGTTGATATAAGAAGCTTAATCTATATCAACTCTGTTATTCAGATTATTCATAATATGACAACAAATTGTTGTCATTGGTGTAAGAATTTTTTTAGGGACTTAAATTTGTTTTTCCTTCCAAATTCTTCTATTTTACTTAAATAAAGACCTCACACTTAACTTAGACGATTCTCCTAGAAATTAAAATCTGATCGATTAACCTCTAAGCTTACTATTTTGTTCCTTTGACATGTGTTGTGATATAAAGCATTAAACAAAATGGATTTAAATGAGCCTTCCGATGCATGAAGTTTTAATGAAACACACGTCCCACAGAAAATAGAGCCAACTTCATATCACTCTTACTTGATGGGATGATTTACACCCATCGCCAGAATGCAAAGAATTCAAACTCATATATTCATTATATTCAATTCTAATGGAAATAGCTTTGAGTAATTTCTTAGGTGGGGTTGGAAGACAAATGCATCGAACAAAAGACTAGATATTATAATATGGCAAAATAAATAGACTTTTTAGGTAATGCGGACCGAAATAGACGGAAGTGACTTTCGTCTTTGTACAAAAAAAGTGGTAGTGAATAATTTATATAAAGAAATAGTAAATAGTAAATAGACTTGTTGAAAGTATTTTATTATTGAAAAAATAATAATTTCCGCCAGATGGCTGAAGAAACTTGTTCCTTCTAAAAACAGGCTTTTCGACTGATATGGTTCATATTCAAGATATACATATATTGACAAGGAAAAAAGAACAACATTTGTAAAAGATTTGCGATGTGCGAGAGTCGAATGTATTTAAAACGTTTAAATTTATCGGAATGGCATATCAGAAACTTTCATTGGTTATTATTTCATACAATAAATTTTTTATATTATGTTAAAATATCAGATGACTCGACTGAACAGACAGATATTGTCTGTTACACAAATACGCAAAGAGACAATCAATAAATGTACAATGAGGAATTCAGTGAAGATCATATGGATCGTGCGCTGTATAGGTATATGAAAAGTATAACGCATTGACTTACCACTAATACTAGTTTCACCACAAATTTACTTTGGGGTACATAGAAAGGTGAACTGAACCAAAAATTAATAATTCTAGGTAAAATGGCTCGGCGTTAGACTTTAAACACAGAGATCGACACTAAACTAATTAAGGCAAAATTGAACAATTTTAAGGCTGTGCTAAGGATGAGTCAATGTAATCGATAATCAAACATCATACTCAATGTTCAACCGAAAAGAAATCGATTTGTTGGGGCAAAAGAAAATCCGAGTGATTTGTTAAGTATTGTAAGTATTGCAGGCATATATGTAAATATATATTTACATAATGATAGCAATGACATTGCCAGTCATTTCACGATTGCATGCAATAATATCGATGGATTTACTAATTTAAAAACTCACACATACATACACATATAAATGGAACACTGTGAGCGAATTTATCCGTCGCGCCTCTGTTAGCAAGACAAGAAGTATTTTTCACAACGACAAAAGGATTAAAATGCTAAAATAAAATTAGCGCTGAATATGCGAGCAAAACAGAAGCGAAACGACCAACGTCGAGTGACAAAAAGTAAAAAAAAAAAATTATTTAAAAAAGTGCTTGCATACAAACAATTCTCAGAAAGAAATTCGAAATGCCGCAGCATGAAATAGACTAAAAAATAATAATAATTTCGACGAAGTAAAATGATTTTACGCTTTGAAATCACCGCCGCCAGACAAGTGGACGCGTTTTGTGCACGTTGGCGTTATGGCGTTATGTGTCGTACACACACTTAAATACATAGCATACATACACATGCATGCAACAATTTTTGCTTCTGCTTTTTATTTATTTATACTTGTTCTTCTTTCTGTTGCCATTACGCTGTCAAGCAGCGCAGCACAACAACACTAGCGTAATGGAAACACAACAACAAAGTGCTTCACTAACTGCAGCGAATATTGAGGGCATTGCGGCAACATCAGAATATCCGACGCGATGTTGCATGCAACTTCTACTCCTACCACGCTGTTGTTGTTGCTGTTGTTGCTGTTGTTGCAACCACGTTCTTCAACACATTTCGCGCTGATTTGGCGCACGTAAAGTCGTCGTTGCGCTCTTTGCACCCCCTACAGCGGTTTGTTGCGTTTGTTTTCTGGAATTCGGTTCAGGTTGGCCGACCGACTCATCGTGAAGTTGGCTGCGTCGCTGTTGCAATGCTTTTATGAGTGGCTGTACATATGTAAAGGCATAACATTTGCAATAAATATGCACATACAAGTGCGGGGCGCTCTCTTTTGTGTTTGAAGTGCAGTTCGGTGCTGTTGCCAATTATATTCACTCGCACAGGCATGCAAACGAAGCAGCACATTGAACGCTATACTCCACTCTAGGTTATTAACACCGCCGCCGTTGTTTGACTTGTGAAGCTGTCAGCCTGTCATGCGGTCGTGTTTGGTTTTCCGGAAGTTTATGGATATTTTATGTGGATGTTTTTTTTTATTTTTTAATGCTTAATATCACGGTTTGGCGCTTTTATAATCAGATGACTACTGATTGGAGATCGCATATCTCGCGATTACTTTCATTTTATAGAAACAGGTTAGAAGAGAAGATATGGCATAGAAAAGGGCCAGAAATATTGAATTAACGAATGAGAACACAAAATGTTGCACGAAGTATAGTTGTGTCCAAGAAGCATATTCAAAGATGTAAAAGTACTCTGCATGACGACAAAGGCGAAAAAGTGACCCTAACTCATAGATTGGAATTCCCGCAGCGCTGGAGTTAAACATTACCCAAATTTTTCCTTATAAATACCTACCACTACATGCCTTCTGGGCTATTTTCTTCGCATAAAAATCGAAAATTTGCCACACCTTATGTTTAAAGAGGTCAAACAACTAGTTCTCTAATATTATTTAAATGACAATAACAAGAAACCCGAGGGCCAAGTGCTAGTTAAGAGCAAAAACATTTTAGTGTCTCAATTCAGCACACAAGACGATAGAAGATATTGAGGTTAATTTGTGAGGTTTGCAAAGAAGTACGGACAATTATGTCTTGCAAACAATTTCGCCTATTTAGAAGAAGTTTTACAAGCGTAAGTAATGCTAAAACTAAAATACTAATTTATAAGCCTAGTGAGAAATCATTTTTGGTAAATTCGAATAAAAGTTTGTACCTTGTACTCTAATAAAGGAGGACACTTCGCTATTTTCTTCTTCATTCCATAAAGTTCGGAAAACCTATTAAATTTCTGTTTCGATTCAATTGGTTTTGGAGAGCATTAAGTTGAGATGACAGCCCGTGGTTTTAAGATATCTGCTGACATAAGCAGTATACTCCCTCCATTAGCAGTTTAGGCAAGTCACACATCACAATACCAGTTAAATTAGCAAAGTTTAGTTTTGTAAAGATAAAATGGACTCTTCCTCCTCCTCTCAACATTTTTCAACCTTACCAAATATCATCAAGCAACGAAATTTCTTTGCTAATTTCTCTTGAAATACTAAAATTCCAATAAATCACAATATTTTTACAATTTCTAGCCTTCAACTGCCGAGCTAATTATGGGCACTCAAATCTGACTGTTTAAATTGTAGCACATTTCTAGCTACAAATAGGGTACTCTGACAGCATCGACACCTTACGGCCCACAAATCGCAACTAATGACCTCTTTACTGCCGTACTTTGTGTTCTGGCTGATTTTTTCTTGATTACCAGCATATTTCTTTCACTTTTGTTTACCTTTTTGCTGTCGTTTCTTATTTCCATTCTCAGTTTATTGTTGCTGTTGTTGTATTTTTTTCTATTCATATTGGTTGCCTCTTAGTAGTTGTAGCATTTGCTTGCCACTCTGTGATTGTGACCTTTATGACCCTCTCTGCTAACCCTAGCAACCATATTGTCTCGACGCGCCCTTGAACACACGCGTCGGCTTACAACGTTCATACACACACACACACACTTGTATACAAACATATTTTTACGTATAGAAGTTTTTTTGTAACGCTATTCATCTGTTATACTCTTCACCTCTTCCCCCATCACATGCTTATTCAAAAGTTCAGTCTGTTCGGCTGGTCTGTGGCGCCAAACTAAAGACGTCATTCGTCGTTCCCGTTTCTTGCTCGTCTCGTCGTTGCGCCACAAATGTGTTGCTTCACAGCCACCGCCACCCGCACCCGCTCGGTAGCCCAGTCTGGCGTTGTGTCCATTTAAGCTGCCACTGAAATCACCTATCATGTCTCATGACTTTGCTTTGCTCTCGCCTCTTTGCCTTCGCACAAATGTGGATATATATGTAGATGTATATATAGTTGGGGTTACCTTCGTAATTTTTTACGTGCTGCCATCCGTCTGCACACCTCCGATTCTTGCACCTTCCGCTTGGATCCATTCATTTGTTATTCATTCGCAGCCGTTTTCGACTTCCTTGCCAAGTTCGCCCATTGTGCTTTATTCCATGACTATTATTTACGTCTATTGCTATTTCTTTTTTGTAGCGGCGTGTTTACGTTCGTTTACGGTGTTGGCATTACCGCACTATTTGCCTCGTTCATACGCTGATTCGTTGATGATTTTGTACATTTTCTTTGAATACGAGGCATTCTATAAGACAGTGATATTTAAAGAATTTTCTCAGAGAGCATTTCCCAATTTTTATTTCATCGATATATTGAGGTATCTTTTGGGATTTCTGAAAGTCGTTAGCTTGAGAATAATTTCATAATTCGGCTCCAAGCGTTTGATGCTGAAATAATCCTTGGGTTTTAGATCTCTGTTAGTTAGACTTCAAGAAAAAACTAATTCTCGACTAAGAGACCAAAGCAATGCTTGTTGAAATCTGATGGTGCTCCTCTGGTCTGATGGAAAATGCTGAGGTGTTTTGTCCACAAATGTGATGGCATATTTTTAAAAGAGTCTCAGAAATATTCAGCAGTTTAAAATGATATTAAATGAGGATAGTTCTCAAAGTATGTCTCAAAAATCATAGTTCGATTTCGTTAACGCACAGACTCTCTGCGCCTCGTTTGAAGTGCGTTAATAAGAGAAAAGCTCACTTTTTGATTTTGTCTTGATCCGTCTTATATTTCAGACAGCTTCTTTTCTCGCCGAGGTTGAGAAGAACTGTTTTGGGAAAACATCTCCAAATAGGTCTATGAAAAGGTCACATGATTCCGCGAATAGACGGGTATGGGGCACGTAGCGTTCTGATTCGGCCCCCATAGAACCACTTTCTCCTATTTTGAGTTAGTAGTTTGTAGACATCTATCTATCTTTCATGCAATTTTTCGAAGTCTTCTAAGGGAACAAACAATTTTGGGTGACCTAACAGTTGCAAAACTTTCATTACAAGGCGGCAAATTGCAAAATTCATTGATTTAGCAAATCACACTCGTAGTTTATGGACCCCCAACTCATTCAACTCTCGTGTCCGTGCTCTTTCGAGCATTTTCGTGTTGGTATAACGCTTCGCTGCACGAAGCTTATGCTCTATGTGGCATTATACAAACGTTTCCAAACCAGTCTTGCAGTTTTAACCATGCCATACCTACATACAAATCCATTTTATGCTTCAAATTTTATTATCACCACGCGTTGCCACACCGTTCCTCAGTTCAACAACTCCGCAATCAACTCCATGCTCGTCTGTTCATAGAAATCTACATGTGTATGTGTATGTAGCTCCATTTGGCCTGCAACACGCTTAGCCACTCTCTGTTTTGTTTTTATCTTATGCTTCTGCCTTTGCTGTGTAATGTTTCACCATAAATTTGGAATTGTTTTTGTCTTCCTTTAGTTTTGTCTTACAATTTTTTCACGGTTTCCTCCGTTTTGCTCTTACCACATTCATATTTTTGCTGCTGTTGTTGTTTCAACGCTGAAGTTACAAACATGTAGTCGCTGCTGGCGTCGCTGCCGCAGCCACTGACGGTTTCGTAGTAGCCTTTGTCATCTCGGCGCTGCCAGTTCGGAGTGGCAAGTGTTGGTCTTTGCTCGTCGCTATATCTGTCTGTCTGCCTGCTCGGCTTTGCTTGTTGCGCTTAATAATGTTGCTTTAGTTGCATGTTAGTTATGTACTTGTTCAATTGAAACAATTCTTCTTCTTCCCGCTTAATCTATCTAACTGATTCCATTCCTCTCCTTCTGCTTCTGCTTTTGTTTTTGCCTTTCTTTGGGTTTACTTTTCTTTCCACACATGATTCAACATTGTCTACATCGCCCTATGTTTCTGTGGTTTGTTTCTCTTTGGCATTGCGTTGTTTGTTGGTTTGACTTTTGGGACTAATGTTCTATCAATTACATTTGTATCTTTCTTTTTGTTACCATGACTCTACGATTTCGCTCAATACCTTTTTAGGGCTCTCCTTTTCTTTTCTGCTTTTTGTTATTGTTGTTGTTTCAAGTGATAATATCTTCTTTTCTTGTTTGTGAAGTGAACTCGTAAATATTCTTTGACAGCCATAGTGTGTTCTTTTCATATGAAGAATAGAGTCGAAAAGTAATTTATTTTAAGCAATTCAAATAACAAAAGAAAATTTCTGCCATTGGTCGTAATAAAGGACTATTCTTTGAAGTAGTAAGTTCTGTTTTCAAATTAAGAGTGGTATATCTCATTCTCTCACTCTCTTTTTATTCCTCCCTCTCTCCTTCTCTCTCTTCTATGCAGCTTATTACTCAGACCTTTTCTATTCAACGATTCTTTGTACAGAATTTTGGAATCCATATATGGATGAGTTATATTTGACTTTAAGATCAGGTCTCCCATATATATTTACTTCTGAGAAGCAGGCTAATCAAGATCGCTCAGAGATACAGAAAATATCTTTAGAGCACATTGTCTGCTAATATTAATAAAGATAGCTCTATGGAAAGATTGTCGTATTACTTTATACAAAAGGCCTAAATACCGATACATATAAAGTTTTGGACTCATCTGTAAAGGTGCTCTAAACCAATGCTCTATTCCTTATTAGCTTAATGCTAATAGAGCACTATTTCTTATTGTTTCAGAAGACCTGATAGTGCAATAGATCTTGAAGGGCAGTAGTGATTACACATTACCTAGGTCATTCGAGGGAAATAGCTGTTTTTTCTACAGGCAGCGGGCTTCCCGACACGAAATTCTGTTGGATATAGAAGATAGTAGACCTTTCGTTGCAAATAGAAAATATATTTCTAAGACTATTTTTTAGGACCCTTATCGTATAGACGTAGATTCATACAATACATCTGAAGATTAAATATTTGACTACAATATAGTAAAAGCTTTTAAAATTAAATTCTTGGGTTCATAAAAATTTTCATTATGTGGAAAAAGATTAAGAGCATTTCCAATGTTCCTGATAGTTTAAACTTTAACTAAACATCAATTCTTCTAGACCTTTTAGGCTTCTGTATGACGAATTAAGTTTTTTATTTCTGGGACTAAACCCACTCTCCACCTCATCCACTCTGTTAGCATTATCAAAAGAGAAAGATTTTTGAATACTTGTTGGTTAGCCTTAATATGATGTACACTGAGCCCATATACGTATGTATATTTCACAATAAAAATCTTCTCTTTCCAACTCTTTGCTACAGTTATCCGACCCAGTTCATAAATAAATACATAGCCAATTCACCAAGCCCCAAAAATTACACCTGCGGTGTTACGAGCAAACACTACAATTTGAACAATTTGTTTCAATATGATGCAACAACAAACAGAAATTAAACTTAATAATAGCTTATCTACTTACACAAGTACATAACAGTGTATTTTTATATTTACAAAGTACTTTGAAATAATTCTCTGAAAAGCAAAAAATATGCAGATAAGATAGTACAACAATTATATGAAATAAAATGTCATTTCATTTAACCTGAACTTAAGCACATAAATGTCTAATAAGCAACACACATTTCAAATATTCTAATCGACGATAATAAATACTGATAAGAATAGGCGCAGGCAACAATAAAATTAGACAAATTCAATGCTATGTACTTATTATTATATACTCAGATTATGTATCTAGAAATATCGAGACTTAGATTTGGTAAAGAGTTAGGAAAGAAATAATTATATGCATTGTTCTTTAAAAATGTCAATCTAAGCTACTAAGTATCTGCGGTTTCTGAGTAGCTGGAAATTATATAAATGTGAATGATTTTGAATAAAGCATAAAGAGGAGGCTCGACGTCTAATTAAACTGGAGACAGTATTAATTTGACGGAAACTTAACTATGAACTCGTTCTTGCCTTACGAGACTTTCTAACGTATACAATAATCTATCGTTGGAACATTACAGCAAAATCACTATTTCCTTTATTGGTTCCGGTAAGAGGTTTTGCTGAAGTAAAGCATTACATTCATTCTACATACAGACAGCTCACAATCGATTTCGAGGAATTAGGTTATGCCATTACCATCAATTTAACGTTGTATATAAGTTCCTAGCAGTTTTCAATAAATTTCCTTATTATTGCAATATGTTCCCCTTAGTAGAATTTATGAGTGAGGTATACTTTGATTTTGGAATAATATGTTTCTTTTCCGGTACAATTTTGGAGTCCCTTTTCCTATCTTACAACATCTCAAGTTCTAAGCGCTTAGGCAATTATGATTTAAAATTATTTAGAGCTCTTGATAGGATTCATATGAGTCACATTTTGGTCATATCTTAGTCATATCGCTTTCATTGTAAATTGTTAGGTCTTAAAGGAAAGCACACCCACGTCTCGTCATCATTGGATACCGCCACTTTTGGACGGATAAGACTCACGTAAGCCCTGCTGGCGTATCCAGAACCCCCTCTGGTCTACTTTGAATTGCAAGAAGTCTACCGAGCTTTTTAGTGATATGCGTCTCTTTATATCATTTAGTTATAGCATGCGATAAGGCTACAAATTTTATCTGATCGAAATTGCTTTATTGCCTTATAATTGCCGTCTTGCCTTCTTAGCTGTTCAACTTTTGCCAGACTAAAGCTAAATCAGCTTGGAACTCACAACTCCAGACATGCAAGAAAACTATCTGGCACTGATATTATTGGCCTTAGTAGATCTGTGATGGGCTCAGGAATTTTCATCGATATATGAAAGTTTATATCATCTTCAGAAAATATGGCATCACCCGATCAAGAACAAATAACAAAAATCACAGCTAACCTAAAAAAATGGTCAATGTCTTTTCGTCCACTTCCAACAGTAGGTCCATATTTCCACATTTCGAAAACAATATTTCTTCTAACAGTATTGACTAACAGTCAAATAGTTAAACACAGCTAAATAGTTAAAATCATTTTGAGTAATCAAAAACACTGTATCTTAGCAACAGTTTTGTCACACCCGCTCAACTGCTTACTGCGCAATTTTCAACTATTGGGTTGTTCGGAAAGTCATTTCGTTTTTTTCCCGCCAGAGGACTTAATTACGTTTTTTCGAAACTAACTTCACACTTAAGCCCCATAACCATTATATGTCATGAGAGCTGATATTGCAAGGCTTGTGTGTGAAAAAGTTCTATTAATTCTACCCAGTAGCTTTTGGTTGGTGCCTTTTTAAATATGGAGAGCAATAAGCAGCATTTTCGTCATATTTTACTTTTTAACTTCAGAAAAGGTAAAAATGCTGTCCAAGCGAGAAAAAAATTGACGGATGTGTATGGAGAAGGCGTGTTAACAGTACGCCAGTGCCAGAACTGGTTTGCAAAATTTCGATCCGGCAATTTTGATGTCGAAGATGCACCACGGTCTGGAAGGCCGGTCGAAGCTGACAAAGATGCGATAAAGGCATTAGTTGATGCAAATCGGCGAATCACCACACGAGAGATCGGTGAGAGGTTAAATTTGTCGAATTCAACTGTTTATGGCCATTTGAAAGACATGGACTTAACCTCGAAGCTCAAAAAAAACGAAATGACTTTCCGAACAACCCAATAGTTAAACGAAGTACGCCACTTGGGCTGAGTCGAAGCGTAAACAATAAAAAATAGCACGAACTAATGGAGGAAAAATATTGAACTTGAACTTTTGCCATCATTAAATAAAAAATGAGCCAATTGCGTTGAACTAAAATCGAAAATGCCTACAAAACAAAATAATATAAAAAAAACGAAAAATGCGACAAGTGCATAAAAAATAAATTATCCAAACACGCAAGGCACGAAAGCGTTGTAAAAATAAAGCAAATAAAATCGAACAACAAAAATCACAAAAGGTGCTTGAGTTAAATTGTGCGGAGCCATAGTGGCTGAGCTAAAAATAAGCGCTCCGAACACGCTCACATTAAAAACATGTGTAAAGGAAAAGAGGTAAGAGCGTGGGTGTATAAAAAAAATTATAAAAAATAGAAGAATTAAATGAAAAACCAAAATAACTATTTCTTGACAACAAAGAATTGGAAGAGTCCAAATGAAAATAAACAGTGAAATAATTGATAATCTGGAATCAAATGAAATCAGTTAATCAGGTCGTGAGAGTAAGCAGGTGTGAAGCAGAAGAGAGAGAATAATATATATACAAAGTAAGGTAAACAAAGAAATAAAATAAAAAAATTTAAGAAAAAATAAATAATCAGTAATAAAAGGTAGCATTTTACCCAGTAGATCGAAACACAAACTGTGATAAAGCCTCAGCTGACCAATCAGCAGTAATCACAATGAGCATAAGTTTGTACACATGAAATAAACAACAAAAAACGAAGTAATAAAACTACCAAACATAATAAAGAAATTACAAAAAATAACGAATACCGAACGAACGACCATCAACAACAACAATAACACCTTGAAACG
The DNA here is from genome assembly GCA_021498325.1 of Bactrocera minax. NCBI lineage: Eukaryota > Metazoa > Arthropoda > Insecta > Diptera > Tephritidae > Bactrocera > Bactrocera minax. The sequence continues at coordinate 6,888,758 of JAKEEE010000004.1, forward strand.
ACGAACATAATGTGAAAAAATTGAACGCCTAAATTATTTAGCAACGAATTACAGTGAAATAACAGCAACTACAAGTGAATGTGTTGGAACAAATCGAACAACAGAAAATACTTATCAAATACTATATATTTTATATGTCTGTATGCAAGCACTTAGTATGTTTTGTAATGTCGCCACTTAGCCACAATTGATTACAACAAAACAACAAAACAACAACAACTCAAAATATGGGCGAGGGAATTCCCTCTCTCAGCGTAACAGCCAAGTTGGGATGACGAAAACAACAAATTTAGAGCATCAAAAAACCAATTTAAGAGGGCGGCACATGGTTGTCAATACAAATAAATGGCGCTGAGCTGCGAAATACACGTACAGGCACAATTTTCCGAAGCAACACGATTTGATTTAAGAGAGTTGCTCATTTATGCAACTCTTTTGTTGTAAGCGTTGCTCTTTTATTTCTGTTACGCTGCTCATACTCATTTAAAATTTTGTTTTTAGTAAACCATGTGTGCTCGAAAGCCAGTGTAATTTCGTTAAACTCATTGATAATTAGAGCATTAATGACGCTCTGCACTTGTGTTAACAACCAAGGAGCATAAGTTCATTTAAAAATGTTTAATGTTTACTAATTTTTCTGGTAGAAATAGAAGTCTGTGAAATATTTAGGTTTGACTACCGTTATTCTACATACTTTTGGAGTGGAATTCAATGTTTTGTTAAGAACTATCCTTAATAGTTCAGTTTAGGGCCCAGAGCTTATAAAGTCTCTCCTCAAGAAATAAAAGAATTTAAAATAAACAAAAATTTTGCCAAAAGTTTGGAAATTTTTAAGGTGGCTAGCAGGTACTGATATATATTCCGAAGATTAAGGACCTTTTTTAACCGGAATGACCTGGGATTGTCCTCTCAAAAGTACTCTCCAAGAGGACAGGAAAACATAACCTCACTTATTCCACATTCTCTCTATTTTCCCCATATATTGTATATTACTGAATAAAAATTTCCAAATAAAGTAATTTGAAATAGATCTGTTCGATCGATTATAATAGATCTGTTTTGTAATAGACTGTGTGTTTTTCCACCATTTTACCCTACTAATATTTTAGTAGGGTAAGAAGACACGCACCGAATAAAATTATAAACCTAACCATCACTTTCAGAGGCAAGCATTTAATCTGTTGAATATTTACATCTATTTTGAGGTTTTCAAAAGTGCTATGTTGTTAACATAATATTCAAAAATACCTTTTAATTTGTTGCCAATAAATATAAATAAAATAAATCTGTCATATTTTTTCGTACAATATCGCTGTAAATTACAACTGGCTCTCGTGGTAAAAAAATTAAAAAGATTGCCTATAGTTAGGTGCAGCACTAAGGCTTTAGCGAAGATATGCACCGAGCAAAGTCATAACTTAACAACAAGGAATTAATAGCAAATATGCTATTTCATATAGAATAATACGTATTTAAAGATTACTACTTATTAAAGTACTTAAGGTAGAAGTAATATTCAAAAAAGCATATTTCCATTAAAAAAATTTTTTTGAAACAGGAAAACTAACAAAATAATGGTACTAATTTATGTAGTTAATATAATTTAATTAATTTAAATAATTTAATGGTAATAAATGGACTTACAAGCTAAAAAAAAAACATAAAGGCTGTAAAAATGTCAATGAAGAACCACAATTAAGTAATAAATTGTTATTTTTAAAATTAAAAAGAAAATAAAATTTTGAATTTTGAGATAAAAATACATAATTCAACAGTAAATTGTTATTTCTTAAATTCATAAACCTCCATGCATATGTGAAGAAGTTCATAACCTCAAATTTTCGAAAATAAAACATTTTAAAAATGAAATTATTTGTTTTGAAATTCGAAAACTTTTAAAAAACGTTCGTACTGAAACAAAAAAGAAGAATGCTATTAAAATTAAATCCCCATTATTAAATTCGAAAAGCTCTCAATTTGAAAAAAATAATTGTGCTTCTTTCTAGTCCCTTTCTTATTAACTTTCAACAAATGAGAGTATTGTCTAACTTGTTCGAAAGTTCACATTATTCTGCGATAATATTTACAAATATAAGTAAACACTAATATCGATATGTTTCCACTGCAACCCTGAACATGTACTTTCTCTCAATACAAACAAAGTGTAAGTGATATGTGTGAATGGCGTCAGTGCTAACGAAACAGAAGTACTAATCATATATTAAATCAAATAATATGTATTCTTAAAGAATGCCGCACGTATTAATATTCGAAGCTTTGTATGGACTCGTACATGCTTTACGTACATGCGTACATTTATATAAAAGGGTATAATGTCATAACAATGTGTATTTAATATATTTTAATGCATATGATAATCGTTAAGCTATCGCGATATAGGTACACTTATTGCGATAACAGCGATGGCTATCCAAGTGAGTGCCTCTAACTGGGCGTAAGAGTGCGAACAGCCCCGAATACATATCTACTTGTGTATGTGCGTTTGCATTATTATATATTCTTATACGAATATTTTCGTATTTTTTTGCAATTGCTAGCGTGTCAATATTTTCCGCATTAGTCACGTAGCCGACATTACGCACAATATTCAACATTGATACGTATATAGTAGATTCCACAATGTGTATGCATAATTATGTATATATTCATACACTCATATGTAAATATAATACATTTGTAACGCGAAAGAGCTCCTGTTGGGTTTGCTGTGTACTCCAGTCGCTTTGTTGTCACGCTACAAAACTTTTACGAGTGTTCATTTGTATTTAATATTATTGTACAATAATTTAGTCTGTGTTTGACAGTAGTTTTGTACGCAGTCGGAAGCGTTTCCCTTAGCGATTAAGATTTTAAATGATCTTATATAAAACAAAGTTGTGTGTTTGTCTTAATTTCACCAGAAGGAAATCACAGTACTGGGTCCAAGGTCTGGATCGATTTCTTTCATGAAATCATGCTCACTTATTTAAAATAGCTTACGTAGTGGCCTATAAATTCAGTATAAAGTCAACCGGAAGAAATAATTATGTATATTGGGTGTACGGGGCTAGACCGAGGTATGACCCGTTTTTATATACTTTTGACATTAAACTAAAGTATGGTCAAGATAATATGTCTACCCAATTTGGGTAAGATAACTCACTAATTGATCTATATATACGGTATAAAGTCAACCGGAAGTTCGAAAATCATTATATTAGGTACATGGGGGCTAAGGGAATCTCATTAATTTTTTGCGTCAGAGCACATTATTTTCAGAAAAGGATGCGCACCTAATTTCCATAAGATTTCAAGCATTTGAAGTCAGCCATAAGCACGGTGGTCGTCGTATTCGGTATGTGGGGTATATAAAATTTATGGCCAGATTTCGACCAGTTTGAGTTTAATTATTACTCATACATAGTAAGAAAAAATTTAATATATAAAGTGCGACAGATAACAAATAACTCGGAGTAAGTAAAAGCAGGTAATCGACAGGTAATGGGCAATACGTATAGAAGGGATAAAAGATATTAGAAAGAAAATATTATATTATAAATTAGGGAAACGATAAAAAAAAGATAATAGGTAACAAATCATTGATAAATGCTGTTGCATAATACTTAATTGACAAATGGATATACTTACAGTAGATAGTTGATAAAAGGCAATAGATAAAATATACTTATTATTACGAAACTGGAAATATTCAACAATTAGTTGGCAAGAGATTTTCTTGCATTCATGTAATATATTTACTTGGGAAATATTAAATTATATAATTCTTTTTTCAACCTTGCTTAATTTGAATTCCATATTGCTCTAAAACATTTATTTCGTCAATTTCTTTGATTAAAAATTGTTTTCCTTCAAAAAATTATTTAACCTTAAATTATTTTCATCCGTTATTTATATCTTATACACTTTATGGAATTAAGCTTTTTAATAAATTTAAAAATGGTAACGTTCCTCAACAAAAAGCTGAACTGCAAACTTTGTAGTATTTTCTCTTCATCGGTGCCTAAAGAACTTTGACGCAAGTCTTACAACTTGCTTCCACTCGCGAGAACTTCTGGAATGATTTAGATTAAATTTCTTATATTTACGAAATAGTCAGTAGATGGTTTTTATTTACAAGTTGGCGGATTTGAGGTATTAAAAAGGATATTTAGAATAATTTTTGTTGCATTTTACAATTATGAAGGGTTTAGGAAATATTTAAAATTAGGGCACACATTAAATGAAGAGAGAGGCCTAGAAATAATACAGCATTCGATTCGGCCATTTTCAAGTTATTCGTAACGGGAGTTCAAGTTAAATAAAAACTTATAGAGCCCAATCGCTATTCATGATACTCGTCATATCTTTAGTTTTCTTGCAATAAGCCTTATACACATTGCAGAATGTACTACATTTACAACTAAAAAGGTAATTTTCGCATGACACAGCGTGTGCAAAATTTTGCGAAAAATGGAAAGTGAAAGAATTTGCATTTCAAACTAAATATACAACAAATCGATACTTTTTCCGCGAAACTAAAAATTAATGAACGAGAAAGTGACAAGCAAAACACGCCACTCAAACATTAAATGCTGGCGAGAATTATTCTGCGCAAAAATTTAATAAATTAAAAAACATTTGTATTTGCATACGAATACATGCTATAAGTTTGAAGTTGTGCATGTATGTGCATATTTATTTATGTTCGTGAATTGAAATATTTTATTAACCTGTTGCTCCACTTAAGCTACACATATACATATATATTTACATACACATGCACACATTCAATGTCGTTCTAAAATTGCTTTTGCACATTAGCATAGCAACATACTTGCATGGAAAATAGTTTGCAGCAAGCCTACACCGCCACGCCGCACCAAAACCATGCAGACGACGGGGCGTATACGTAATATTTTGTACTTTTTTGCCATTTATGCGCTTCTCTGCACAGCTGTTGCGTACTTCGATGGGTGTGTGTAGCTAGATAGGTGGGTTAATATGTTTGTTTGTGTACTGCCTGTTTGACAATGAGCTATTATTTATATTTGATTTGTTTTTTTGATTAAGTGCAATAGGCTTTCTTGCGTATGCATGAGTGCGTGTTTTATTTGCATTGCAATTGTTTACACGATTTTTTATATTTGTAGCAATATGTTCTTTGTGAATTCACTTTTTAAAAATTTTTGGTGGCTTTCAATTCGCAGGAAATTTTAAATATTTTGTCGAAGGTTTTAATATCAGAAAATATGGTTGTAAATAATATTTGATTGGTCAACTTTTCCTTAATAATTCATATCAGCAAAATATTTTGAAATTTTTAAAATAAATTTAGCGCAACCAAAGATGGTTGAGTCATGGTTGAATTTAGCGCAACCAAAGAGGTTGCGCTATCCAATGACGCTTGACGTAGGTTAGTCTTGCATAACAGTACTTGTCATAAATATAGTGGGATTAAGTTTTTCGTTGAGTTGTTTACGCTTCATTTTATCTGAAGTAGCTCTGAGCGCTGATTGCAGTAATATTAATCCACATGACTAATTCTATTTGTTTACTTTTTTTTTGCTATTTATTATATTATATTTATTATGTTTTGTGTTCTTCTTTCACTGCTTTATTTTCATTATTCTTCATTCATCATGTAAGGATAGGAATAATGATATCATTTGAGTATTTTTCAAAGAAACAAATTATAACATTTTATAAAATATTTTTTTGTATTTATGTTTATAAATTAAGATTTTAGTCGACTATAATTGGAATAGTAGCATAACTGCTCAACAAAAAATTTCACAAGACGTTTAAACACATTTCCTCTTCATAGTATATGGCAACCCTTATTTACTGCATCTGAATTTTTTGATATATATGGAATAACTATTTAGAACCCGTTTTATTAAATTTATACATTTCAGAATCTTTTCGGAATAAAGGTTTGTCAAATATTTTCCTATTGGTACCCATATTCCTTATTTATTATAAAAAGAAAATATTTTTTAGCTAACTTTCCGTTTTCAGCAAGGTGGTAACTCCAATAAAAAATATTTTTGAAATAAATGCTTTTAAATATAACCCTCAGTTACCTACAATTTTTTTATCAATTTCGATAAAGTAATAATTCGATAAAGTAGTAGTAATTCAATATCGAGAGTATAAAATATGTTCTACACGCGGACTTAGCCCTTCCTTACTTGTTTCAATAACAAATTTGTAAGGGTTGAATAAACAAAGTTCAAACAGATGGCAACCCATAAAATCGTCTTAAACTCTACCCATATTTCCACAACTCGTTAATTTTGTTTAATAAAAAATTGTTGAACAGGTGGCAACCTATAGAGTTACCTTTTGTTTTAAATCTTGCAAATATTACATTGAACATACAATAGGAAGTATTCTACTCAGTTCAGAATTCATAATGCTTTAATTTTGCCTTGAAGTAAATCCACCATAAAAATCTATTACATATATTTAGATTGTGTCGTGAATGATCGAGTGTTGCCATATACGCATAGATACAAATTAATGTGAATACATAAGATTATAATCGAGTACAGCTAAGAACAGCCCTAATATATAATATATTGTTTTTTTAAGTGCAACAAATTTCGCCACTTGACTATATATATGTACATATACATATGTCTGTACGTATCTGTGTAAAAAATACTAACAGCTGACCGGAAAATGAAACAAAAATCTATAAAATGTCACTTCAAATAAATAATGAAAATAAAATAAAAATGTCTTACATGGCAAACACCCATGCAAAGTGGCGGCAAAAGTCTACTTATGCCAGCCGGGACAACAATAACAACAAACAGAAACAACAGCACAAACAAACTACCGAAGAGTTTGTTTGGCTATAAGCATGTACATATGTACACATATAAGCAATTATATACTCACTTCCACATGCATATATACTTATCAACCCAGAATATTACATATATACATACACACGTTGGATGCATATTTTCGCTAATCGCGGCAATGCGAGTCATATACCTATGTATATTTGTAAATACGTATGTAATTGTATATATGTATATATACATATGTATATTTATGCATGTAACGGCGCATTGGCCATTTCGGGCAGCAACAAGCGTGCCAATGGAAAGCTAACAAACCAGCGACAGCGACGGCAACAACCACATAGACAACAGTCGACTCAGCAAATTGGGTTGACATGCCGCAATGACAAACTATCGCATTTGTAGTTCGCAATCCGCAATTCGCAATTCGCAATTTGCAATTTGTAATTTGCATTCGGCGCTCGTTCGTTCGTTCGTTCGCTTGTGTGTGGTTCGCGCTCGCATTCCGCACATTGCGGCGACAATGCGACTCCCGCAGCTGTTAAGCGGGACTAACAACCACAACAACTAGAATTATTGTAAAATGAAACTAGCTGCAAAGAGCAGATAAAATAAATAAGAAAATTGCAAAAAAAAGACAAAAAGCAAAACAGAAACGCAACAACATTAGTTGCATGCAGGATGGGCGTACATATTAAACTGGGAGTATGTGAATACACGTATGTGTACAAAAATACTTAGACCTAAATTGAAAATCATTTACATATAAATAATTATATACATCATTTGTGTATTTAAATATATGCAGATATTGTTGCTGGTGTTATTTTTGTCGTATTATAAATAGTTTTTGCTTTTATTTTAATATTTGCCATACCTTTGCCCAGACTATACACTGCCGAGGGCAAAATACAGAATACAAAATTAGACTTCATATAAATATATATATATATATAAATAATTATTATTAATTTGTATTATTATTTCCTCGAACATTTAATATTGTACACAATATTCATTCCATTATATTGGCATTGCATATTTTTGTAACACTTTCTGGCACTTATAACTCTCACATATGCCCAGAACACACGAGTAATCTCGTTTTATATTAATATAAAATTATATATCTTTATAGATATATTATTTTTCTAATCTAATAAATTAAAAGTAAATGAATTTGCATATATAGTACTTTGAGATTGCAAATAATTTTACTTTACTTTATTAAAAATAGGTGCGGCAGTGTATTAAAATTTTTTAATTTGATTTAGGTTAACAAATACAAGTTCATTCTTTTTAAACAACGTATTCGAAAAAAATTTTTTTATGTGAAATGACACCTTCAAAACGATACTTTGGAATTATGCTAAAATATGTATTAAATATACGTCTAAATTTTTAACAGAAATCGAAATAACTACTTTAGCTTAAATCGACTTAAGATGTTTTAACATATTCTCTCAGATACGCATATTTATATGTATCTTCTTCGCCAGGAACTTATTATAGTAACTAATTACAATCTCATGATATATTGCACAAAAATCGATTTTTTCAACTTAGAGAACCCTACCAAGCAGAAAAAAACAATATTGTTCACACACAATACGTAGTTATGACTAAAAATATTCAACACGGCAAATAATGCAAATTTTCGATAATTTTACAATTATAGAAGAACTCGATACACGAAAATATCGATTGTTATATGTAGTATCGATGGACAATATCGATTATTTATAAATATGTTTCTATAAAAAACAGTATTTCGAATACATTATTAAATTGAACTCGGAATAGTGAAATATGTTAACAAAAAATTGGAATCGGAAAAATTGGTGCTTTACTTTTTTAATATTTATCTCATATATAGATTTCTTTTCAAACCTCCTTTTAAAAAAATTTAGTTTCAAATGCGTAATAGAATTTTATATAAAGCAACTTCGGATATTACAATATGCCAATAAGAAATTGTAGTCGTAATAATCGATTCTTTACTTCTTTAACCTTTTTCCAAAACTTTATTTAAAAACTTGAAAGATCGATATAAGTGCAAATTTGCCTCAAAACAACTATCTCTAATATTTAACTAAATATTCGAATTAGTTAAAGTTCGATAAAATAGTTAAAGTTTTATATATTGATTATTTTCAAAATAATCAACTCATTATAACAAGTTATCGATAACTTGAAATGTCAGCGTATATCAATAACTAAATATAAAACAAAGAGACAGGAAGCATTTGTTTTATTAGAAAACCACCATTTTATTAGAAAACGAAAGTGTAAAAATGTCTATATTTCTTCTTCTTATGCCGTATTAAATAATAATACGATATATTTGTTGCAGTTACAAGAAGGTATATAAAATTAAAAATATCGAGGTTGAAAACATCAATTAATTAGTTACTTATTATTAAATCTCAATATATTGCTACTTTATTACATTCAACAAAAGAGTTCTGAGAACAAAACTAAATTGTGTTTTGCTTAAACAATCGGAAATTTTATAATATCGATAATCGTTTGTAAAAAATCAATTGAAATTAAGGTTCGAAATTATCGATCAATATTATTGCCGTTGAAATATTGAATGTATCGAATTTTTTTTATTTCCATTCGATAGCGAAAAAGTATTGAAGCGTGAGCTGCATTGCAACAAGGCTTCACTGTACGTGGCAAGTAAACTAATTGAACAACTCACAAAAGCAATGACTCGTTGGCTCGAAAATACACTACATACATGTGCACATTCTGGGTTCGAATGCAGGGCACTTAAGTAATGTTTCCCGATAAGCGTACTCTTCACACAAAAGCTTATCGCTTCTAGGAAAATTGTATGATGATACCCATGGACGCACTACATATGCTCATATAGAATAAAAATAAAATGTCAAACATAAAATCCAAGTACTACATATATACATATTTAGTTGTTGTTGCGCTACTTTGAAAACATATAAGTATCGAGAATTTACTTTGTACACTCATCGCTGATAAAATCTGATAACGACGTTTCATTAAGAAGGAAGCTTAGTTATAAAAAGAAGAACTGAATTGCAATGATTTTATAATTTGAGATTTCCTGTGAAAATAATAGTTTGTAGGTGTAGAATTTTTAACCGTAAAAACTAGACCAAAAGAGGGAATTTTTCTATAAGAGGAGTAAGCAGTTCATTTCAGTGTCTGGTAAACCGTTGAGCCGAATATGTCTCCTTCGTGGTCAAAATTTATTGTCTCATCTTACCAATAATTTATGCCTACATATTCCTTCTTTGATCATGATCCGCTGTTAGCCGGCAAACGGAATCAGTGTCAGAGATTGCGCGAGAGCAGCCAACAAGTTTTTTCGCCTCTTTTCCTGTTTTGCTTTCGAACAACCGGCTTATGAATTGTTAAAATATTCCATATAATGGAGTGATACCGGTAAGAAAATGTAAAATATGAATGGCATGAATAACAATGCCGCATGAGAGAAGAAGCGCAACAGGCGAAAGAAACAGCTTCACATGAAAACAACAACAAAAGGAAGTTAAGCTGAAAAACAGATAAAAGTATTGTAGTAAATAATGAAAAAATGAAACAGTCCAAAACAAACCCGTTGTAATGAAAACAAAAAAAAAATCTGTGTTTGTGCAAAAACAACAAAAACACACAACAATATGCGGTTATTCGCTGTGCGCTGCTGATTGCGCGACGTGGCGGCTTCCCTCAATGCGAATGTAAGCAAACAATAACACACGACTGAGCAAGCAATGAGCAATACATACACGCGGCTGTAACCATGAAAACAAAACACAAACAACAACAACAGCAACAGTTGAAACCAAAAAAAAAAAAGTGTATTAAAACGACAATGTGGCTAAAAGCGAGCGCAGCAACAAGTAAGACGTCATCAACGACAGCGCATGCGCAACGATGCAGTGAAGAGCGCAAGAGCAAAATAACAACAACAATAAGATGACGAAAAGTCAAGCGAAACAACAAGGGAAATCTGCGACGACGAAACACCGCCACAATTAACAGCGAACATTGAACTTTGCGAACATTGCGACGGAACGGCGGAAGGACGCGCGTAAACGCAGATGCCCGAACAGGCGGACGAAGTAAAGCTTGGCCAACTACATGTCGCCATTGCAAATAGTTGACTTGAATGGCCAAATGGCGACCGAACTGGTGGGTCAAGACAAAAGTGTGTGTGTGTGTGTGTGTGTGTCGAAAGATGACGTTCAGCGGCGGAGCACCACAATGAAAGAGGTGGACGCACGCTGGCTGTTAAGCGGGTCCGCTGCAGCGGCAAACTGGTCGTTGCCAGCATTTAAAGCGCTGCTAATTGCGCAGTTCTTGTTGTTTTTGTTTTTGTTTTTGTTTTTGTTGTTAGAGGGAATGACCACCAACAGGCGCTGCATTGCGAAAATGTCTGGACGGCGGCTGAGGCTTGATCGCTGACACACGCAAACCGGTTATGCAGGAGAGCAGAACCAGAGTGAGAGCGAGCGTAAAATCAGCGTTAGTGGAGTTGAGAACGGCAGGAGAATGTAGGCAGGGCAACAATCCGCGTTGATACGCGCCGACTGCATTGCTCCTCGGCTTTTGAGGCCATTTGGGCGCGTTTATGGAGTTCGCGAAATGCAGTTGATGGTGTCTCTAGTGCCAACAACACCGCCAACGTTGACCGTATTTCCGCTTCAGTTCAGTGCTGTTGCATGCAAGCGGTGCATTGCTGCTGGCGACACTCAGTCGCCATTCTTTTTGAACGCGCCAAAGTACTCTTCGTGTCAAGCGAGTTAATACGTGAATGGAGTCAAGCGACAACAACAACTCAACTCAACAACAACAACTTTGTGTTTGCGAGCGACGAGCAACATGCATTTATTGCGAAGGGGGGCTTGGCTTTTGCACGCATAAAGCAGTCCAGACTCACACTTCTTTGTAAATACACTTTATATGTATGTAAATATGTACATGCTAGCGTTTTCTTACAGGTGTTGGTGTGCTTGATCAACTTGCCGGGCAATTGCGCGAAATCAGCAGGTGGTGGGTCACAATGATTTCAGTGTGCGCACACAGAAATTTACTTCACGAGTCAGCGAGTGGCTTTTGCACCTTAAATTTGTATTTTCAAATATATATATATGCACATATTCATATACAAGGGAAGTTTGAAAACACAGAGCAATCTCGAATTTTCATTTTAAAAACCTTGTTGTTATATAACTAGAGTACAACTTAATGAGAGGCACTAGCGCCTGGGTATTCTTGTGGCAAAAAGCAATCGAAAACCAAAATGACCGAAAGCACGGTCTTCTGCTTAAACGTCAGCTACAGACACATTCGTAGATGATTTTCGAAAAAAGATCAGCAATTCGACTTTATCTGTCCAGAGGAAATGTAGATTTTACCTAGTTAAAGCCTGAGCGTTACACAAGTGTATTCTGATGCCTCATCTTCTTCCAAAAGTCGGTGAACCACCACAGAATACATTCTCAGCGAACGTTTCCATATTTATGAGAGCCTAAATCATTCCACGAACAATTATGTTGACTTAACCCAAATTTATCAGAATTCGGATCAGCTCAGAGACACTCACTACAACAGGATTTATTGCAGCTATTTGGGAAACAACAGCAACAATGTGATTATAAATAACTGCGTAAAAAGACAAACATCCTGTCTAATGAAATGGCAAACAAAACAGTTCCAGGCCCTTTATCCAAATCAACTGCAATATTATGCAATACCTGGTCAAAAAACATATACCCAGAATTAATAGTAGAGCCTACATTTATCGAGACTTCGCTATAGTAGTTTACTATTTCGACAGACTTTTGATTCCATGACCTTTTTAAAATACTCTCCTCATCTATATATTAAATTATATTCTATCATCCTTAATCTTGTACTTTCTACCATCCGTTGGGACTAAAGAAAAACCTACCGAGAATAATAGATTTAGAAATAGACCGAATATTTTAATGAATACATTTTTTTTTTTAATACAGAAACTCTCAGCCTTATCCGAATTTCCTCGTATATATGTACATACTACATACATGTTTCCATTGATACAAATGCACATTACTGAAGCTTGGATTGCAGCTGCAACCAGATTTTTGTCTCGCTTGTAGGCCGCCGACTTATTTTATGCATTATGTCGATCCCACTGCGATATCCTTGAGATACTTGAATGCCGCATATTTACATATTTACATATATACATACATAAGTAGCAAATATTCACCGCGGCAGCTGCAAAAAGGCGTAATGGATTCAGGTTGGTACAACACAAACCAATTTGATGACTGATTTGCATGTCTCATGTACATGTTTTTGATTAAGTAGAAAAATACCGAAAACACCTCAGACACCTATGTATGTACTTACGTAAAGTTGAAAAAAAATTCCAGTTAAAACATTAAGTGTTTGTTGTTTCCGAAAGTTATTTACCTTCACAGAAAAACCCATATATGGAAAAATTTTCTGTAAAACGTATGCTATTGACCCTAATTCGAAACTTGAAAACATACCTCACATACTCGTTTCAATTTGACCTAAAGCTTCGCTGGTAAAGCAGTCTTAAAAAGTGGTTCTTTAGTAGTATTAGTTTAGTTATTAGGAAAAATTCAAATCTCGTAAATTCAAAAGAGGAGCTCAAGCCATTTTTAACTTCGAAATTTACTTTATATACAATATATTAGTAATTTGGGATCGTTTTAAAATTGAAAACGTCAATTCTATAGTTACAAAGGTTGCCACGTGGGTCGAAGTAGAGCTTTCAGGTATGTCGATTATCCAATACTTTTGTTTCTAGGATATTTGAAGGGGTGTTAGAAACCTAAATTTAGTTTATGTGGTTTCAATGTTTATTAAGGATAAAAGATTTTTCCAATAGTCTGATTTAGGTGGCGCGGGATTTAGCACCAATCACTCGCCATACAATAATTCCAAGTGGAGCTTGAGATCAGTTTTGGAACTGGGTGGGAATGTCTGAATAATGACTTCAACTGGAAAAAGTCTCGAATTTAGGTGGGTAGGTACATTCGAGATAAAAAAATTCCTTTTTGAAATATATTAAATTTGAAATGCTAATCTGATAAATAGAAATATTCATTAAATTTTCCCCACTGATTTCCAAAATATGTTCCACGAAAGAGATTAAAATAATGCCAAAATCTTCGTTTATAAATAATTACTTCAAATTAGCAAGCAAATCAATAAAATTCGGTAGCATTCAGTTATGTTCGTTTCTTTATAAAAAAATTAATAAATATTTTAAAAAATACTGCTTACGAACTAAATATGTATGTATTAATTTAATAAGTAAGAAAAAATACGACAATTGAACAAATTAATTACTTTTACTTAGTATGCGAATTAAAGGGGAAACGCTAATACCAGAATTATATTTGCCATGAACACATGCTGATAACTGAGCGATATATAGTATCTAAGTACATATATAAAATTCTCATATATAAACGACTAAATGCCGCCCGAAAGCCTCATTGACGTTATTTGAAACGTTTAACGGTTTCTTTACTTGTATATATATAATTATTATTATAACTCAATCTCTCTTTATTGCACAAAATAGTTGTCTTTTTTTTCTTATTGCATTTTTTGCTGTTTTGAGTATTAATATTTTATTACTATTTTCTTTTTTATTATTGATTTACTTTAATAGTCTATATATACCCTTTTTTATTTTTTCACACCCATTTTTTATGGTCTTTTCACTTTAATGTTTATTTGCATGTGCAAAGTATTTTAATGGTTATGCAAATATTTAAATGTGGGTTAGCAGTGCGCAGAGTGTGGTGAATTTCATTTGTCCAGCTTTGAAGGTCAGTTTTGTTTCCGTTTAGAATTTTTTATTGCCGTGTTTTCTACATGCATTTCATTTTGCGCCATTGTTTGTTTATTTCAGCAATTAAGTTTATTAATTGCTAGCATTTTGCCGGCAAATATATTTCGAACAATAAATATACATAAATATGTATATATGTATGTAAATATATATAGTTAGACAACTAAGTTCTTAGACAGCAAAAAATCACAAAAATTCGAGCTTTAGTAAAACAAATCTGATAAGCTGTGTTTGATACTTCACTACTCTGCTTGCTAAGTCTTTGCCATTTCTCAAGGTTCGGCGAATCGAAGAGGACCATTATCTTTTATTATATGTGGGTCTGGATCACAGAGAGGACCACCGATAAATTTTAAAATGCAAAGCCTTGCTGGGCACGTTCTTCAGTGTTCAGATTATATGTATGAATAGTTTCAATAGTTTCTTCTTCTCTTTTCTAATTAACACTAATTCGAAACATTATGTGACTTGGCATCATCCATTTGATCTTTTGAAAGCAGAAGAGGTCTCGAACTGTTTGAACATTTTGATAAACAATAAGCAAGTTATTACAACACGAGTATTAAACAGATTTGTGAGCAGGGTTACCACCTGTCTAAAATTTCGTATGAATAAAATTTATAAGATAAGCGAATTATACAAATATGGATATGAATGGAAAGATATTCAAGAGGACTTACAGTGGGAAATATTTTTGTGTAGGGTTGCCAGCTTTTTAAACAAAATTGTGCAAAAAATGGATAGTAGGAATGAAATATTTCAATATTTTTGATCAAACTAATCAGCTTTAAAAAAATATTCCAGTCAGTAGGTCAGTAATATTTTTTAATGCTCAATTAAAAATAAGTAGGAAATACAAAACAAATTATCCAAAATGCCATTTTATAAAATTCTTTCACCCATTTTAAATTCTAAATATAATTATTTTTTATTCATTTTTCGCTCCAGCATTTCTTCTAGAGCTAATAAAATATAATTTTTTTTAAAATTGGAAAATAATAATTACTACGCGATGGAATAACTAACCGTGCGCACAGCACGGTCTAGCGGGCTACCAATTACATTTGATGTAAAATGTAAACAAAAACATTAGCAAACAAAGCAAAATGCAAATAAATATAAAGACCTATATATGCATATATTTATGTATGTAGAAATGTATTCAAAAATTTCAGCAAAGTCCCTGGGGCGTCAAAATGGAAAACGAAATGAAAAAGTGAAATATTTCTTGCGAAAATTTCACATTATGAATCTTTGGTTGTTTCCCAAGCAACAGAATTCAAATAAAATTCAGGATTTCCGAAGCACAAATTCATAAAAAAACATAAAGAAAAAAGAGACAAAAACATCAACAAATGGCATATTGAAATTTTTGCGCGCACAAGTTGGCCAAAAGTGCTATATTTTATCGAAGCAATTTCAGCTGTCGGGCCAAGTGTTGCCACGTTCGCGCCTTCAACCAAAGCAACTACAACAAAAATTCATAAATGCACAGAGGCACACCGAATACAGCAAACACGCCAAGCTTGCAAATAATTAATAAAAAAATTATGTTTTTCACTTTTTATTGCATACTTTTGCGCGCTCGCAGCCTCGTAAAATAAATGCAAATTTAGTGTTCTAAAAATAAAAACTCGAAAATCCGCTGCTGGCTATTTTTGCTTGTGCTTGACGCCGCGTTCGCTCAATTTCACTTCGAATAGGAATTTCGCTATTTTTCTGCTTCGTTTTTCTCTGTTTTTTTTTTTTAAATTTTCACCTTTTTAATTATTTGAAAAATGTTGTTTAAGTCGATTTTGTTATTGTGCGCCGTGACGCCACTTGGAATTGTTTGCTTTCATCCTCGCATAATTTGTTCTTGAGCGAAAATGTGGATATTTAATGTCAGTGTCAATGCGTGGGCGTGAACTCATCCGCCACAGCTGTGCCAAGAGTCCGACATACCAAACACTCTTACTAAGTACCTCGAATTTTGCATTATGAACTAATCAAAACAATCCTTTTTGATCTATTTTTAAACTTCGCGCCATAAATAATCTTCAAATATTTTACTTTCTATTCTTCTTCTTCTCTTTTGCCACAGAAGCAACTGTGAATTCACGCAAATCGGCGTTGGAGAATGCGCGCGAGCGGCTCAAAGGTGAGTACACAAAGTGTTTCATTGGCCAACAAAGTTTAAGAAAAGAATTTTCGAATTTAAATTTTCGTAAATAAATTATTTCATTCTATTATTTGGTTCAAAAGCAATTAAATGAGTTGAGGGAAATATTTTGTTTGAATAAAAAATCCAAAAAATTAAAATCAAGTAAGGAAAAGCTACTTTCGCACGGATTCCAACATTGGATAATACGTCGTAAATAGTAAAAAGGTTATAAATACTACGAGAGGTGCCTTCAAAATTATATTTGTTAAAAAATATAATATAAGGGAGCCAAAATTGGGCAAAAAAAATTCAACAAAAATATTTGGGAATGTCTTATGTCGCTACAACATCAAAAACAAAAACCAGTAAAATTGCTATTTTCTCACACAAACTGAATAACCAGCTTTATAAAAATACTTAGTTTATAGGCCAAACTAGCCTTTATAATTATTAGCCATGCAAGGACAAATGTTTATATTCATTACATGGGGTATTCGGATATGAGAACTGATGTCAAGCACTATCGATTTATTAAAATAACAGTATACGGAAAATAGGCGTAATAGTAGTCTGGGTCCAATTTGATCCAAGTGTGGTCGAATTTAGTCAAGTGGTTTGTTATATAAGAATTCTCATAATTATCTCATCTCTTTTTTGACTAAACTTTATATTAGAAAAGAAAACATGGGCCTAATCATAACTCAAATGCTTCTAACGACCCTAAAAATTTTCATTCAAAGCAATATATAAAATTTGTTTTCACATACTAATTATTTTCTACAAATCTACATGTAGCAGTATCTGATAAATTCCTACTGAAAATTTCTAATAAACCCACAATAAAGATTAGGAGAATACGGAACCATAGGACTACCCGAGTTGGATATTTAACTGGAGCGAATCGTTTTGCAAATGAATTGCATCACAGGGATGCCCAGAATGAAAACCCTTCTACAAATTTTTTATGGATGCGAAAAAGCATAAATAAAATTGTTAAACAATTAAATGAACCAGAAGAATTTCAAAATAATGAACAGAACTTGATTCAATTTTATCTTGATTTAATTTATCAAATTTAATATTTTTCTTTTGGCCTGGCAAAGTTTATGTTATATAAGTGGTCTTCTGCCGCGCCCTCACGATGGAATATGTTAAACTATATAGGTAATATATATGTATACTCTCTTGTAACTGCTCAATAACTAGAAAGATATTAGTATTAGCGTATAACGGTTGTATTATTGTTGTATATTGTACCTAAAATATAAATTTCGCTTTCGCTCCCCTCCCTGGACTGCATTTTATAGCAATTTGTTATCCACAAATATATACATCACAAATATACACACGCTCAAGGTCAGAAAATACATTTTAACAACGAATGGAAGCACGTGGATATGAAATTGAAGGTATAGATATACATCTAATTAGAAAATTCAGCCACAAAAAAAGTATATATATATTTATGTAAATACTTCTACTTCTATGTATTCCTCAAACTTCTTGAGCTTATTATGACTGGGCATAGGATTATTCCGCACAGCTACACTCATTTATTTTAATTAATTACCAGTATGATAACTCATTACTGACAGCTCTACATAGGCATTGTATGTAAGCATAATCTGTAAATTTTGACATTATTTCCAAAGCAAAAGCTCCATAATTTCTGCACATCCTTTCATTCCTTATTATTAGCAACCATGACAACCATGAGAATCATTTCAACAACAACAACAACAAACAGAAAATTTCCAATAAAAGCATTAAGAGGGAGTACAAATAATATTATATATATGTGCATCCATGCATGCATTGCAATGTACACACAAAGACGAAACACTTCGCTGAAATTGAAAAGCTATTAGAAAAAAAAACGCTTCTGAGAAATTGCAACTACGTTAGGAAATAAATTAATTGCATAAATTCGAATCAAGTCAGCCTATCCACCCATCCTTATCCAGCGGCACATTTTGAAGGTCGACACGTCATCGCGATATGAAAATGCACATACACACACACACACACACACGAGCACATACGAGCGCCAAATGTGCCGCATGCAAGCGCAGCGTGTTGGCGGCAAATATTTATAACAGTACTTGTCTCCCACACATATAAAAGGGTGTGGAAGCTAGACATTGATTCCAGGTGTTTCGCGAAATTAACGGATTACATTAAATAGTTCGCATGTGCGTTGGATAGAATAAAGATAAAATTATCTGCTTGTTCACCTTTTTTGCCGGCGATATGCTTATACGTAACTTATCTAAGCTTAAACGTACTTATACAAATACAGTGTGGTTCAGAAAAATAGCACTCTGGTTAATACTATATTGTCATTGGTTCTTTAAGATTTGAGAAATCCTCAAATTTATTTAAATTTGTTCTGTTATACTACTTACAAAAAGTGTTATTAAATATTTTCTTGAGAGAATCAAGAATGCAAGCGGCAAAAAAAACACGTCTCTTCTACATTTGTTGAATAACTCGTGAATAAAAAAATCATTTAACTTAATGGAAAAATGTTTGAGCAAACATTTCCTTGGACGGACAAACGCAAGACTATGTTGTATGCTGCTAAAGATTGATAGGCTACTTAATATGCTGAACACAATCCCAAATATGAAACATATTTTTAATTCTACCATTGTTAGGCCCCTACATCTTCTGTCAAGTAAACAATAGTGGCATTTTTTCTATGAAACAAATAGTACTATCTAGGTTATCTAGACTCTAAACATACCAGTCAAAAGCCTAAAAAGTCTCAGTTAGTCTCCAGCTCTTAAGTCGATTGCTAATTTGTGGAGTGAGTTGTGAAAAATGGCTTATGTTGTTAAACGCACCAGTAACGATGAACCCTGGGTGTTAGTTCAAGATTAGTAGAGCAAACATTTTACAAAAAAGAACCTTGTTGACTCTTTTACCAGTGTCCTCAACCTCAAACGTTTCTAAAAACGCAAATGTTTATTTTTTAGCTTTAGTGAAACTATATTTTAAGTTAATTGCATATATAAAAAGTAGATATAAGCAAAATGTCTCAGACTTTGCGATACACAAATCGCATACCCCGTCTTAATGCTATTATTTTTTCCCATGCTGTACATTCAATTATGTGTACGTTTGCCAAGTAAATTTGTAGAACTACTACAGTGTTACTCACCTGCTTACGTACAGATGTTTACAGTGTTTACAATGTGCGGCATTTCGTTAGCGTTACGTCGCCGACGTGATGAAATGACACTAAAAATAAGTTAAATCACTCATTAGATTGCTACTTGGCAGTATATATTATAAAATAACACAATTTATTTAAGTAAATACTTATAATTGGCACCGACTTTTTTTTTTGGCTGGTTTTCTCATTTGAGTTTCGAATTTATTTCTATTTTAAAAACTGATACCACACCACATTCGAAAATACACCAAATAGTGGCGAAACCTTAATTTAAGTATAAAAATAACCGATAAACTTATGCTTAGTGAAATATTAAAGATCAACTCTGTTTAATTAATTATTTTATTTATTCTTATATATCTTCTAAAGTCAAATAGAGGGATGAAAATCATTATATAGGGCATGTGGAAGTTAGAGGAACGTATTTCATCAATTTTAGGTACTGAACGATGACATGCTAAGTGTAACATTACCACTTAATTAAAAATTTTTTTTATTAAAGTCAAACAAGGGTTGGAAATCCATATATTCAGCATATGGAAGATTGGAACCGAAAAATGTCTTATACATTTTTAATACCTGAGATTTTTGTCAGTATTAGATGTTCACTTAATTTTTTTAAGACATGTCGAAAATTCATCGATATTTTCAGAGTAAAGTCAGCCGTAGAGACAGAGATTTAAAATAAATTTAAAAAATCAAGCAAAGGTATATTTAATTAACTGATTAAAAGCAGAATAATTAAGGTATTAGGCCAGTCTAAACTAACTTTGACAATTTATTCTTGAAGTAAGGAAATGGAAATAGAATTTTACTCCTTCAGACTTTGTTAAACATGTTTTATTAAACATGTAAATTAAACACATTAATTTGTTATTGCCATTTTGATGCAAAATTCAATCTTCAGAGTCACCTTTCTCAAGAGAGCCGCTGTGGGCGACGATACGCGATCTCAGTCTAGCTAAGACTACTACTAGTAAAAAATGCACGTTTTTAGCTTTACATAAAATTTTCGCAAATAAATAAGGTACGTTTTTAATTTAAAAAATTAGCAGTAAAATGTTTAAAAATGAAAGTTCGAATTACGTGAAAGTGAAACGAAAAAATGGGCGTTAATTGCATGCATGCGGATGGACAAATATTTGAACCGATTGACCAACAATTTGAAAAGCAGAAAACATTGAACGTAACGCATATAAAGACTTTTGTGAGTACATCTGCCATATATAGCGCTTCAGATATTTTAGAAAATTTGAGTACAAATTTCAAGTACCGAACAGAACTCTACCTGTAGCACAATTCATTTATAAATACAGGAGAATCCATGGGAAAACCCTGCAAACTACGAACAATTACTTCACTTTCAGGGAGATTCCTTGGTAAAACCCATGCACCTTTCCTTTGCACTGGTAATTACGGATATTTGAATGGAACACTCAACTCGACTACAATGCAGATAAACGAACACAATAAATTCCACATAAAAGGGGATTCCTAGGTAACACCCAGAAAGCAATGAATAGCCAGTGAAATCGACAACAAAAACCTTGTAACAAGTGCATTTTGCACGCAGGTACACAAACAAACAAAGAGTAATATGTGTGCCTGTGTGTGTGTGTGAGTGCATTTGCGCTTGAACGCGCTGACCTCAAGCACTTGACCCGAACCCGTCTAGTGCAGCTCACACACACACACACAGGCAGAGAAACACTTACAATATGACACAGAGCATTGTTAATCCATTTAACGTCAACAACGCGGCTGCAATTGCAACAAAGCCGCCAAGCAATATACCTAAGCAAAAAGAGAAAGAAGCAAAAAAATGTGTGAAGTGCACTTAGCCCTTTTTACCTGCTCGTCAAAGGCAGTGAAGAGCAGGGCGAAGCGATAATAAAATAAGCCAAATACAAATTATACGGAATTTTGTATTCAGCAAAGTGTGAGAGGCCAGTGACACAGCTAGGTAGTTGCATGCAACGAGGTACTTGACAGTTATTCAAGTGTGTTTACCTTCATCTGCGCAACTATCTTTTGCAGAGAGCAGTTAGAAACGGTGGCCATCACTGTCCGCTGAGGATAAAAACTATGGAACAAGTGCAGTTAAGCGGATCGTGAGATTATCTCTCTGATATGTTGATTTAACTGATGTTGGTTTTTATTTATGCATGTCTAAATAGTTATAGTTGTAGTTTTGAAAGTAACACTTAAGCTCTTCTCATAACAGTATTGTACCATGAAGAGATTTTCTACTTTTTGCTTAGAGCAGAGAAGATAACATTGTGATTGATTTTTTGTTTGAACACTTTTCAAGTTCGCTTAGATTCCTTGAGGTACTTGAATTGATTGAAACTCCATAATACCCGATGGCTGCGATCGAATGCGAGCCAATTATGTTTTTGTGAACCAAATGAGCTACTGACTAGATCCCTGGCATAGATGTTTCCACTCCAGCAGTTCTTTATTATAGGCAGGGGCTATTAAATAAGTTGAGTGAGATGCCTCTAAATACACAGACATCTCTTCAGGAAGCATTGTGAAGCGCAGCACTCAAATGAAAACTCAATTTGTGCGAATTTCCAATGAATCTTCACTTCACTAATAAAGCCTAACAACAACAATAGTAAGAATTTACAAGCAAGAAACATAAAATCCAATCAAATCATTAATGATTTCACTTTTTTCTGCATGTACACAACAATAAGGTAATAAATAAACGAATAATTTATTTTCCGCCAGTGGCCACAGACAAGCGGCGCGATCAACCTGATTGTGTCGAAGCGATTGCCCAGTTTGGTCACTGATCGGCGGTGAATGCCAATGATTGGCAATAAGTAAGCAATACACTGCCACAAAAACAATTATGTATATATCTCTGTGTATGTAGGCACATATTTTTTTAGGCGAACAAAGTTGTTAAAATGCGTGGAGCTGAGGTGGAGCGCGGCGGCAAAAAAATATTGGCGATGCAAGTCGAGCAACAGCTGTACGCGACAGACGGCGACTGCATTGAGTTCTGCGCGCATGTGTAGTTGTGTAAACGTCTTGTGTAGAACTGGCAAGTGCATAATAAGAAGTATGGCAACAGCAATAACAACAAAAACATACGTGAACACAAATCGACACACACCGAATGCTGCAGAACTTGGCGGCGGCAAAAACGCGGCCACAGTCAATCCACAAGCAGTCAGACAACGCGCGACCGATTATCAACGATCCGGGCCACGGCAACAGTGCGCGCATATATATCAACATGTGCAACACATAACTTGTTGGCGACGCAAGTCTGCGAACACAATTCCGCGCCGCCCCACCAGTAAGCAGAGCGCGCGTCCGCGCGCTACGAAACGCGCTGGTAGCCGCGCATACAAACAGAGTTAATAGAGGTGCGGCAAGAAATTGACGAATGCGTTAAGTGTGCGCCAGAATGGCGATTCCCAAAATAACAACAACAGCAACATCTATTGAGACCACAACAAAAGTCTTTATAAACGATCAAGCAAACACAAAAAAACATTATCGACAATAACACCAATTTAAGCGAACGCGCCGCAAGCGATGCACACCTCCGTCGCCAACATTTATTTACAGACACGCCAGCACTCTGACATTACCAATGAAATGTGCGCACACACATTCACGTGCACAGACGCGCACTTTTTAGTTGCGATGGCAGTTAAAAAAATCAAAAAAATAAATAAATAAACAAAACTCAAGTCAGTTGAGCGCGCCACGAAACCGGGCACGAACGTGCCTCGTAACGTCAAGATAAATACGTGGCGCGCACTGCTTTTTCTTATTCCTATACACATACAGTGGGTACATGTGTAATGTGAGGATCATTGATCGGTTATAGGAAGCCAATCGCTTTTTATTTGTTTCAGTTTTTCTTTTTTTATATCACGTCGCTTATGTAGCGCGTCAAGCGCTTTATCGTTGAAATGGAAGCACACCGGCAGTCAATTTCAAAAGAAGCGCACAAAAAGATCGAACAACTGATCAATCGATCGAATGAGTTCGAGCGGCTGCTCAAATAAAGTGCTGACGCGGTTCAATGTGTATATATGCCTTGGCTTAGTGAATGAGTGATTGAGTGAAGTAGTCACAGCTGATCGGCGGCCCAACTGCCCCGTACATACTGACAATCAACTGTGGGTGAAAAATGGTGTACGTCAGTAGCAGTTCGTTGTCAAAGCTTCAAATAAATAAATAAATGTTAGACATATGCTTCCGATGAAACTTTTTCTGATCTCATCAATCCGGTGGCAGTACTATTGTTGACTGAAACGAAGTGAGCTGCATTGCGATCGAAATGATCTTTGGAAATAAGTTCGTTCAAATGACAGCGAAGAGGCTCTCATGGTTAACGCTGCGCTTTCAGGGAATAAATTTAGTCTTATAAAATATTCAAAGCGAAGAAAAAGACGAAAACGAAGTGATCTACAATGCGAATGAAATGATCTTCGGAAAGATGACTGCCCAGAGATTTCTTTAATTCACAGCGTTACTCAGCGATATTTTCACAGAAGCAATTTGATCGTATAGAGATATTCAAAAGAAAGCTTGTATGACCTAATGTTTGTTTTTAAAACAAGATGCTATAGTATAGCTAGATAGGATAATCTGAGTATTGGTAATTTTATGTTGCGGGAGGAATTATGAGAACAGGTTTTAAATCTATTTTTTAAACCTTTTTTAAATCAATCGAAATTTTTCATGCGGCAATAAATCTTGATCTCGTTGTCTTTAACTTGTAAAACATGGTTACAGTTCATTTTTAAAATCTTTTCCCCACTTTTGGTGAACGATTCGCCAAATTCCAAGGAATAAAAAGTATTATTTCTTCATTAAAGCACCGATTCAAAAAATTACCAGATGTTTAACATAATAATAATCATCTTCGAATTGTGATTACTTCAATTAAAAATATTCAAATATTTTTACGTTGGTGGGATCATAATTCTATACAAGATCACACCTGATGTTCAGTGAATTTTTTCTAACAAAAGCGATTATATTAGCAAAAACTGTTTTAAGAGATAGACATGCGCTAAGTTGAAGTTTCTAAACTTGAGCTGTCTTGCTTGATAGGCTCTACCTCAACAGTAATGTAATATTACAGCTTTATCAGTTTTTTTTGAAAACCACAAACCGAAACACTATTGCAATCATCTAAAATTCTTACTGAAAAAATAAATTCGTCATATTATGTGTTAGGTATAAATTTTAGATACGAAACTATCTTTCTAATGCATAAGAATCACGTCATGTCGAACTATTCCGAGAGCATTTTTATGTGTCACAAAATTATTTGAAAGACCTGCGATCACTAAAAGACCCAGATTGTTTTTTCGAATAAATCTAACGTTTTCAGTAGAATAAGTAAATCAAGTATATCGCTTGTTCTTGTTTTATAATTAAAATATCAAGCGATATAACGAGATCATTGATCACCGATCTGGAATATTCCCGTAATCTCAACGTCTAGTAGACACATTTATGTACATAAACATAAGTAAATAGTAGTGCCATGAGGAAATAGTAAAGCACCTACTTGCTGTAGCTTATTGATAAAGATTGGCGGAAAACACATTTTCATTGATCGGCGATCACTGATCTACACACATCATTGGCAGCACACACAAATGAGCATTGAACGATGAGCACTGAAGCACAGTATGCTTCGAATAAGCAGTCTGAGTAAATACATGAGTACCCAGGTATGACTAAACGACTACGTCATACGCATTCATTCACTAATATGATTGTAAAAACGTCATATTAATCAAACCAGTTTCTCAAATGTGGTCATTAAGTGATCACAGAACGTTGTATGTGTATGTGTATGTGTTTGTGTGTGTGTGTGTGTGTGTGTAAATATGTGTAGATCTGTAATTTTGTATGATCAATGAAATGATCGTGTCTCATAACAGTGATAGAGTGAGTGTTACTTATCAAAGGAAGAAAGAAAGGTGTAAAGGCTTTTTCTGATATTTCTTTCTATATTGTTTTTGTTATTATTTCATGTATTTTATGAATGTACACATGTCTGTTTAACTTCATTGCCTGATGTTATCAAGCATGCAAGCGTATAGTTTATATATCTACATGCGTTTGTAACAATACATTGGTCGATATGCAGGTATATATGTATAACTGTTTGTATTTATTCAAGCTAAATGACCTAAACAAACATTATGGCAGCGATAATCTCACTGTCAATGCTGCTTAATAGCACAGCTACTAAAATATTGTCACCGCCAGCTCTGCATATCAAGTGTTCTTCAGATAGAAACATTTGTATGAGTGCTCTTTATATCTGAAGATCTACTTGCATGCGTCTGTGCTGTATTTTTACAACTTCGCAACTCGTTGTAGGAGTTAAATAGTTTTGCGAAACCTTAAAAAAAATCGATATATTCTTATATGACTATATTAATGCGATCGATCAGGCCGATGGAACAAACTGAATTCGAAATGCAGCCACACCCACTTTCCATATAATGGTATTTTGAACCAAAATGGTATATTGGACTTTGCAACAGATAACTCATGGAATGCAGCAACTCTCTTCAAAAATTGGGAGAATTTGGTTGATAACTTCACTTACTTCCCCTATTCGAGATTAGAGGATTGCCGTCTCCCTTGTTCCTTTAGATATCATATATGGGTCAGTATATAAGATATCGGGATAAAAATAAATGGTAAAATATTTTCCGTCTGTCCATTTGATATTAAAACAAATGTTGTAGACAATATCATATAATATCAGATAATTTAATGGAACTAATGTTACATGTCACTTTCGGCCTAAGGGATCTAATGCCGAAATTGGACAAAATCTGTTCAAAAATTCGCTAATAATGAATAATGAATAATGAATAATGATTTCCGGTTTTACTTTTTATAAAAAATGTTGCTCAAACACTATATAATTCCGCATCATTTCATTTATAGAATTTTAGACAATTTTTAATGTTCAGTTTCGCCCGCTTAAAGTCCTTCCATTACGGATATTTATATTCAATAATTTCGCAAAAATCAGCTAAATTCATGCCCATGTCTGTATGTATGCATGTATATACATAATTATATAAATAAGTACAAGTGCTTCTAAAAATACAGCACTCATGTACGTGTTATATATATACATATATACATACTTGCTTATGTGCCTATTCTGTTAACGCTTTCTCATTTTATTAAATTATGCAAACATATTTAGAAAAGTATATATTCAACTATAAGTTTATATATTTGTACATTTTTATGTGTAAGTACATTTTATATTTATAGCACACCTTAGTGTACCATACAGTCAATAATATTCTTTTTTAGTTGTTATTTTCATTAGTGAGATTCTATCGCAACTTTATTTATGCATTACTTAGTACTATTTGATAAGAAATTATAAGCATACATATGTACATATGTATGTTCGTATATAAAGTCTCTGGAAAGAAACGAAATCCACCACTCAAACGTCTTTGTATCACTTGTTATTTTAGTTTAATGATATGTTCAATTGTGTTATCTGTTTGCTTTTCTATTAATAATCACACATACATACATAATTCTGTGTGTACATATGTACATATATACGAAATAGATGCATGTATTTTTATTGCTAATTGATAATAGAATATAGTCCCAATATAAATTGAAATATTAAACCGCAGTTGATTTTTATTTATTCAGGGTATTCCCCGACGACAATTTTAGAAATATGTGATTTTTTCCTTTAATTAGGATCATTTATAAGTATTTATGTAGTTACATATATGACCATGTATATTAATAATTGCTCTCATAAAAAGTGAGATGTTTAAGCAAGTGCTATTTCCATTTCATGGGTAAAGTATGGTGTTATGCCAAGAATGATAGGCCTAACAAGTTTCGAACTGCCTCAAAGTGCTCATGGAATTGTAAGAGATGATTTTTATATGAGTGTATTAACATATCAGGGGCTTAAACAGTTTTAGCCGAGCCATAAACAAATTTGTGATGGGTTTAAGTTGCGGATGTCGATGCATGAAATCAAACTTGTCTTCAGCTGTCACAATGGGCTCCCACTCTCGGTGATCAGCGATAGAACTTAAGAAACTGAGAGTCAGTAAGTAAATAACGATCAGTAATAGAAAAAATATCATATAATTTTGAACGATTCCATTTGATTTCAGGAGGAATGATATATCCAATGAAAAATTCAATAACTAGCTCGAGAAGTTAGTTCAGTTTTTTAACAAATTTTTACGACCCCGAAGCGAAGTTTTAAGTATCATGAATATGACAACGTCACGCGTAGTCTAATTTGTGAAAAAGATTACCATCTTATCAATCTCTCTTCAGATATTTTTTTTTCAAATCAAGAAATTTTTATACCCACCTGACAGTACCGCGCTTTATGCTTAATACAACAATCGAAATGTACTCAGTCGATCAGTAGTTGCTGACGAGAGCATATCTGCTATTTCTCTAATATTAACATGGAGATTTTCCAGTGGAATAATCTTAAATTTTCCCATCGAAATCTTGTTTTGAAACCTTGGAAACTCTCTGAAACTTTTTGGAAAAAGAACTTCTACCGTTTTGTAGACTGACAACTTTACGAGTTTCTGATTTCATTTGATTTTTCACTCTACGGAAGTTGAAATCACTCCGATTTAATACAATAAATTATGGATTTGACGTAAGAGACTAGCGAAATTCAGCTTAGCACAATTTTAAAAGATTCTCAAACACAAATTATCGGTTCATTCACGCATTCTATGGCCCTTAGCTTTGAACTCTTCTGGGCCATGTGGATTTTTATACAAATATGTATAAAAATTTAAAAATACTTCAACAAATATTATAATTATGCTAAGGTAGAAATATAAAAAGGTGCTATACGAAGTTTGCCTTTGAAGCATTAAAACGAATTATAATACAAACCAAATTTGGTAGAATTAAACAAAAATACTTCAAAGAAAAAAAAAATTATACAAAAAAAAAAAATGAACTTCAAATAGCAATCCACACCCAAGACCATTTGGAATTATGTGAAATCAATTAAAAGCCGACCATAATTGAATACAAATAGCGCCGCCACATGTAAACACGCGCAAATAATTTTTTAACACAACAAAATATACAACGGTATTTAACTACCAGAATGTTAATATGTATGTTTGTATGTATGTAAAATTAAGCCCTGAAGGCGGTTAATAAAGCGCGAAACAGCCGACAAACGCATTTTTTATAGAAATAATTTTAGCAGAAACAGAAAAATGTGGAATAACACCCGTGACGATGGGGCAGCAACTGTCTAATATATAGCAAATTCAATGGCTTGCGTATGTGTGTGTATGTATGCGTGTGTTTAAACGCTACGCAAAAATTAACTGCCAATATGTCTCCATAATGTTGTCGGTTGCTGAAATACAATATTTGCACTAACAAATGTATCTAGATGTGTACGGACAGCGCAACCAAACTCGCAAAACTAGAATTTCTCAAGCAGTCGCACACATAGAAAATGTATGTATGTATATATGTACATATGTTTGCATAAAAAAAAACGACTAAATTCACGCTATAGACAGAAAAGAGCTAAAGTATGTGTGTTTTTGTTGTTGTCATTTTTGCTGACCGCTTAACATGTTGTTACATGGTGGCCACTTTTGTTGTTATTGTATTTTTTTTTTCATTTTCACTCATATTCTTGCTGTCTTTGCCAATTTAGTTTGCCACTTCAAACCAACAAGTCTTAGACTACTTCTAACTACTTACATGCATACATATAAACTAGTACATACGCACACACACACACATACACATCGCATTGATAGCTAAATATTTTCGATTTGTTGCCATTCTACACTAGTGTGTCTATTTTTAAGCAAAGAAAAATGGCAAAGAATTTGGATTGAGAGCAACATGTGCGCCGCTCACGCTAGCAAAAGCGTTGGCGCTGATTTTGCTGTAATTTAGAAAACAACAACGAAAACAAGCAAAACTGAAATGCGTCTGAACTCAGCGGTGATCTTTGTGGACTCTGTAGACGAATTTAGAACATTTGTTGATCGACATAGAGCATTTGCATATCTTTACTTATGTAAGTGTGTGTTGGAATGTGCGCATAACTGTGAAAATATGTATTTGGTGCAATAGAGTTGCCATGAAATGTTGATTAAAATGCATATTTTGACACTTGCCTTTACACTATCAAAATAGAAACGTTTAAATACCGTGTCCGCGTCATCACTAATAAGAGACTGAATATTAAGGAGAATGTAAAACATGTCTTCAATTAACCCATATTCTTAGAGAGGAGTATTTTTTCGGAAATACTGGATCTCACATCAAATATAATTTTTTTATTGACTATAAGATCAAAATAACGACATTATAACCCATAATAATCTTTTGGTGATGATAAAAAGAAGAATCTCTTGAAATCACACACAATTAGAGCATGTAACCGGATATACTCTAACCTTATCTTTATAAATATCTTTAATGTGGGTAATCTTTTTTCCGGAAGGAAATTATTCCAATATTTCCACACCATTAAAATCTGTGGAATCTCCAGAAAAAAATTCCTTGGCTTTTCTTAAAAACACCGCACTTTTCACATGGGATATTTTTTTATAACTTAAGCGCCAAAGAGATGAAATTAGTTTCGAACCCTTGAAATGTTGGGAACCCTACACGAAAGTAAATTATATATATAATTTGATCTTTACTACACCAACATAAGTGACAAAATTTAAGATGTGTAATCATTTGTTAATATAGATAGTAAACCTATTCTAAAAAATATTAGTTGTTTTTTAAATTTTTTGTTGCAGAGTTGTATATTTAAATAATTGTGATTTTTTTTAAGTTCGCGGCAGCCCAGTAAATAGTGAATAAAATATTTTTTTTAGTGTTTGAAAATTGCTTGCAAGAAATAAGAGAGAATGTTTCTGAAAGGAAGAAAAATGGTCATAATAAAATGTATTTCAGTTGACATGTGCAGACCTCTTGATTTTTCGATAACAAGAATAAAATATCAAACAAGTTTGTAAATCCTCATAAGATCCACATCACCTGGCAACTCTGTCATATTCATTCCTATTACCTCAATCAAGAGCTGCTGATCCGCTTAGGAATGATTATAGCACCCAACCGCGGAATACTTAAGAGTCAACCTAAAAAGAAAACACATTTCAGAAACTGGTATAAACATCAGCATATGTATGAAAAAGAGAAAATACCCCACAACACTGAATAAACGAACGCGAATTGATCGAGAGATTGTCTACTGACAGAACATGACCTCCGCCTGTACCTCAGCCACCGACGCCGATCAGAGCCAATGAATTGCCCTGCAAAAAATAACGTTCGACACTAAAATAGCAACAACCAACTACGTCAAAGAACAACAATGGCTAAGAATAACAACATGCCGATATATGCTCGGGCACACGAACCAACACTCGGGCACATACATTGAATATCTGTGTGTTTAGTTGATGATCATGTGCAGATACAAAAACAAAAATTATATAAAAACACTTTGAGGCACTATGGCGTCTGGTTGTCGCCAACAGTTCGACACGTTTCTCCCCGCAACGCAAAGCTGTGCCGGCAGCGAAAGAAACGTAACAACGTGTCTTCGAAATCGAACGATTGTTTAATATGTATATATTTTTTCTTATTTTGATTTTTTATTTATTTGCTTCTTGCTTGTTTTTTTGTAATGCTTTTGTATGCTTTTTGTTTTTGTTTTTGTTTTTGTTATTTTGTTTCGACTTTTTTTTGTTGTTTCAACAACAATGTTTTAAGTATATACTTTTACTGATCGTGCTGATCATGACAGTCATGAGCATGATCATGACGTTTCGGCCGATGATCATCAACACCTTTTAGAGGAGCCAGCGCTTGAGAGAGGTTGGAGCTGACGCGACGTGACGTTGGTTGTACATGACTGGTAGCGTTGAATGAGTATGCGCCACGAATGACCGACCTATAATACTGATCTTCATACATACATATGTGCGTAGGTATCTCGATACTTATATACCCATATAAATGTTTGCATTCAATCAAATACAGTTGTTTATTTATGCACATGTATAAGCAACAGTTTGTGGCGGCGGCGAGTGAGCCACTTCCTAACACTGTCGACGATCAGCTCGACAATGCACCGCATAACACCGCGCCGCCGACTAAATACTCCATCAGTCGCTAAAATAGCTAAATAAAAACGAAAATAAAAGCAATGCGCAGCGATCAACAGAAGCGCGCACCGCGCGATCATGACGATCGGCGTTTAGTTGATGATCGGCGCGACGACTCACTTGTTTCTTGAGACCCGTCGCGACGCGTCGCTGGTTCACACATTGGCTCAGAAGGCGTTTTCGTTGCGCAGCTGCTGCTGCGGTGTTTCTGATTTTTTGCTGAGTAATCGACTGGCTGATTGGGCGAGTGTGTGCGGCTGAATGTGTGGCGACGATCACTTCAATTATTCCGTGCCTTTTTCGTAACATACATACGTGTGTGTATGCATGTTTCGTATTTTTATTATATTGTTATGCATAATTGTGGGTTTGTTAGTTGGAGGATCGTTCGATCTTTCGACCGTTGGACGCGATCGTTCACTCGCTCCCCCGGTTGTTAGTGTTTTGTGCGAGTTGCTTTTTTGCCATTTGATTTGGGATTACGTTCGTTTTGGTATTTTGCGCTGCTATTCTTTGTATTCGCTACTTTATTTTGCAATGTTCTAGAGCGTTCATTATACTTTTTTTTGAAGTGTGAATGTGTGGTTTTCAATTTGCATTCATTTAGAAATTCATACATTTTGCTAGTCGCTTTGCATTGTTCACCGTGCTTGGATGGTTGTACTTAAACAACAGCGTTTTGGCTGATTGGTTTGTTGTTTTCTTAGTTTGCTTCGCTGCGTATTTATTTGTTCGAGTTTATCTGTCGAACTCTGAAGTTTACAGATCATTGAGTGTGTGGCTTGCCTGCGTAAAATCGTTCAGTGTTTGAATCAGAATATGTACAACTACATACATACACAGTATGTTTAGAAATATCCTTACGTATATAGATACAAACTTTTTATTCATGGTCTCTTTGTATATTTCTTAAATTAAGTTAATAAAACATTTCTGACATTAATTTAGATTCCTTAAAATTCATAGACTTTTATTTTACGATCTACTCGTACACTTGTTTTTAGATTGAGATCTCTTAGCGAATTTTTATGTATGCAGATCACTGATCCTCTTCTTTACTATATTAGGCTTTCTTTCGTTTTGTGTAAAATCTTCAGCGTTTAACCTATACTAAATTTATCGATCATATTTGAACTTAAAATAGTTGATTATATTCTAGCAGAGAATCATAGACTCATTTAATATTCGTTGATCTTGTTCCTTAAATAGGCTTGCAAAAAGTGTGACCCATTTTACCATCTTCACCCCAGAGTTCCATAACATAGTGTTTCGAATATAATTTTCCGTCTTTTGATGACAAATTCATCAACCAAGCCCTGTTTCTTCTTCTACCTGCTCGATTATGTGAAATTAGATGCATTTTCGAATATCGTTTTCAAGATTATTAAGATTATGAGCTAAGTAAAAAAGAATTAGCTATCTCGTTTCATTCAATGCCCTTAGCACCCTATATATAGGAGACGGTTTCTATTAAGATTTCCATCTCTTTGTTTCTCAGAAAATGTTTTTAGTTATTATATTGCTGTCCGCTTCCTTCCTTCCTTCCGCTTATTATCTTGCTTCCGCTCCCGTACATTTACCAATTTCAACTCATTGACCACGTTCAAGTCACTTCGGATCCCTAAATGACTCCTAGTTCCGCAGAGACTAAATCATTTAACCTCCAGTGTTGCTGCTCAAAATTCCATCACTACTACTTCCACAACCTGTTGTAACTAATAGGTCTCTCCAAAAATGTTTCTATACTTTGAACAATTCGTAGTCGTACAGTTTTATTCTTTGTCTCACAGACTGCTCAGGCGGCTTTTCGATAATTTTATATATATAAATATGTACATATGTATGTACCATGTTATTGCGCTACGTAAGCAAAGCGTTTTCGTTTTCAACAACCAATTTATTCCTCACTTTGTCATATTCGTTTATTATCAACTTTTCTCTTTTTTTATTCATTTATATTTATTGGTATTTTTTATATTATTCGCTTTTTTTTCATTTATACTTGTCCACTCCGAACACATACATATCAGCATTGCTTGCATTGTTTTTGTCGCCGCGCGGTGCTCTTATCGTTTATTCTTTTTTGTCTGTCATGTCATTGCTGTCATTGTTGCTAGTTCTAGCAGTTGTTCGTATTGTATTGTGTTGTCATATGTTAAACTCGTTCGCGGTATGCGCTGTTGTTAAGCGCTTAGACACCACCAACAGAGCGCGAGCCAGCCAGCCGGCTAGCCAGCAAGTCAGCGAATCAGCCAAGATATTATTGCTTGGGGCGACGACTCGACTCTACGTTGGTCGCGCTGAACGCGCGCATAGGCAACCAGCACCATGTTGTTGTGGTCGCGTCGTCTATGAGTCTTTAGTGCTTGCGAACTTGCGGCATTTCAGCAGTCGCATTACAAAGTGATCGTCGCCAAGATCGTTGTGGCTACTGAAAGCGCTGACATTTTCGTTACGTTCTTGTCGTTTATTATTGTACTTTTATACTTATTTGTAACGTCGTGTGGTGTATTTCTGTAATTCTGATTTGGCATTCTTTTTTTTTTTTTTTGCCTACATCCGTTGTGCATTATGAGCGCTTTGATGAATGCATCGTAAGCATGAGTGCGCGAAAAAAGTGTTAAAACGAACGTTTTCATTTTCATTTTTTGTTTTTTGTAAATTTATTTGTAAGATTTTTTTGCGCGTACACAGGTGCAATTAATCCGAAGATCAACAAAACAAAGAGCAACGAAAGGAACTCAGCGCGATGGTATGTGACGACGTACACGCAGCGCGATAGTCAAGCACCGATCGTGCGTGTGCAATCTCAACATAAGCAGAAGAAGAAGAAGAAGCCGAACAGACGGCAATTACAAAAAGTACAATAACAATGAGGGTACAAGTCAACCACAATGCGAACGAGCGACGATCATCTGTTGCATTTGGCAGCTAAGCAAAAGAACAAAAGTTATCAAAAAGTCAGAGATCGACGTCGACCGCGACAGACTGGCGACAGTAGCGTCACATAAGTCAAGTGGTGGTGATTTCAAGCGTACAGTATGTAGAATTCGCTGCCACAGCCGAAGAAGAAGTAATTGAGCCAGTAGATAATAGCTAAGAAGTGTTTGTGTTATTTTGGAGGCACCACCACAATACAACAGAGAGAACGGAGTTACTACGTTTGGCAGACAGTCTAACCAGCTGCGCGTCTGGCCGGCCGCGTTCAATTAACCCACCCGCTCAACTCGGCGACTGTCCGCAGGGCTGTCGTTGTGTCTGCTTTCCGTATGCTCGTTGGAGTCCAATCTTTTTGTTGTTGTCTTTTTCTTTGTTTTTTTTAATTTTTTTTTTATATTTTTATATTTTTTTGCTTTGGGTTATTGTCTCCGCTTTGGGCCACACACTTACCAGTCACACCAGCGCTAGCCTAAAGTCAGACTTGTTTGTTTTTGTTGTTGTTTTGCACTTAAGCGCTGTTTCTTCTTTTTTTTTTTGAATTGTCTGCTTTTCTCAGTTTTATTATGCTGAGCGTAGCTGTTATTCAGCATCTTGTTACACATGTGTTGTTATTGTTATCATCATAGTCGACTACGACCACGACCACGACCGCGTCGACGGCTACGAGCGAGCCGACAACGCAATATCAGTCTACTTGTGTGTTAGTGGCGCCCCCGCAGTCGACGTTGGCAGCATAAATGTTGTTGCAGTCAGCAGCAATCGTATGCGACACATATGCTTTAATTTGTTTGTATGTATGCGCTGTGCACTCGATAGTCACACTGCCGCGCAGCGCCGCTCTTGTTGACGTCGACGCCGCCGTTCAGCGATTACTGCTGCGCATGCATTATTATTATTGCTGTGTGCTGTGTGAATCAAATAGAAAATATTTCAGTTTAAGCGTAACGTTGCATACGTCAAGATCGCGCGTTTCCGTATGCTAAGCGAAAATATTTAGATATATACCACATAGCTATTTATTTAATGAAGAGACGATCTATCGTACGATCGAACGATCGATGGTGTGCATGCGTTTAGAAAAAAAACTTAGGTGAATCGCACGCTCGCGTTAATTTTATCGCCGACGCAGGAAATGTGCATTAATTTCGTAACGTTGGCACTGTTGCTATAACAAGTGTAGTGATCGGGCCTGAAGATTGCTCAGTAAAACAAAAAATTCTGTTTATATTGCATTAAAAAATGGTGAAGTTCCACAGCAAAAAGTGTTTAATTGGAAGCAAAATGTGAAAATTGCATGCTCAATCTAACAAAATTATATGAAAATTCCAGCAGTGTTCTTTGTGCGCGTGCGTTGTTACAAAAATTATATAAATACTTTTTTTTTTTAAATAAATTTTAGTATTCGTAAATCAACAGAAGCCTCTTTGAAGTGCAATTTTGTAGCGTGCAAAGCAGTAAAATAGTGCAAAAAGTATATATATAGTTGTGTATGCAGCAAGTGTTGAGTGACACGAGCGAGCAACACGATCAGCTGCCAAGTGAGTTTAAGTCGATTTTCAAATTCAAACAGCGCATTTATAAAAGTCTTACAAATTTCAACTAACACAAATGCATAGCTACTATTAAACAAGTGCTATATAGTAATAGTAGTAGTGACTAGCAAGTGATCCTCGATTTCGTGTGAAACCACCCTCTACATGTGATTAAGCAGACAAAATTTCGTTACTCATCAAAAAAAGAGTGCCAGAGGAGGTTCATAACTGTGTCACCGTGGTTAATTGTGTTCCACGAATTTACTGTGAGAGTTCAAGCAAATAAAGCCAAAGCCATAGAAGCGGAAGGCGAAAACGAAGACGACAAGAATAACAAAGCGATTATAAAAACAACAAAATTCAAAGTGATTATAAAGATACTTGAGAAAAAGGTGGAGGAATACCCTACCAATACATTGTACTTAAATTAGTGTGCACGCGCTTCTGTTCGTGTGTGTAAACGAAGGCACTTGAGTTACACAAAAAGATCGGTGACGACGACGACGTCAGCACTGGCGACACATTGTCCGACGTTCAAGTACACGGCACAGCAGCGTGTAAGAGCAATAGCAACGCGCGTCCAGGAAACAACAGTCGAGTGCAAGATGCAACAATAACAACAACAAAGCGAATTACAACAACAACAGAACAGTCATTAATAAACAAGCGCCGTTCCTGCGCGCCGTAGCTACTAATAATAAAAATAAAGTATCTAAAAAAATCCACACACATACACACATGCATGTATACATGTGCATATGTAGCTGCGAGTGTAGGCCAAACTAAAAGAAGTCATAAGCTGAATGCCAACAGGCGACAGAAGATCAGCGAACAGGCAAGAACCTGAAAAGGAAGGCACAGCAACAGCAACAGCAACAGCAACAGCAGCGCTCACTTAAAACAAGTTGAGCTAAAATAGTTGTTTGTGCCATTGTGCCAATGCCATTGTTGTTATTGTTGTTATTGTTGTTATTGTTGTTGTAGTCTATTGGTAAATAGCATGAAATATTCGTGGCATTAAAGACGGCGCCAGCATACCTGCCAATGTCTATAGATGTCTGTCGAGCCGCGTAGAAGCTGTAGTCGCCGTCGCGGCACTTGCCGTTGTACGAGACGTGGCAACTTGGTGTTGTTGTACCAGCAGCAAGGCAAGGCAAGATCGTTCAACAAGTCTATAGACAACGAGTCAACAGCAAACAAGCGCGCTTAATAACTGCACATTGAATACGTCACGTCGCCACGGGTCAACAACAACAACAATTGGAACGCAACAACAACAGCAAGAAAATCCATAAAAGTTACTACACGCTGATTGCCAACAATTAAATCAAGCGCAATGCCGCACAAAGCCTGAATTGGCAAGAGAAAATTGCAGAGCAAGCAACGACAACAACAACAAAAGCGTATAAGTGCGAAAAAAGCCTTACACAAAAGTTAAGAGAGGCGATTCAATACGCTTCAACGCTGCGTAAGTAGCATTTAAATACATATCTACATACTTGTAAGCTATATATAATAATAACAAAAGCAACAAATATAACTACTCACACACACACCAACAAACGCTTACTATTCCAAATGTGTTAACCAAAAGCGAAAGAAAGAAAAAACAAGGAAAATGGAAATTGTGTGAAAACTCGAAATAAATCGGAGCGAAGACCCCAGACAGCGGTAGACAAGCAACTAGATAGTCCAACAGACAGATAGACATACATGCACACATGTAAACACACACGCATACAAACATACCGTGCGTGCAGACACTGCGACCGAACGATACGGGACGCCAAACAAACGCTCCGACAGACTGATAAAAAGTAGCAGCACATGTGTAGCAACAGTCGTCATAAAAACAAAACCACAACAACAACACCAACAACAACTGCAACAACAACTGCAACAGAGCAATAGCAGTAACAACAGTACAAAAGTGGCAGCAATCAAAATTGAAAGCGAGCATATTAAATTCGTGCGCTGTCTGTGGCGCACAGCAAGTACGCACATATGTACATGTGTATAAAAAAAGTCAGCAACAAAAACAATAACAACAACAAAACATGCCAGCAATTAACATGCAAAGGTCATTTTTATTAAGAAACCAATACAAGCATTGCTAGCTAACGAAACGAGCTGCAAACAAATTTACATAAGTAGGAATATACATACAAACACACATATGTAGATATATATACAAATGTCTGTATGCTGGGCCTTTTTTTACATTTTTATATTTTCATTTAATTTTTTTTGTTGTTTACTCTGACCCACAAGGCATTAAGTCACTGTTTGTGCGCATTATTTGTTGTTTTTTTTTGTTTTTTTGTTGTTATTGTTATTTTCCTTTTCGTAATTTTTGTCAGCTGCATTTCCATATGTGAACACACATGCAAACATATCTGCATTGTTTGTTTGACGGCATTTTTCAATACATATACATACAATACATATATATATATATATATAGATAGTTTGAATGTGAATGTACATATGCGTGTGTGTGTTTATATTTTTGTAAACAGTAATTGTAAAATTTTGAGGAATACCCTATAAATAAATAAATGCACACCGTCTAAGCATTGAGCACAGCGCTGACTCAAACCATATGCGCCGGTTGGTGACCTATTGAGGCATTTAAGCACACACATGCGCACATACATACATGCATATGCATATTTGATTCATATATGTAGTATTGTGAGCTTGAAAAGTGAGTCAACTGATAATCTGTTTTATTATATTTTTAGAATTCTGAGAATTTTGAAATTTATTCATACAAACTTTTTTTGCATTTGCTATTCTTCATTTTACTTTTGGTGGTTCTAACCGAGTTCACGACAGTTCTTACTATTCGTCTGTGTTACTTTCCGTCAATTAAAAATGTTAGCTTAACCATAAGTTGGGGAACTCCACTTATCCTAATATAAAATCGACAGGTTGTTTAAATCTTCTATAACTTTTATTATCTTCTTTCCATGTTTCGACATCTAAGGGTCTTTGCATTCATTTTTCTGCTTTGATCTCTTCTGTTTTCCTCTGTACAATTCATTTCACTTGCTTATTAGAATTTTAATAGAGTTTCGTGCGCTAGATACGCTCGATTTTGTTCCATCTAAAAACACAATATTTTTACTTTCCTCTCCAGCGCTTTACAGCACGCCAATCAACAAGTGTTTTGATCGTATAGAGTTGCAATAACCTAAAATAGTTGGCACACATCGAACATTCTTATTGCGGGCGATCTGAAAGAGTATGAGATAGCGGTTCAAACGACCAAGAGATCGGTCATTAAGACAGCAATTTCTTACCCTACTTTCTAATCCAAACTCTGCTATTTTTTTAAACATTCTAAACACTTTAGCTTCTTACCCAGTCACTCACACGTAGTGAGGAACCTAAAAAATATCCACCCACCGGTCGTTCTTGCCTTTGACTCTCCCTGCTTTTGTCTCCTCTGTTTAAAAAAGGCAAGTCAGTAAATAGGTTAGGTGAGTGTTAATGATTTGTTTGGTTGGAAGTTTCCACCGACAATTCAAATTATATAGGAATATCCTTATAAATATGCCTCGATCGTGTTGATCGCGCTTGCAAGAGAGAATTTAATCTCTGCTTTTATCTCCCCTGTTTGAAATGAGTCAAGTGTGTAAGCAAGTTATATTGTGTTTGGTTAACGAATCGATTCTACCGATCAGCAATGTCCAAAAATATTCTTTCTACTGCTCATAAATTCTCACTAGGCAATTGACGGTAGATTGGGCAGCGCCCAATTAAAAGATCACTCAGCTTATTTTAAGTCGAAAAGCTCAGCCAAAAATCCGTCACTAGTTAAGCACCTTGTGCATTCGTATACCACACTCCACCTGCAACAAACTTTATTTAAACAACACATATCGAAATATATTTATACAACGTATAAGTGTGTGTGTATGTCTATTTCGAACCAGCTGTGCCAGAGTATCTGCAGCCGTTAAATAAAAGTAAATATTTGGCATGGCATACCAAAGCACTGATTCGATTGCGATGCTGAATGGCGTGATCACAGCAATTTACTGAGACAATTTTTTAAATATTTTTGTCTCCACTTTTTTCAATTTCAATTTTAGCACCGACGATAGAAATTAACATTGTGATTTTCTCATCATCTACACGCTCGGCTCCACTTCAATGTGTTATTGGTGTTGTTGGGCGTAAGCTTTTTGTTTTTTTTTTTTTTAATTTCATTTCAAATGACACTATGAAACGTTTTATTGTCAACGCTAAGCACACATACACACATGCAAATTCAAGCATAACATACACACACACGTGCTTGAGGACTGCCTCATTTCGGTGCATCAATACATTTTATTTTTTCCAACTCTTTGGTTCACTTTTTTAAACGCCGTTTGGCTTTTTTTTTTTTTTTTTTTATTATAGCTATTTTCGTCACACTGTCATGCTGTGGCGAGTGTGAAATACCAGTTTGACAAGATCGAGGCGAGCCGTACCTAATACCTAATCGACAGCGAATGTGACTCTGACAGTCGCGGAGGTGGCCATTGCGTTTGTGTTGTTGTTATACAAGCTTTTTGTTTTTGTTTTCGTTTTCGTTTTCGTTTTTGTGTATATATATTTGCGAGGGGGCGGCGGCGTGGTGGAATTGTTGGTGGTGCAATCTCCATACATATGGCGGCGTGCAGCAGCTGACTGGCAAAGCGCGTAGCGTCATCGCGGGCTGCGGGCGCTGTGCAGGGTGTTCGGTGCACACATATGCAAATATTTAACTATATATAGCTGTTTGTTGTGTGTTTGTTTGGGCAACCACGCGCTGGCGCTGCTAATTTACTGCTGCCTGCCAAACTTTTTCCCCTTTTTTCGCTTAGCTCATCTACATTTAATTGTTTAATTGTAGTTTTTGCTACAACAACACTAAAGTTGTTTTTTTTTTGTTATTTGGTTGGCGATTGTCGTGTCTAACGCGACGAAATT
This sequence comes from Bactrocera minax, assembly GCA_021498325.1. Classification (NCBI taxonomy): domain Eukaryota; kingdom Metazoa; phylum Arthropoda; class Insecta; order Diptera; family Tephritidae; genus Bactrocera; species Bactrocera minax. The sequence continues at coordinate 6,930,404 of JAKEEE010000004.1, forward strand.
ACGTCCTTCAAACGGGCGGATTCGCGTTGTTGAGTTGTTAGTTGTTCAGTTTTTGTTGTTATACCCCCACATAACGTTGCGGAGGTATATTTAAGTTTTACTTAAAAAAATTATGTTTTTTAAGAACATAGAACCCGTGGAAAGATTTTCATCAAAGTGATGGCAGTGATTCAATTATATTGTTCCAATTACATGTATGTATGATTGTCGTCCATTTGCACATAGTCTAAGTAAAACTATCTGTATACAATGTAGAGCATACAGATGATGGACACACAGAGTAACAAAAGTGCACTTATTTAGATCGAACCAAAGACTCCCCCACTTCAAATGCCTTCCCTAACAACTACACAACAGGGCATCAGGTTCTAAATCCTCAAAACAATCAGTCGAATCATATTGCCCGACTAAAAAACAACAAGATCAAAGAGGGCTGAGGCAATGTCGGCCTTAACCAGAGTGGCGCATCACTTAATGGAAGCCTATTCTACTAAAAAAAAAATCTTCCACCGATAGGTGGCACAATACGACACATGCGACTTTAAGCTCAACAAAAAAATCACTTCAAAAATCAGTATGGATATTTTTCGAAAAAATTTTAACATTTTATAATCGTTAAAGTAGTCTAGTACAGTACTAGAGGAACACACCAAAAGCAAAAAATGATCGAGAGCGTGTCTAAAAAAATAACCAAAGACCGACATTTTCAAAAAATTTCGACTTTGATTCGAAACAAAAACGACTTCATTTCGAAAAGACGAAGCTCTTCGGACAAAATAGAACAAAAATTCATAATCAGTTAATTAATCAATTAGTCAATCAGTCAATTAATCAGTTATTAACGTTGAAGGTTTCTGTCCTGCTTCACGAATTACGTCCCCACGCCGCACAAATCGCAATTTCTACCCATTTAGTTACAGTACTTTACTCCTTATTGCTTCGGAAAATATTAAACTTTCTCAGCGCCCTTCGCTTTACCACACAATTTACTACGTTTTTTCCTTTTTCAGACACTTACATCTCGTCTTCACTCATTCTACGGCTTATTTGCTAATATTGGACAGCTTTTGTCATTAGATTTTTCACTGTGGCATCGACACATATTTTTATTTGTTTTCATTATTTTGCTATTTTGGGCTTACGTATTGAATTTCTGTTCACCAAACATATTTGCAATGCTCACAACTACGTAATTTACGGTTATTTTTTCTTTATAATTATCGCACTACCGGTTGAAATCACCGCCAGCAGTGCCACTAATGCTATTACCTTTCACAAGCCAAAGGCAAATACAATAAACACAACCATTTTTGTTGTTGTCTGGACCGCACGTGTATCTGTCACAGCACCCGGCTGTTGAGGTAACCCCCTTTTTGAGCGCAGCTGCAAAAAATAACTTCACTGTCTCTTGAAATTTTGGTTTGCGCCACTCTCTCAGCTGACTGACTTACTTTAGCTCCACAATAAATATATGTGGATATGTGGATATATAAATATATAGTTATATATATATATATATATATATATATATATGTTTGTATATACATGCCCCGCCTACTGGCTCTACTCCTTGTTCCTCAGCTCTGGTTTAAAGTTGTTCTCTACTATTTTGACTCGTTTCTTGTTATTTCATGCAGCTTGAGCCGGTTCCATGCGTTGTCACTTGGTTCCCCACGTTCGGTCCAAACTACATTTGCATGCGTAATTTATTTGTTGTGTGATTTTATTCAGTTTTGGAATAGTTGCTGTTCGATTTTGCATACATTATTGAAATTACCTTTTAAGCTACTAATTTATTTGTTTTATGGAGTGCGTTTCTTCTTCTTTTTTCACTTGTTTGGCAAGTGTATGTATGTATGCTTTGTTGTATTTGTATAAATGCCCAAGTCGTTCCTTCAATGGTGGCTTTTGCACTAATTTTATGATTTTATTAATTTCCAACGTTGAGGCAATCAGCATCTATAAATATACATACATACAAGCATACAAGCATACAAACGAATGAGTCTAACTGTTTATGCGCTAAATTGATCAGATTCGTTTCATTTTCTTTTCCAATTAATTTCTTAATTTATTTTATTATATACATTTAAGCTTAATTTATGATCAATAAATTATTATGAAAATAAGAACGACTTAAAGTTTTATATATAAATGCATCGAGCATATATTGTGTACAGAAATTAAAATTTATATGCTGCAAGCTTATATTCGAACTTAAAAAAGAATACATTTATATACAAAAAGCTTCTACAAACCACGAGAACTATGTTTTACGAAAAGGTATAAAAAAATGTTTGAGTCCGAAATTGCACAAAGCTTTCAGAGCTTTAAGCTCGAGCTTTCACTTTTCAAAAAAAGTTTCGCAATTTCACCTAACTTCCATAGCTTATATTTTGAGTTCAGTTGTTCAATCAATCAAATATTTTTACCTTCATTAGAAGATTTTTTAAATATTATAGAGCAGTAGTTTGCAATAATAATTTCATCATTAATTGAGAACTTTTATAAAAAAGTTAAAACTTTTGAAGGGAGAGTATAAAAAGCAGTGTTAGTTATAAGCTAATACTGAAAATACCTATTAATGCATCATAGAATTTTTAAGTCAAATCACGTAGGAAACGAATTCTGAGCGAAATTGAACTATTTATCTGACTTAACATTACTTAAATATAATGGTGTGCTTCAAAAAAACTTATAAATTAAACATTCACTTCTACTCCAGTGAGCTGTCACTAAAATTTATGGGTTTACAGAATAAAGATTTATAAAATATATTATATTATCTATTAAAAATTAAAAATAGGTAATGTTCTAGTAGGCTTTCAGTTTGGTCACAAAGCTTTCGTCGTTCTTTTGGCTTATAATGGAGCTTTCACTAAAAATTATAGATTGCAATATAAAGACTTATTTCATCGCAGACACAATGGTCACTCTGTATGAGATGTTTTCATTGTTTCGAAAATATTCGAAGAGCTTTCACAACCGGTGTAAAGTTGTTGAAAATTTTTTCAATTCTTTTAAGTTTAGTTTTCATTTTTTTTTTAATTGGCGCAGATAATATTTTTGCTTAGTAATTTTTAGAAGTGTATGTTGGGTACCCAAATTAAAAATGAAGCATTCTCTTTCTTGGAAAATTCAAAAAGGAAAATGATATAAGTATAGTGTTGGCGATTTTCTGTGTTGGCAATTATAGTTTGCTGGTTGTCTGAAACAACGCTATTTAGCGCAAATCCACCGAGTTGAAAAGGTGAATGTGTGCTTGGACTATTGAAAGAGAGAGCGACGGGACCCTACCCACAGTGCACCCTAGCGCAAATGCCTGCCAGCTGGCATTGTGAATTCGTTGAATTGGCAATCAAACGTATGCACGACGCATACACACATACACACACACATACGAAGTAGTATAAAAATTTGGCTCAAATGTTATTATTTGTATTTAAAAATAAGCACAAAGTCGAAATCGCTCGCTTGTGGGTGTGTGACACCCCTACCGTTTGTCCACACCATTCAATGGGGTTGCAAAAAGTGTCAAGTGTATTGAGTGTGCAATCACCGTCAAAATTTCGAAAAATAATTTTCAGTGAAATAAAATAAACGTATTTTTCATAAATCTAATAAATAGAAATAAATGGGAATTCTTTATTTTTAATTTTTCTTTTGATTTTGAATTTGAATGTCATTGACGTAGTTTTCTATGCCAAAAATAGCTGAGTAAATTTATTTTATGCAACTGTTTGTGAAAAAAATAAAATAAAAAATAAAAAAAAAAAAATTTAGCGACTTTGGTTCGGCAGCCAGGCGCCTGAGGCAACACACAATGACTGAGTGGGAATTTCCCATTTGTAATTTGAAGCATATTTAATTGATATAAATTAAATTAAATATAACAAGTTGAAGAAAAAAAAAAAAATTTGAATTTATACACTCTCAAGCGTAAATGAGCAAAAATAATACTATTTTTGGAATATATTATATCATCTTTGTTATCTTTGCTTCGATTATATTCACCTAACTCATGCTTTATTCTATCCAAATGCCTTCTATTCAAATTAATTCCACATGTTTAATTAATTTTATTTCGAACACGCTTCTTTCTATGCAAATTCTTTTCTAAAGTCTTAAACTTTTTGTAATGTGCAATTTATTTACGGCTCATTTGCATTTCTGCTCGCTCTATAAGTTGTATTTTGGTTAGCTATGTTCAGCTTTTTCATACCAAAAATCGCTTATATTTATGTTCTTTTCCATTTCTGCCCACACTTTCGTTTTCAAGCCAATAAATTTTTGAGAAAAGTAATCGCTGCTTAAATTTTTACGTATTTTCTAATAATTTATTTGATTGTATGCTTTAATTTAGGAATATTTGTTTCTGATATTTATATTTCGTTTTCGGTATTTTGTTTAATTTTATGGTCGTTAAATAATAAGTTACGATGAGTTTTGCTAAATTAAAATATTTTCGCTCTATTGAAAATTTGGTTGAAATATGCGCTAAAAATATTAAAAGAAAGGAATATTAATAAAAAACTAAATAAATTAATTAAAATTCAATCAGTTAATTAAAAATGTATCTTGATATTAAATGATGTTTTTTAAGATTTTAACACTTCTATTATGCAAATTTTTTTTCTAAAACTTTTTATAAAATATTTTAAAATGTGAATTTCAAAGTGCTAATATACCAGATGTATGTATATCCATTTTTGTTTTTATGTTTGTTATTTATAATAATGAAATATAATAAATAGTAACAACGCTTTGTCTTAGAAAAAAAAAATTTTTTTTTTTAATTTCGACCAGTATATATAGTTCGACCCATTATATAATAGTCGATATATATGGTCATTAGTATAAATATTTATATTATTTGTGTTAATATCAATTTCCAAATAAAATTTATATGTAACTAATTTTTTCTTCAATTCAATATGGTTTTACTACAATAAGTTTCCTTTTGCCACGAAGTTATATTAAAATTCTGAAAATATTCCAAAAACACTAAAAAAAAAAATAATAATTGGAATGCTAAAATAATTTTCTTATAAATTTTATACATATCTCAGAACATTTTATTTTTTTGGTATTTAATATTTTTATTTATAAATGGTGTACATATTTTAGAAAAAATTTTGTAGAAAAAATACTTTTTAAAATTTAAAAAAAAATTTTTTAGATCAAAAAGGTTAAGTTTGCATAGAAAGTAAAGTAAATACACATAAGTTAGAGATATTATTTTAAAATACTAAAAGAAAGATATTTTTTTATTTAATTAATTATTTTTTAAAGTTAAACTAAGTTTGTTTACGTATCGGGAATTTTTTTATTTATTTTTTTTTTTTGTTCAGATAATACTCTCTATACATGTATATTTTCATAACAGGTTATTTTTGTTATTGTAATATTTTTTATTATTGAAAAGCTTATTTTTAAACACTGACAAGCTGACATTTGGACGTACAATTGCATACAAACATACAAAAATAAGCCATACACACATACACACACGCATATATACAAGCATATAGCCTTCCTACAATGCATACCAACACCTACGCCGCTACTCACAGCACGCCTTTGCTCCTCATCCTATCGCCCGATATAATACCTCTTCTTCCACACTTCTTCTCTCCACCAACACTCACTGCCACTACGACTAGTCCGCCATTTGCCATTCGTTTGAGAAAATCATCGCATGCTTACTTTTGCCACACAAAACGTTTCGTTTGTTTATTCAACGTTTAGCGCATTATTAATATAAAAAAAATTTAATAACAAAAAAGCATTAGAAACAAAAATATACGTGGCAGAGCTACGCCAAAAAAAAAAAGCAAACGGCAATGAAAACTCTCGAAAATACCATAAATTGATACACACACAAAACAAACAGTTATTTATTAGCAAAAGCTAAAATGAAAATTTTTACGTCAATATCTGGGAATTTCCGCTGTGAATATTTTTCAAACAAATAAGTGGCGAAAAATATGGAATTCAAAATTTTCTGTATTTTAAATGCTTTCCTTCCTTAAGTGTAGGTTGTGCGATTTTGAAAAATCCATTATTATCTACATACGTTTGTTTGTATTCATAAATGAATTTTCGAATAATTTCTGTGACGCGACGCGCTGTAGTCATTAGCTCTTGGATTTTCTCATGACGGTTGCTGCTATTTATTGCTCGCTGTCACCGCGACACTTCCGAACCGATGGGAAATTTCAACGGTGAATATTAATGAGAAAATAAGCAATTTCTTCTATTTATTTGTTTAGAAAATGTTTGGGTACATATATATATGTACATATATGTATATAAGTCTAATAAATACATATTTCTGATTATTTTTCCAACTTTTGTGAATTACATGCACAGATGGAAATTTTCAAATATAAATTTTTCAAAAAAAAAAAAACGAAAAAAATTACCTTGATTATTTCTCGAATCGAAATTTCAACGCTTTGAAAACTATTTTCCTCCCGAAGACATTCAAAGCTCAATATTCTCTCATAAAACAAAATAAGAAAAAATTGCTTCGTCATGATTTCTTCCATAGCGGTTATCTGTGAGCTTTAACCTTGAACTTAAAAATGTTTAATTTGACCACAAGAAGCCTAAGCTCTTAAAAAACCTATGCAAATCCTCTAGAGATAACATTTTTGTCAAATGCTTTATCGAAGTTTCGCACTTAACAAATATTATATTTTTGACTGATAAGTTTGAGATAATAGAATTCGCCAAATGGAAACAAATCACAAACTTCTTTCGTGATAATTTTGTACATACATATGCAGAACTGAAAACGAATTTGTTTACCCTCTAATCATTCTTATCACATCCGCAATCTTGCACATTTTGAAAGGTATTTGAGGGCATAAAGGAAATACGTATGATACGGCTGATAAGATAATTGTGCTAAAAATGAAACTTTTTGCACTGAAACACTGCACATAGTTTACGAGTTATCACAACGAGTTGTTGTGTGTTCTTCGGTAATCTTAGATTTGACTTAAAGCGAAATGTTTGACTCAAAAGCAGATAGAATTGAAGTGTATATGTAGATAGCGTGGATTGATAACAATTCGCTTTATAACCGACGATGAAGCGATTTTAAATAGTTATGCCACTTGATTTAAATACTTTTGCAACGTAATTTATAGAACAATAAAGAAGTAAACTTCATAATTAAAAATTGCATTCGGAAATTTAAAAGTAGAAATATATATTCCAGCTTTCGAAAATAATTTTTTTTTAACGTGATAGAAATGCCATCATTTTAATTCATTCGTTACAAATAATCAAGAGTTTACTGTAGTGCTCTTGGCAGATCAATTATTCATACGCCTAGTGGAATCAAATAATCATACTTTTCGATTCGCATTTTTATTTAAACATAAAAAATAAATGAATGGAAACATAGTGAATGCAAATAATGCATCGTGAAAAAAAGAATATCACTTGACATAACATGATATAACAGATATTAACATAACATGGCAAAGTATAAGACACAATTTAATGAAACTTTATATAATGTCTCATAACAAAACATCAGTACATAACAGAAAATAGTATAACATAACTTACTATAGCACTATATAAAATAAAATAATTAAAAATAACTGGTTATGACAAAATAAATATTTGAAATGAGATAAAGCTAGTAACATAATAAATGTAATATAAAAAGGTATTAAGGAATTAATATTTAATTATTCTGAATATAAGATAGTATTGTATTATACAACAGAAAAATGCTGAGTAATAGCAGCACATAACAGCAATACATTACGCAACATAACATGAAACGGTATGAAATAATAACGATGAAAAGAGAAACATATATTTGTTTACTACTTAACTTCCGTAAATAATTAGAAAGCATAATATGACATAACATAGCATACCGTAACATAGCTTAGGCACAAAGCATAGCGTAAACACATAACATAGCTTAACGTAAGGATAAATATGATATAGGAGTCTACGTAAGAAAACATAATATTACATAATACAACATAACATAGCTTAACATAACATAACATAAAATAACATTCTAAGGAACAAGTTTATATAATCAGGCTAAACATACAAACAAAATAACAAAAACAAAAAAAAAACATAACATAACATAACCTAACGCAACACCACATCAAGTAAGCAATTTCATACTAAACCCATTATTAAAAACATTAATAAATAAATAATAATTAAATACAGAAAATTAGAAATATTTAATAATAAAACGATTAATGAAATAATCCACCATAGCATTGAAATCAAACGGCGGCTACTTATTATTGCCTGAAGAAACGAAAATTTCGCAACATCAGCAACAATGTAGAGTCCAACATATATACATACATATGTATACACATAGTTATTGATACACTCAGTGGCATTGTCAATGCTTTCCAGCGGCAGTGCCAACATGTGGCTGCAGCTATAAAAAAAAAAACGACAACAATAACAGCAAGTCCATTTACATATAAATATACAAATATACAAACATACAAACACACAAATGTACATATGTTTGCATGCATGCAGAGGTATCGAAAACTCGTTTCCAGCGAATAAATAAAAATATCATAGGAATATAGCGATAAAGGCGAGCAAATAAATCTACGTATGTACAGATGTATGCGCGTTTGTGTGTATGCAATTTGCTTTGATTCATATTAAGCGCAGCGATTTACACGTAAACGGCAACCCCAAAAGCCCCCAAACCCGCAAGCAGACTCTTTGCTGCGCACACTCTCTTGCTCTCTCACTCTCTAGGGCTATAGCTGTCGCTGTAGCTATCACGCTGTTTGCACACTCATCATTGTTGGCTGTCTCACCAGCTTGACTCGCTAGTTTTAGTGATCGCTAGATTGAGGGTTTCCTCGTTTCTGGTGAATCGTCAGCCATTAAATTCATACTAATAACACAAGTACACACACACACACACACACACACACACACGCACATGCACACGCACACGCTGTGAAAAAGGCAATAAAAGCGAAGAAGCTTAATAATGCGAAACGAAGACACTTCAGCGCAGTGCTCGTGTGTGCATTCGTGTATCGCTCGTATGTAATAAAAGCAACCAACGCGCTCTTAATTCCAGTTGTTTGCATATTGTTTACTATGTCGGGGGCAACCACGTCCGCTTAGTTGTTGGAGCACCTCCCCTCCGTACTCTCCCACATTGACCGTTACCCCGCTCTCCTGTGCGTTCACCGATGCGCCGCTTATAAGAGGTTTGCCAACGTTTTACCGCTAAATATACGATGAATTGAGCACACACACACATATACACCTCGCAGTCGAAGTGGCTAAGTTGCTCGTGTACTATCAGCGACTCGTTTGCAGACCCGCTCATTGACTCACTCACTCACTCACTCACTCACTGATCTGACTGATTCGGATGATCGTCGCCGTCATCGCTCATTGTATGGTAGTTTCATTTGTGTTGTTGTTGTTTTTCAGTTTAATGAGGCACCTAAGCGTCCGTCCGGTCGCTCGTTCACTTCGTTCGTTCGTTTATTCGTTTGTTCGTTCAATGTGCTCATTTGGCTTATTGTTGTGGCTGTTGGTAATTATCTTCATTATGTTGTTAATTAAGGAAGTTCATGTTAATGATAATGATGTTATGACGTCGCTGTGTTGTTGTTTTGTATTTTGCAATCCACTGTTGTTTTTTTTTTTTTCATTTTATTTTTGCTCTCCACAGTCGTGGAGTAATTATATTTGCTTACTTGGTGATTACGGTTGTTCATATACATATGTAAATATGAATATATGTATGTAGCTGTTGTTTGTTTTTTGCTTTTGCATGCCGTTTGTCATTTATAGTGTGTGAAATGAATGACGCGTCAGCGATTTACATTGTTTTGTAGTTGGAAATCGGTATGCAGACGGATGTATGTATGTATGTATGTATATATGCATATATGTATGCATATATAAATGTATATATATATAATGTATAATGTATATGTGTATATATGCATATATGTATGTATGTATGTATGTGTGCGCATTTACTTGACATTCGTCGCAAATTTTTCGCATTCTCCACTTGCGTTATCAGTGGCTTCGTACACTTGTAGGTAATCGCAGATATGTGTATGTGTGTGCTTTTCTATAAATGGCTGTTGTTAGTACATATGTATGCATGTTTTGTGCAATTATTTTATTATCAGTAGAGTGCGATTATTGTAGCAAATATAATAATCACATTTTATACACGGAAAATGTTCTATTGCAAAACTATAACGGAGCTTTTACGGGTATTGTTTTTTTTTTTTTTGTTTTTAAAGAGAAATATACTATTGTACATATGTATATAAGTAATTTTAAATAAAATTTTTTCGCTTAAACTTTAAGTATTTCATAAATATTGTATAATTGAAAATATCGAAGTCAAATTGTAGTCTTAAATAATTCAAGTAAGGATCTGACTGACAGAAAACATAAAACATCACATTCCAAAAATAAAATTTATATGACTTTATATCGTATTCAGCTTAGCTGAATTAACCTCAGAACTAAGGTGTATGCTTTCTAATTCCTTGGTGTGCAGTTAGCTGCTATTCAGCTATGTTCTGTGTTAGGAAGTGCGGTTGAATTACTCAAACTCAAATTTTTTTGAATACCTGTTTGAACATACTACTCTCTTATTGCTTTAAGCCCTGTCTAGAATCACATATAGAGACTTTGAGATTGAGAAAATAAAACTGTAAATATTTTTCGTCTGAATGATGGTCTAATTTATGCGGAATAGCTTACAATTAGCTAAATAGCACATTTTGCCTTTCCTTTTTATTCAGCTCAGTTCTGTGCAGAGAAACTGCGAACAAACAAGAGGAAACCCCTAGATATTCCTTTTAGTACCAGAACTTCTCAGCTATTGAGATTTTCCTTTTACTTTGAATTATTTATATCAGCGTGTGCCAAATTCCTTATTCAGCGCATTTAAAATAAGCTCAATTTCAAAATAGTTTGTAATTTGATTAAATTTATAATTTAAATATTTTTTTATCACCACAGCTAAAGTGCTGAATTATTGAAAAACTTATTCAGCGCGTACAAATAGGAATATCAGTGAATGTATTACATAGTAATGTAAATAGTTAAAATATTATCTACCTAACTCATTTTAAAAAATTTCAGTTGCTTTTCGCACCAAATATTATACTTTAAATAAACAATGCTATTTTACTAAAATTTTCTTCTAACTCAGCTGGTCAGCAGATATTAATGTGATTCAGCTACGATTAAGATGTACAAAATGTAGCTAAATTTTCCACTCCAATCGGTATATATCGTATATTTTGCTTGCCCATCAGTTTGCTATACATTCATTTCACACATTTCGCCTTTTTTCAAATTTAATTTCCTTAATTTATTTACATTATTTAAAGGCTCATCCACTCGAGCACGCCGACATCCGCCACTCTTTTATTTCCTTATCCCCTCTTATTCGCAACGTTCATTGCGCTTCATCATATTTCATTACAATTTACATTTTTGTACGCTTTGCATTTTAATGTGCAAACGGTTGTGCAATACTCTTTTTTTTTCTTAATTTTCGCTTTTTTTATTGTTCGCCTGGTGCTCCCCAGACCTTACTTAGTCAGCGACAATTAACACTCCGGCTTTGGCAATAAACTACTACACATTTTTTTTGGTGCAGTGGCTTCATCTTATTTAGCTTCAATACAAACAAGAAAAAACAAAAAGCAAAAAGCAAAAACAAAAGTAAACACTTTGGAGCCGACAAAATCCGCGCAAGCAACCTCTACTACGCTCACTCGCCAGCCAAGCAGACACGATCAGCGGTCTATTCAGCAACTTCGTTTTTGTGTTTGCTTTTTTTGCGATCACTTTGTTGTTGTCGTTTTTGCTTTAATGTGAGCTCAACTTGTTGTAGTTTGCAGTTTTTTGCTCAGCCATTTGGTTTTTTTTGCTGCAACTGCATTGCTTTTACTACTCGAGCCGTTGTCGCTGAGTTGAGTTCGCCCAGTGTTTATTTTGTTTTATTTTTATTATTTGCTGATTGCTTATATGATTTGGGTGTATGTGCGCATTGTTGTCGGTGTTGTTAATAGCCATTCTTATTGGCATATCATTTGCGCGTTTAAATAAATTTTAATATCGTATGTGCATAGGTATGCGTGTGTTTCAGCACTGCCGCACTCTTGTTGCTCATACGCCATGTCGTTTCAACTATTGCATTAATTCATTTCGTTATCGTTCGGTTATTGCTGGGCGTTCGCTTGTAGTGTTATTTGAATGCATGCCTAATAGGACATTGTACTAGTTCCACTTTTGGTTGTCAAGTGACTAGGCTTGCATTAATTCCAAATAAATTTGCTGAAATCGATATTTTTAAGGAAATTGTTGTAGTAATAAATTTTATTTAAGTAACCATAACTTGTCAATAGGCACAGTAAAGCTGAGAGCTCCACTAGCAAATAATAAGGTAACTGCATCTTTAACCACTTATTAAGCAACTAGTTTTACAACTGAACGTGAAATACCTGGTTATGCTTTAATTCTAAATAAATTTATAGAAATCGATAATTTTAAGGAGACAAACATATTTATAAAACATATTTCTGCTTCTAATATTTTAATATTGATTTCCAAAATACTAAATTGCTGAACAAAAAAGGAATAATGAAGCTTCTATTAGCTTTTCTAATGTTAAAATCATCAAGTACGTGCGCTAAACGGTTAAGAATAAATTTGCAAATATATTAGAAAACCCATTCATTAAATTAAATTAAATTAAAAAAACATTAAAAGAAAAGTAATTCACAAACTAGTACCCAAGTAACTAGTTCGGAATTAGTTGATAAATGAAATATTAAAAACAATTGTAAGTTAAGTAATTAATAATAGTGAGAATACTAAAATTTACCAACCGGGTGTTAATAGACAAGATCATCATGACTGTGCGCGCACATACATATATACACCTACAAACATACCATATACTACAGCGCACCACAAATTTTTGCATAAACATACATAAATAATTATTAATACATGGCGCGCTCGGTACACAACAATAGCGACGTAGGCGCCGACAGCGCTTACGCTAACTGACCGTGCAAACGCTTCAAACGTCTGGTTTGCTTATTTAGCTGGCCGACTGGCTGCTTATTGAATTGCCGTGTATATATATATGTATGTAAATGTCTTGCTGATTGGCTGGCAGACGGTTAGTTGCTGACTAGTCAGCTTCTTTGTGTGCGTGCGACGTTCACCTTACCGCACTAGCGCACTTCTCGCTATTACTTCACCGCATATGGTTCACAGTTGGCCATAGCCATTACTAAGTAAGTGTGAATTTTGTGGTATGCGCTGTCGCGCCACTTGAACATACAGCAGTAGACTGCAGCGCCGCCTGTATCTGCATAGATTCAAATGTACATATGTATGGACTCAGGTATGTATGTATGTCCGCTTACATTCCTAGCTTCATTGTGCTGTCACAATGCGCCGCGCGGCCGCTACTTGTTAGCCTACTTCAAGTTCCTTGATTATACGTTCTTTAATGGAACTTGTTGCTGTTTACGGCCGCAGCTGTGTTTATGCTCTGCGATTGTCTCTTCAAATGTTTAGTTTTTGCCTTCGTCGACTTTGTGCTCCCTTGTTGGTGCACGCTCTCTCTCTCTCTCTCTTTGTTTGCGCTTGTTCGTTCGCTAGTACTTTGGGGTCGCTCTATTACGTACTGACATATACACTATTATGTGTGTATGTATGTTTGTATATTCCCCCCACCCAACATATGTTTGCTTTTATTATTATCTCCCTCTTTGTTTCGTCGCGTTTATTTTATAAACAGCTTTTTTTCTTTGTGTGTTTTGTTTTATTTACTTTTCTGCTCAGCTGCTCTGTTGCCTTACACACACACTTAAACATACATGCATACGTACATACGAACTCGTAAGCGCTCATTGAAGACACACACACATATACACATACAGACATTAGTTGTATTTGTAGGTTTCTTCCGTTTCGCTGGTCTGTATATGTAAGCCTGTGTGTGCGCGCTCTTGCATTAGTGTGCGTTTCTTGTGCGGAGTGTGATTTTTACTTGGAAATTGAATGAATTTCGTTAGTCCGTCTAGTCGCGTTTCGTATGCGAAGTCGTCCACAAAACTAAAGAGCGCGCGCGCATTCAAGTTAAATGCCGTCGATTACACGTTCAACATTTGTCGAAGCCCGTCACATAACTAAACGCCTTCTAAATAAGTAAATATACATAAATTTTTCCTGTGTAACACTCCGGTGCTTGGTGTATTGCCATGTATTAGAGTAACGCGCCTACATTGCCTACATTGTAAATAGTAATTGCTTTTGCATAGTTGGTGTGGGTTGTCAACCTTTCTGCCACCCAGCCAACTGCGTCGCTGTGCCGTCGACTATTAGCGACAAATGTCTACGTTGCCAACGCAGAAATTCCTTATTACTTATTATTACATTTTCAACCTAGTATAAAGTGTACAAAGTGAACTTTTTTTTTGTGTGTGTCGACTGTTTGGTTTTGCTTTCGGTACAATACATACGCGCGCGATCGAACGAGCGCACACTCCTGCCGCCTCGCACTGCGCGCTTTTCATTTCATGCTGACGATTTGGCCTTTTTGCCGTTTGTGTGTTTTGCTTATGGTCTTTGGTTGTACGTATGTATGTCTTGTTTTTGCATTTTGTTACCAGCGCATTTGCCGCGTTGAATTATTGCGCCGCGCGTAACTGCTGATATTAATAGGCAGCGGCAGTAGCAGCAACAACTGTGCCGCCTCTTGCTTAGGCCACTTTTCCTGTTCGTTCGCAACCCAGTCACAATGCGCGCACACACAAATGCGCGTACCTAACATATATACCTACATATCGTCGTCATCATCGGCATCAACATCGCCGCACCAGTTCAATTCAACTCAGTCTGCCGCATCAGTTAGGCGCTTGGTTACGCCAGTTGTGCGCTCGCCTTTTTGGAATAATATTTCGCATTTTTTTGTGCTACGTATACTTGTGCGCTGACAGTGAATAAAAACGACAACAGAAAGCAAAAAAATATTTTATTTTAATAAAAAAAAAATACATGCATATATTTAAGTGTGGTGTTTTGTATTGCGCACGACTATGCGAATTCTTGTGAAGTGAAAAAATGGTGTGCTTTTTGTATTTTCTGGAATTTCGTTTTATTTCCGCGAATCACAGCTGAACCAACTCAGTAAGACAAAAGCAGAATTAATAAAAGAAAAACAACAAACGTAAAAAAGTAAATAAAAAAAATAAAAAAAAAGGAAACACAAAAAACGTCAGCGCGCTACTCGATCACCTTTGTTAGCAGTGAGTCGCCGTCTAGTGTGCAGGCGCTCGTATTCACCGCACTACAGACTTTACGTTTTACAAACAGTTGAGTATTGTATAAGCGACTCAATGGCACTTCGATAACGTCAAGTGTTCAATTACTACGTCTCTTAGACGGTTACTCGGTCGTTTACTCAATCGTTCGCGTCGCCCGCTTAGTTAAACAGGCGTGTTCCTTTTTTGTTTTGTTTATAAATTAGCTGACGTCGCGCGCAACGCATACACGGTCTTCTCTAATATATTTACATACATACAAAGAAGTACGTATACACCTCTGTGCACATGGATTTGCTGGGCGTGTATAAATCAATTGCCGTTGTTATTGTTGCTGGTGTCACTGTGGGGATTGCTGACTGAAATCTCGTGTTGCAAAGTGACAGTAAAAAAATTAATAATTCAACAAGTTACAGCAGCGCGTAAGTGTTGTACAGTATTAATTGTTTAATTAATAAGAAGTTATACGCCTAAATCTTAACTGCAGTCAATTATTGTATGACTCGACTTTAATTAGACACACACTCACATATTCTTATGTAAATATTTAAGTGCTTGTGCATTACGTGCCGGTGATCAATTATGAATTTAACGCTCACAGCAAATGTTTATTAATAGTTGTGCGGTGACGTGTTTTCGGCACTGCAAACTATGTGCGCCATAAACATTTGACCTTGGTGAGAGGGAAGCCGTCGCGAAAACTACACTCGTGTTATTAAGTTGTTAAAATAGTTCAATGAATGTGGCTTCGCATAAAGAATATTACTTTTTCAATTATTTCAATTTAGTTGTTTAAATGGAAAATTCTAAAATAAATTTAAGGCATTTTTGTGTAATTCAGCACAGCTGAATCACAATTTTATTCAACCTTTCTTAAATGCTATAACTACTTATTAAATGTATTCAGCTATATTAAATAACATTTCTATATATAATTTAGCTTAGCTGAATTAACATTTTTACATATGTTAAAACATTCTAAGTTAATTATCTTGTGTCAAATTGTATTTAACTTCGTCTAATAAAGTTTTGAATTGGTCAACGTGATGTTTTGCAAATTTTAAAATAGGTCTTTTTTACTTTTTAATATAAACGAAATGTAAATACACTATATTAAAATCTTTCAATATTACTCTGCCGAGTTAATTCGCAACTATAATTAGTTTAAACAAACTTTGTGGGTATGTGTTAGTCTTTTTTTAACTTTATACTATAAAATTCAACAATAAAATATAGAATCATGCGGTTTTCTGCATATTTCTGTGCTACTAGTCTGAGCTGAATTGTACGAAAATTACAAATACAGTACGCTGCATAAGTTTTAAGCAAGCTGAGAGTACTTATTTATTTTAATTTCATTATAACTGTAATATAAAACAATCTTAAAAGAAAAAATAATAATATTTGGAATAATGCTTAAAAAATAAATTCTCATCTGCCTCGAATAGTACTAATAAGGTCGAGCTGAATAATATTTGAAAGTATTCAGCGCACAATTTTACAATGTGGATTTACTTTTGGTTGGCCAAAATAAGTGTCGACTAAATTTCAAGATCATTAAGCGCAAATTTCACATACTTAAACTATATTAACTTCGTGTACATTGCATAAATATTGAAACAAAAATTTTGTAAATCTTAATTTTTTTATCGATTTTTATTTTCAGTTTGCTTTTTCAAATAATTACTTTTCTCTTACTAAAAATGAAATATTTTATTTAGTCTTTCTTAATACGTTGACAAACAAAAAACTGCTCAAAGTTCGTGTAACATGACAAAATGATAACAGTGATAATGAAGCTTAAATCATCGCTTTCTATATTCCTCACAACATGAAGTAATTCTGCTAATTTATGTATGTTTACTTTAAATAAACAATTGAATGAAATATTGTCTTGAC
Source organism: Bactrocera minax (assembly GCA_021498325.1). NCBI lineage: Eukaryota > Metazoa > Arthropoda > Insecta > Diptera > Tephritidae > Bactrocera > Bactrocera minax. Next base: position 6,947,671 of record JAKEEE010000004.1, read on the forward strand.
ATGATCGCTGTCGATCAGTTGAATACATATTGTAAATTTCAATTACTTAATTCAGTGATTTGTATGTACTATGCATGTATGTAAGTACGATATGATCATATGATGTCATTTTGTGCATTTCACAAGGTTATTAAAGGAAACTGTTAACTGACAGATTTAATAAGTGACCAGTTTAGGAATACTTTGCATACAACTTCCTCATTTTCACTAACCTATCGGTGATCATGATTTATTGAGTTTCTTCAATCATATGAAGATCGTTTAACAAGATCAGTGATTTTTATTTCGTTAAACATAGGAATTTTGACTTTAATTGTTTTCCTGCTCATTTAAAGAGTCTACTGCTCTCTTTAAAATTTAAAACTATTTCTCTTATTTTTATGACCACTTCAAATTTCCGCCAATAAAATAAAGAACTTAAACAGATGTCACACATCAACAAAACATACTTAGTCTACCTACCGCCTCTGTCAGTTTAGCTTAAGACTCACCTAGCATGTTTAAGGGAATACCCACACGGCATACCAATCACCCAAAAACAACTTCTGATGCGATATAAATAATTTGGCGAATAATTAGCATAGCTGTGAGCTTACAAGAAATCCGCATTCTAATTACGTGCAAATAAAAATAAATTTTGAATACAAGACCAACAAAATTGCGAAATGCTCAGCGAGTAATTATTTCAATGAGTGCATTGAAGCGGAGAGGCGAAAGAAAAACTTAAAATAGCAAAAGTAAAGGAATACAAAAACAAATTTAGCATTACATACGTATACACATGTGCCAATATATAAGAATTTGTATGTAACTACATGCCAAAGCATATGTACAAACATCAGTTTCAATTTCCTTTACCGCAACCCGGCACTTGTCGGCGAGCGTCGGTTAACAATTATTGCTGCACACACACAGCCACACACGGACACACACATACATATACATATGTATTGTGTGTATGCAGGTATGCGCATTTTGATGTGACGATGACGTACCTTCAAAGGCAGCTAAATGATTTTGTCGTTTCAATTGTTCGAAGTGCCAACTACAACAACACAACACAACATTTATGCACAAATATATGTACATACCATTATACGTGCGATTATATTTAGCGTCAATAATAATGTCGTTGACGACGACAACTAATTGCCGCACCTTTTCTGCAACACGAAATAACGCAAAAAAAACAGGAACGACGGCAAAACGGTGGCTTAAATCGAACGATTGCAGACATTTATTTTTATTTCAACTTTTGTTATAACTGTTATGTGTGTATTTGTTGATTTTTAACTGTCACTGCTGTTATTTTTAAGTTATTATTAGTGCTATAACAGCTTCATTGAGGCGATTTCGACATATACTATTTTTTATTACTCATATTGCATATTTAATTCGCTAGAATTTGTCACTTAATTATAAAAAAATTAAAATAATAAATTACTATCGATGTTGCTTAACAAAAAAATCAGTGCTGAATTGTAATCCAAAGCTCTAAACAACAAGTTAGCATAATCCTCTACCAGAACAACACTATTCAGCAGTGCTGAATTCGCTACTTTGCAATTCAGCACTGTTTTGAACTTTACAGTTTGAATTGTTATTATTTTTTGAACAGTTTTGTGTGTATTTTCTTATGCATGGAAAAATTATGACGCTGAAAAATGTTCGTATATATTTAAACTATTCGTAAATTAATACATGCATAAAACAAATAATTATTTCGAGTTAGAAAGCTTACAACAATTATTGTCCCGAAATATAACAAAAACAGACTATAACTTATATTAACTTATATTTATAAAATTACTTATAGTATGGAAATATTTCCATATTAAACAACTTAATTACAGTGTAAGAAAAATATGTTCAATTAATGATACAAAATTTAATATGAGCTGAAGTTCAATCCTAAAGTCTGCAATTCACCACTTTATTTATGTTGACAGTTAGTAAATTATCTATTATTTAACAAATTTCTTTGATTGTTTGCATTAATAAATTTATAATCTATCAGTAAATATTAGTAATCGTCGACTTAATTGAAAAATCTACTTATACCGAATTTCATAAACACAAAAATTTTTGAATTGAACAAAAATATTCATATTTGGCAGAAATAAATTATATTCAGCTCAGCTGAATTGTATTTAGAGGCATTCAGCGCACTTTCAAAAAACCCACTGTAAATTCGTTGACGTAAGAAACCTGTGGTACTTAGGCTTAACGTCAATTATGCCTAGTCTTACATCATAAATGGACAAAATAAATGTTATTCCATTTTATTTTGATTGATAGATAAAAACTGGGATTAACATTCTAGCTAATTTCATTACCAAAAATTCGAGTGTAATATGTGTATAAATGTACTCATATGCGTTCACGCATTTCGCTAACTTTTTCGAATGCACTGCACTCGTTGACAGATGAGGTAATAAATACATCTATGAATCTTCATTGATGTCAGTGTGTGTGGTGCTTGTTGTTGTTATCAATATTTTATGATATTCTTCCAATTCTTCACACTTCTCCGAGTTGACATTTGACTCAACAAATCACAGATATGTTGTTCTTGTTGTTGTTTTCACACATATATGCATGCATAAATAAAACTTTTATGATTGAATTTATACATAGCCTTTTATAAATTTCATATTTCATTTGTATGTATTTGTGTTTGCTTCAGTAGCCCTGCGCTTTTCCTCGCTATTATCACATTCAGCGTCATTAAGCGCTTCAATATTTTTTCAGCCTCTCAATCGCTAAAATATGCGCGCCACACTCGATTTGTCGCTCAACAAAAACACTTGCTTACATATTAATAAATACAAGTGCAATCAGACGCACGCACACACATACATACATACATATATAGCTACTTTTGTAATTGGAGTATATGCGCTGTTGTCGTTGTTTGTTGTTCATTTAAATTAGTGTCAGCACATTGTTTTATAATTTTTGACGCCTCTCCCGATATTTTGTTCACAATCGCATTTGCACTGCTTCACTGGTTTGTTTGTTTGTTGCATTACTTTTGTACTATTATGTTCATATTTGCTGTCATTTAAATGATAATTTCATTTTTACGCGTACCTTTGTACTTTGCACAGCGACAACGGCCGCTACAAAGACGAACAGTAAACTTTAAATATTTACTCTGTACTTATATTAAACATTGAAATCATACTATGTGTTGTATGTATGTTTATAATGTATACACATATATGCATATATATATAGTTTGAGATGATGCATTTTCTACGTGATAGACGCCTTCATGAATGCGTTATTAGTGCTTATAAAAGTTAAAAGCATTTTAATGTCAAAGATTCCTGCTTATGAATGTTATTCAGCTTAGCTGAATATTATTCTTATCCATTCAGCACAGTTATATTGTTACTAGCTTCGGTTAAACGGGTTTTTGGTCAGTTTTAGGAAGCACAAATCGCTTAAAGGAAAGTGTTGCTTCACTTAATTTGTGAATTTGTTTCGGTTTTCCTTATTCAGCTGAGCTGAATTTATTTATAGTCGCTATGAACAAACTATTGAATGAACTTTCTTTTTAAAAATGAATTTCAGTTCCGCTGAATATAGTTTTGAACTATTCAGCCTACGTTAAACTTTGATTATTATGTACAATTCTGGCTAATTTCTTTGTTTTCCATCGCATTCGTTCCATCGTTTATAGTATTAAATGCTGAGTCAAAAGAAGAGATGCAATTTTAAACATGCTTCCTATAAAATAGTTTCATCTTAAACTTCACTCACTAGACGCCCTAGTATTGTATATTGATTGAATCAGACAAATTAAACAAAAATGCTTAATTGTAGCATATGGGTACGAAACTATAACATTTGCTGAATGCTAAGCAGTTATGCAAAACAGAAACGAGAGCAAAACAATAAACACACTAGATCCACATATGTTCCTTCTTATGCATTCTCTCGAAAAAAAATAGTTCAAATGTTTATCTTTTCAAGATAGTGTAGGATTTTTTCTTTTTTTCATAAAACATTTTATCCGTTTAATACGAGAAAAGTAAACGTTCGCTAAATATGTAAAAGATGTTATTTTTCTCATTTATCACAATAGCTGCAGCTATTAGTGAGATATCCCTCTCTATAATGAAGACGATGTGTGTAGGGTGTCAGCAAAAAAAGGCTGTTATAGAAAGCAATTAATTCATTAACAATATTAAATATTAAAACTTAAAATAAATATATATATAAATAATATAATAACTTAAAATATTAAATATTAAAAGTGAAAATGTCTACGAAAATTTTAAGAATTCGATATCATTGACTGGTAATACTTTCAAAAGTGGCTTCCTTACTTATTAATAAGCATTTATTCTCAGAGAAAGCTCCAATTTTATATATTCTTCGGCACTATCGCGAATCATAGTTTCCTCTCACTTTTTTTTAAAAACATTTCAAATTGCATATAAACTGTGAAAATATGTAGAATATGAAGAATATTAGAAAAGTCGCAAACTGCAAATTGTAATAAAGTTGTTATGGCATATAATTTAAGAAGGAAAAGCTAAAAATACTATTTAAATCGAGCAAAAAAATAGAGCAATCTCAAACATACACACAACCGAATCATCACTTAACACAACAAATACACCGCAATTCTTAATAAATTATTTTTCTCAAAACTACGCACGTTGAACACCATCAACCATACAAATGTATACTAGCAATAACAAGGATGCCACAACATGCTTACGTATAGACGTACTTAAAAGTATTTATACACATTAATGTAGTCAGTTCAACGGCTCCAACAATTCAGCAACTTGTCTGCAAGCGCCATTGGACGTCAATCAACAGCTGGCCTCTGCTGCTCTTTCCTCAAACCTCACCCAGCTCCCGTTCGATTGCTTGCCGCGCTAACCAGCCGCATGTGACTACAAATATTGTGGTTTATAAACGTTGTTTTGTATTTTATTTTATCGTTTATATGCTCACAATGTATGCGTGGCTACTGTAGTTTAAAAACACTAGCTGTTAGCTCGCTACTGTTGCTCATTTGATAGCTCTTGGTGTGTGTTCGCACTAAATGTTGTGGAAGCTTTTAACATTTAGTTGTCCTTATTGGTTGTTGGGGGCTTGCAGATATTTACAGATGCCTTTAAGTGAAGTTTAAAAGCTTGTAATGCAGGAAGCTTTTAAATACATATCGGACTACACTTCAAGCTGAAAACTTTTAACGTCGGTATTGTCAGTATATCGTTGTTGCTGAAGATGTTCTGGGCGAAATGTGAAAGCTTTTCTTTATGACTAACTTATTCAGCTATTAGTTCAAGTTCAAAAAAATAAAAATAAAAAAAAAAAATTCAAGTGAAAAATAAGAGATTTTTATATTTGAGAAAAATCGTATAATGGTTATTAAAATATTTATATTGAGAGCTTTCATTTATTTCATTGCAATATATCTACTTTTAATTACTCACAATCTAGAAGTGAAGGCTTGCAACAAAGCTTTAATATAGAATTTTAAATTAATGTTATATTGTTTACTCGTTGCATATAGCTTTACCTACACTTTGTGAAGTATAAATAATAAATAAAACAAGAAATACGCATCAGTTATGCTTCCACAACTGTGAGTGAACTTTAAAAATTTCCTTATCACAAAATCATTTTATTACAAATTCTGACAGTGAAATTTTTTATAAATATCTATAAATACAGATTGATTAATATTATCAGCAATGCACTTATGTATTTTTTTTTTTAACTTTAACTGACTCACACATCCCGAACGATAATCAATTAAAGCAAAGTATTAAGACGCCGCAAAACGAAACCTCCTCACTTCGCTATGCTTAGATAATAAATAAATAATATTTTGTTGGTATTTCTAACACATTTTTGTGTTATCAAAACTTTCATTTATTCGAAATTCCAACAAAAATCAAGTGCGCGCATATAAGAGGTAGATAAAAAATCGCCAAGCAAAACAAATATGACAGTCGAGCCGGCGTATCATTAATAACGCTAATCTACATTACGTATACGCACGGGCGCACCACTTGTTTATACTGAGAAAGCTAGACACACACACAGACACACAATTTTTCACACACACCCGTTTGCTCTGCCCATCTCTCATAATATGTTCAACACACGTGCAAACATGCTCTTTGTCGCTGGTGTTTGTACAGCAGTTCGCACACTTGTTGCCGCCTCCATTCTCATATGTACGTGTACGCGGCAAGGGCCGACAGAAGGGGGGAGTTAGTTATCTGAGCAAACAGTAAAATATGTGTAAACACAGAAATATACATATATATGTATATGCATGTATGATTATTTACTAAATGAATTCGCAAAAATTCGAAGCAAGTAATCAAACGAACCAACACACTCGTCGTTTTGCCAAACAAATTAGAGCAAAGTGAAGCGAATTTGCACAGAAAATGTTATATGAAAAATTTCGTGATAAATACATAGCAACAACAAGTAAAATTGCTTTAATTACAAAGGCGTCACAATCAAACTAATACATTTTAATAAAACACTCCACAGCGAGTGATAAAATTGATCCGACGGATACTTAGTTACGGTGGCATTATGAAGTGAGCGAGTGAGTGAGTGAGTACGCGAAAGAGTAAGTGATAACGCCTGTAGTTTTATGGAGCTATTGAGGGTATCCGCTCTAATCTTACTATAACGCTCTTAATTCAATGTGCTTTTATTGTTATCACAACTGGCATATGCAATTCATCACATCATTTTGTTGGCGTGGCTGATAAAACCAACAGTTGCGGTTGCCAGTCTGACAGTCTGTTGGTGGTTAAATGAGTCAGTGGGCTAGCAAGTTACTGTGCTTTGGTCGATGTTGTGCAAATCAATACGGTTATATCCACTACTGTATTAAAGGTTTAGGAGACAGTACTGAACAAATAGTTTCATAGATGTGATCATAATGGTTGCGGCAATAAAAATTAAATTGCAAAAAAAAAAAAAATCATATAAAATGTATTCAGCCTGATTCAGCTTTATACAAATTATAAAAAATGTTTTCAAATCTAATTCAGCTTTCTAGAAATAATAATTTTTAAAATTCATAACATGCTCCAAACAACTTGCTTTATTCAGCTATTGAAAAAGCGGCAGAAGATAAATACAAATTTATTAAAATTTCATCCATTACAAAAAATAACGTTTATTAGTTGAAAACTAACTCAACTTAGCTGAATAGTATTGAAAATGAGATAAAATTACGTTGATTTCATAGTTTTTCAAGTAAAAAGCTGCTGAATAGCAGGTAACCTAATTCAGCGCAACCGAATAAAATTTCGTTTGTTTTTGAATAGCACGTATACTTATTTTTAGTATAATTTCGTCGGCGAAATCAATTTGAGGTAAAAATTTTAGAGGTAAAAATATTGGTGTTTGCCTAACAACTAAATTCTACTAAACTTAATGCCACAAAAATAAAAATTTTACTTTAAATTTTTATAAAAGCTCTAAAATAAGCAGAGCTGAAGAATTTTCTCAAAAAATCGAAAATATGCTATTTAAAATTTGTAAGCTCGAAACTATATTCAGCACCACTGAAAATTTTAAAATCACTTAATTTGAAATCACTTAAAATGTAGTATATTTATAATTCAGCTCAGTTACAAAGCAAGAAAGGCAGCTGAATAGCTAACTTAAGATAAAACTTAAGATTTCACTGTATATTGCATTCTATGAATAATCCTTATGTACAGTTGTGAGTTTATATATTATGTAAATTAAGTTTTTAATTGCATACAATATAATTCTTAATTATCTAACATTTTCGCTCTTATTCAAAACGTATGTCGCTATTGGAACTGTTTTTTAAATACGAGCTTATCAATTTAGTATAAACATACGTATGTTATTGTGTATTAATATTTCGCACTTTCGTCATACCCAATGTTTAATTCTATTTGCCTTGCTTGTTGTATGCTGCTTCTTATCAGCACTTATTGTCATTCAGCACCTCGGTACCTCCAATGAGTTTTAATATAAATTTACGTAGCAATTGCTTTTCATGACTTATATAAATCTAAATAAGTTATATACATTTTTATGATTATTTTAAATTTTTTTATTCAATTAATTCGTTTTTTTTTCATCAAATTCTGCATACGTATTTTTACTTCTACACTTGTATCTCTTTTTTTTCTGCCGCGTCAATCATTTAACTTCTTCTGACGTCAGTGGCCACATTATCAGTAACAGTAGAGCAATTAACGTTATTTTACTTTATAACTATTTGTTTTCGTTGTTTTCGTTTACTACACCATTTTATGTACATATTGTGGTACTTGAAACGCTCTCACTTATTGCCTTAATTATTATTTAGCTATGAAAGATTCTTGTATTTGACAACTAAGTGCGATTTTTAACACTTCAACTGTGTAATACATATATAATATATGTATATTTATGTATGTATATTTGTGCTATAGTACATATATAAGTGATTGTTTCCACAATCCAACTGTCTAGTTAACTTTCGGCACATAAAGAATCAACAATAAACGTTATAAATAATTAAGTACTTATCTGATCACTCATCTGGTTGCTCATGCTGATGAGAATATCACTCAGTTTTTTAGCAACAATTCACTATCTTTATGTAGAAGCAATAATGTATACTATTTGAGCCACAGAAGCCCGAAGAGACATTGACTTAGCACTCCATTCACCTCAATTTTTAATAAACTTGCGATTCAAATAAAAATCTTTTTAAAGAGGCACATACATTTTTATATGTTTGTATATGCTATAAAAAATAAATAAAATACGAATACACTTGAATTCCGTTTTTTGCGTGACCGAGGCGCGTCCGTTCATAAATCAAGCGACAACATGTGTTGAGTATGTGAAATTCTCCAAAACCAAAACAAAAAGCGCCTTAAATGCCATAAAAATATTCAAATGACAGATATTACTTAATATATCACACATATGTATGTATGTGTAAACGTTTATACGCATTGCATATTTTTAATACGTTGTAATCAGCAAACAATTAGCACTTAGCACTCGGTTGGTAGTACGAAGTTAAATCATAATTTATTGTGTGTTAGAAATTTTTTTTTTTCATTTGAATTTTTATGAAAATTCTTATGTAAGAATTAGCCTTTCATAAATAAACATAAATGATATTTATAAATGCTTTTGAGTAAAATTTAAAAGCTTTTTAAATGCAGGAAGCTTTGCAATACTTATTGTCGAAACTTAAAAGTAAAAGCTTTTAAAGTCGATATTGCTATATGCTGATGTTGCTAGCTCTTCTTAGCAGTCGACTTCAACAGCTAATTGTTAAAGCTCGTTATTTCATAAAAAAAATTTCAAGTGAAATTAATTGCTTTTTTTTTGTAATTCGAAAACATGTAAATTTGTAAATAGAAAACTTATTTATTTCATTGTAATCTGTTTACTTTTCATTACTCTCAATATAACAGTGAAAGCTTAAAATGAAAGCTATTGACAGATTAAATCATTAACATAAAAAAGAGTACAGAATACAAAAAAAAATTTCAAATAAAAGCAAAGCATAAGTGACACTCAGTTTGGAATAAAAAATAAGGCCTAAGACAATACGCAAAAGTATATTTGGAATGCCAAAAAAAGTGAAATAATAATTAAATTAACGATTTAGTTAAAATTTTTATATTCAAGCGTTTAAGTAATATGAAAAAATGCTTTAGTCAAAAACAGCCAAAGCAGGTATGAGCTAGTAAACAATCGATTTTATAGATTAAATATCGATAAAACAGAAGTGATAACCCATTTTTTTAAATTAACTTAATAACTGTAAAAAGCCGCAACATTGTTAGTGAAATTGGTTTCTGAAAACATTTTTTAACGCAATACATTTTTCTCACAAACACTGGGCAGAAAGAGTCTGCGTACAAGGTAGCAACAAATGTAACTCTTTGGAAAAAATGCTTCTATATACTTTTTAAAAAATCCAATTTATTTTATATTCATTAAACGATATTATATTTGTGGTTTTATGAAAATTAAAGTGATTAATTTTCTAACAATAACATATAAACAAAACAACACATACAGACGACTAGAAAATCCATTAGAAAAAGTCTGCGTACAAGGTACTTAAGTCGAAGTCGAGACATACTTCTTCCAAATTCCGCTTAAAATTTAATAGGAAGTCGGATATCCCCTACGTTTTAAAACTTTCGGTAGGCGTTTTGGTATAGAATCAACAAGCTAGTGGTTTCTGTTGAAGGGATTTGAGCCTATTCCTCCTGCAACACATCCTTAAGCATAGCCTCAGGTAATTGTGCGTTGGCGTATTTTTCGTTCAAGTGAATCCCATAGGTGCTCTATAGGATTCAAATCTGGCGATTGTGGTTATAGAGTAACCAAAGCTTAAGTTAAGCTTAGTTGGAAATAGTAGTCACTTCCTAGATCCAATTCTTCTGCGCTTTGCTTCAAATTTCTTTTCATGCATATGTACGTATGCATATTTGTCCATGGTGGGCTCTATAAATTCCATTCGGCCCGCCCCATTAGTAGCCATGCACCCCATATCATTGCTTCACCACCACCATGTTTCGCAGTAGGCTCCAAGATTTCCTTATCGAGTGCCTTTCCTGTTTTTCTTGCCATACAATCTTACGCCCCTTGATTCCAAAGATGCAAAACTTGCCCTCATCGAAAAAAATAACCTTCCGCCAAAACTCTCGGGACTTATTTAAGTGCTCTTTCACGAAAGCAATGCGCTTTTATCTATTGACTAACGATATGAATGGCACCCTTCTTGGTTGCGACATGACAATGATACCCAGCTTTTTCGAAATTTTTTGAACGGTGTCAGTGCAGAGGGTCTTCTTAAAAATTTCCTTAGAATTTTGAGCGATTTTGGATGCAGTAAGACGAGGGTTTTGCTTCACACTTTGCATAACGTTACGAGTTTCGCGCTGTGTTAATATTTTTGGCCGCCCTGAACGGGGCCGAGATACAAAAACGCCGATATCTTTCTAGTTAATAATCACCCTTTGTATGGAAGAATGTGTTCTACCAACAAACCGACCGATTTCACGGTATGTTTTTCCCTTTTCGAAGAGTTCAACCATAATTTCCCTTTCAGAAGGGCTTATTTCCTTTCCTTTGGCCGACATTGCTCATTATAATATTAATAACGAATTGAATGATACAAAAATCTTTTAAAATTGCTGCTTTTACGAAAAAAAAGTAAAATTATAGCTTTCCGACACTTTCACAGATGGTTATTACGCGGGGAATTCCCATTTCAGTACATGTGCGCAGACTTTTTCTGCCAACACATATGCATTTATATAACAACAAAAACAAAAATTGCACAACAATTATACTTTGAGTTATGAATGTGTATGCAGCACGTTGTTTCATCATCAGAACAAAAACATAACAAAAACGCAAATAACATTTCAATCCAATGAAATTTGCGATGAGAAAATTTGTTCCAATGAAATTCCAAATAAGCAGCTAACCGCAGTTACTCACATGCAAATAACACAAGTTGTATATATTCGCCGTAACATTGTGTTTGCCTCTTTTACCTTAATCAACAATTACTCATGTCATTGTGGTTATAAATGTATTTATGTATGTACTTGATATATACATATGTACACCTGTTTCGGTTAATTACTACATACAATTCAGGGGAAATTTAACCTCAGACAAAGTGGCTGGCCGTTTAGTTACAAAAGAAAAACATCGCACAACGGTATTATTCGGTATATGCCCATTAAACACATACACACTCACACGCATACACAAACATACGCACACGCATACACAAACATACGCATTGCAGTAAGTTCATCAATGTAAACTTGTGACCATTTAGCGGGTAGTTTGAAAGTTGGAACTACCTGTGTGATTTATGCAACTAATGACTAACGCACACATACACAAATACACATTTATTCGTGCCCTCCTGTGAAAGACAATGTGAACAATTAAGAGTATTATTTTGTTATTTATGCCAAGTTGCTTTTTGCTTATGGTGAAATAACACCAAGAAATAAACTAATTTTTAGCGCTTTTCCGTTGTTATTAATTTTTTTTGTTTGTTTTGTTTTTACTTTTTTTTGTGATTGCGCCAGAAGAATATTGTCAGTTTTTACTTCATCAAATTGTTTTTGTTTATCAGTTATGAATTTTGACAAAATTGATACAAATCGCAATTTGACGAATTCTTATGAAAATTAATTAATAGAGAAAGAAGAAGAAATGTTATTGCATTAAATAAACTTTATTTTCAATATGAGTTAAGCAAATATATCGAATATGAAATTATGGTTAAAACAAATTTTTGAAATTAAAACAAAAAAATGTTAAAAAAAACTACATTTTATAATGCATGATTCAAACATATAACTTTTGCAAATTTTATTTTTTATAAATATATTCAATAATATATAAATCAATTAATTACCGAGCATTTAATTTTGAAAGCCAAGTGCGCGTGTTTTTTTTTCGAATAAAAATCCTTCCAGTGAAAATATTTACTTGATCTCTTTCTAACCGCCATATCATCATTAGACTCTCATATGAATTTGCGAACTATCTTTATGTCGTCTTTAAGTCTGTTGTTGTAAAAATTAGCATTTTTTTATTCGAAAAAAAATTCTAAAATTATTTAGTTGTTAATTAAGTCACCGAATTGCTTGAGTTACTGTTCTAAGAAACACGTGGTTTTGTTGTTTTCATTGATTACATTTCTATGGCAAAATAAAAGTAATAATAAATAATCGAAAATACTTCACAATACAAAAAAAAAGTATTTCAACTGGTCCCCGCTTAAAATAACCTCATGCTATTAAATTTTGATACACCAAAAGATCATTTAACTTCAAATATAAGCAGAATTGTTTACTGTGACGTAGTATACATTTTCAGATTCTTTAATGTTAATGTTGAGATACATGTATTTTGGGATGTATAAACGTTGAGATACATTGATGTTAAAGTTGCCAAACGAAAATGTTTTTATACTACTTATCGTTTTTATCAAATGTTGTTATAATACATCAATGTTGCGAAACAAAATTGTTGGGATACATTGATGTTAATTTAGAACCACATAAATTTTGGAATACAATAAGTTATACTCGTTGATACGTTGAGTTATATAAACGTTGAAATACATCGATGTTGCGAAACAAAAAAACATACATAAATGTTGAGATGCATATATGTTGAGATACATATACGTTGAGATACATATATGTTGAGATACATATATATTGAGATATATATATGTTGAGATATATATATGTTGGGATGCTTAAATGTTGAGATCCATATATATTGGGATGCAAAAATGTTGCGAAACAAAAATGTTGAAATACGTAAATGTTAAGACACATAAGGTCATGTACAAAAATGTTGAGATACATAATTTTAGGTATTAGATACACAGATCTTGCGAAACAAATATTTTGGGATATGTAAATTAGGTACAAAAAATGTTGAAATACATAAATGTTGAGGTCGATAAGTAGCGAAATATATTGCCAATAAGAGTTGCTGTTAGCACAGCAAACTTCAAAAATTGTCACCCCACTGGCATTCAGATTCTCTACTTGGCATATACTATGAAAATAATATTTTACTTTTTGTAATGCAATGTATCAGTCTTGTTATGATACGAACCTTTTATTACAAGCTACACTAACTCTTTCTAAACTATCATTTACTCATATTTCTCCTTTCTCTCTCTTCCTCAATCTCTACAGATGATCCCGGCGGCAAGATTCAATCACGCCCAACGCAACACCAACAACAAAATCTTAGCAACAGCAATATGGAAGCTGCCACAACAACCACTACAACAACAAAACACTATAACAAAACAACAAAATTACAAAACAATCATCATCGTTCCACAGAACGACGCGGCACATATCGCACGCAAGGCGGTGATGCGCCAGCTAATGCAACCGATAACGTCAAAGTGCCGAAACAAACAGCCAAACAGGCGAAAGCGGCAGCAGCAGCTGCACAACGCGCCGCAGCACTGGCTGCCTACACTGCAACGGAGACAGTAGACAGCGGCAACAATGGCAAAGCGACAGCTGGCGATGCCAAAGATCCACTTGCGATTGGTAATGAAGCAGCGGTAACGCAAGGCAACAAATCGGCACGCGCCAGGGAAGCTAGAGGAGAACAAAAGACTGTTGTAAAATCTGGGACAGCCACAAATAATGTTAATAATAATAACAACAACAACAACAACACAACCACCGCCACTAGCAGTAGCAGTAGCCACAACAGCAACAACAAACACAGTGATACTAGTAACAGTAGTTTAAGTAAAAATAATTTTACCATAAGTCAAAATGAGTTGGTGCGCAAAAGTGAAAAATCACAGCAGCAACAACAACAAGATGTTAGCAACAATAGTAGTGATATGAAAGCAACAGTTAAAACAGCGGAGGCAACAACAGCCGCAGCTCCTGCGACAGCGCCCGCTGCTGAGCCGAACACCTGGAATAACGCGCGGTATTTACACAAAAAGTTCAAACGACTTGCCAGCACCACAGAAGTGGACAGCCTTGTGGCGGACAACCAGAGTGTCAATGCAGCGGGCAGTAGCGCGAGCAGTGAGGCAGGCAGTGAGGCGGCGCAAACGCGCACTACCTCATTGTCCTCAGCGGCGTCGACTAGCTCAATATCACCGCCACCGCCACCAGCAACAACACCAACGCCCACACTGGCGACAAACGCGCAAAGCATAGCACCACCTGTCGCCGCCGCTTATGTACAAAGTGACATTGCCGCACTGCCGTTAACGAACGGACATACACTCGCTAATGCAACAGCTGAGCAGACAAATTTCGGTAACAATACCAATAGTGTTAAGTATAGTGGCGCAACTGCAAGTAGTAGCAGCAAACACAGTGAGAGCAATAAAAATAACGAGAGCATCAGTGCTGCGCAGCAATTGGAAGCAGAGCTAATACCGCAAACTCTGACGCATATTTATGAGAATCAACAGAATCAGCAGAACAGTGGCAACAATAGCAATGCTAACACAGCAGGCGCCAACTCTGGACGCTATTTGTGTCCTTATTGTAATCTGAATTGCACAAAACCGTCGGTGCTGCAGAAGCACATACGCGCGCACACCAATGAACGCCCCTACCCGTGCGACATCTGTGGCATAGCATTCAAAACGAATAGCAATTATTACAAACATTGCCGGTAAGCATTGTAGCGTCACACAAATTTTGGGCGAAATGGTAATTAATTCATAATTTTTCCCACGTAGATCGCGTTCACACGCGGCACGGAAACGCGGCATTGCGGTGCCCATAAGCGCAGATGATGGGCTATTCGGCGGCTCCGATCAAGAGGGTGATCCGGAACTGAGCAACAGCAGTTCGGATGTGGTAAGTGAAAATGTTTTAAACGTTCAAATTTCAAACAGTCATCCCTAACTAAAATAACCATGGGTATTGTCTTTCACAGCTAAGTCGCACTGCTTCGCCGCTAGAAGATCTAAGTACTGCATCATTACCTGTGGTGGTGAGCACAACAGCGTCAGCTAGCAGCCTTTCCCCGCAACAACTGCAGCAGTTACAGCAACAACAGCAGAAGCAGACCCAACTACAACAGCAACAACAAATAGTTTTGGCCATACAGCAGCAGCAGCAACAACTGCAGCAAACAAGCACTGTGCACTCTTCACACATCACCTTGCCATCCACACCCTCACCCTCTTCACTCTCGTCGGCGAAAAGCGCCTACTTGCAACAGCCAGCGCAGCAACAACCTCAACAGTTACCGCTTGGTTCACCGGCTGCTGGCACATTGGCGCCACCGCAGCCAATTACATCAAACGCCACTACAATTACTGCCGTTACATTGACGCCCAAACAGGCCGCCGCTCCCGAGCATAAACCATATAAACCCAAATTTCACAATGCCGCCTTGTACGCGACGACAAAAGAAGCTGCGGCAGCTGCGGCCGCCGTCGCTGCTGGTATGCCACCAGGTCTGCTGCAACCATTACCGTTGCAACAGTCACCACACCAGCAATTACCACAAGCGCCGCCACTTAGTATGCCGCTTACCGCACACTTGGCTATGCTGCCACAGCCACAAGCACAAGCGCCGCCGCCAACACCATCTGGGTCGCATCATCCGTCGCTTTCGCCTAGCACACAAGTTAAGCTGAACAATCATATTAACACACATCAGTTACAGTTGCAGTTGCAACAACAACAACAACAGCCACAGGCTCTACACGTACTACCGCCGCCACTCAATGCGGGCATACCACTACATCACGTAACGGCCATGTCGCCGAAAGGTGCCGCGCCGCGCCCAGACTTGGTGAACGCTGCGGCAGCTGTAGCAGCAGCCAACATGGGTTATCTGCCGACAACGCGCATGATCTACCCTGGTGGCATTGATTTTCCGCCTGAGGCATTGCACATGATGACGGCAGATAAGCGACAAAAGCTACACTACCAATACAAGTGGCTAGAGCAGGAATTACAGCAGCACTTTCATAAACTAAGTCAGCAGCAGCAACAACAGTTGCAGCATATGCCATCACAGTTGGCAGCACATGCGTCACCTACGCCAACAACAGTACTAAAGCCCACTGCTACATTGCCAGGGCACGCGCGCGCGGCGAGCGGGGCAAATGCCCAGCACGTAAGCGCTGCGGCTACAGTAGGTATGCAGCAGATGGCTACGACAGCGCCAATGCCAGCAGCGCAACAGACATCATTACAATACTTCGCCAACACTGCCGCCGGTGGTATGGTGGGCGGCGCTAACAGCGGCACCAGTAACACCACAGCCTCCATAAGCACAGGCCTCTTGCATAGCAACATCTCCAATGCCGCCGCCAGCGGCACGAACAAAGTTGCAGATCTAGTGCAGGAGCACATTACCAAGTTGATCTCTCAGAATGAGGCGATTGTGGAGAATAAAGCGGTGCTTTTGCAGAAGAAGTATCCCAAGGGTCTAAATCGCTCGCGTAGTTTTACCAATAATGGTGGTGGCAACAACTGTGGCACGGCATCTACATCAACTGGTAACGCGGGTGGCAGCAACGTCAGTCTGGTCGCCACTACAGCCGTGGGCAGCGATAGCGCCACCAACGCTCGACTAGCACAAGCTATTGTGCAAAAGCAACAACAGCAACAGTTACAACAACAATTGCAGCAGCAGCAGCACTATCAACAGCAATTCCAGCAGCAGCTAATAGTTAGCTCACAGGCAATGCAAATGCCACCACCCTCGAAGCAGCAGCAACATATTGCACAGCTGCGCCTTGAGGAGCAACATCAGCAGCATCAACTGCAACTGCAACAACATCAACATATGCAACCAAACGGTATTTCAAAGAATCTAATGTCAGCCTCAGCTTCGTCCAAGCCCAGCAACATCGTAGCGCCTGTGCCGCAACACTTACAAAGTATACATCAGCAACAGCATCCAACGACATCCGCTTACAGGCAGCAACAGCTAATAAACGTGCCTCCATCAGAAACACAACGTCCTACACCGTCACCCACAAGCGCACAATCCTCCGGTAGCACGGTACACAAGGACATTATGACCGCCATGCAGCAGATAAGCGCCGCCAACTCAAATGTGCTACCATTAAACCTATCCGCTAAGCCCAAGCCGCGGCAGCAAGAACAAACCGAAGCCATTCCAGCAAGTAGCTTAACAACTACGCCAAGCAGTACGCCGCGCAAGCGTCAGTCCATAGAAAACCAGATCTCCAATTCCAGCAATGACGGTTCCACTAACAGTTCGATGGTTACAGCGCCGCCAGCTACTGGTAGCGGCCCGGCCAATACGAAACAACCAACCAATGTCTCCATAATTAAGAATTTACTGCTGAACGCGCGTGGTTTAGCGGTGCCAACGGGCGAAGGTGAGGATGCCGTTTATAATTGCCCGCTCTGCTCGAATACTTTTCGAACGGCAGAGGATTTGCAGCTACACAACAGCACTTACTGCCAAGGTGCCGCAAGCGCGCCCATCAGTCCCGTATCATCGCCTTCATACCGCTACTTCCGCTCGAACTCGATGACATTGAATCTACCCGAGCTGAAGAATACCATCTTTCGTTCACACGATCCACTGCCACTCGCTAAACTGGCGTGGTATCAGCTACGCACCAAGCCGAGTTCGTTGGTTTTAAGTCGACTGAGCGCTTCGCAGGCTGGTAGCTCAAAGGCTACCACAACTACGACCACTTCGGCAACGTCCACAGCGCCGACTAGTTCAACAATTAGTAACAGCGTGGCCAACTGTGTTGCTTCACCTAGAAGTACGCCGCCTAATGGTCCACCGGCCAATTTAACCTTACCCGACCCGAATATTGTGCGCTTAGTCGATGCACCATTGCCATCTCCCGGTCCATTGTTGGGTAAAACACCACTTGTCGACTTTGGTAATACTAGCGAAACGCGCAAATCGTCCGAAGATGTGATCATAACAAAAATGCACGAAGATCGTCAATTCGAGACACACACATCCGCGAAACGCGCTAAATTGGCTTCGGATAGCAACGAGGTATTTTCGCTTAATTCAGCACCCACCAGCAGCGGTGCTGTGATGATCGGAACGTCGAGCAAGCGGTTGACTATTAATAGCATCAGCGGTGGGGATATACAGTTGTTGCCCAATACCAGTACTAGCGATCTCAGCAAAAAAGAGGAACGCATGCGTCGCTTTACCTCTTCCGGCGGCTGTATAATACCACTCTCCGAGTGCAGCGATGTGGATAAGAGTACAAAAATGATACGTACACCCTTGCTGTCGGGTGGTAGTTTTCAAGAAGTCTCACCCAAACCTAAAGATAAGGAGAACAAAAGTAGCATTGCATTGCCCTTCGCCAATAGTAGTGCCTTCACACCGAAACTAAGTTTGGTCGGTCTCGGCTTGCCCACAAATGGTCCGCAACATTTTCATCAGTTCTCCATCAATCCCATAACAGCATTCAATCCGTTAACACTTCCACCTTTGCAGAACATGACCGGCAATGGTGAGAAAATTATACCACATGTGCCCGGTATACCAGGTCCAAATAGTCTAACACCTCAACTACCACCACCGCAACATCTGCAGTTACCACAATCAGCACCACAAATGTTGACCGCCGGGCGTTCACTCAGTCCAAATCGCAAGAAGGTACAAAGCCCACTCTTATTAGGGAACAGTGTTAGTACCAAATCTCTGACGCTGCCACCACAGGAAAATCTGAAATCTTCATCACCATTCCGTGGCGCGCAAAATGTCCCCGTCGAATTTGAGCGTGGGACAGCCATGCGAGTGGCGCGCAATTGGAATCCACAAGGTGCAACAAGTTCATCGGCCAAGCCAAGCAGTTTGGATGTGCCCAAGAAACCATTCAATTTTACGCGCATGGCAGACAATATAAGTCCACGCAAGAGCGGTAGCGTCAATGTGCCAAAGAGTTCATCGCCAGAGAATGAGGTACGTCACTTCAATTTCGATCATTTAACTAAGGATGTCGAGCCCGGCCCCAACCCTACACCGGCAAGCTCTGCACTCACACCCTTACATGTCGATATTAACTCCAGCGTTGTGAGTGCGTCTGGGAACAGCAATGGCTCGGAGCCCACTGATGCCGAGACGAAAAAATCAAAATTTCTGCGGCCGACGAGTCTACCCCTCAAACCAGGCACATTCACACCTAAGCGACATCACGGCATCACACCAAACGCCAACACACTGCCACTTATTTCGCCGGAGACACCACGTCCATCCAAGTCCTGCGTACAACTCTATCTAAATGGTCATGCCTACACATATTTGGGACTCAAATGTAGCACGAAAATGTTCTACTGTACCGTGAACTGTCCTCAGGCCTCATATGTGGCGGGCGCTCAGAAGCTCTCCATGTACAGCGTGTGGAAGGTATGTGCGGAAAATAATCCACACCCGTTGGGCTTTAAACCGAAGTTGGTGATGTCGTTGTATGACTCACGCCAGAAGACCTCCAACAGCACCATGGCCGGCATGAACAAGCTGCCCTATACTTTGGTTGTCTCCCAGCAGACCGTAATGACACCATTCGAGAATAATCAGGGTCAGTATCAGTATCATCAATTGAAGCAAATCTCGCTTAACACCAACACCACGGAGAGTGGCGAAACTTTGAAGAAGACTAGCGCCGGTAGTAGCGGTAGCAGCAGTGGTAGTAGCGGTAGTGCAGACTGCAACAGCAAGAAGGAGCCGTCTGCTAGTCAAATGTTAGTTGGTGGTTATGAATCGCACGAAGATTACACTTACATACGTGGACGTGGTCGTGGACGATATGTCTGTTCCGAGTGCGGCATTAGATGTAAGAAACCCTCGATGCTGAAGAAACATATCCGCACACACACGGATGTGCGTCCATACACTTGCAAACATTGCAATTTCAGGTTAGTCAACTGGAATCACTCAGCATTGAAGGGTTAACTAAATTTTATAAATCTTTGCTCTTTCTCTCTAAAATTACAGCTTCAAGACAAAAGGCAATCTCACGAAACACATGCAGTCGAAGACTCATTTCAAGAAATGTCTAGAGCTCGGCATCAACCCTGGTCCAATGCCGGCTGATGGTGAATTTCTCGAACCGGAACCAGAGTTCGATCAACAATCGACCACTTCCGCTGGTGGACGGACGTCGTCCATACCAGGCGAATCGGACTCGGACGATTACAGCGACAACGAGTCCGAAAGCAGCGGTAGGCGTAATTATCCATTTTACAGAACTTATAACTTACAACATACTAATTACGATTTGCTTTTTCTCCACACAGATACGGACGAGTCGAAGTCGCGTCTGTTGGAGCATGAGGCGGCACGAGGTTTGCTTTCGCTCTCTATGACGCCACCCATCGGCCAAAGCATTTCGCCACATCCGAAAAGTGAATCATACCCATATCAGCAGCACGGCGAACGCATGGAACCAACCGCTATGTCATTTGTAGGACAAACAAGCGTTGCAACAACAGCAGTCATCACAACAAGTTCGTCAACTTCCAGCACACATCCCACCGGTATTAAACGTGTAATATCATTCAGTTCACCCAAACCACCATTTGACTATCAAAAGCAAGAGCAATACTACTCCAATCCCGAAGAGTCCAAGCCGAAACACAATAATAATGCCGCTGCTGCAATTTATGAGAATGCGCCCATAGATCTCACCAAGCCACGTGCTGTCGTAAATGTCACCACCTCATCTGTGACTGCCACCACATCTACAGTTCAAGTCAGCAGCTCAGCGCCGGTTGAATACACTGCCAGTACAGCAGTTCCACTAACCGGTCCGCCAGTCCAAACTCAAGCGCAAATACATGACGTGATCTTCGGCAATAGCAACAATGAATCGGGTTTCCTCAAAACACTTATTTCAGTGTCGGATAAGGTGCGCAGCTCCACCGAGATGCTTGAGAACTACAAGAACGGCGATGAGCTTTCGCAGGCCTACCAATACCATAAGGCATTCCAATACCATAAAATCAAGCAAATACAAATGAACCAGAGCTTCCCTGATGCCATTCATGTGAACGCTTTTAATCAAAATCTCTGCAGCACCACAAGCATGGGTACCGTGAGTGTAGCCGGCGCCGGATCCAGTACAGCGCTAACAACAACAGCGAGTGCAAGCAGTGGTGTCCGTATCTCAGAGAGTATAGCCACGACGGTGTTAACAAATGACACCACAGATTCCACAGATGTTGTGAATGTCAGCCCAGCGAACAAACCCTCAGCCCCCACATCCAACAATTTGGAGAGGGAGAAGAGCACAACTGAATTGCAAGTACCCAGAATCGAGGTAAATTCAGTGTCAACTGAAGAGGCGAAGAGCGAACAAACAGTGGCCATATCAGTTTCAGCAGCAGCAAACAATAATAAAGTTAATGTTTCAATCAGCAGCGTTGGTAACAACAAAATATTACCTGCCAAGTCCAACGTACCAGCGGCTTGTAAATCATCCGACGAAGGTGAAGACAGTGAATGTATTTCCGATCAGGAACAACCAGCGGTGGGTCATACCGCCAAACGCAGCCGAAGTATCAGCAATACAGCCACCAACAACAACACAACTAACGCAGAACCGCATAATGCTAAACTACCTGCGGTCGTAGCACAGCCGGGAACTACCGATTTCACTGGCGTGCTTTCGGCACCTGGACGTACGGTCGTTGTGGGCGAAGATGGTCTAAAGAAGTCTGGCAACAATGAAATTCAACCCGTCTATCCGCGCGTACGCATGTCCCCCGACGGACGCCCGGTGTGTAAAGTTTGCACTAAATCTTTCCAGACGCAAGGACAATTGTCTCTACATATGAATATACATTACATGGAGCGCAAGTTCCGCTGTGAGCCATGCGGGGTATCTTTCCGCACGCAAGGTCATCTTCAGA
This sequence comes from Bactrocera minax, assembly GCA_021498325.1. Classification (NCBI taxonomy): domain Eukaryota; kingdom Metazoa; phylum Arthropoda; class Insecta; order Diptera; family Tephritidae; genus Bactrocera; species Bactrocera minax. The sequence continues at coordinate 6,970,104 of JAKEEE010000004.1, forward strand.
AACACGAACGGGCCGAAGCCCATAAGAATAAAGTAATGATGACGTCCACCTTCGGCGTGCCTACGACCTCCAACCCACGTCCCTTCGAGTGCACCGACTGTAAAATCGCCTTTCGCATACACGGACATCTCGCCAAGCATTTGCGCTCTAAGACACATGTACAAAAATTGGAATGTCTGCAAAAATTGCCTTTCGGTACTTATGCCGAGATCGAAAGAGCCGGCATTAGTCTCACCGAGATCGATACCAGCGACTGTGAGAACTCGCTGATCTCGCTGAAAACACTAGCACAAAAACTCATCGAAAAGGACCCGAACAAATTGGGCAGCTACACAACACCCTCAGGCATGAGTCTCGGCAGCGGTCTGAGTGGTGCCAGCGGTACTATGGGCGAGTCGGCTGGCATAAATAACAATCACAGCGCTATTGTCTCGCAGGATAGCGCATCGGAAGATGATTTCAGCGCCGCTACAATTGCAGCGGCCACAGCTATTGCCTCACTGGACAACGATAGCGCTACAAACACACCGAAACGTACCAACTCGACCTCGGAAGACGAAGCTGTCGCAAGCGGTTTGAATAGTAATCTCAAACGCCGTCTGCCGGGCAACTTTAGTAATGGCGAAGAGAGCGACAATCCCACCGAGAGTGCGAGCAGCGAGAAACGTGCGCGTGTCTCCTCACTCTCCAGCATCGGTGCGGCCAGCGCCACCGCAGCGGTTGGCTCACCCGCATCGGTCACATCATCGAATGCCTCGTCGAATAACTGACATTATGCCTATGCGCCGCCGAGCGGATGAATAAGGGATGGTTTACCACTGGCAATGCCACACCACAGCGCAGCAGCCAGACAGCAGCCACCAGCAACGCAACCAGTAACCGAGCAATGGCAAACACCTGCTTTGCAATGCAACAATTTTCACAATACTACTAACAGCGGCTGGAGCGGTAGTAGTATTGGTGAATTGGAGCAAAAACAAATTCACTTGCAATTACAATATCAGCCGCGACATCCCGTGAAAACACCGTTTGCCTTGCCACAGTTGATGCATAGAAAATACTAGCGTGTAGTAAAGATGAAGCGGCAACCAAGTGCGTAAATGCGTGATATAATATGTACATACATACATATATAAACATTTTATATTATATAATATATATTTGTGTAAAAAAATATGCTTAGCGGTAAAATATAACGGCAGTTGTGCTCATTTAAAAAGTAGTTTTGTAAAGATCCAAAAAGTCAGCGCATATCCTGTATTACATATCGTATGTATACAACAGTTATTTATAACGGATACACAAACACAAACACACTTTTTACAACAACAATTTCTTTTTTTTTTTGTTTACATAGAGTGCGGAAAATTTGAGGTTATATCAAACTTTGAAACACAAAGCAACTAAATACCACAGCATAATATTGAGGAAAATATATAAAAAATATACAAATACTCGTAAAGGAAGATATACATAGAAATTTTGCATTTGGGCGCAGCTGTCGTTACTTTTTTGCTTTGCAACAATTTGTGTCTACTCTATAGTGTTGGCTATGCTTAGAATTAAAATATTTATATTTAAAAACCAACAGGTTGTGCGCTGAAATGAAGGATAATATGTTTGGAGGCATAAAAAATTATAATAAAATTAATATTTTTGCGAAATTTTTAAAAATAGTGCAAATTAAGTTTTTTGAAATCAAAAATGCAATAACTCAATTTTATACGCAAACAGAATTGTGTAATGAAAACAGAAAAAGAAAAGTTTTCAAAAATAATTTTGCAACACTATCAAATTAATTTCATTTTTTTTAACAGTCAAATGCCCGCTTATTTAAATTCTCATTGCACATAACCTGCAAAACAATATCAGCGTTAGTGTTGTTGTACTTGTACTTTGAATAAGCTACAGCAGTATACACATTAAAATGAAAACAAACAAAAAAACTTAACTAGGGAATCCAACTATCATTGCTATAAAAATATCCAGACAGACATATGGTATTTCGAAAGAAAACAAACAAACACTCATATATATATATATATATATATACACATATATATGTTGTATATACACACTTAGAACCTATACAAGCACACATTGCCCTCAATAACAACAAAACAAAAACGATAAACATAAAAACAAACATACTTGTGTGGCATATAACTAAGCATAACCACCTAATTATACAAAGAAAAATCTACAACTGTACATGCTACATGGATATTTATTTTTATTTTTTTGATTTCATATACAAATTTCAATATACACTCGTATGCATATTTAAAAAATACACAAAATCCTCGATCTACACACAAACATATACAACGTCTCTACTCACTATCACTTTATTATATACCTAACTATACAAAATTTATGAAAAATACATATGTACATATATTTTTATATTGAATTATGAACACCTCTACCATTTTGTGTGAACTTCTGAACGTGTTAAATATCAATATGCAGCTGTATGTGTATAAAAAATTTTAACAATTATTATTTCTGATTATAACCTAACTTTTTTTTTATTTTGAACTATCTACTATTTACTACATACCACTGGTAGGTTTATATAAATACATAATATACTCTCTAAGTGCTGTGAGTCTAATGGCTTAGCCGCAAACCCATAAGTTAAACCTTAAAAAAATAAAAATAATAATAAAGAAATATATTTCAGTGAAACAATATAAAAAAAAAATAATATTTATCACAAAAAAAAAAAAATAATAAAATATTACAGAAACAAATTCACATAAATAGAAAAAAAAATATTGAATAATATTTAAATAATTAAAAATCATTAGGTAACTTAAAAAAATATTTTTAAATCATTAGACACTAAACGAAATGCCGAAACAAACTGACACTTTAAAGCACTTATTAAAAAAAAAAAGTATTTAAACAAAATTTTCTCAATATTATTTAACCTTATTTGAACTGTTTTCAAGCTTTTCAATGTGCCCGTCTTTAACTTTCGCTAGTTTCAAAATTTTCAAAATTTTTTAAAATTATGTACCGTTACAGTGTTCATAAAGTTCGCAAGCACTTTCTCTCACGCTGTATGCTTTACAAATGTATCTTTGCTTTGAAACATTTCACATTTTTAAATGCCGACATATATTTATGTATGTATTATTTTAGTGAAGCATACATACAAATACACATAATTTGGCAATGCTCAAAGGACTAGCTAGCAGTCAAATTTAAATCCTTTCGGTATTTCGTTAAGAAATCAATGTTCTTCCTGAAAAATACAACTTGATACAACAATTTCAAATGATTTCGCTCAAAAGTCTTGAGGAACATGAAAATTGTATATGTATGTATATGCGCATTTGTACATAACATTAAAATATGAAATACCTGTGCTTAGCAGCTGTTCTTAAACTTTATTTAAAACTGCTTTAAGTTTGTTTGTTTTTCAATTTAAGTTTTTTTCGTTTTTTGTTTTGTAATCAACGAGACTGCAAATGTAATGAAAGCTGGATACATACATATATAATCAAGTATGTGGTAATTATTATGTAATCAAAAAACTTTTTTAAACAAAAATCGTTAAATGAGTTCTAGCTTGTGTTAATACAGCTAAACAATAAAAATATATTTAGTAATTGTAATTAACATTATAATTTAAGTGTTTTATTAATAGTGCAAAATTATAGTCTATAGTCTATAGTCTCTTTTTTAAGGCAATTGTAAAATGTTAATGTTCTTTAATGTAATTTTATTTTAATTAGTATTAAATGCGCTATGCTTACACATTAAATAGACGATTTTAAATTAGTTTAATTGATTTTTACCTTAATGTTAACATGATTAAATTTTTTACGCTTCGCAAACAAGCTAAATAAATAAATTAAATAAATAAATTATGCAATTAAGTTTTTAAATTGTATGTCTATATAAGTGAATGAAAACAACGTGTGTCGTGTACGAAATGAATAAAAACTAATTCATTACAACAAAAAACAGTTTAATCACTTTATTTTGTTATATTTTTCTATGTCACAGCTGCTTGAATTATGAGTAAATTTGTGTAAATAAATGCATATTTAACACCTTGTAAGTATGTCTGATTGTTTATAATGTAAAATATGAACGAGTGGCATAAAAATGTCACGCAACAAATATTAACAGCATATAAATTAAAAAAAAAAATAAATAAATAAAAATAAGGAAATAATTAATAAATCAAATCACAAGTGATTATTATATAATTGTATAGTATAGTAATTATTATATAATAATTATTAATATTATTATTTAAATAAAAAGGTTAAATGTATGTATATAAATATCGGTACATATGTTTACTTATACCAATAAATATATCGTAAAAACCATGGCCGATGGAAATGAAATAAAATAAAACCAACAAAAATGTCAAATAGAAAGACTTTCATTTATAAAACAAAACCAATTATATTTTACAAAAGGCAGCAAAATGCACGCTGTAGGCTGTTTCACAACTTTTAAGACAGCTCAGAGCCGAGTTTGGAAGTACATATACTCCTGTAAATAGTTAAACAAAATTAAATATAACAACAAAAAAACAAAGGATTAATTTCGAAATTTAAAACACACCATTAAAAATGCCGCACCCAAAATCAATGCGCGTTCCTTGGCCGATAATTTTGTATCACTAAAATATATATTTGTGGTGTACTGTGATTTACTGGCCACCCACTTGTGATCGATGGATGCGCGCAGATCACCGCCGGAATGTATCTGTGTGTGCGTAAATGTGTATTTGTTAATAAACAAAATCAACAACAAAAACACATACCTTAAAGAACGACTCTTTTGGCAAACAGAAGCAACAGAAACCTGCTTTCTCAGGGCCTTCAATGCAAAATATTGGTTCACCGGTGACGCCGTCTTGTATGAAATATTCCGGTCGCAGAAATGTAGGCGAGTTTACTATCCGCCCTAATAAATTGCCTGGCGGTGTCCATACCTCCAAATTTTTGGGATGACAACACATTGCGCCTAGCGCAAATTGTTTGCGAAGCAACATCGCCTCCTGATGCGTTTTATCCAGCAAATGCATTTGAAAGGGTCGTGCAGCACCCAAAAGTAGTCGATTATTTGAGGTTGAGCTCTCCGAAGCGGCGTAGATGGCATCGCCTAGTGGTGAGCGCACGATATAGCGGTTCTCGGAGGAGACCGAAGTTAAAGCTAATGAAATCAAATTAAAATGCTTTATTAAAATTCCTCAAAGTACAGTCAAAACTTAATAAATCGAACTCCTTAGCCAAAGCGTTATATAAACTATGATTTGTTTAAATTTAACGAGTTTTGAATGTTGTTGTTATGCTTACACGCATTTAATTCAAATGTTTGCTCAATATGCACTGACGGCAACTCTGTGAGAAAATCATAACCGGTCATGGGTACGCTAAAACTGCGATGTGTCGGTAAACTATTATCTACCGTTGAAATTGGCAGTGGTAACCGTATGCGCTCCGGTGCTATTGGAAAAAGTTTTATAAAATATTATTAAGAGTTTAATTCAAGACATATGTTATAAAACTTACATGTTGGTTGTGAAGTAATGCTGATTGGTCCATCATATACTGGAAGTGGGAATTGAGAGTTTCGATATTATTACTCTAAAAGTCTACGCGGAAGTAACCGATCTAACCTCTACAGTCTCACTTAAAACATGAAAATAGTTGGAACGATGTTAGTTAAGTCACTTAGCTTATATTAGCTAACTCGTTAAGGCCTTTTTTTTTGTGAAGAAAGTCTTTTCTTTTTTTTTTTTGAAAAACTGACCCGCCACTTTTAATGACGACAATGAGATACTAAGTCAGAACCTAATTCCAGACGTGGAACAATCGTCCCTAAGATATATTCACGAGGAATGGGTATTTTTCGTATTTTTAACTATCCGAATAAAGCGAATATTTCAATATCCGCAGATTTAAACAAAAAACGGAAATCGAAATATAAGAAAGCTTTCCAAAACATCAACGTGTTGCAAAAGCTTTTCAAGTGTAAATATTGTAATTATGATTTATATAAAGCAATTTTGGAAAATATATATCCCATTAAATTTTTAGAATTATGGATGGTTAATATCCGAAATTAGTAATGAAATAATGACACTACCATATATATTGGGTTGTTCGGAAAGTCATTTCGTTTTTTCCCGCCAGAGGACTTAATTACGTTTTTTCGAAACTAACTTCACACTTAAGCCCCATAACCATTATATGTCATGAGAGCTGATATTGCAAGGCTTTTGTGTGAAAAAGTTCTATTAATTCTACCTAGTAGTTTTTGGTTGGTGCCTTTTTAAATATGGAGAGCAATAAGCAGCATTTTCGTCATATTTTACTTTTTAACTTCAGAAAAGGTAAAAATGCTGTCCAAGCGAGAAAAAAATTGACGGATGTGTATGGAGAAGGCGTGTTAACAGTACGCCAGTGCCAGAACTGGTTTGCAAAATTTCGATCCGGCAATTTTGATGTCGAAGATGCACCACGGTCTGGAAGGCCGGTCGAAGCTGACAAAGATGCGATAAAGGCATTAGTTGATGCAAATCGGCGAATCACCACACGAGAGATCGGTGAGAGGTTAAATTTGTCGAATTCAACTGTTTATGGCCATTTGAAAGGCATTATACGAAAACTGTCTTTCATGTTCCCCAAAAAAAACGAAATGACTTTCCGAACAACCCAATAATAGACGCTTACCCCACCAGCAATAAATACTGCTTCGAACAGAGAGACGATTTACCAGAAAATTTTCTCTCAGTGAACCAGAGTCACACGCTATAAACTGCAAATCAATGATAAGAATGAAGAAACTATTTCCGAATTTAAAATTAGTAAGTAAGTTGTATGCTTAGCTTTAAGTAAGTAAAGTAAAGTAAAAGTAAAGTAAGTAAAGTAAAGTAAAGTAAAGTAAGTAAGTTGTAGCTTTATGACACAGTCCGACTTCGTGGTTCAGGGAACTGTTTAAAAGAAAGCAGCAAGATGTTGGTCTTCTCAGCGAAATTTTCAACTAAAACGGAATTTTATTGCAATTAGTGTCCTACTTGTGAAAATAGTGCGTTTTTGAGTAGACAAATAGTTTCAAATGAAATGACAGTGAATGTAACGGTGGTTTCCAAGCTTTTTTACAAAAAACATACTACGCAGTTACACTGATAAATTCAGGTAAAACTGTCATAAATATAAATATTGCACTTGCATATTAAATTTTATTGATTGCACTTCAATAACTATGTGCAATAATTGTAAAAAGTTGTATATTTCTCTTCGATGTTTATATGCTATTGAATATAATCCGTGAAGCTTACATGTATCGATTTGCTAAATAGACACCAGATAAGATAAGTCCAAACGGGCGGAAAACAAAGGCACTTTAGTATTACAAATCGTTGGTTGCTAGTTGTGTCAAAGGAATTTTTTTTGTCGTGAACAATCGCAAACTATTATATTACTATTCAATAAAATGACTAAATTGTCAAATATGGAAGGAAACTATTCTCTGCTCTCTAACTATTATGTCTACAAGTGAGTCATGTTTCATTTTTAATTTAAAAAATTTTGAAAATTTTTTATACCTCTCGGCTCTGTGTTATTTTGTTGTGCGACACGAATTTCGCTATCGTATTTCAAATTTCGCACTGCATCGTTTTGTAACATTTTTAACGGGTTTTTATTTTTGAAATAGCCAAATATTTTTATTTTAAATTTATTTAATGCCGGCCTGTGTTTAAAATTTTATTTCAAAAAAATATTTTTTGATTTTTAAATGATTGGCAGTAAATGCACTTTTATTTATTTCTGCTGAGGTTCACCGTCATACAACTAAAAGCACTTGTTCTTGTAGCGAACTAACCACGTACTGAATTTAACTGATAATTTCAATCTATTTGCACGTTGATTACTATTGACTGAACCACAATCACATTGTTTGTGTTTTTTTTTTTTATCATTATCAGTTGTTGGGGTATTTAGTAACTAACACTTGCACACAAGTAATTTCTCTTCGGCAGATATTTAACTTTTAATCAGCAACCATAAATTGTACGCTTACACGAATATATACACACATATGTATATGCATATGCATTTATTTATTATAGTTGTGAGGAACGTAGTATTTCATAATGCGGTGAAAATTACAATTTTAAATTTTGTAAGCATTTTCACTTATTTCGGCCCACTGTTAGTTGAAGCGCACTTAAAATATAATTAATTACCTTTATTATATACATACATACATGTAGATTTATATGCAGCCATGGTTTCTCTTGAACTTGGCGCACATAATTCATACCAAAAACCGCAAAACTTAATACAAGCTTAAAATTACAAAGTACTTAATTTAAGAAAATAGGTTCCTAAGTAAATTCCGTTGGAAAACTACGAGTATATTACGTTATCTATAACGGTTTTTTTTTATTGGCAACCGAATAAATAAATAAATAAAAATGTTGGAATTGATCAAAGTATATTAAAAACGAAAAACAATACAGTATTAAAAATTGATGTGCCAATTTTTTAAATTATCGGAAATTTATATTTAATTAAGTGTTTTATAATTTAATTAGTACAATGTATAATTAATTAAGTACGCTTCATGCAACGCTGTTTGCAATTAATCCCCAGGAAATCAACTATCGGTTAAATCATACGCTAATTAACAGAGAGAACTACCGCAAATTTCTATTCCAGTTCCTATGAGTTTCTTTAGGCCGAGTTTACAAAACTAGCCGAAGTTCTTGTGTATGTGTGATAGTTTATCCTTTTCTTACTCATAGAGTTAATTAGTTCCAACGTGTGTATATATTAGTTTGCATGAAGTTTCTTTCAATGCATTTAAGTTTCAGGTAACTGCCTCTTGCTGTGCCGATTTAACGAACGCGAGTCACTAAAAGTTAAAATAAAGCTAAAATATTGCAGAAGTAAACAAAGCAAAAGATGAATTCAGAAGACAAAGCGTGAGCGTTTTTTATTTTATTTGAATTTAGACATAACCAAATAATCATAAAACCATTTCTATTACTCAATAATAGTAAAAAGGGAATAGCAAAATGGCCTGCAGACGCTCTAAAATGCATTTTGGAAATATGGAAGAAAAGTTTATGCGAAGGAACTCTGAATCGAAAATCCATCCATATATATACTCAAATGTCTATACAAATGGAAAATTTTGGTTGCAATTTTAGTCCAAGGGAGATCAGAAAAAACATAATCGATTTAATTAGAAAGTATAGGAGAGAAAAAATTAAAATTAAAAACGGCGCAATTGGGAATGACAGTCATCTATATAATGCTTTAGATTACTTAATAGGAAATAACAGAGTGTACCAATGGGAAGAATTGATGCAAAAAATTACAGGTGGCAAAAAAGATTTATTTTAAAGTTTCTGTAATGACCTAACGCCATAATATGCAATTTTATCTCTAGATTCAGATTGTTACTCTAGCGAGGAATCGGTTGTAAGTGATGGGAGTACACCAACGGATGGTAAATATGTGTTTAATGATAGTGTGAAAAGAAAGACTTGATCACACTCTTTTTGTTTTTTTTTGTGTATTTGCATATATTTTTTGAATTCTGAAAATAATTATTTTATTCTCTCTCATATTTCATATATATAGATTGTAACGTCGAACCAGATTGTGAAGAAACATCTACAGAAACGCCAACATCTAAAATTGATTTTAACAGCTATAGCTGTTCAGATGAACAGGCTTCTGTGGAAGAAAGTCAAAGCGAAGTTTCACTAAAATCAAATGTGCCTTCACGCAATCTGCGTGATGGTACTCGTATGTCTACACTGCAACAAACATTAGACATTCTGCAAAGGGAGAAATCTAACAGGCAAACTTTGACTGCGGCGAAATTCGATCTTATCGAATTGCAAAAAGTCAACATTAAACAAGAAATACAATATCGAAGACACAAATTCCAGCAAGAAACCCGGGAACATCTGCTACGCATGAAGCACATGAAAGAAGAACATGATTGGCACATGACAGAATTACGTTTTAAATTGGATAAGGAATATTAATAGGCTTAACCTAGAAATTAACTTTCAAAAAGAGGTAATACATCTTTACTTTAAGTTAATTTTTAAGAAGTTTATGTGATTTCCTAGTTTTGTAAGTTATGTGGATTATATGAGAATATATAGTATTTATACATATAGAGAATAGATATAAGACGTGCAACCATATTTGATTTGATTGTAAGATTTTATGTAAAACAAAATAATTAAAATAAGTCTCTGAATTGTTGCAAGCTTTTTTAAACTCGTTTATTACCAATGATATGTAGAACAATTAGAAAATATGTACTAAATTTTAAATCTTTATTTAGTTGATTACTTGAAGCTTATTACTTATTATAAAAATTACTTTCAACTTATTTGGTTGTTTTGAATAAGAACCAACTCTTCTAGCTTTTAAATTATTAAGTGTTCTTGATATTTCCCCAAAATTAATAATTTCGTGCAAAAAGTGCGCTGCACTGGCAACCACTTACTTTACCAAATCTGACATCTCTTATGTCATAACAAAAACACAACTTCGCGAAAAATTAGGATTTTTCTGTAAATTAATGTAAAAGGTGAGTAGAGAAAACAGAGCATTTTCTGGCGCAGGCTCAATGGAAATTTAAAAAATATAAATAGGCTCCGGGAGAGATCACAAAACGGCATGATTAAATAGTAGCGCGAAAGCAAAAACGGACGGTATCAACAGGAAGGAATAAAAAAAAAATATATATAATAATTTTAAGGTAAAAACTCTGAAAAACAACATATATAAATAAGAAAATATATTTTAAATCACTAAAATGCAATAATATGCTATAATTCGCTTGCAAGTGAGGCCACATTTCGTACAAAAGGGGGCTGAAATGTTAATTTCGGAGGCATTGCAATGCACTGACCGTGGAGTGTTTGGAAGGCAATGGGCCAAAGTACATATTTATGCACACAGAATTTTGTCACCATCTCATTGATATATACATATGCTTTAACTACATACCAACACAGTCATGCGCGCGACAGCTCCAAATGCATATAAACAGGGGGGTAACATATATGACACCGCTGGTGGATGGTTCTAAACGGAAAATGCGTGTGAGATATAAGAATTTAGTTTGTTAAGAACGCGGACGATAGCAGAACGTACAACACAAATACACGGTCATTCTGAATGTTCATTTATATTTTTTAAAGAGTTGTGAAACAACAGAGAAGAAAATATAACATTTCTCACCGCACAACTTGGAAAAGTGCTTGAAGTGTAATTTATTCATACGACGGCTAAGCAAGTGAAAAATGTTGCAAAATTACAATAGCCAAAGGGGACAGCAACAAAAAATTACTGAAAATAATTTTACAAAAGACTTTGCTATCAAACAAGAAGGCTTGAAAACGGCGCTTAAAGACTGATGTGTTGCTATGCATACTAAAAGTGATTAGTTTGTTAACGCAAAAAACCGTAATATAAGCTTCCATAATTAACACGAAAAGAAAATAATTGATTTGCAAATTCAAGTGTGGAAAAAAGTTAAAAAATTTAATCGTTTTTTGACAATACGAAAAACGATTATATAGTATCTGATTACGACTAAGTGATTCTTTTACATGTATGTAATTACATACATAGTACTTATATATATGTGCACGTCACCATGCGTCAGGAAAATCTATAAAAGTTTTCACAAAGCTTAAAGGGTGAAAACATACAAGATAAAAAAGAAACCGCACTCATAAATATCAAAGAATAGAAAATCTAAAAACAAAAAGCATCTGAGGTGACATTGCAAGCATAAAGTTAGAGTATTGAAAACGGGATTTATTTTAAATTCAGTCAATTCGGCGTATACGCTCAGTGTACTATTGGAATCGGCGCATATTTGCCATAGACTTGGGTCATGTCTCTAGAAGATCCATTCTTCGTGGTGAAGGAGTGCGTAAAAAATTTTGCTAAATTTTTAACAAAGCATACAAAATGTGATTTGAAAAATATTTACGTATTACATCTATTCTATGTTTTTTCTCTTAAATTCCATATTTCCCAATGCCGCTTGTGGTGTGACATATCTATTACGCTGCTATTTGTTTAAATTGAACTGCAATTGACGGTGGTGGTTTTGACTTGCCGGATCAACTAACTGCTTACTAACGGCTGCGTGGGCGCTTTTAACCCTTGTAGCGAGGTATTCAAAGCATTAAATAAAACTCGCGGCCTATATTTACGTTGGCGCGAGCTAAGCGATAGTAGCGGCAGCGCTGAAGTTGAATGGACTACAACAGAGTTAAGAAACTCATTGCGTAGCATTGAATGGGACTTGGAAGACTTGGAGGACACTATTAATATCCTTTTCGAAATAACACAATTGCGACATATTCATAATTCTATAAATAATTACATGTATGTGTAGAATTCCGATTTAGGAGCTGATTTGTATGTGCAAGCGTGTGTATTAGTAAGTGTGCATGTGGCTTTCATATTCATATTGGTCGTGTAATCTTAGCTAAACAATGCAAATATTGACATTTCTATTGTTTATTCGACGCACTAAATTGTCAACTATGCAAATAGATTAGTTGACACAGCCCACCACGACTGAACCCATGAACAAAGCAAAAAATAGGTATGCAAGTATGTAGTAGCTAATAGTAAAAATGCCGATACTAATTTTTGAAAAATCAATTTCTATTTAACCGCCATCACCGCGGTTGAATAATTGCAAATGCGAAATAGCTTATTATTATTATTGCATATAATTTCTATGATCGGTACCTCCCCTGTATATTGATTTTTATCAGTTATAGTTTTATTGTTGCATTATCATTTACAGCTTTTAAGCTGTTTACAAGCAATTTTTGGTACCATAAAGTTCCTTAGTCATTATTAGTTCACATGTTTTATACTGATGTCCATCGATTTTATAGGGTTATCTATTCAATGTGTGAATGATTATAATGTTAAGTCTTTTAAATTTTTTAACCCTTAGTTATAGATGAAAGTATGTTTCTTGCATTTTTAAAAAAGAATCATTCATAATTTTTGTTTATTTAGAACGCTTCCTGTTTGTAAAATTTGTAAAAAATTAGGTAGTGCTCGGAGAGCCTTTCCTATAGCTATATTTTCTATACATATATCATACATATTTACGATCATAAGATAATTATGTGATAAGATCACATTTTTTGTGATAACAACTCCAAATTCTCTTGTTGTTATAAGTACTTCAAATTTTTCGATATTGCACACACGGCCCGCAATATAGATCAGATTAGTGGGAGCATAGTAAATAACACGCCGAATAATACGCTTCTTCATTCAATAATACGGACTTCAGAAAAGAAAAAAATTTTATAACAACTTAACCTATAAACATATACATCATAACATCATTGTCATACATAACAACAACAACTATCAACTTCAGCGTTTTTATAGTACAGAATAAGTGCACGTTAATATACTTACGTAGTTTATTTAAATATCGTAGATATGTACGTATGTATATATGTATCTTTAAAGTTCTTTTCTGTTAAGCTGAGTCTGAGTAAGCTCAGTCTTGCATGGCCAGTGTGTGAATGAATTAACGAATGCATACAGATCGTATTTCCTTTTGTGCGTTTCCGTAAATGACTTCCTACATTTTACTACAGCTAAACAAGCATTATATACGTATGTACACTAATTATGCACACCTACATACTAAGCCAGCAATTAATTAAAGGTCTTCCTTAACCCAATGACAGTACGTATAGTTGAAAAAAATCCGAATAAATTTCGCATTGATAATCGTGAGCTTTTGAGTCGTCGTCATTTCATCGACAACACACGCGATGAAGTCAGGCAGATGAAAGAGAAGATGAGCCTGAATCGGAACAGGGACAGAGATATAACGGCACATCAACCACTACTCGATGAACACAATCATAACGAAATTAACCATCAAAATAATCAGAACGGCAATAGTAATTACATCAATAACTATAACAACAGCCTAAATAGTAGTAGTCATCACAATAATCATAATCAACTACAACAACAGCAGCAACAGCATCATCATCATCACGGTATCAGTGATAAAACCTATCTGGTTGAGTGTACGAACGGTGGCATTGGCAGTGGGCTCCTACAGCAGAATTCATTAATAAGCAGCGCAGGCAGTGGTGTAGCCAACACAATTGCCGGCACAATGGCAGCAGCAGCACAACGTCATAGCGGTACAAAATACTCCAAATTGGAGAATACAGTAGACAGTCCGGGTCATTATGCATCGTTGGATAGTCCGGGGCATCGTTTCGTTGGCGAGACGGTATCGGTGCAACAGCGCATGATGCAGGGGCAAGATGAGCAGCTAGATATGATAAGTGATTCCATTGGAACGTTAAAGACTGTATCACGACAGATCGGCGTGGAGTTGGACGAGCAGTCTGTGTAAGTCACAACTAAAAATGTTCGAATGCAGCTCTACCGTGTGTGTAATTGATAAAATTAAATATTATTTTCTTATCTCTGCAGCATGCTCGATGATTTTGGTAACGAGTTCGATACAACGGAATCCAAACTGGATACTACCATGAAAAAAGTTGCCAAAGTATTGCACATGAATAATGGTGAGTCTGCTGCAGTTGTAATTATCTTGGGAAATAATTGTTGCGAACATTTATTTTTTACTTGACAGATAAACGTCAGTGGGCTGCAATTTTCATACTATCCGCGCTTTTGTTAATTGTGATAATTTTGTTTATAATTTTGTAAATATTGCGCTAAGTAAAAAATCTCTGTATCTATTTTTTATTGTACTCATTACTTCCGCGTGTGCAATGTAAAAACTTGTTTATCTATTTTTTAAATATAATATTTAAATACAATAGCATAATGCAGATTTAATTGAAATTTTAAATTTAACAGACAGACTAACAGTTTGTTAGCTAATTTTTTATTTTTATTTTTATTTTTAAATTTAATTTAATTTAATTTTTTTGTTAGCTTTTTTAAATGCCTTCAGAGTAATATAGAATTCTTTAAAATAACTAAATATCGCTTAACTGTTCATATGTTCAATATTAAAGTTAATGTTAACTGTTCAATGTTATGACATTTTATTTATCATTTTGGACAAACAGAATTTTTTTTTTATTCCCACGACATTTAAAATCCTAATTTTACCAACATCTTTTGTGTTTGCTCTATTATAAAAAAGCTTATATGAAATTTAACAAAAAAAATTTTTAATGTGACTGAAGTACTCTAATAAATGATAATCTGATATTCCAAGACTACAACGACAAGCGATATATCTACTACGCTAGGAAATTACTACGACACCTGCAGGTAATAACATGTTTGTTTGTTTAAAGCAAATTGTGTTTGTATTTTATTAGTAACTGAACAGCAAATATAGCCGAAACAAATATGCTCGTGGCAAAATATCGTTAATTATTATTAATAACTTCTTTAACTTAAATATTCTTCCATTCTTTGATTTCATGTCTTCTTTATTAAACTATTTGTTTTACATACACGTTTTAATCTTTTCAAATACCTAATACCTTTCAACCTTATTCAATTCCATTAAAAATCTATTTATATACATATATATTTGTATTAAGCGGCTTATACACAAATATATAAAGGGCATATGAAATGTTTCAGTCTTCAAATTGTCATATACACAATACTGCACATATAGCAACAAAAGAAAAAAGAAACCACAAACCAAAAGGACTACATACCAAAAATAACACAACAAACAAATTATATATAAACAAAATTCCAATTTAAAGTTTGAAAAACCATTGTAAATCTAGTTCAAAATAAAATACAAATATATCATTTAGTATCAGTTATAATTACAGCAAAATGTATGTACGTGTATGTGAAGAGTATATAAAATGCGCATATGGCTTGTATATCAAATGATATATATTATATATCATTTATGTGAAAATTATAAATTATAACATGTAATTTTAAATTCCAGTCAAATGCAAAGTAGTCAAACTTAATACTTAAAAACAAAACAACAAAACAAAAAACAAACAACAACAAAGAAAATCGTATAATCGAAATTTGAAATGTATGGTAATGTACTTATAAAACAAATTCAATTGCGAAAATATATATATACAAACAACTATATACAAAATAATGAATTTTTTTTATTGAAAAGAATTGTTAGTAATTGTAAATTCGATTCGATAAGATTCGATTAAGCATGAGCAAGCGACCTTTCTGCGCTTGTAATCTTGTTATGGATCTGATTTAGACAATATACATATATAAGTACGCATGTATATAGTTTGTCCGATTCAATGCTACTATGCAAATCTAATTGGAAGTTACAAGAAGCTTAAAGCAATGCTACTAATACAACAAAAACAAAGTAAAAGGGATAAAAGCATCTTCAACCGAATGACAGAAAGTTCATGTCAAGATATAATCCTAAAAAACTTAAGCTGATTTGGAATTAGAAGCTAGTTCTGATTTTTGACATCAAATAAAAATATACGTGAATCCCAATAAGTTTTAGGTTAGATATAGTATTTTTGGTACGTGAGGTG
This sequence comes from Bactrocera minax, assembly GCA_021498325.1. Taxonomy (NCBI): domain Eukaryota; kingdom Metazoa; phylum Arthropoda; class Insecta; order Diptera; family Tephritidae; genus Bactrocera; species Bactrocera minax. Next base: position 6,986,680 of record JAKEEE010000004.1, read on the forward strand.
AGGTACCTACTCTTACTAGTTTTAGACAATGCCGTTATATGAGATACGGAGATATTAACCGTTTTATTGGATTTTCAGATTATTGCATAAGAGATATATTTTAAACAAGTTAAAGTTACATTAAACCTATCAGAGGCTGAGGTCACACCCATTTTCATAAAATTTAAATATATACTCTATATGTGCCAATGTGATAACTGGAAAATCGCATTAGCAGTAAGGCTGAGTTTGCCATTGAATGAAAAAGTGCTTTATTTAAATGAAAACTAACAAATGATTTTACCTTTTCCAACAACAAATACTAATTCCAATCGAATTGGCTCAAATCGCGTATCAATATCATATCGAATGGATTTAAGCAAGTCAGTAGATATCCACAAACCACTTGTATTAAAATGGCCAGAAATAAAGGCAGCATAACTACTTTCATTTCTCTTTCATAGCTAAAATTCAATTGAGGAGTCGATAAGTAAATATCGTGCTGGATGTATATTATTTGCAAATATTGTCTTAAAAACTTAAGAAATTTTAACACCGACCTCCGTTAATGTGTCACTGCGATCGGGCACCGTGTGGTGTATTCTGATGGCCGCTAAATATAGTAAATGTTGTGTCTAAAGGTGCAAACGACATAGTTCAAGCAGGTGTTAGCAAATATAATTACAGCGATTACTATTATTATCATCCATTCCAGTCTATTATTTCATTATTATATAAATATGTAGAAGAAATGTAGTGCACGATGGAATTTATTGAGAATTAAGATAAAAATATGTCATTGTTCTTCTGGCAACGATTAAACGAACAAAATATGGAATGAAAATTTCCATTGGCAGAAATATTCCATGGTTCATTGAATATTCTTCAAATTTTCATCTAAACAACAGGAAATTCAAAGGACTTTCCTCTTTACAGCAGCTTTTGGCGATATGGTTAAGTTAATGACATAAAAACATAAGTTAAAGTATTGACCTTATGGATTTTAAAATTAACCGCATACCAATATAATACCAAGTCTAAGTAACATGTAACATTTGTTTCTTCTAATTTATTGACCTAAACCACGTATAAAACTAAAATTGAATGGATTTATGAGAGTTATAAAGAGTCCACAAACAAATGGCCAGCAAATAGACCAGGTAAGAAGGCGACTCACACGTTGTAGAAGCGGATGTAGATATAAAGTATAAGGTTTCATATGATGAGTCGTTAAAAAAATTTCGAGCTAGAAATATTTATATACATATATACACTTTTTTATAAAAAATTCTTTAAAAAATGTTAACATCAAACCTCTTTAAATATGCCTCTGTCGTCGGGCATTGCCTCGCATTGTCTAATAGCCGTTATGAATAAGAGATGGCGTGCGTAATGGTCCAATCGACACATTTCACTTAACATAAAAACCAATAGGAACACATCCAGCCAGCATAAAGCGGCGCTACTATATAACCAAATTAATCTAATTCCAGCCAAATTATGATGTTGCTTTATATAAATCCAAAGAAAAGAGCTTTCGGTAATTATTAAGAAAGCCTTTAAAATAACTATCGCTGGAAACCACACAAGACATTTCGCGAAATTATGTTGAATCTTTTTTAAACGTCTCAGCAATGCAATGAACCGCAATACATCTTTGTATTTAAACGCTTTACATGCCATGCGCTTCTCAAAGTTCATATTAAGATTATCGTGGAAATTCCATTGGATCAGCAGCACAATTTGATACATAAAGTAGAGCGAGACATAGTAAAGATCGATGATGAAGTCCATTGCAATAGCAAGCAAGTCCTCGATTTTCATAAGCAACCGCATATTGTTTAATAAATTCCAAATTATTAACAGGAATTGTAAATGAAAGAGGATATTGCAGTGTGGCGGTAACTTATTAAGATCAATAGCGATAGGTTTGTTTAATTTCTGGCGCATTTTTAGCATTTCATTTAGCAGTGTTATTATCACCTTTTTATTGTTTTTGTTCAGCCAGTGTGCCAATGCAAAAAATGAAACTATTAATTTTATTGGGTTGTTCGGAAAGTCATTTCGTTTTTTTTGGGGAACATGAAAGACAGTTTTCGTATAATGCCTTTCAAATGGCCATAAACAGTTGAATTCGACAAATTTAACCTCTCACCGATCTCTCGTGTTGTGATTCGCCGATTTGCATCAACTAATGCCTTTATCGCCTTCCAGACCGTGGTGCATCTTCGACATCAAAATTGCCGGATCGAAATTTTGCAAACCAGTTCTGGCACTGGCGTACTGTTAACACGCCTTCTCCATACACATCCGTCAATTTTTTTCTCGCTTGGACAGCATTTTTACCTTTTCTGAAGTTAAAAAGTAAAATATGACGAAAATGCTGCTTATTGCTCTCCATATTTAAAAAGGCACCAACCAAAAACTACTGGGTAGAATTAATAGAACTTTTTCACACACAAGCCTTGCAATATCAGCTCTCATGACATATAATGGTTATGGGGCTTAAGTGTGAAGTTAGTTTCGAAAAAACGTAATTAAGTCCTCTGGCGGGAAAAAACGAAATGACTTTCCGAACAACCCAATAATACATTAAACATGAATGCAAATTTTACGAGATATTCAGCTCGGGTTAAATATCCATATTCATCTAAAGACGCCACGTATTTTGGAAACAGTTTGCGTACAATGCTCAATAAGCAGGCAATTAACAAGTCCATCAAAATATATGCCAATATTGCGTAAGTTAGTGCTTTTCGTACTATGCGTAGACGGTGATTTATGCGATTCCTTTTCACAATTATGGTTTTGCCATCGTAGTGAAAACTAAAAATGTTTACGATCACCAATGTTAGATCCAATACAAGCGCACGTATTTTGAGAGCTGTGAAGTAGTTTTTAATTTTTTTATAGCTAAAATTTAAATACATTGCTGAAGTAAAGAAATAATTTTAGTAAATATCAAAGATATTATCCTTCGACCAGGTAACTGTAAGAAGGTAAGCTGCTTAATATTCAATGCTTTCTGGAGAAGCTTTATACTTGTTCTAATAGAAATTATTTCCATATTGTGACATATCCTCCCATGAATTTAAGATGATTGTTTACATTACTTTTTATTGCAGCTCATTACTTTAGTCATTATTTTATAATTTGTTTCACATGTGACTTATTTAATATAACTGCTATCTGTTATAGTCGTTTTATATAAATATATGCAACGATATAATTTCTCCAAAAACTTGTGACGATTTGTACATAGCTCTGTTTTGGTCATTAATAGTAAGTGACGACCTTGTTCAATCAAATTCAATTCTTCAAATGGAATCCGCAATCCATTGATTTTGACTTGATATACGCTTAAATTTGAGACTTAATTAGCATACAGCGCAATTGAAAACGAAACTTTCACAACAGTCAACTGATAAATAAACGAATCAAAATTTGATTTTGCAGGCACATGTATTTTTAACTTTTAGTAACGTGATGTTTTACCATTTGTACTGGTTGCAAAGGGTTAATATTAGAAATTTGTATATTTAATTATATATCTAATTTCGAATATTTGAATTTTGATGGCGTTTCAAATTGGAAATGACTTAACGAATTTAATCGATAAGTACAATGAAGGAAACAAATATTATTGAATAATTAGAACAGTTAAATTTTAAAGATCGATTACAATCTGCCGATAATCAAAACAACTAATTTTCCCTCTCTAAAACATAAATGTAAAAACTGCATTGTCTGTGGTAAATAAACAAATTATTCATAATAAACAGAAAGCGTTCGTTCAGCAGGATTTATTAAAACTAACTATTATAAATGAAATGAAGCGTGTTAAAAACAAACCCAGTGAGGTAGCACAGATAAAAAAAACTAAAGCTGGTAATTCCAGTGCAAGTGATATGAATAATGATAGTATTTCACCAGTGGCTATTAACGAAAAGGCAGCATCAAGTATAATTTCAGTACAATCATTACAACAACGCCGTTTAGCAACAGCTAAAAGCATTGCCGAATTTAGATTTAACAAAAAACGAGTTCGCGTACTTAGTTCCGTCGAGGAAGTGTCTGAATCTCGCTGCGGTGGTGTATTGTATTGGATGGCGCGCGAAGTACGCGTTCAGGACAATTGGGCCTTCTTATATAGTCAACGTTTAGCGCTAAAACTTAAATTACCACTTTTAGTTACATTTTGTCTTGTACCAAAATATTTAAATGCAACATTGCGCCAATATAAGTTTTTATTCGGTGGTTTAAAAGAAGTGGAGCGTGAATGCCACGAACTTAGTATACCTTTACATTTATGTTTAGGATCGCCCAATGAATGTTTAACAGAGTTAGTAGATAAGTATAAGATTAGCGCCCTGGTGTGCGATTTTACACCATTACGTGTTGTGCAGCAGTGGGTGGAACAAGTAAAGGAAAAGCTATCTATTGAAGTCCCATTTATACAAGTAGATGCACACAATGTGGTGCCATTATGGATAGCCTCTGACAAACAAGAGTATAGTGCGCGCACAATACGTGGAAAAATTAATTCGAAATTAGCGGAGTTCCTTACAGAATTTCCACCGCTTATAAAACATCTCCACAACAAGAACATATTTGCAAATTACGAACCATTGGATTGGAAAGGAGCTGAGACATCTTTACAATGCGATCGATCAGTAGATGAAGTTGATTGGGCCCAGCCAGGCTATACAGTTGCTTGCGCACAATTACAAAGCTTTTGTGCAACACGTTTGCGAATTTTCAATGAGAAGCGAAACGATCCAACCATAAATGCGTTATCCGGACTCTCACCGTGGTTTCATTTTGGTAAATATTTTTTAGCATCTTAGACTATATTAGATAGATATGCTAACTATAAAATACATCGGTAGAAAAACTTGTTATATGCATTTAATTTATGTGCCTATTTTTTTTTGTTTTTATTTAGGTCAGATTTCTGTTCAACGCTGTGTTCTCGAAGTAATGAGACTAAAATCGAAATATAAAGCATCAGTGGAAGCCTTTTGCGAAGAAGCTATAGTACGACGTGAATTGGCGGATAATTTTTGTTATTACAATCAACACTACGACAGTCTAAAAGGCTTACATGCTTGGGCAGCAAAAACATTAGAAGATCATCGTAAAGATAAGCGCTCACCTTCTTATACATTGGCTGAGTTTGAGCAAGCTCATACCCACGACGATCTATGGAATGCAGCACAGTTACAGTTGTTGCATGAGGGAAAAATGCATGGTTTCCTGCGCATGTATTGGGCAAAAAAGATCCTGGAGTGGTCCTCTACACCCGACGCTGCTCTGGAAACTGCAATTTTTTTGAATGATAAATACAGTTTGGATGGTCTAGATCCAAACGGCTATGTTGGTGAGTCTAAATATTGGTAGCAGGAAATTTTAATTCCAAATATAAATTTGCAGGTTGTATGTGGTCGATTGGAGGTGTGCATGATCAAGGATGGGCTGAACGACCAATTTTTGGTAAAGTACGCTACATGAATTATAAAGGATGTCAGCGAAAATTTGACGTTGCGGCTTTTGTGGCACGTTATGACGGCAAAGTATATAAGTCTAAGTGATTGTTTTTTGTTATATATACAGATTTGAAATTAGAAAATCTTACTGCACGATTATAAAAGTATATATGTGCCTTAATTGTTAACAGAAAATCAAAATGTATTTTTGTACTCTCCATATATATACATATGTGGAGTGTGGCGCTGCTTATTACATAATTGTGCACTAAAACGGATCTACCAAGTTGTAAGCGATAGCTTTTATTATGATTAACTATGCAATAATGAAACATTCAATATAAACAAAGGATATTAAAAAACTTTCGGTTTCCTGTTAAATAATAAATCTTCTAAAAATTTACTTTTCTGTGTACTGTGGCTGACACATGAACATCACAAAACACACGAAACACCAATTATCCGAAAACTGTTTATTAACTTTATATTCTTCTAAATTCACTTCGGCAAGGATTTTCTAAAAATCCTAGTTCTCTTATCTTAGTTCATTGGAACTAAGGCGGATATATCCATGCATTGGGCTACTGCTGCATAAATTGTTAGCGCATAATATCAAAATTATGCATAATTAGTTTTATCAACATTCAGTTTGCTCCGCACTTACTAATTACTTTTTTTGTACAATAAAATAGAATCTTTATAATGTTAATAATTATATGTACATTTTAACTAAACTCACCCGGAAATTCGTTACACATCCGTTTCGTTTGTCAATAAGCCGGAACTAAATATAGTAAAGATGGGGAGAACTTTTTCCGTTAGGCAGATCTTGAGTAATCGATTTTTATGCTTTTAATTAGACCAATCGGCATTTTTGCAGTCTCGAATAATGATGTGATAACTATTCAAGAACTTATCTAATAAGTATGAATTATCCACTAAAAAGAAGCAGCTATCCACTGTACTGTTTCAGCTAAACATTATCATACAAAATTGAATATTCGAAGAACGAAGCATCTATTTTAAACATATGGTCTTCTAGAAAATCTGGGTCTCAAATTATGAACAAAATTGAATCAGAATCATTGTGATCTTTTTTCCCAAGACAGCTGGCTGCACCAGGATTTATATTCAGAAAAAGATTGACAGTTCGGCAGCAATTTTTCAAAATTTATTTTGCGTTTATTGAGTGTGAACTCTGAGATTCAAAGCTAGGACGCAGAGCAGGTATTGAAATTTGTAATTTTCAATAATTTTGCAAATTAAATCTGCAATACGTTGACTTTAACATGAAATAAACATATTAGGAAAACATAAAATTTCACAGTCAACATGTAAGAGAAATTTCCATTTTCAACACTTAATAAAGATCATTTCCAATTGGATATTTGTATATGATATGGGTGAAAGCTTTTTCCAAGGCTCATATTAGCTAGCAATCGGTTATTATGTTCCATGAGTTTTTTTACGAGAATATCCCATTGAATATCCATATACTTACAGAAATGAAAAAAAAAAAAAAAATTTCCAATTAAATAATCGTACGGAATAGGACCAATAATTTGATTTCGATAACTTTTAAGAATTTAATCGATATGTTATGATATCTAATAAGTAAGTTCAATGGTTGTGAAATACAAAGCGCGCATTTGAAAAATGTTTTATAAAAACAAGTCGAACCGTGCAACGAATGATCCATAAAAAAGAAGCTGATAAATTGCCACTATTTGTTTCAACAATTAATAAATTGTTATAGAAATGAAGCGTTCGAAAGGAGAATTGTCCCATAAAAAATATAATCTTCGTAGGAAAGTTAAGTCGCCAAGTTCAAGTGAAGATGAGGACATATCACAACGCTGCACCAATATATCACCACAACACGTCATTTCCAAGCAGTCACTTAACCAAAGGCGCTTGTCCACCGCAAAGAGTATAACTGAATTTCCCTTTAACAAAAGACGCGTTCGTCTATTAAGTTCTGAGGATAAAGTAAGTGATGTCCATTGCGGTGGTATTCTCTATTGGATGTCCCGTGATGCACGCGTGCAAGACAATTGGGCATTATTATTTGCACAACGTTTAGCTTTGAAATTTGAACTACCACTTTTAATTACGTTTTGTATCACACCACAAGATGCGAATATTACAAAGCGCCACTATGAATTCTTATTGTGTGGTTTAAAAGAACTAGAACATGAACTGCATGAGCTATCTATCCCTTTCCACTTATGCTTTGGATCAGCAGCATATTGTTTGTCGGAATTTGTACGTTTGAATGAAATCTCTGCTGTTGTTTGCGATTTGACACCCTTGCGCGAGCAACTACAACGCGTAGAAGAAGTCAAATTAGCTTTACCTGCAGACGTACCATTAACTCAGGTTGATGCACACAATATAGTGCCATTATGGATCGCTTCGGACAAACAAGAGTTTGTGGCTTATTATATGCGTCGTAGAATTAACCCCAGATTGAATGAATTTCTCACAGAATTTCCACCAGTAATAAAACATCCACATAATAAGAATATTATGAATATCGAGCGCGTAGATTGGAAGAAGGCCAGAGATTCGTTTGATGGTAATTGTTCAGTGGGTGCAGTAAGTTGGGCAAAACCTGGTTATACGGCGGCATGTGAGCAACTGCATAGCTTTTGTACTAAACGTTTACCCATTTATAACGATAAACGTGATGACCCAACAGTAAATGCATTGTCAGGATTGTCGCCATGGCTTCACTTTGGTATATGTTTTTTTTTTTTTTAGTTTTTTTTTAATACCGCATTGTAAATACATATGTACATATTTTAATAATAGGTCAAATTTCAGCACAACGTTGTGCTCTGGAAGTTAAACGTTACACATTTAAATACCAAAAATCTGTAGAAGCCTTTTGTGAAGAGGCCATTATTCATCGCGAGTTGGCGGATAATTTCTGTTACTACAATAAAAACTATGACAATCTTAACGGACTATATCCTTGGGCAATTAAAACACTAAATGAACACCGTGAAGACGAGCGCAACCCCTGCTATGAACTTCCTGAATTTGAACAAGCAAATACACACGATGACCTCTGGAATGCAGCTCAATTACAGCTGGTTCGTGAAGGCAAAATGCACGGATTCCTTCGTAAGTATTGGGCAAAAAAGATACTGGAATGGTCCAACACACCAGAATCGGCGTTGGAAACTGCTATTTATTTAAACGACAAATACAGCTTAGACGGCAAAGATTCCAACGGTTATGTGGGTGAGTTTTAAATTTTACAAATAAGTGTTAAATTTGTGTATGTAAATCTAAATACCACAAATATTTTTTCAATTTTATATCACCTATATATTAATAAAATAACTCATCCAAGTGTAAAAATATAGTATATATGTATCATTTATAGCTTGTTTGTTGTACCTACGCATCATGTTGTAACTTGTACTATGTATCGTCACTCATTGAGGCATTAATTATTATTTTAGGTTGCATGTTCTCAATTGGTGGTTTACATGATACTGGCTATCCTAATAGAGCAATTTTTGGTAAGATCCGTTATATGAACTACAAAGGATGTCAACGTAAATTCGACGTGACTGCCTTTGTGGCTCGCTACAATATCGAAGATGTAAAGAATTAAAAATTAAACTCAGTTTTGATTTTCTTAAAAAAGTATTTCGGATTTAACACAAAAAATATTGAAATGTATTTTTTTTAGTTTATTTCCCTAAATTTAAGTAACAAACATACATTTTTGCAAGTATAAAATATAATCCAAATGTTTGCTCCAGTTTATGAAAAGAATAAAGCTCTGTTTTTCTGCCACTCGGTAGTATACATTGGACTTACAGCGCCCGACAAATGTACTTTAATATGCGTTTACTTAATGCACTTGCTGGAATATTATAACCATTTCGTTTTCCAAATAAAATAGCTTCCATGCGTACTCTTTAATAATGGAACGGCAATTGGCTTCAATTTGGTCCACGTACATACTTATTTAGGTATATGCAATTGTTACATTGGTTTACTTACCCAATACTTACTTGGTTTGCATCCAACCGGAACGCAGCCAATCCGCAGTTGTGTGAAAGGTGTTTCATAATTTACGATTTATCAGTTTGTTTCACAACTTGCAACATTTTCAAAAAGTAAAATATACAAATAATATGAGCAATCGGTGCTGTGTAAACACTAAATTAATAAAGGTTTTCGTCGTGAAGAAAAATCGATTAGTAACGATAACAGAATGTATGAATTTTACGATCTCTTGGATGATTTAGTTAATTTGTTGGAAATACCGATCATGGTATATACCTTGGCCAGTGATAGTGCTTTGGCGCTAATGCACTTAAACACCTTTTAGTGTCATGTGATTGTAAACCAAAATATGCCCATTAATCATAAGGAAATTGATTTGGATATTTTTAGTTATCTTCATTAAAGTATACTTTACCGATCAGTCCTCAGTTAAATTGAAAATCATATTTTTACCTCTATTATGTTTTTTATGCTATATTTTTGGCTAGTTTGCTATAGCTTGTAGCCAAAGAAACCAAAACGAATCCTAATGCGAAAAGTAAAAAATTCCCATTGTTTAAATTAGTCCTTTTCTGCTATCTTTGTTAAATGATCTTCGATTTCCTTTTCTTCCAACACTGTGAATTCTGGACTGTCTCTGGTGACAATGCCGATTTCAATACCATTTGGTTTGAAATCTACTTGTAAAACTTGAGACAAACAAGTTATAGCTAGCTGAATGGCTTTTTCTGTTGACAATTCACTTTTGTATTTCTTTTCCAAATAGCTTCTGGCATCTTGCTGTTTTACACCGACAGTAACAGCTTTTAGTCCACAGTAATAACCCGCAGGGTCAGTTTTATATACCGCAGGTCCCAACTCATCATCGTAGGCTATAAGTACCATACCTAAATTTTGGGAAAAAAATTTTTTTTATATGATAAATACATGCCATAAATATTGACACATATATAATTCTTCTCGTTAGTAATACTTACTGCATGCTAGAGGACGCATTTCAGCATTTTGCGTGTACACTTGGTTAACATCGGCAATACGCCTACACAGAACATCTACTGGTATATCATAGCCGAACTTGTATCGAAAGTTTGCCGCTTCATAACGCGCTTTTTGTACTTGTGATCGACTATCAGCTATAATGTAAAAATTTCTATATTTCATTAAAAAATTGAATTTTAATTTATGGTTAATATTTACAAATGCGTCCAGTCATTACACAGCCAATGTTTTTAGTAATCCGAAACAGATGTGTTACAGTTTCCGGATCAATTAGCTTCTCTGCGACCTTTTTCTGCGTAGCTACTACGGCGCAATCTTTGCCTTTTAATGCTACCGATGTAAGACCTTCATGATCAATAGATTTGAAGGCGTACTCTGTTCATACAAATCAAAAGCCAATAAATTTGTTGATAAATAGCTTCACTAACCTTCTTAGCTTCATTAGCTTTATTATTTTGTGCTTACCCACTTGGTAGAGGCGACCCTCAGGCGAGAAAATGGTAATATGTCTATCAAAGCCGGCTGAACTACCACGCGACATTTTTCAGGTTTTGACTTCACAAATTAAATCACTAAAAGTTACATAACATATATTCGTTGTATTAGTATATATTAACATTCAATTCTAAAATGTTGATGTCTAATAAAATATAAAAGCTATGATTTACCTATAGAAAACAAATTCTTCCAATGACCAGCAAATTGTTAATTCTGCTTCTTCTTTTCGTTATGAAATATTCACACTTGTCATACTCATCGTTGCAGTCATTTCATATACTTGTGGTGATGCCGTATGCACCTTTTTTCGAATTATTAACTATTACTTACCTATACATTATTGTAACGAATATGTTAGTAGAGTGTGACCTCTCGTAAATTGACAATATCGTATTTCAACAACTAAACAAATTTTTTTTACTCCTTATTCTTTTTAATAATTCTTTATATTTATTTCCTTTATATTTATTTCTTTATATTAATATTTATAATTTATATTATTGTTTTTATAAGTGTATACAAATAAAATTTTATAAAATTCGGTATTAATTTTAACTGTTTTCGTTAGGATATTACAATTATTACATCTTCGATTTAAAGTATTTATCTAGCAAAAATTCATCAAGCTCCAACTTATCAGCATTTTCTGGATAGCAAGCGTACTGGGTGAAATCTTTTACTCCAAAAAGTTACCAGTACCCTCACCAGGTTTACGAGAGAGTATTACATATGCAGCATCAGCCATTATTTCCGGCTTACGAGAATATTTAGCACCTTCGGAACCGGCACCTACGGTAACATCTAAATCGCTGCTGTATGTACCGTTGTGCGCGGCCATAACGCATTGACTGTTATTCCATGTTTCTTGAACTCTTCGACCATACCCAGTACACACATTGACATACCGTATTTATTCATTGTATAAGCTACATGTGAAGCAAACCATTCAGGAGTTAGCGTAAGAGGGGGCGCAATATTCAAAATATGAGCATGATTGCTCTTTAGCAATTAAGGTAAGCATTCCTTTGAACTGTGAAATGGAGTTTAATTAATAATTAAATTAAATGTGCTGATTTATAACGTATACCACAAAAGTCAAACATCAACAATACATGCCAATGCTTCGCCGCCCGCGTTTTCAACTGTTAGAGTGTATGTATATAGCTTATGCGTGCAACATATTTGCAAAACTTTCATATAAAAATATTGGGTTGTGGTTTCTTTTGTAACTACTCACTTTCTTCTGCTGCTGTATAAATAGTTTCCGACAGCTTGAGATGTGGCTCAGCTGTTTTTGCCTCTACTACACATTTGCACCGACTCGCGCAGCTTTCAATGCAATTGTTTTACCGATTCCACGAGACGCTCCCGTAATAAATAATGTTTTTCCACGCAAGGTGCTAAACATATAAAATGAATGAATATTTAAAGTACAAAGTTTAACAAATTCTTTGCTCAACGTTCTGCATACTGATTTATGTAAATAACTTCATCCACTCGCAAGCGTTCGATGAATATAACTGATCTTTATGGCTAAAATACAAGAAACACAACAAAAGCAGGTGTGAATTGGTTGTTGTAAAGGGGCAAAGTACACCGCTGGAGTTGACGAAGATAGCATTTATGAAAAAAATGCCTTAGATTTTTCTTATATGAATACGTATCTTATTTACGAAAAGGACATGTGTATAATATATGTTATATATGGAGGAGAATAAGGTGATAAAAGTTCAATTTATATAAATGTTTATTTACATATGTAGAAGTAGAACAATATGCAGGTACATATATATCTCTTTATTTATTTATGAATCCCACCACATTATAACAAAACTCTTTAAGAAAAAATCTACTATTATTAAAATGTTGCCTTATAACTTCGAAACGGATTTCTCTGGGAGAAAAAAATCCAATATAAGATTGTCTGCGTTTTCGGGGAAACAAGCATATCGCTTTAAGTCTTGTATGCCCTCTTCAATTAAAACTTCTTCATCAATAAAGAAGTTGCCAGTACAAGTGTTTGGATTTCTGCAGAGTATGGCATATGCTGCGTCAGCCATTATTTCAGGTGTGCGTGAATATTGGACAGCTTCCTGTCCTTGAAGCATTTCAACCGCTGCTGTGTAGATAGCTGTGCGTGGCCATAACGCATTCACCGCTACTCCTTGTCCGCTGAACTCTTCAGCCATGCCAAGTACACACATTGACATGCCATATTTGGCGACGGTATAGGCTACATGAGTACTGAACCAATGTGGTGACATGACGAGCGGTGGTGATATATTCAAAATGTGTCCATGCTTACTTTTCAGTAGATATGGTAAGCATTCCTTCGTGCTACAGGAATAATATTATAACATTGATTATAATTAATAGCAGGAGAGTATTTGTGCTTATTTACACCAAAAATGTGCCTCTTGTATTGATGTTGTGCATTAAGTCAAAACGTTTCATATCCGTTTCAAGTGTGGGTGTCAGTGAAATTACACTGGCATTATTGATTAGAATATCGATGCCACCGAATTTTTCGACAGCAGCCTGAACTGCTTTGCGTACTTGCTGTTCGTCTCGGACGTCTACAATACATGGCAGAGCCTTGCCGCCTTCATTTTCAACTGCATATGGAAGTAAGAAGTTATGATAGTATTACATTCTGTTATTATATTTGAAACGTTTACATACTTTCTTTTGCTGCAGTATAAATTGTGCCAGGTAATTTTGGATGGGGTTCCGCTGTTTTTGCAGCTATTACAACATTGGCACCATCGCGCGCAGCCTTTAATGCTATTGCTTTTCCAATTCCTCTCGAGGCGCCGGTTATAAATACCGTTTTACCACGTAGTGTACTATAGGTAGTGCGAAACATATTTAAATTCAACTGTAATTTCTATAATTTATTTGTTGTCCTCACCCGTTAATTCTCATTTTTGTAATAAATATAAAAGTAAATTGAATTTAAAAATCTCTAGTGGAGTTCAATGTTCACCGGTGCACTTTAGTTCGGATTGCGAACACAAACAATTGAAAGCGATTAGGTGCACTTAACTTATTATCTATGAAATTCTGACAAAAACAATGTTAGTGTTGATGTTGTAAGTAACCGGGTTAGTTTTAGTTAGTTTTAAGCAAATTGATTTGGTGTAAGGGATGACTTAATGAACTTAGTAATGATTGCAATATTTCTGGAAAATATGTATGGATATATGCTAGATTTTTACTAAGTTGGGTACTCTAAAAAAAATGTGCGAACTTTCATATCACATGCGTTAGTCTTAGCAGGTACTCGTTCATAGTTGGTGTTAAACTGTCCTCCATAAACAGGTAAGTTTATTGTAAAATATGTTCCATTTATTAGTTAGTTATGTTTCTATATTTAAATGTGTATAAATTATTACTGGCGTGATTACTGGCGTGGTTACTGGCTTTCTAACATTTTATGTTGGTAAATAAATTTTTAACTTTTATTTTTATTTATTTATAATAAAAATTTATAATAATATTATATTTATTAATAAACTTTTAATAAATCATTAATTGCGGTGCAACCCTGACCGCCGGCAAGAGGTTGTGTGGTATAGTTTTTGTGTTTATGTTGTCAGTGCAAAAAAAAAGGAAAAATAAAAAACAATTTTTTCGCAAGTACTTACCGGTCTGTTTTTATGGTTTGCATCTAGTGTCAGTAAATGTTTTGTTTGTTTAAATATATATGTGAAAATTGTACACGGAAAACATCATGTTGGAGAACGAAGTGTTGGCGCTGCAAAATCAATTAACCATCGCACGCAATGAAATCAACAAATTGAGGTATGATGGAATTAATATTAATATTAATTAATATTAATTTTTAATATTAATAAAGTTAACAAATTTGAACAAAATTTTCATTGTTTCTGTGCGCAATTACAGACAACAAGTGCGCAATTTACAACATGTTCAAAGAAAGGATATTGATGGTGTGGCCCGTCTGCTTCGAGAATTTCGATGCGAGGGTTGTCGTCGCCAAACTGCAGAGGAAAACACACGCAATAGCAATGTATCACCCAAGCAAAATCAGCAGATAGATGTAAATACATTTTGTTGGCATGAAAGTGTTACTAAAACACTCTTTCTCTAACTAATACAGACATTGTGATATGTACAATGCATCTATATTTACATTGTATTAATTGTAAAAAATATTTCAGGACTCAAATGCAGAGGCGTGCAACAGTGTGCGTTGGCAGCAAATTGGTGTCATACGTACCGCATTTCCTGAAAAACGTGGTGTACCTCGACAGTCGAGTGTAGGCGGTCGGTTGCGCGGCATTGTGGAGTTGAACTCAGATACTTTCACAAATCCAGAACACGCTTTGGAAGGCTTAGAAGAATACTCACACATGTGGCTAATTTACCATTTTCATAAAAACAATGCACATCCGAAGGCCAAGGTTGCACCGCCTCGTTTGGGAGGTGAACGTGTGGGTGTGTTTTCCACACGCTCACCACATCGTCCCTGCCCAATCGGTTTGTCCTTAGTTGAAATTGAAAAGGTGGAGGGAGCAACGATTACATTCTTCGGAACCGATATGGTTGATGGTACACCATTGCTCGATATTAAACCATTTATACCGTTTTATGATTCACCAGCTTTACCAATGGACTCTGGTAACTAATCCGTTACATATCTTAACGAATAAGAAAACTATTTTATCATGTTCTATACTATGTAGGACGCATTTCTGTTGGACCACTGGAAACGCTTGATTTTTATGATTCTCGCCAAGAACCGGATGGTGAAGAATCGGAGCTTGAATTGCTTGCAACTGGTGCTACGGGAGGAAGTAACAGTAGTAGTGATGATACTGTTGGTGGTAGTGGTAGTGGTGGTGTAGGGAATTATCATAGTTCAACACCTCCAAATATAGTTAACCACATTTCACCGCCGTTAAGTGCTGTAAAAGTACCCAACTGGGTTGCTGGAAGTCATCGGTTAAAAGTTTGCTTCAATGAGCGCGCCGAAACACAATTACATGAGCTACAAGTCAATCGGCAATGCATAATAGACATTTTAGAAGCAGATCCGCGTTCTGTATACCTACGTACAAAATATGGTTCACAAATATTCACCTTTCAATTAAGTGAAGTAACCGTCACATGCAAATTTGACGACAAAGCCGCAATGGTAACAGTCGTGCAAATACGAAAAACGGAAAATGTGCAGGACGAAGAAGTAGCAGAGTGAAAATGACTTCTTTCACGTAAATACATATATAATTATGTAAAAATGTTCGAGAATATTAATTTAAACGCTTGTATACATATGGTTGACAAAGATACAAGGGTTAAGGCTAAATTAATGAAACAATACTTAATGTAGTATACGTATATACCACATGGCCACTTGGGATAGCCACATACAGTCTTCATCGCTTTTGCATATTTAGTCAAACTGCTACTGCTACAGTGCGTTGTTAAGTTAATCAATCGTGAGTCGTCAATCGATGCCAATTGCAGCAATGTTTTTCAATGATTGACATAAGCATTCCATTTCAGCTGCTGCGCTTGTTACCATTTTAAATATGCTTTTTTAATTATATTTACGTACACGTTGTGATACGCTTGGAATAGATGTTATTTGTCTGCTTACAAAACATATCGTCTGGAGAACAAAAATATCAATGACAATTATAGCAACTATTTAAGTTAATAAATGTTGATAATATGAATTGAAAACTGAAGTTTTTTTTTTTATTTATTATTTATTAAGTATAAAAAAATGTATGATAAACAGGAGCAGTTGATCAAATAGCACATACATACTTAACATTCAAGTTTCTTCACTTTACTAATATACTCAATAATATTATTTTAGCTCTATTCCATGAACCAAATCAGCAAAAAACACACGGACTCATACTTGCATATCTACATATATTAAATAATAAAAAGTAAAAATGTCAAGCTTTACATTGACCTGGGAGCAGTTTCTGAAAGAAGCTGTAGAGTTCAAAAATATTTCTGATCGCCTGGGTGACACATGGATTTTATATAAGAAGGTATTATTTATGAAATTCTACACATCTATTCAAATTAAACTTAAAGTTCTGTATATAATGCAGAATGAGCAAGAAGGCAATGCATATCTGATTTATGAACAAAAAATAGTAAACACGGTTGATCAGACGAATTCTATCGATCCTCTGGAAGAAACTGATGACTGCATTGAATATGAAATTGCCGCGATGCCGTCAAGCAATGATTTACTAAAAATCGAATATCACATCGTTTATAGTATTTCCTATCAAGTGCCTGTTTTATATTTTCGCGCCTATCGTAATGGTTGGTATCATACAAATGATAGGAGTGTGTATAATTATATTAAATAATATTGTGATTCTTTACTAGATGGCAGCATGTTGTGCATCCAAGAAGCCTGGCGCATTTTCCGTGGCTACAGCGGCAATACCACCAAAACCAGCGGTGTGGATGCATCAGTTGGACTAACCGATGCGGATATGTTGAGTATTATGACGCAATTGGACCATCCCGTACTGGGCAAACCATATATAGCAATACATCCCTGCCGCACGGCGGAAATGCTGAGGCAAGGGGGCAACAGTCGAAATTATGTACTCACATTTGTCAGTTTGATGGGGCCGTATGTGCAATTAAATTTAAAAAATGAATATGGCAAGGCGTATGCTGATAACTAAATTACCAAATATCAAATCAAAAAGCTACTTACGTGAAAGTGTATAGATTAAATAAAGCTTCGATTTGAATATTTTTCATTTTATTTATATACCTTTCTATGTATGTACGCTATTATACATACCTTATTATTTTACATATTTTTTTTAACATTTACGATTACATAAAAACAATTTAACAGTTATATAAAATTACATAAATCATTTAATTGCCAAACTACAACAAAAGCAAACAGTTTTAGTATGTTTAGGCAAAAATTTAACTTTGTAGAATTGTAAGCGACAAGCTACGCCAAATCATTGTTGCAAAGTTAACATTTTCTTATTTTACATATTTTTAAGCTGATAACAAAAGCTGCAGGTAAAGAGCAATTATTGTATTAATTTAGCAATTTTTGTATTATATTATGTATTGCAATTCTGTTATGCGGTTTCAATACTCTAGAGTGCAGCAAGTTTTCTTTAACATGTGAATTAATATTTATATATATTTTTGTATTCATTCATTATACATTCACTATTATATGTATATATGTAAGCAATGATTAGTATATACGGAATTTTAATGGATTATTTCCCTAATTGTCATACTAGTTAATGCTACTTAAAAATAAGTTGATATCTTTCTTTCAAATGCAACAATTTTTGTAATTAAAAGCCAAAAAACACATAATAAAAGTGTAAAGAAAAAACTAATACAAAAACATGTTATTCTCTGTGTTATTCGAATAAGCTATAATTAATGCATAAAACTAGAAATCTGCCATGCTTTATGCTGCAACATGCAAAATATACGTATGCATCGCATTAACTGAAGCACTTATTAAAGCTTTTGTGCCTTTCTTCTTCTTCTGAGGTGTAGTGAAAGCTTAATAGCCATATGCGATTAACGAATTATTACGAAGATATGTTGGTCTTTCAATCGATTTATATTCGTTTAATATTTATGTGCATAATTGCAAAAATTTCAATAATGTTATAATGTTTTATAGGTTTTGTAGGTTTTGAAGCATGAAGAATGCTTTAGTAGATTTGCTTTGACAAAAAAAAAACAAAAAAAAACCTGTACATGCATGAAATAATAAAAAATGCATTACCTACTTTACAATAATTTGTCAGCATTCAAATCTCAACATGCTAAACATTCAGTTATATTTGAAATTTTAATACGCAATTCATTGATAAAGCAATAAAATCTTCTCTTAACAACTTGTGTGAACATTTATTGATATTTATTTACTACTAGTATTTATTTTTTGAATTTATTAAATATGGACTTGGTAGCAGTAACTGCAATTTTAGACATATACAATTAATTATAATTTTTTCTTATGTTTTTTTGAATTTTTAAACACTATGGTTTCTTCAAAATATTAACATTGTATAATTAAGCATTAAAAAATCGTAGCAGCTTTAGTGCACAAATTGTTTAAAAATGAAATGCTTGCAATAAAGAGTCTTTAATATTTGTTGTTTGCTGCTGTTGTTTTCAGCTTATCAAAAGCTTTTAAAAGCTTAAAAATATCGAAAACTGTAGTGCAAATATATATTATTACAAGCCTTTTTATGTAAAATACAGATTCAAATAAAATATTTATAATTATGTATGTATGTATATTATATGGTTTTATTAAAAATGTCTAATTTTTCTAAAACTATTACGCTAGAACTAGTTGTATATATGTATGTATATTTATATGTGAAACACATTTTTTGTTTTGATTTTTCGAATATTTTCTTTATATTTACTACAATTTTTTAACTACATATGTATATGTGTAAATAGCTCTATACTTGTATGTATGTATGTATATATTTCTCTATTAATTTTATTATAATTTTAAATTTGTTGTTTGTTTTTGTTTTATTATAATTAATGTTAACTCCTACTGTGGTGTTCTATTTCATAGCAAACGCCTACACGCACTCTAACTCACACATATTTACATGCATTTATGCCAGTCAATATGTATTCGCCGAGTGGTGTATGTTCGCATATGAAATATGTTTTCAAAAATGCTTTCTATTTCGTTTGAAATAATTTCTAAAAACTCAATACAATATGCCTAGACTACAATACTACCACTAACATATGCATTTATCTATATACACAATATATCTACATATTTACTATTGAGTATATGCAAACCTATGTAAATGTTTTTAACTATGTAAGTATTTACTATAAATTATAAAGTATTCTATAAAGAAATTCGAATAAGCAATAGCATTAATAATGTTTTGGAAACACTATACATAGTAATGTGGTTTTGAAAGCAGGAATATTTAAAGTGAAAGAATAATTTTTGCCTATTTCTTAAGCACTCGACGATTTAATCTTACCAGTTGGGTAAACGGACGGCATTGTAATCGAAATTCATAAATTCAATTAGAATTGAAACTATTTTGTTCATTGGCACATATTATATTATATAATAAGCACGGCTTTGGTTTGGTTTGAATTAAAGGTTAAATGGCAAGACAATAGGTGAACTTTGAAGTAACAGTTATGTAGTGTTTTAACGCCATCTGTATAAATATATTTATACCGTGAATCTGATGAGTTCAATGAGACGAGATATTCTAGAAAATTATTTATTTTTCTTTGGCATTTAATTGAAATCAAATGGAATACTTAAATAAAAGAAATTCAAAACAATCTTGCATACATATCCAATCGTGACTATAAGGACTTCAAATATTTATAGGTATTTCATAAGTATATGCCAAAAAATTATTTTTTTATGTATATAGCTAACAATTGAATTTATTTGTTTTTTCAGTTTGTAATCTTAAATTTTAATAATCTTTATTTTTTGTATATTATATCTATTCACTGTATCTATACACTATGATAGTCTTATAACTATTTATGTATTTATGTTTGTTTCTAATAATTTGTATACTTAATATGCAAATTGTTTTCTTTGAAAATTCCATTAAAGCTGCACCATTTACTGATATATTTTCTTTCACGACATTGTTATTTGGATAATGACAATTAAATAACGACAATTTCTGGATAATGTGGTGAATAACATCTTTTTATTTAAAAAAATTCAGTAAAAATATATTATAGAAGTTAAATAAACAATAATTTGCGCTAATAGTTTCTAATTTTGCAAATTTAAGTGCTATCAAAATTATAAATATAAAGCCAACAGGCTGAACAATAATCAATATTGTACAACTAAAAGTTAATTAAAAATCACTAAGAACTTAAATAATATTGACAATATTTTAGAGAAACAAAATCTTTAAAAATATGCACATACTAAATTACTAAATAAAATCAAACTAAATGTTATAAATAAAATTAAAAAATGAGAATTGTGACTAGGAAATAAAATTGGCTATTTGCTTATTTTATTGTACAACTATTTACATTAATTCAACCACTACACCTAAGGTAAAGCAAATTTAACACTTCTTGAATTTGCACAGTAATTTTAAATATATATATATATATATATATATATATATATATATAAGTATGTACACATTTCACACACATATGGCAATTAAAATAATTATTACTAAATTCGCTGACAGTTCATTTAATAGTTAGCTATATGCTATTTTTTTATTACGCAAATTAAAAAGCGCGCTGAAAGCTTTCGAATGGCTAGCACTCTTACATTTGTGTTAAGCCTTTGAAGCACTTGGGCAACTATATAATCAAAACGTCAATTAAAATTTTTTGCTATTTTATAATGTTGATGTTTATTTTTATTTTTGTGTTTTTTTTTTATACTAATGCTAAACTTATTGAATGACATTTTATATACATGCATATATTTCTACAACTATTGTTGTACATCGTGTCTTTCACTATTACAAACACTATTTTTTTAATCAATTTACTACTTCCTAAAATATTACAATTTGTTGTTAAACTTAAATATGCTGTAATAAAGTAAATTAAAGCTCACAATATGAATGCATCAAAATTTGTAGTTCTCCGCTTTTACAATTGGTTTCTATTTTTTTTTTTTTATGCTATATATGTAATAGGTTGTATTTAATCTTTAACATTTCTCGGTTTCATATACACTGACATCACTATTCTTGTTTTGTTCGTTTACTTCATTTCCTTTTCCTTTTTCCGCACACTCTTGTTGTAATGCGTTAAAATTAAAGCTATTCTAAGTGTTGGACGGTGGTTTCATTGTGTTGTTGTTGATGTCGTTCCATTAGTGGCTGCGCTATGGAACTACTAGCGGAAACGCTCCGCCGAAATCAGCTGCACAGCATATTGAAGAAACCTCTACCCTTTTCGGAACGTGGTGCCATTAGCATAGGAACTTGATTCTTATGAGTGACTTTTATCTAAACAGTATAGAGGGTAGTATAGTGCAAAAAATGTGAAGTACTTAATTGCTATTTATTTTGTTGAATTGTTTATTGTACATACCGTGCAAGGTACCTGCATCCATGGCTCACCATCGATTTGCATTGGAAATGTTTTCTTCGTCTTAATAATGACCTCACTACACTGCGCCAAACGTCGACCGGAGGCGCGTAGGCCGGTGCGCACTTGACCCATGTGCAGACAATTTTCCAAGCCAATTACTTCAATGAGACGATCGCCGAAATCTAAAGAGGGATAAAATGGAAATGAAATTCATAATAATTAAACAAATTGTTTGACTTCAAAAGTTATATAATTCATAAATCTTTATGAATGTGTAATTATAGTAATTATAGTTGTAGAAATATTATAAATTATGCATATTTTGGTGGAATTCTAAATTAAAAATATAAACAAGAATAGTTGAATGGTCTAAAGTTTTTTAATAATTTAAATTCACATAATTTCGGATCACCCTGTTATGCTTTATTTTACTTCTTCAAGTTCCGTTAGACTCGTTTATTTTAAAACGTTGTCCGGTGTGGCGTGACTTTCGCGCCACCAGTGGTTGTGTGAGTTGCTTTAATTTCGTTTAAAAAATATAAATTTTTTTCAAGAGTCCTGGTCATTTGTGCATTTACTAATTGAAGGGAGTGGAAGGGAATGGAACCGAGTAACACACTTGTATGTGGTGTTTTCGTTTGCAAAGAGAAAATATGCAAATTAATTCGTTGCAAAGTTTTTGGCGCAGTTGAATATCTCGTAAGATGGCGCAGCGAAGTGGAAGAAAGAGTATTGTGGACCATAAAAAAAAGTGGAAGCTTCGTCGGTTCGGTTTTGTTATACGGTGAGTGAAAGTTTTCGCGAAGGCGGTCGAGTGAGAAATGTCATTTCGTGCTAATTTTTGCCGTTAAGTCTCAGTAAAAGTGTTATTTGTGATATTTAGTTTCTAGTAAAGTAATAGGTGAAGTGTTTTTGTGGGTTAAAAAGGAAAGGTTTTCGCAAAATTATGCAAGGCAGCCTCACAAAGTGGAAACAAAATCCTGGAAAAAAACGCGCTATGTGCAACAATAGTAAGTAAGCAGTATAAAGTGCCGTTAGCGTTACTTATTCGCAGTTAATTTAAAATAACCATTCACAGGGTGAGTCTAATGAATATTAATAACTATACATATTTTTATTTCATATATATATATTTTCATGTTCATGTTTCATGATGTGCGGTTTCTTATAATAATGATTTTTTGTATAATTAATTTGCAAATACAAATATGGGTTAATTTTTCAATGCATAATTAATTTTTAATATCATATTTCGTTATATAGAAATGTGTAAACTTTTTGTAAGTTTTTGAGCTGAACGAAATTTGTTTACTAATAATAATAAATAAATAATAATAAATACTAATTCTTCATATTTGACTTTTATCAATGCCCATAGTACAGTTGAGTAATGTAAGTTTGAAAAAAATGTTGCATAGTTTCTCTTTTGCTTTTAAATTTCACTCACCTTGCGTCGCAACTGATAAGTCGACAGATGTAAAGCTAGTCGCCGATAGTTCTTTATCTGAAGATTTAAGTTTCTTCCCTTTACGGAATGGACCGGCGCTTTTTCGTATACGCTTCTGTGACAAATGCTCGCCCCACAAATTGGAGCCGCCATGTGTGTAAGGAATGTTTAGCAGGGCGACTCCTTGAAGATGTGGGCCGTTTGCTAAATTTAGTGAAACACCGTCGCACTGTAAAAGAATGAAGTAAAAATATGCAAATATAAAAATTTGTAGTAAGAAAGAATTTAAAAGAAATGCAAAAGTGCAAATGCTTAAGCTATGGTGGTCCGCTGGTTAGTGTTGAAGTTATATTATTCGTAAGAAAGAGGACATTTTCCACTAGAATTCATAGTGAACGATAAAAAATATATTATATTTGTTTTGTTATCGCTCGGTTTTGTACCACTTTACTACATTTGCCTTTTTTTTATCCTTTTCATAGACATATATATTTTTTATTTTTTGTATTTTCCCCAAAGCTATTTAACATTACTATCTGTTATCGTTTCGCCTTCGTTTGTTAAGCACTGCTGGCTGGCAGCGTTGGCGCATACCACAATTTATAACAATTTTTGAGTTAAAGCGAGCGTATTGCTTAATATCACCACAAATGGTAACAACCAGCAAATGTAATGGAGTCACAATTTTTATAAAAAAAAAAAAAAAATTGGCACGTTGTCGGTCCATTTATTTACCGTTGGCTTTTGTTTTGATATTTTATTTTTCTTTCGTTAAAACTTCCTTCCGTTCACTTTATGGCATATTTGCTTAGGCCTCATTGGTCAAAGAAATTTCCTGTAGGAAATTGCTGTGGTTGCTTGTTTGCGGCGTGCTGCCATTCGGTACGTGCTTATACCTACAAATATACATACATCTGGCATGCATGTATATATTTACGCAGATGATATACATTTATATTAGAACCCCTTAAGACACTTTTGTGTAAAGAAAATAAAATATTACTAACACATCATTACGCAAATTATGCCCTCCTTGGCAACTTCACATATACATACACATTCACCTTTTTATTTGGATTCCACATAAAAGGACATTCAAACCATGCATGTCTGGCTATTATCTTTTATGGCCGCTAGCTGCTAAATGGTTATATTATAATATAATACAAATGCACATTAAGCACAGTTATTCAATGGGTGAATGTCTCTCCACACATTTGTATGTTTGTACGCACGTGTGTTTGTTTCATGGTTTGTATTTATAAATGTTTTCAATGTAATTTTGTTGCATACGCGTTTTTTATGTAAATTCTTATTGTTTCCTTCCGTTTGTTGGTCAGGTGTGCTTCCGTGTATAGCTTTTCTGTCTATATGTTAAGTTAAGTAGTAGCAGTGATTAGCCCATTGAAAGTTCACACATGCATATTATATTAACATGTGCAAGAGTCCTGCCACTAAGTGTTAGGAAACGCCCGTTTTATTTGATATATGTATGTTTTGGTTGTTAATTTTATTGCCCGTAAAATGTTCACCGACAGCTGTGACCGATGGATCAACTTGTGGCAAGTTTCGCAATTGAGCGTTAAATTATACCGCTTCTATTTGTTATCATCTTGAGGTGTTATATAATATGTACATCCGCCTTGGTCAGCGTTTTCACTTAGGTATGGTCACCATAGAAAACTATTAATACTTTGCTTGAGTTTGACTGCATTATAGCACCAGTTTAACGGTAGAACTACAAACATGTTTTTAGTGAACTTGAATTGAATAAAAAGCGACTCTGGGAACTGCTCATGTAGTTTGGTTATGGGATATGATTTGAGCAATGGACCGGTGCATTTACATATATTGCGCAGGTAAAAGGAAACTAGCAGGATGTTTCCAGTAATTGTATTGGATAGAAAGGGCAATTGTTCCATCTATCGAACCGACCAATTACCGTAGGACCAATAGGAAAATTTTTGTGTTTTCAATGAAATTAGTGCCACGGTAAAAAGGTGGGTAGATCATCTTGTATCGTTTGATTCAAACGAACCTTTCGACGACGTTCACTTTGAAAAAAATTCCTACTTTTTGTGTTGTTTAAAAGTTAGATAATTAGCAAGGGCTTTTAATATGTCTTCTGAATTGACTCATTGCATCTTGGTTGATGGTTTTTGTATAAAGGGTGTTGCAATCATATTCTTGAATATTTTTCATTTTTAAATGTATTATTAATTCTAAAAGCGATCACGTTTAAAACTACATTTACGGCAAATTCCAAAGTTATAGAAAAAGTGTTATTGATACGAAACGTTTCTCAAAAATTATATATCAGCCACTTCAAGGTGAATTTAGGCTTTTATGACAATTTAATTGTGGAGTAACATCAAGAGGATTATCGCTAATTAAAGGAGAATTTTCCACAAAAAACATAAAAAAAAAGCTCTTTAGTATATCATTAATGTTATATTGTATCATTTTTTAAGTGAAACATTTTATATAGAAACCAACACTATTAATTACCCTATATCTATGAGGCCATCGATTTACTTATATACAAATTCCGAAAGCAAATTTCTTTTTAATATATCATACATTTTGTTAGATTTTTTCCCGCCACTTTAATTTAAAGAAAATCCCACCCAACGAAACGCCAGTTTTACTCTGAGGCGTTAGCACTAATGAGCTGGAAGCAATGACGCTCGGTGATAAGCTTGTGTCAGAGCAGATTGCAAATTACCAAACCGCGAGGACACATAATTTGCGGTTGAGCAAATTTTCAGCGTGTTCAATCGACATCTGCGCATAGATATACCTGCATACATAAGCCAATAGAACACATTTCAGCGCTGAACTTTATGAGAGAATCTAAAACGAATGAGAAGTAGAGATTGCAAGGGAAAATGTCGATTTTCCGGCGCATTTTCCACAGCGATTTGCCACTATGGCAGCTGTGATGCGCATAAAGTGCCGAACGGTAATGATGGATTTTGTTCCGTTTTACCGGCGTTTGCACGAAACACTCACTCAGCGAGTAAAATATGCAGCAACATGAAATGACATGGCGGCTGGCTTGATAGCTTGATGAAAGCAAATTGCATAAGAAATAAAAAAAAGAGGGAGAGGGAAGCGCGCCTAGTGGATCCGCAAGTCCAAAAGAGCTGGATATTTGGTAAAGCATAAGTGCATGTGAATATGTGTGTGTGTGTATATATGTGTGGTTATATATGTGTGTGTGAATGAGTGCCACTCAAGCCAACTCCTTGCGCTTTACCCCACTTTTAACGTATCTAGATTGTGGCTTCTTGTGAAATGTGTCAGTACCGTTCTTGTTTTGCTGTACTTTCGTTTTGCAATTTTTTGATATTTTCTGGGTGATACTGCAAAAGTTTCGCCTGAAAGCTGGTAGCACTTCACACTCACTTGGCAGGTGCTTAACACTTACTTAGCTGGCTGGCATATGGGACAAATATACCCTCCCCTCTCACATACACACAGGCACACTCATAGGTAACGGTACCTCTTGCTCGTGTTAGCTTTTCGTGTGGCTTTTGCAGTCAGTTAATTCATAATTTTATTTCATCTACACATACACGTACATTTCACTGGCAGATTGAAGATTTTCACCTGGCCCTACCCCCACGCCACTTACCACAATTTCGATATTCTCGTGCAGATTCTTGCATGACGCAGCAAATGTTTCTGAAGTAGCATATTCAAAGTACCAAAGCTTGTTTTTCATGCGACTGTTGAATTTGTGTGGATTCTTCTCGCGCTCCAAGTGGAATTTAACGCAGATTGCTGCATCCTGCAAATGAATTAATTAAAAAATGTATAAATTAAATATGATTTCCACTTAATGTAAGTACGTCAAAAATATCATACACACTTTTCACTATTACAGTATGTTCTCCCGCATGCTTCTCATGAGGATTAAGAGTTATTAAGTAGAACTTAAAGCGATTTCAGTTTTAAGGGCTCGTAATTGGAAATAAAATATCGGTACTAATTCCATTATGCATTACAATTTCACTACATTACGCTCTATTTTATATATTCTCAGCGAGGATCTGTATCAAATATACATATTCTCTCAAATACTAAGAAATTATTGAAATCGCGAATATTTTGACTCCATTAATTTGCGACTGCAGTCTTTTTAATCTTCTATATCCAAAATTCAACAACTCCAAAACACCCTATAGAAGAACGATTAGGATTAAATCCTTCTAAAATCTTAGTTTTGTTCGCAAAACCCGTAGTCTACTTCGCAATTGCCCACTCAGTCCACGGTAGAACTTGTGGTGAAGAGTAATAAATGAAATTATCTACAGCTTCTAATTTTCTGACCGATTTTAAGTAACTTTTCCAGATGCTGTGTCATCGAAGTTTATTCTCAGAATGCTTTATTTCGATCAGAAGAATCGGGTCTAGTAATAATGGGGAAAATAGTTCTAGTAATAATCATAATTCACCCAAAGGGATCATTACTGTCGACGAGTTGTAGTTAAATGAATATAAAGTTGAAAATAAAGTTTAGAGAAGCCTTGACCGAAAAAGCACACGCAGTTTGATTAAAAGTTTTTCATTTGATTTTTCTTTTGTTTACCATAATATAGTATACAAAGAACCTTTGCCGCAAAATTGGCTTTTTAATAAAGATTACTCTCAATCTATATACCGTTTATGTGAAATTAGAAGCGTTCAGATCTATGAAAAAACAGTTATCTTCACATTCAGTGCGATATTTTGCACCCTACTATTGTTTTAGGGAGATTTTTTCACAACGAAGCTATAAAGACTGTATCGCAGACTTGTTTAATAACATAATATGTTTAGATTCTGAAAATAAGGTTTAATTTATTGCAAAAGCTATAGGTTTGTAAACATGAGGGTATTGGTGGTAGGCTAAATTCTCAATAAACCTGAATTTGGTGAGCTTTCGGTCTCAGCTCATTGTGAGGAGACTATTTTTCAAATAGAGTGCCCAGTTGCGATTAAAGTTGAAACTCAAATAATTTTTCAAAATTAATTTTTAGCATTATATTTATTTTATGTAGCTAACTTTACTAAGTATCTTTCATATATAACGTGCCTACATTTATGCTGATATTTTCGGTATGGAATTCAATATTTAATATTTATTTATTAAATATCTTCTCATGTCATCTAACTACACAATTGATATTTAAAATTTAAATACATAACGTTCCTGAACATATTATATAACTAGCTTCATTTATGAATAACCTTTCTATTACTAGTATTACTTTCCAAAGTTTAGCTATTCAGAGGGACTCATGAAGAAGACTAAATGATTACATGAAGAACTGAAGCTCAACGAAATAATGTTAACCTTGAATTATTTTCCACTTTGTATTGTACTTATCACTTCATTCAGTGAATTTTACTGCCTGCCATTCAAGACAAAACATAACGTGGCATAGCATAACATTTCATTGTTGAATCCGAAACAGAGATTCTCGTTCAAACTTATCACTTGTAAAAGTGTAATTTTGTGGTTTTCAACCGACACCGAATTTCAGCAAAAATTTGCATAAACATTTTATAAGCTGAAAGTAATTTATCTCTGCTATTTTGCATATTGGACATTTTGAAAACCCGAAATGGGAAAAATTAAATGTTTTCACAAACTTTGTTGTAATCACAATTTGAAAATCATAAAACATACGTACACCAGTGCGCAGGCACACAAGTGAATACGTTTGCAAACAAAGCAATCATTTCTACTTTGCAATGCTCACAAGTTTCGTACACAACTGGCGTAAAAATTGCTGAGTAGCAGTATAAAACAATGCCACCACATCTCGCAGTCCAGTTGCAAGTCTAGGAGTCTAAGAATTGCTAAGGATTGCTAAAGAGCACCCTTATATATATGTATGTTTGTATTTTTGTGCGTGCAGCTACATAAATGCTGATAAAATGAATGCACCGCACCCCTGGGCGAATTTACGCATCGAGCAAAGTATGCTGTTAACTTTTCAACTTTTACCGATTAGCATGAATAGTTAGTTCACAGCAAATTGTAATGCCTTTGAGTACCCAGCTGGAAGTAGCGCCGTTGACATTACATAAAATATGTTGATGATTATATGGACTTATGCGACCCTTGACAATTCATTGTATTCGAACTAAATATTTTTGAAAATTTTATAAAGACCATTACGAAAAACGGTTGACATAATAAAGTTGTTGGTACATACGTCGCTTATTCACGCATTAGTCATCATTGTTAAACTAAAGCGAAAGCAAGAAAAAACACCCGATCATCTTTTTTACATATTATTTCTACACCCAATATTTTAGAGAGAATTTTTGGATAAACAATATTTTTATTATATTACATTATTTATATTATGAGTTAAGGAACAATAAGAATAATTAAGCTTTATAATCTCATTTTAATTAAAGATAATAAGTTTCTGAGAATCTCTTACTATATATTATATATATCTCTATATATTAGATATACTTTTACCAGAGTTTCTTAACCTATATTTGGTTTTCGCTCTCAAAAAATACTTATCTGTCTTAAAATCTTATAAAGAGGTCCTAGTTATTAGTCTTAAAAGTATCATTTGAGATTTACCCATTGATAGGTTAAGAAAGGTTAGGTTAGCTTAGGGTAGGTTAGTTAGGTTAGGTTATGTCAATAATATCCATCTCAAAATGGAAATACTTCGAAGTTATTTTGATAGCATGCAGAAAAGGAAAAACGTATCGGTTCTCAGCTGATACTTATGAAAATTGTAGTTTTCAGTTATTCTTGGGTAAGCTAAAACGAAGTATACTAAGTTGGTTTAACCTCAACGTCGCCAAGCTTGGATATTCCGAATAAGAATATTACTAAAATTCTATCGCATCGTTCTCTATATAGTTAATACGTCAATTTCAGAAGATTTCACCTGATAATCTGTGCTCAAAAAGATCTCCCAATGTCATTACATAATTTACTAAGCTCTAGGAAACAGAAGTCAAGGGTACTATATTATATTCAAAGGGAATGTATAATGTCGCGCGTGCTTTGTGAGATAATTTAATCAGCCTTGCAGACTGAATTGGACTATATTTCGACGCTATTAAATGTAATAATCGAGCATTCCTCAAAACACTGCCATCAAACATTAATCAGTTGGTCCATCGCTTCATTTTTGATGCGCATTGAAGTAGTCAGGCGGTCTGAAACATACTTGAATAGGGAAACTCTTAATATTAAATTTCATTTAGGGTCTTTCGTTCAATTTCGAATCGGAGTGTTCTATTGTAGTGGTTAAAAAAGCTTTTAAGAGCTTTAACTTGACAAATGACTCCATCATGATGACATGAATATTAGCTTCCTGAAGTTTCCTGAAGTTCCACCACCTCAGGTTGTGGTTGAATGTTTTGAGTACTTGTCTGAAATCTCTACGTAACAAAGTTGTCGATAAGATTGGTACAGCCATCGAGTTGAACGAAGTTGTGAATGTCGTTGATGTTGTTATATGGCCAAAGATTTTAAGTAGCTTTTTTAAAAGGATAATAAGTATCTTGAATTCATCAGAGCAAGTGACAGATTCGAAATTAAGTAAAGACATTTTTCCAGTGGCAATATTTGGGATCGAACATTTTCAAACCTTAATCGTTTGAACCTATTTATCAAATACTTCGGACTATTATTCGAAGCAGCGTACATAATTTGGATAATTTTTCCGATATTAATAAGAGTGCTTATATTTTTGATATATAATACGAATTCAGAGGGTAATTTTGTTCCGACATTAGATTAGTATAGCTCTCTGTGATAAAATATTTGCGTTTTTTGTCGAAATTGTTAATGATAATCGAATTTTTTTATCTACAAAATTTTTTTTTTTTCCTGTTTTTGCAACGAATAAGCATGGTATTAACTACACCTTACACATTCATAATTTCCTGCTGGGTATATATCCATTCACTCCAGTGTACGAGTACAACACTCACTCTGCAGTAAGGCAACGACATATTTTATGTGCAGAGAAAAAAAAAAAAAATTCGCAAAAAGGACTGCCATATGAAATATGACAGTCAGAGGACTAAAGAACTTAAGTTGACTCTTAACGAATGGGTGTAACATGCTTGAAGGACAAAAGCAGAGAAGGTAAATAAATAAAATGATACAAATATAAAATTTAATATATGCTCGCAAGATTTACGAGATATACAAAGAACTAAAGCAGTGATATAATGGGGCATGCGTCTCACAAAAGAAAAGTGAAAATCGCTAAAAGCGGCAATATTGCAAAAGGGAGCATGCTCCACCATGTGAATGAATGGTTTCAGCTTGGCGCGTAAATTTGCGTCTTGCAAGTGTGTTCGGTCCATTGAAAAAATACCTTTTTATTATGCATGCGGTTGAATTGAGAAATCGCTGAATAACGGTTTAACCGAGACACATCAATAAGGCAGACAAATATAATATAAGTAGCTTATTTATGCCTTTTCATATATATGCATACAAGCGCACACACGCGCACACATGCATACTCGTGAATAAATCACGTCTGCCGTTTTACAAAGTACTAATGAAGCCATCGATTTGGTGGCTTCACTTGGCGGTCTGCGTTTTTCCGCCGATTGTGCTGATTGTGGTAAACTTTTCACCGCCAATCAATCGGTCATGTAGTATTCCAACAAAAAACATATGTGTTACGCATACATATGTAGATATGTAACTACATATGCATTTATGGCATTGTTGTTGTTGTTGTTGTTGTTGTTGTTCTATTTGAGTGTTGTTTTAATAGTGAAACAAAATCACCAGGCTATTGTGATTGCCATTCGATCGCCATAAAATTGTTCCCGCTCAATGTGTGTGTGAATGTCCTTCAAAAGCTGCACAGTTAACCGTTAGCCGATATGTGACAACAGCACTTTGACGCAAAACAGATGTTGTCATAATCCGGTAGTCCAACTTTATATGAAAACCGTGCATTCGCGTATGCGTGTATGTGTGTGCGCTTAAATTTTTTCTTAAGTAAGTATATAGTAGTAGTATTTAAATAAAAATCAGATAAAAGGAAATAGCGGTTTTGTAGCGGATTCGATTGCGGATTTTCAGTGTGTATGTGCGTGGCTTACATTAACGAATTTACGGTTGAGTTGTTATAGTATTGGTATTTATATTGTATTGATGTAAGGATACTAGCGAAAATTTAAGCTATGACGCGTTATTGAACCCTTATTAATATGACAACTATTTGCGTAAGAAAGAACAAAAAAACCCAAACTGAGTGACGTATATGTTCGCAATATCATCATGCCAAGCAATCTGGACAATTATAGTTTTTTCGATATGTTTTTATTTTAAAAATTTTTAGTAAAATAACCACACATATATTTTTGAGTTAGACCTCGAACGTTAACACTAGTTACTAGTTAATACTATATTGTTATGTAAACGAGTAACAAAAGAACACTAACTAGGTTCTGGTATAAAGGTTAAAATAAAATACAAGCTCGTTTACATAACGAAGCCAATGAACAAGTCTAGAAGTAAACTGAATTACTTTTTTATCCAAATTGTTATATTTTTAAAGAATTTTAAGTCTCATTTGTAAATGATTGAATGAGTAAGAATTTGACTGCAGCGCATCCTTTTTGATCAGATCTGTATTTTCTTCTTTAAAATGGGTACCTTTTGAGTCAGTATAAGCATTTCAAGGATGGTATACACTTGTTGTTTATATAATGGTTTTCAATGTTGCTGAGTTAACTGTTCTTGGTCGAATATAAACTAGGTGTCTTTCCTATTATGTAGACCTGACTGTCTTAGGAATAATTTTTGTTATAGAACTCGGTTTAAATTGAGATTTGTTTTAGTTCATTTTCTAGAACTCATGTGGTGGGTTATATTTTTTTAAACTCTCAACTCGAATATATTTTTGACCACACCAAACTATATTACTTAGTTATAGTATAACTATGGTATGCATATTTTTATTATTGATGTAGCAGCTGAACAACTGTTTAATTTTAAATAAGAATGCCTACAAAGATATTATAATATGACAGTTAGTCATTTTAGAATCTCCGAAAGATATAGTGAAAGTCTTTTTTTTTAATGCAATTAAGCGTAAATGAAGGCTTGTGCTGAAAAGTAATATGTTGTATTTATTTTTTACGGTCAATGAACTCAGATTGTACATCAAACAAGTACACTAGATGTCGCTATGGTATACCTTTTTGTTCTTTTTGAAGATTTCAATCGCAAAATAGTAATTTTACTGTTTTTAAGGTTAAGTAATTACTTTTTGCTTTTGTTTATTTGAAAATATTATGGATTATATTATAGAGATCCGTTATTTTTACTGAAAAGGTAGCATTATAGTGAGAAACAGTCTTCATAGCAAATGATTTATAACAAAAATTATGTCTATTAGCAAGAATAATTTTTTAATTAAAAGTAATGATTTCTACGTTTTCGTTATGGTTTTCCCAGTTTTTCAAAATGGTTTTTTATTCACGTTTACAAAAAATCCATTGAAATACCAAAAAAAAAAAAAAAATGGCGAAGCAACTATTTTTCGTCATTCCTTCGAGCGTTTTGTTTCTTTCATAAAATACTTTTGAATCCAAGTTTTCTCCATTAAATCTTTAATCTTTAATTAATCAGATTAAAGTAAATTTATGAGGCAATTTGCGGATGTGAACGGCAAATATCTGTTTTTATTTCATAAGAAAAGTGTATTGATCACACAGATGTATAATGGCTTCGTTGAGTTCCACTTTATGTGACTACTTTAATTAAAATCCCAATAATACAGATTTAACCAACTGAATGCTCAAGTATAAACAAAAATCATCTCTCTTGGTTTATTTTATTCAACTTTGATGGTGAACCGTAAAAGTGTTGCGCTTAAACAGCATAACATAAGATATATGTATACAAATAGATATAAAATGTATACAGATGTGCTTATGCGTTAGTGCCAACTTCAACTGTTTACTAGTAGCATACACAAAAGAACACATACACATGCACAACTACACTCGCACATCTGCACAAGCATTTAGGCGTATTTGTATGCACATATCAACTCAAATGAGATTGTTCATTTTGTAGCAGCTGCCTTTTTGATGCAGACACATACGCGCACACACACGCACACGCACTCGTCCATGTACATGTGCGAATCAGTGAGTTAGCTGGCCACATAAATTCCTATTTGCCGCGAAATGTGTTGATTGTAATCTGGGGATTTAATGGAGGGTGGCAATGCTGTCATTTGGGGTGCACAAAGGCGTTTGTGTGCGAGCACGCCTAAAAGTATGCCACATCATTATGTGAACGTGCGCTCTTCTTCTGCTCAATGATTGCCCGCGCTTGTGTGTGTGTGTGTGATTGATAAAAACGAATGCCTTTGCTACTACACTTTCTATCTAATGTTTGAGTGCATGTGTATATGTGATGTGTGTATGAAAATGCGTGTTTTGGGGCAATGACTTCACGTCACTTCACTGCTGTGGCGCTCACTTTAATAGCTATTTTATTTGAGTTTATTGTAAGCGAAAACGGGCGAGAGAGCGCTTGATATAAATGTATGTATATATATATGTATGCAAGTTTGGGATTATTGCGGAATTACAATTAAAATTAATGCTGGAATGTCAATATCAGCTGACAGCTCGAAATGCGTAACAGGAATTGAACGAAGATTACTTCCCATATACATACTGCAAAACTATATAAATATATATGTATATGTATATATATAGATATACAAATTTTTTTTTTTTTTGTAAAAAAGAATTTATTGTCAACTCGAACAAAATCTCTCTTTACGGAATAACAATTTCATGGCGTAACACTTTTCGCTGACAATTTCGGCAAATAAATTAATAAAACTTTTCGTTATCCGACAACAAGCTTTTTATTAATGCATAACGTAAACAGAAACTTTTTCAATTTCCAATCAGCGTTGAAAGTAATATTTCCCTCAAAGGACAAGGGCATAATCGTAGTAAACCTATTATAAAAATAATGTGGTGCTTTTTAAAGCACCTTCTCTTCACTCCACCATGAACTTAACGCTGAATTTGCATGCTGCATGCCTCTCGATATGCCGATTAATCTGATTTCGTTGCAATGAACAGCATTACCGAAGCATATTAACAATGTGTCGCCTAAAGTTGAAAGTACAAGCGCGTACAAACGTTAATCAAATACTAATCTAATAGCAAGAGCAACAACAACACTTTGCTGACTGAACAGTGTTTATAATGGATATGCAAATGTAGAGTAGTATTTAGATGTGTGTGTGTGTGAAGGTCGCTAATACAATTTGGTGGCTCATAATATGCGCAACAAGGAAGAGCAACCGCCACATGAATATTAAAAGCGCCTAAAAGCGCCTAAAAGCGTGCTATACAATTTATTACGACGGTATGCGTGCCACAGTGGACAGAATTTGTGTTGGAAATTGTTTAAACTTTTTAGATTAGCTCAAAACTTTTTAAAGAAGGTGCGAAGCTTTCACTCTTATTTCTTTTATTACACTCGATTTATGTTTTATTATTTTTTATTATTTATTACTCTTTACTTTTTACTTATTAATTATGAATTAAGAAATAATGCTTATTAATTGTGAATTATGGATTAATAAATAAGAGCTATGAATTACGAGTTCTGTATTAAATATTTCTTGGTTTTTCGTTGCTCTCCATTCTATAAAGGTACAGCTTTTTAATATCTTAATTTCAGTAAATTGTTTTTAAAAAAGAGTCTATCAGCCATCCATCATTAGACATACATTACAGACATCCATAGGTTACATTAACATACTAACTATCACAAATATTGCCAAAATTTCTAGACTGTTATTGTCATTATTTAAAAGGTTAACTATAAATTGTAAATAAATATTTTTTCTCACTAAATTTAGATAATTCAACTGCCAACGTCTTCAGAATTCATAAAATTTATTTTCGTATGCTTTCTGTGAGCTGTTATCGATTTTCTGCTTAACATTGTGAATCCGAACTTTAGAAATAGTACTTTTATTTGCAGAAGGTTCATTCCAATTTAAATCCAATAATAATTTCAATATATTACAGATATATTTTTGAGGCTAAAAATCAACATGAGCTCGAAATTTCCATGAAAAAGAAGACACTTGGTTGTACTGATAGTGAGGAATTAATTTCTATATATTTTATAATTAACAATTTTTTTAAACTTGCATTTGTAACAATTAAATTTGCTTTAAATTACAATTAGCACATATTTTAATTTATTGCCATTAAAAGTAAAGTGAAAATTTTTCCATGGTGACATGCGTCACCTGAGTTACCAACGAGTACGCTCGTATTAACGAACGTCTTGCCTCAATTTAGGCACTTACGCAAAACCCCAAAGTAGCAGAGGTGTAGTTTGTACCATAGCGACGGCGCACGAAAGTATGCAATTGTCCACCGGCATAAGAATTAAATTAAATTGTGCGGGGCTGTGTACATATATATATGTATATATATACATATATATATATATATATTTAAGTACATAGATATACGGCTTACCATGAAGTTTAATCTAATGAAGGCATTTAATGATGTCTTCTGCTTAAACCACCATGACATATACATATATATCTCAGATATAAATAAGAGCTTCTGTGTGCGGATAGCTCGTTACCATGTTGTGTGGGGCCGCTTGGATGTATGTATGTTTGTGTGGCTGTGTGAACAGTGGCGCGGCGTAGGTTATCATAATTATTATATTAATAATAATCATAATCCAGCAAGTTTATATTGTCCAATAAAAGACAATATGACTGCATAAAATATGGCCAAATGAGGGCAACACCAATAAGAATAACACTAACGACAATATTAAAAGTGATGTCAAGGAAACGCTGACGGTCACAATGCGGCATGACAACCTTGACAATTGGGACTTACAAGTTTAATAATAACAATGCATAGTTAGAAGAAGTTGCGTACGCTTGCAACATATTTATTTGTAGCGAAAATTAATTTATTTCGGCTGTAGCATTGCGAAGAACTTTGAGAAGAACTATTAATCAATGAATAGGGTTGCTATTACTCATTTAATATAATAATTTCGGTGTCAAATATTGGGAAAGTTTTTATCAATGCCTGCAGAGGGTACTCGAGTACGCGGTTTGGAAATAAAGGCTTCAATAAATTCAAAGTTTTGAAAAAAGATACGTAGTTTTTTCTGAGACAGATATTCCACGCTTCCATTTTTTGCCGTTTTTGTCTCATTAATTTTTCGCATACATCTTGAAATATTACTCAATATCTTACACAATTAATCTTGAATATTTAATATTCCGTTGCACCCGAACATAGCTCCTCCATACTTGTTATTTTTAATTTGACCATAATTAGAAGAAGCACAGAACTAGTTCCGAAAATCTTCCGAATATGAAATATGGAACTTGGTTTTATATATTAGAATCCTATTCGCCTTATATTCGGATCTTCAAAGACAAATCTTGAATGATATTTCTTGACATTAGAACTAGGAAGTCTTTGCAGTTATGAGAAACTTTATAAAGTCGATTTCAGAATATTTTTAACTATTTTCTAATTGATGAAAACGTGCTTCCTTAAAGATCAACAACATCCATGCTGTATTTTTAGGATCCTTATTTCACCCAATATAGCACATGCACTCCTTATTATTACTCCCAAATATGTCTCCAGCGAATATCCAACTCAACCGTATAATCTCTCTTAATTTCTATTAAAAACTTTCACTTAAACCCATAACAATAATACACACCCTTACCATCGTCCTCCATTTGTTGGCATTTCAAGCGAGGGGGATAACAATAGCAAAGCGGCCAGAAAAAAGTTAGCAAAAACAAATAAATCCGCTTAGTGAAAGCAAAAGTAATGACGGCGTAGGAACTCTCTCACAAAGAAGAAAAAATAAAAAAATAAAAAAATAAAAAAAAAGAAAACACGGAGAGAAAATTATAACAAATAAAATGAAACGAAAGCAAGTAATGGAGAAGCACTAAAAAGTCGGAGGGATTAGTGGCTTTGGCGTAAATTGTTGAGAAATAAATACGGTCGGCCTTTAGCCGGTCGACAATTGTGTTGTCGGTTATAAGGTTTAAGGTTTCATAGCATAGTGTCAACGAATATAAATCATGGGAAAACGGACAAGCCGTTATGGCTTATCTTGCCATCATATCCACAGCGACAAGTTGGCATTGCATGCGAGTATACATATGTAAAGTACTGTTATTACTATATAGATCTATGTATGTACATATATGTGAAGGGATGCGTATTTTTGCTCAACATGTGTTCAGTGGTGATAAAAAAATGTAATATGTGTGAGAAAAATGTTGCCAGCAACGACTCGTCGACAGACAGAAGGCATTAAATTTCACACGAAAATGCACCCGGTATAATCAAGCGGAAATTTGTAAACTTTTTACATAGTTGAGTGCCTCATGTAGTTGAAAAAAGAGTGGTTTAAAGTGTTTAAGCTTGAACAATTTATTTGAGATTACCATAAATAACTCACAATATAAATTGCATAACTCCCCAATAAGAGAGTGATTTATCTTCACGAAATACCAAGAGAATTGACTATTATAATTATATAATTGCACTAAATGAATTTCGCAGATTATTTTATATATTAAATCCCGCTCTTATTCTGTTTCCTTTTCACTTACAGCACAAGAGAACCTTATGATCTTTATTACATGCTATATGGTTTTAATTCTAAACATTATAAGAAATAGTCAATTATAAAAACATCAAAGCGCAGATTAGAGTAAACCAGTGTTCTTGATGGTTGACAAATCTGTTTCAAAATTGGTTGAAAATAAGCTATCATCGAATATCTTCAGGAGGGCTCTCCTAAATGTCTTATTTCGGTCTTCCTTTTTAATGTAGTTTCTTTTACATTTTGAATGGTTGGCAACCTCGTTTTATGGTATATTATAATTGAACACTTACAGAACACTTTCCAGAGGCTTTCCTTAATACATATTTTGTAATATTTTAAAATCAAATTTTCTCGAGAATTTTCAACTCTATTCCAAAATGTTTCTAAGCTAATGGTGTCTTGAATATCTATCGTTGTATACCCATATTGTATTACTTTCTATCTTGGTGATCAGGTTCAGAAATGGTCCATTTTCCTCCACTTTTTGAAGTTCCAAATTAAAGGGGTTACATGACTTAAGTTACAAAGTGAAGTGTGGCCATAAACACATCCTTTTCAAGGGTCGGCATTTGAACCCCCTGGATATAATGTCCGAAGAGACGACAGTTCCTAGCCTGATATAATTGTAATACGAGTCAGATACTTGAATCCGATTGGTTTGCGATCTCGTTAAAAACAGCTGTTGGAGTTTAGAGTCGCTTCACAACGAGCTTCTAGAAGATTTCATAATTGTTAAAGTATTGTGGGCTCTCGGAAGGAAACATTATAGATCTAGTAGTAGTAGTAGTGTAGTAGTAGTCTTATCTAGTAGTTCTATTAATTAGAAAACAATATGGTTCCGAAATTCTGATTTAGATTTCCAGGAGATCTTTCTTGTTAAGCTTATTTCCAAATGTATATTCATACTTTCAAAAGATTAAACTTACCACACCAACTGAGAAGTAATTGTTGATGATATTATATGGCACTGTGCAATCTTTTTCCGGCTGCACTTTAATTTGTTTGGGTAAAGATATGACAGCCTGACTTTTCACCGCTGCACTGCCGGACGAAGTCAATGCTGGGGGTGTTGTGTTCTCTGCATCTGTTGCTAATGTTTCCGGCTCGAGTGTGGCGACTGGGGGAGAGTGAGTGGGAGAATATTTGGGTGATGCCGAAAAGGTCGGTATTGGCGATGTTGGTGACAATGGCGTGTTTGGCACTGTCGAGCTATCTGCGTCAGTCGATACCTCTGTTGCTGACACTGCCGCAGCTGTGAGCTCCACCTCGTTGTTAATGTGACTAATGGGTATGGTGGGGGCTGTGTGAGTTGTGGAGGCAGTGGTGTCAGTGGTGTCAGTGGTGTTGTTGGTGGTGGTGGCGGCGGTCGCATCCATTGATGTAGTGCTGCGTACAACATTTTCTGTTTCTGTTGGTGTTGATATGCTTTTCGCGCTGGGAGGTGTTTGAAACTGTTCCGCCGCCGCCGCCGCCGTTGCTTCCACTTCGATTTTCTGCTGTTCAGCTGTTGGATTATTTGGAATGTCTGTTGCCATAAC
This sequence comes from Bactrocera minax, assembly GCA_021498325.1. Taxonomy (NCBI): domain Eukaryota; kingdom Metazoa; phylum Arthropoda; class Insecta; order Diptera; family Tephritidae; genus Bactrocera; species Bactrocera minax. Next base: position 7,027,435 of record JAKEEE010000004.1, read on the forward strand.
AGGCGCGTGTATTGAATGGCGAGCGGTGAGATTCGCACAACTATTGTTCGTTTTAACGCTGTCATTGTAGCTGTTGCTGTTGTTATTATTGTTGCTATCATCATCAATTGCAACGCCGTCGACGCTTTTAGCCATTTCCGGCTTTTGCGGTGTGCCAGGTGATTGCAAGTCTTCTGATTGCGTTCGATCACGTCTCTCCCTTTGGCGCTCTTGTTCCTCGTGCTGTTGTTGTTGCTTTTGTTGCCTTATAATGGTGCTGGTACTACTGCAACTGCTGCTACTATTGCTGAGTGTTGTGAGCGTGCGCTTCGTTTCGAATGTCGACATCGATATGCTTTTGGTTGCGCGGCCCACATTAGCGCCTCCACCACCGCCACCGTTACCCGCAATGCCACCATCCGCACCACCAACACTCGTACCGCGCATGCCGCCACCACCATCACCAACCGCACTCGTGGCATATTCGGTCGCCGTGGTCATCGACGAACTCATCGATGATGTCGACGCCGTTGCGGTCATGTGCTCCTGTTTGCTGCTGCCGCTGCACATATTCGTGCAAACGCTGGTGCTGCGGTGAAACTCCTCGAATTTCTCGAAAAACGCCTTCTCGACCACAACACTCTGTGATAGCTCAATCACTTTCTGCATATTCGAGTGGAGCGTGACCTGTGTGTGAAGAAGTGGACTGATTATATAATAGGTAAACGTGGGTTCATGAAAGCGTTGTGCAGAATTGAATGGCATACAAAAACAATTCTTGGCAAAATGTACGAGTTGTGCATAAATAAATACAGGCGCGGGTGTGTTGTTAAGCAATAATAAAGAAATTCACGCAAAATGGTGTTTGAAGGCCACAAATTTATGTAAAATACTCTGGCACATATGGTTGCCTACGTTGTGCTAGATTGGATTAAGTTGCTTCGTTTAGGTTGAGGACAGAATTTCTAAATAAATGTTATATTGGAAATTATTAGGTTAAAATAGAGTTGAGCAAGGTGAAGACGAAGGAACAGAATTTATTTTATGGAAAATCGACATAGCAAAAAACAAAACAATATTATTTTATTGAGATTTATTTTACAACTCGTTTCTAGTACAGCTAAATCTTTTAAGACGCATTTTGTGCACAGAAATATTTTATATTGATGTTATAAGCAGTTATTTTGAAATGAAATGTATTTTTTATTTGAAATAACAATCGTTATACGTTATATATATATATATCTAGAATTTAAAGCTTCAGCCGAATGCTTAATGGAATTTTATGATAGGACCTTAATTCTGGTATACAATCTGTTATGCAGAGAACCTTTTCTAAAAAATCTTTAGGAAACTAGTACATAGCCTAAGAAGAGGCAGGAACCGATTATAAAAGGTCTTATAGCACTTTACATCACAATATCCACATTCACCACTGAATTACAACTATATACTTTATAGTACCTTACATTTTACCCTTTAATTTTTATAGTTTACGTGCCTTACTTATACATTTTTTTTTTTCATATCATTAATGTTTATAAATATTATATTTAAAATTTGTATAATTTTATTTAACTTAGTGTTTGCAATGTACTTTGTTCAAACAGTGCGTATGAGCAACAAACATTTATTTCCTTCTATTATCATATTACATTTTATGGAGAGAGCAATTCGATTATAGGTAATATTTCAGTATAACACAATCATTCATAATAAACCGCCAAAAGATTCTACTATCGCTAGATTTGTTGGTATCTCATGGAAAATTCCGTTTTGAAGGCGGTTGAGCCGTATTAACGTCGAGCTATAAATGCCCTCAAGTTACATACAATAGATCACTAAATATCGTTAACAATTATTAAAAAATTTTTTTTACTTAATATAATCCACTTTAAACAAATTTTATTGATTTTGAGTTTTCATCACTTTTATTTACTATTTATTTGTTTCTTTTTTTAATATTATTTTTAGTTAGCACCTCGGCGTATGAGTAATACAAAATTACAGCTCAATTCTCAGCTTATGACATGGCGTATGAATAACCTGGAATTGAGTGAGATCTTGGACACTCTCAGTACTTTCTACTTTCAAAAATTTTACCTATTCATATTCGATTTTTGTTATTTATTACTGTTTTTATATTTTTTTCTCAACATAATTTCTCTTTGTACCATTTCTAATTGCACCAGGTAATGTAACTCATGTAAGATGAGTAACATGAGCAACATGAGTAACATTGAGTAATCTGACACTTTACTAAATCGGAATTTGTCCTTTGCGAAACTACAAAAAGATTAGCTCAATTCAATCGCTTATAATTGCTTTGAGTTCGCCATCCATTTTAATCTATTTTCTAGTTATTTATTCTGCCGGCAAAGGTTTGGGTCAACAGAGTGAATAACTTGTACACACGGGTATGAGAGCAAATTGACTTAAAATTGTCAGAAGTTAGCTCTATGCACTAAAAGGCAAATAATAAAAATATATCAAAAGGAAGAAGACTAGGGAGCATTCGAATTGTATCATAGAATTGAATTTAATTCTTCCAAATATTTTTTGTGAATTTTTTGCACTTTGCGTTACAAAAACTTTTGGCTGTTCTGCATGCTAGTAGAGAGGAAAGAGTTAATGGTACACACAATATTTGTTATAGCATTTAAACCGAACTTTTGAGCGATGTAAAGCGATTACGAAAGGTGTACGAACAAAGTGACAGAGGTAGTTGAAAAGAGGTAGGTGAAGAGAAAGCTAAAGTACGAAATCAATTGAAAGCAGAGCTCTGAGTTGACGCGTGCAATTGTTGGTTGCTGCGATCAAATGGCTTTCGTACTAATTGGATTTTGGCAAGTGCCAAGCAATCACTTCAGGTAAACTCGAGCGAAGCCGCAGTGAAAGTGTGCACCAAAAGTCGATTGAGTCAAAGATTATTTCAATTAAAATGTCAGTAGAACATTGAAGAGTGCCGAGAAATTCGGGAAAAAACAAGCAAATGTACAAAATGATGAGAACAAAATGTTTTAAGCGTAATTGCTTGCGTGGCAGAGCCATGGCGTATGAGTGATATTTTTAGATGCGCTAATTATCGCCTTCTAATTATATTAGAACTAAAAATAGTTACATATTTTCTTTTTTTTTTTGTGTTTGACCACACATTTTCTGTATTTCATCTCGATTTCATACAAATTTTCTCATCACTCACCTTTGGTCGAAGTATTTCCGCCACGGGCGCCGAATTCGTCACCTCAATGCTCCAACGATCCAGCATCACAATGGATGCGCGTTTAATTTTGTCCATTAACTTTGGTATATTTTCACCTTCATAGCCGCCACCCCAACGCAGGCAGCGTGCTAAATCGTTGCCAGTACCGAGTGGTATGACGCCAACGGCAGGTTGCGTGGCAAATTCAATGGAATCTAAGCGAATGGAGTAGAAGAGAGAAATTTCATGTGAAAAAGTTTATGATGTAACTTCGTTTTCCTTTTCGTTGGTCAAAAAGTCGTTCCGTATGAAATATTAGTAATTGATATCTGTGTGGTAGGTATGTTAGTCAATATTGGTAGAAGTACATATTATTTTTGATACCCTATTTAATCTCTAATAAGCTAATCTGTCCAATAAATATGAAAATTTATATTAAATTTGCTTTATTTGGACTGGAATCTATAGCAAATTATCAGACTACGATTCTAACTCGAAACTCTCTTTTCCGTTTTTTCAATTTTACGTTTTGTTTTACCCACCCATCGCTTCGAGTACCCAACCAACTGTGCCATCACCACCGCAGCAGATCACTTGGAAGTTCGGCATGTCTTTGAATAACGTCAAACCTAGAGAAAGAGAGAGAAACGAGAGAAAAAGAGCAAAAGGCAATTAATTTAATATTGATTACTTCAGCAATAAGACCTTCTACAACCTAACTTCTACTAACCTTCCTTCGGTCCACCCTTCGAGAGATCATACACCTGCCTCGGATTGAGCATATATTGAAATTTTCGCAATATACGATCACCCTGACGACCGCCACTCTTTGGATTCACAAATACCAACAATGGGCAGCTGCTCTCATTCGGCGGTGTAATTTGAAAATGCGTGGCCTGATGATTAATTTGCGATTTCTTATATTAGCAACAATTTTTTTTTTCCAAATATATATATATGTATTTATAGATAATGCGGGTAATATTTCAAAGCATTTAAATTGAGGACGAACACATGTTAAAACATTTGGTTGATTGATTGAGTAGGTAATATGCCAATTGGAGTGGTTTTATAAGCGTGATGGATACACAGACACGATGGCGTATGAGTAATTTTGCAAATTTGTGGTTACCAATTATATTTTTGTGGTGGAATGTAATTATAAAATTTTGCGAAGGAAAGGAATGGAAGAGACAAACAATGTGTGAATTAATTTTGAATTCGCGAAATTTCGGTAAACGCATATGTAAATAGTTGATGTAACATATATTTCATAACAAATACACCTGAATTATAACAAATAATAATTTAGACTGCAAAAAAAAACATTTTTAGCGGAAATTTCAAAATTATCTTACCTAACTTAACTTAGCTCGACTTATTTAAACTTAAATGGCATGAAATAAAGTGAATTAACTTAATTTAATTAAACTTAACGTTAACTTAACTTTAAGTTAGATTTAACTACACTTAAAAAAATAAATTTATTTTATTTCAGTTAAATTCAATACAAGTGGCGTTAAATTCAATAAAAGTGAACGAAAATAGAAGAAATTTATTTACGATAACTTCACATAAATTAAATTAAATCAGTTTAAGTTCACTTAACTTAACTTAATAAAAATTCAATAAGATTAAATAAATTTAACTCAACATAACAGAGCTTAAATTAACTTAACTTAACTGATATGAAAATAAATTAAATTAAAATGAATTAAAATAGCTGAAATTAAAGTAAATTAGAGTGAACTAAATTAGTAATGAATTAAAGTAATTAAACTCTTTTGAGAAATAAATTTTTACTAAATTGTATTACATTTTTTTTTTGTTTCTATTATTCACGATGCGCAAATACATACATAAAAAAAACAATACTTTCGAACAGAACTTAGCGCATAATTGACTCACTTTATTCGCTTGATTTACCGAACGCTGGCGATCCAAGACCGCTGGACAGATGGCCGTTGGCGGTATAATTAAATCCGCATATTCGCCCAAAGTACATTCTTTTTTCACTGATGAGGCGCAGCGATTGTGTAGCTAAAAATAAATAGATTATGCAACAGCAAATTAGATAATGTCAACGATTTCAATGGGGGAGGGCTTGAAAGTGAAACGAAAATTAAATGCATAAAATCTGAAATTGAAAAACAACTGACTCGAGAAAGAAAACTTTTCAGAGTTTAAACATAACAGCGAACATTCAACGACGACATGTTCCTAAAGACATTTTCAAATTAGCATAAGTGTCCACGCAGCTGTCGAAGTGAAGTGACACATTCGCTAACGCAGCTGCACAAGCTAAACTAGAAGGAGACGTGGTTTTGTTTTCAGCGTTCTTCTTTATGTCTCTTCTGCGCTCTTAACGTTAAATATTGAACACGTGTCGTCTGTAACGTGTGCGTTAAATATATTTGCACAAACTTTCATACACATAACGGTATTTATCTGTTAGTTAACAACTACATAAGAATACCCACGATGGAGGAGGTAGGGATTAAGCAATGGTCACGTAAGAGTAGAAACATAAGTGGAGGGGTGGGAGCTGACTCTGGGAGCTTGTAAGGATGAACGTGTAGAGTGCGTCTTGCACAGTTTTGTCTCATAATCATTTATTTCGATTTTGTGGTATACAAAAACTAATTTAAATTAAATGAGGTCTATTGCTTTTATATTTGGCTCAATATTTTCAGCTAATTAATTGGATTAGCATCTCGTTAGTGTAAAATTTTCAACTGCTGCAGGCGGCAAGTCTGCTCTAATTGTGTTTATTTTAATATTTCTTTAGTATATGTCTGCAGAAGGGTGTGGTTACATATTTTCGAGCTGAATGGACAGACAAGTTTAAAATTAAAATTGAAACTGCATAGAAGTAAAATTTATGCACATATTTTTAATTTCTTTCATCTTCCATAACTACGTTATTAATAATATTAATATTACTAATAAGTTTTTTTAAGGCGCAGACATAATTTTGAGTATAAGTTTCTTTAATGTCTGGTCTCTGAAATATTTTCAATGGCTGATGTGAATTTTATCGAATGAGGGAGAAACTACTATAGAATGAAACTTTAATACGTATTGCAGTCAGTCAAAATCAGTATTTCTCGTTGTTGTGGCAGCACAAATACAATCTTTTTACAATTAATGTGAATCCTTTGCAATTACAATACTATCACTAGTCGGTAGCGGTCAGTACGATGGTACTGTAAAACATTGCCACCAACACAAGAATGAGAAGATTCATTTAAGTTGTTTGGCCACCTGTCGAGGTATAGTCATTAAAATAGCGGAGACTAAACCATGCTCATGTAAGTCATATCGGTGAAATATCTACTGCTTCTCTATCTTGTACTTCTCTGGGCAAGATTTAGTAACTCTCTCGATGACCTCTAAACATTAGTATTAGCATACATATTAGCTTAGTGAATGTTGGATTATCACGAAAATGTGTAGCGTTTCAAGATCCTTTCGATCACATATGGAAAAGTGGAATTAAAGAGAACTTGTTAAATTCCTGAAACCACATCTCTTTGTGATAGTAATAGGTTTTGTGGGTTAGTGCCCAATTGGAACTCATTCAGTGCATCTTCGTGTTAGCACAAACCCCATCTTCAAATGAGTTATCATTCTCCCTTTTCCGGGTAGTTATATTTATCATTATCTGACCCAACTATTCTTAACCTTATCCTAACCAAACCTACCAAATCTAACCCAAACATAATATAAGTTAACCTATAACAACCTGACCTATCTTAACCCAAACTATTCTAAATTAACCTAACCTAACTTAACGTAATTTAACTTACTCACGACGCGTATAATTCAGAAAAGAGACCAGGAGAACAGTCACTCTGTTATGACCTTCACTTTCTAGTACTCGTGCATTAAATCACTTTCTTCCAAACATATATATTTTTACTCTAGAGTATATGTCTTCAGTTTGTGAAAAGTAATTGCTGGACATTAACCGCTTCTGAAATCTTTTTTCGACCTATATTCAGGTTTTCTCGAAGACAAATCTTGGCTGATGTTTCGGTTTTTGTGTAGTGTTTGCGTTGGTATTGAAGTTAGTAGCACCTCTGGATGGCGGAAGGATTTATTTTGAAACCCTACGAGGCCTCACTTAGCCTATAGGGAGATCTTAAGTGTTGTAGAACACTCTTTGGTGCTTTATAACTCTATTCAAAATTCTGGTCAATAAATCTTCGAAGTAGGGTGTGTGTATTAACACTAAAAACCATTAAAACCCTGAAGAGGAACCTTGGTAGATTTTCGAAACAGTAAAAACTAGCAGATCTATGTGAATGTGTTTTTTATTTTGTGGAAATAAGTATAAACTGATTAATAGTGACGCAGTCAAAGGGATCTCTGAAGACCTAGCTATCTATACTATACTATGTTCTTGAGGAAAGTAAGTATGTCATAACTCCTGTGTAATTATTCTAGGCATATCATTGTAGGAATGAACTGAATTCAGGGTGGAATGATGATACTGTAAGAGACTTTCTGTTCATATTCAATAACAGAGAGTAATAAATTTTTCGCGGTTCTATATAGAATATTAAACCGCAATCGAAATCAATTAACAAGCAAAGCCACGAGTGGCGCCAAAACAATTGCACAGCTTGAAGTTTCTAAATTTATGCCATTACGTTGTATTTCCATTCGGGTGACAAACACTAATACCTAAAACTCACTATATAATAACAAAAACAAAAGCAAAACAACATTTACATTTTGCTGCAGTGTTGCAATTTCGCAATTTCGCAAATAACAACAAAAAACAAACAAAAAAAATACATAAACAAACAGCAATCAAGCGATAGCAGAACTAAGAGACAAGTGACTGGTGACATGACGCTGGGGGGGGGCTTAGAGCGTGAGTGCAGGGTTGCAAAATACAAATGCACATTGCAAACTGCACAGCAAGTTAAGTATGTTATTATTGTTGCAACATTGCATGTCAAATTAAAATTGCGAATTGCTGTCAATAAAGTCGGGGGAACACACACGTACATATGTATTAGCGAAAATGTGGCGGTCTGGAGTGTTAACTGCGGAAGCTCACCGCATAAATTCATTTACATACATACAGCAGTTTATACCGCAAATAGATGCAAATCTCTATGTAAATGTGTACGCAAATGCAATAAACAAATGCAAGCATAAAAGAGGTGTCACAAAGCGACTAACGAATTCCCAACTAAGCCAAGGCAAATGCCTCTGATTGGCGGCGTGGGAATGCCGCAAGTGTGGTGGCGTCAAGCGATGGGAGCAGAAACTCTACGCTCCAAAGCGAAGACACAGTCATTGAGTGGATTTTGCGATGCTAAGTTGCGTGTTTGAGACGAAAAAGTACAACTACCCCAATGAAATGCACGTGACAGGTGCTGCAAAACGACTTGAGTTGACAGCTGCGTGACGGGTGTATGTAAAAATTATAGAGACACCGCACGTTGGCATTTTAAATGGAAAATTCTCACGAGAAGTGTGCATTTTATTTCAAATGGAAATTGCGGGACATTTCAAAGTGCGTGGCAAACAGTATAAGAGATTGTATTTAAGTAAGTAAGTAAGTAAGTAAGCTCTGTCTTCTTACTCTATGTGCAAGTTTTGGTACCTATAAAAATATTATTTGGATTTTTGGGAATTTTGGGCATTTTTTTTCATAGAGTATTCTCTTTATTTTGCATTTTCAGTGTTACTTATTTTCAAATCTTACCTACTTTGAAGTATCTGAAACCAGCATTATCAATTTTTCTGTGTCTTAAATCAGATGGCAACGTCATAAAGTACTTACTTTGTTTTAATACCCTTTTAAATCTCACTTATTCCATACTTTTATCAAATTTTCCTAATTTTTTAGACTATCATTTATTTAGAAATCGCATGAAGTTGACAACCCTCTTTCTAATTAATTTCATACTGCATTTTTACATTTAAAATTTTTTGTTTTTCAGTAAACGAATAAGAATGGCAAACACGTTCCGCTTTATATTATAAATAAAGCGTAATTAGTAGTTTGTTTTAATTAGTGATTTTTTCTATTTACCTACTATTTCTTTTGTTTACTTTCAAATATTAATTACATACAAAAAGTTAGCAACTCTATAAAATAAGACTTTTTATAATAAATTTCGCAAAATAATATATTTTTGAATACCAGTGCGGTGAAAATTTACAAAATCTTAGATTTAGATTTGCTTATATTTCTTCGGCCGAAAGTTTTTGAAGGCATGATGTAGTTCCTCTCATAGAAATTTACTTTTTATTGTTTTTTTTTATTGTTTTTTATTGATTTTCTAGAGCATAATAGAGCATTCTAGAGCATAATCGAAGTTGTTGAAGCTCAGACATTACTCCCGATTTGTTAAATACTAAATTGCTTTACTATTTAAGGTCTTAATGTGTATATTGTGATATTTCAAAGATTATATCGTAATTAACTACTGAAAACACTGCGAATATGCACTGATGTTGATGCAAGTTCGTAAATGGCATACTTAATGATAGTAATTAACCTTTGTAATCTAATAATGTTCATATGTTTACATATTTCGTATTCAGATTTGCGTACAGAGTCATAGGCCGAATTTATTTGCTAAGGAGTTGATAGAAATTTCAGGGTTCCTATATCTTTTATCAAACTTTTACAAATAGAAAAGTTTAGTCCTGAATTTGGCTCAGTTCTACGAAGAGGTTTCCTAAATGTTTATATCTCCCTAAATTTTGGAAGGAAAGGAAACTAAATTCTTCTAGTTATAACAGGCTAAATACATAAATTCCACTTGTCAATTTCATCTAAAGAATATATTTTCTTCTTCCCAAGGTAATTAGTTCCAGTCAGAAGAGTGCAAATAGCTCTGAAGTAGCCGATTCATATTAATGGTTCTATCTTGCGCTAAGGGTTCTTAACTGCCGATGTATGTAGTTTATATATTGTAGTTTTGACGAAGAACTTAACGCCTAATCGTCTTTAAATATGCACTCTTTTAGCCATTTTTTTTCTACAACTTAATATCAGCAAGCCCCGTACTCATGTGAAAAGTCGGTATTATAGGATTTAAAAACCTCAAAACCCGGATGGAACTGTTGAAAAAATAGTATCTGTCTGTCCATGAGTAAGTCTCTTATCATCTTATTACAGTACTCAGTTAATTTATACAAATAAGATTGACATTTTTAAGAAAATTGGTAAAAGCTTTTGTGATTTAGGTGACAGAAGAAACTTTTGCTTTTTAATTAATTGCTTAATTAATACCTGATGTAGACCCAGATGACTGCAGGAGTTAAAATAAAATAAATTTATTTAATTTTACTTTGCTAAATTATTATTTTTCTTGACAGTGTTCGTTGCCCTGCCTACGTATAGCTTATTAAGCTCTAAAATACGCTGTAATAAGCCCTGCTGACTAGAGCTAAGTCTTCAATGGATCATCTTATTTATCATTGTGAATCAATACATGCGGAGGTGCAACATTTCTCGCAGAGGCGTGAGTATACCGTCTTCAAAGCAAATGTTTCTGCTACTTCTCCGATAATGCAGCTAAAAGCCCTACTCATGCAAATTACTGCCATGCACACATATTCGCATATTTAAATAAGCAGATTCACAGCTGCATATGTATGTGAATATAAGTGTTTCTATGTGTGTGTTTAAGTAACACCTGAGCGCAGCTACATATACTACGTATATAAGTGTATGAAAGATCCACCTGCAGATACATTTATCTATGTATGTGTGTTTGCAAATATATCTCCTAGTCTAATTCAAGGCTTAACACTCAGCTTCAACAGCTTATGTGTGTGACTAAATATTGCAATATATATTTCCTAACGGATAAGGGAACACACCTAAGAACTACCAGGCGCCGTAGGGAAAGGAAATCCATGAACTACTTGCAGCTCAATATCTCTATGCCAGTGCTCCTTCACCGCTTTCTCCATATATTTCACACATGAATTTTACACAAATTGACTGATATCAACAACAACAACAACAATAAGGGCAAATTTAATATACATACAACATACTTACCATCATGTGGCACCAGCGACACGTCAAGCCGGTAATGCCGTGATATGCCTTAATGCGTTTGCGACACTTGGAGCAGCGGCCGTAGCAATTGCCATCGACCCAGTGATGCAGCATGTCGCCGCCGCCTTTCACCTTTTTTGTTTTCACGTAGGTGGTGATGCAAGAGGGTGGTGCACGTTGCACGCAACGTTCGTGCACCGTGTATTTGCATACTGTTGTTGCAGCATATTTCAGTTGTAGTTTAGTATGGTTATTTTTTTTTTTTATTGTATTCGTAATAATCAGCAGTTGTCAGCGCCGTTGACATCATCAGCAGGGCGGTGAGCGTACGCAATAATTTCACGTTGTTGTAGTTGTTGTAGTTGTTATTTTGGTGTGTTGTTGGCGTTGGCGTAGAGTGGAGAAGAGAAAAATAAACACATGTCAGAAACATTCGGTAATTGCGAATTCGTGTCCACTCAAAAAGTTTTGCACACCCACATGTTTATTTGCGTGTTTTCAGCAATCACTTAGTATGTGTGCGTGTGTGTGTGTGTGACACTTACACGCGTTTACATAGGTTCCTTCGATTGACTTTAATGGCTAATTTATGCAAATGCACGCAATAGAATTTTATTGGTTGGAAGTTTTTCATTTGAAGTGGCTATTTACAGTAATGTATGAATTTTCGATTAATGGACGCTTTCATTTTTAGATTTTATAAATTTTTAAAAATTTTATTTCATCATTGTACAAGTTCAAGCTTTGCTTCACACAGGTATTTAATTTTTTTTTGTAGAAATTTTATGCTGATTGCTAAGTAGATGGGTATTTATTTCAAAGTCAATGCTGAATCCCGATATTTCGGGATTTCGTTTCAACAATTTCGAGATCCCGAAAATTTTTATTAACTTATTGTGACTAATCTCAAAAGAATTCAAATATTTTTAGTCCCAGTTGAAAATACACAATATTTACACATGTTACATACGCTTACATACGCACTTATATACATGTAATGTATGCTTAGAAAACAAATTCTATTCGATTTACAATTCTTTCAAACAGCAATTTTAACAACTCCGATTTTACAAGTTTCGTATTTATTAGTTAGTAAAATACAGTTGGAGAACTCTTAGAAATTCTTGGTTTTTTTATGTCTAGATATCTTTTACTATCTTCTTAAAGACAACACTGCCGTCCTGTTTACCATTAGATTCATGTTTATGTATTTATTTATAGATCTATATTTATTTATAACGAGTATTTATAGATCTAACGGGGTAGTATTTGCGAGCTGTCATTAGCAAATGTTAGCTTATTGTAACGGTAGCTTGATAAGTGTTGAGAAAGTATTTTAATGATTGATCAAATGACTCTAGTGAAATATAAAAAATTCAATGAGCTAACCAATAGCTATCGCAACTGTGTGTTATGAAGGGATTCCTGTCAGTTTATATTAAGATATTTCGTCAATGAAAAATTGGTTAGTCATAGCAGGTTAATTTGTTTAAACGTAGCCAAATTAGAGCACCTAAAGAAGCACTCACAAACTAATTTGTTGATATGATTTGGTTATCAAAAGTTTCTTCCAATAGGGAGATGAAACCATTTAGCACTAAGATGCTTGACTTTGGAACGGTCTTTGTATTGTAAGTTGTTGGAGAATACAGAACATAACTGACAAATACATGTATTTATTTTGATAGCTGGTTTGAGAGCTTTCCCACTAAAAAATGCCATACCTTCGAAAAACACCATTTGGCACCACAGTAACGCTTGATTCCAAATGATCACAATCACACACACTAAAATTACCTGAATAAGATTTATAATCGCAACCATCTTTGATATGAGCAATGTTAGCAAATTAATTTAGTTATTAATTTATTTATAGAACAGAATATATTTTGATTCAGCTAAATAATTGGTTTAGCATTTGTTTTATTGAGTATCACTTTCTGAATAGGCAAATTAACGGATACCAAATTGAAATATTACTGTTAAATTACATTTACCCTACATTTAGTTTTAATTAAATGTAGTTAGAGTTGAATAGTGGAAATTAATTCAAATTGTATATCACAAACGAACTTATTTTGTTTATGCAAATATGCTCCAATGTAAAATTCATTAGCCTAAATTTGAGTTATTCTCCTTTGCTTAGTTATGTAAATGCGCATGAACCAATTTCTTGAAGCAATTTACGTGCCGAATGATTTCCGGCAAATGTAATGCACTCGACTGTGCAAACAAATATGCGCCAACAAACGCATGAACGCACACATACACACACACACACACATACGGGATATGTACTTAGCTGCATGCAGTTGCGTATTTGGAAAATGTAAATTTAAATAAATACCCGCCTATACTTCACTTCCCATAAGCCAGCCAGTTGCAATTTAACTTTTCACTTATAGAGTTATTTGAATTTCCGGCGTTTAAAATGAACTTCATCACGAACCGGAAATTCACTAAGGCGCATACAAGGCCGCCAACACACACACACACACACACACATGAATATTTATATCAAATGCATATGTAACTGTACTTACATACACAGCAGAGACCCTTTTTGCCAAGGCCGACCAACATATTCAGGCAGAGATTACAATATGCCGGCTTGCTGAAATGTTTTAAGCGCCACACATGAATACCATCCTCCTTCAGTGCTGTATTGTCAACGCCTGCAACGAGAGCAAAATGAGAAAATATTATTCTCTCTATTATTTTTAGTGTATTGAAAATGGCAAAAGTTACACACAGTCGCTTAAACGAGTGAAAGCGTGAAAGCTTGTATGGAAATGTGTAAATAAATTATGTAGGGACGCGAAAAGCGAGTGCAACCATATTTTATATACGCGTATGTAAGCATGCATTTCCGGCGGAAATTCAATTTTTATTATATTGCTCAGGAAAATTTCATTTAATTTCGGAAGTTTGCTGGAGGGGACCCCCAACGGGACGTGCGCAATGCAACTTAACTGAATCTAATCGCAACCAAGTTTTGTATAACTTATTTTTTACGCTGATATCACCGATGTAGAAGATGAGAAACTGAAAAAATAAGTCCTCCCTAATGTACATATCCGGAGATTTAGACACATAATATTTCTATTAAATTGTGTGCGAGTGAGTTTTTAAGATCTTAAAGGAATAAACGAATTCTCCGCAGTTGATGGGGACGGTATATGAGTTACAATTTTCAACGTTGTCCGCGCTTTTGATGGCAACACAATGGTTTTTCACAGCCTTTGCCATATCTGTGCCTTTGGCAATTTCTGGTTATAATAAGGGTGTTGAGATTCGAAATTGTCGCGTCTAGGCTTACACCAATCTGAAGGAGTTTCAAAGGATACCAAAGGTGGAGGCAGAGACTTATAGGAGATCTTTTGTAAAAAAAGGATTTTTGCTATTTCTTAATTCTACCTAGTTTGCTTAATCTCTTTGCCATATTTACACATTTTTATCCTTTCATATTATTGCAAGACGTTTCCGGTAAGAAACTCTGATATTTTTGGGCCACAGTTTTGGGTAGAAATGTGAAGATTTATATGAAATGCGTATATTATCAATGAGATTGAAAATCGTTTTTCAAAAAGAGTGATTTCATAAAATTTTTGGGCACAAAGTTAAAAATATACTACTACAAATGTTTTCTCTTTGAGTTTTCCAGACTAATAAATAGTTTTAAAATATTATTAGAACTAGGTATTTATTGGAAATATTTCTAAGATGTGAAATTTCTTTATTTCTTCTTCTTTATATATCTAGATGAGCATAAATCAAGATGTATTGAAATAATTAGTTCGCAGCGCCATCTGTTGTGTCAGCTGGGTAATTAAAAAAATTCAGAGCCAAAAACTAACCATACTAAACTTGTTATTCCTAATATTCCTAATATTCCTGCTTTTAAATGAAGTGATCATCCATTTAATAATATTAAAAATTTAACCTCTTTCTCAAATTATTCGTTTGAAGATTTACCTTAAAATTTACATTTCATCGGCATTAAGTCCTTAAAAGTTATTACTATAGTTTCATATAATTACGCAGAGGCTCATTAGAAAATCTAGTTGATGAAAGGTTTAAATAAGCAAAATAGTCGGCAAATCAACGCTCGCAATTGCCTCAACTCAAAGCAAAGAAAGTTTGCTACAACTTAATTGTCACTGTCTCAAGTTTGCTTAAAGCAAGTTAAGTAGTCATTTTACTTGAAGAAGTTGCCGGCACTTTTGTCTCTCGTTAAAGAAGAAACACCGTAGAAACACTCTGTCACACCCGTTATACACACATATACATATGCACGCAAAGAAGACAATACTTACCCAAGAGCACGAGTAGTGGAATGGTTGTCAAGCCGCCACGTTGCCACTCCTCCAGTGAAACCGTGCCATCGGCATCATAGTCAATTTCCACCATCATATCTTGAAGAATCTGTGATGTGGAAAGAAAGCAGCACAAAAAGATTAAGAAAGGCAATACAACAGTAGAAAATTGGTAAGAGAAATGTGTGGGTGATAACACTTAATATGTAAATAAGTGCATATGCGAATGTGTGAATATGTGTATGTGCATATGTATGTATGCATGTATTTCTTATGTGCATATGTATGTATGCGTACACATGTATTCACGCAACTACATACGTACAAAGTGCATGTGTCCATATTCACTTATATTACAGCAGCTGGAGGCGCACGGGGCGTATGAGTAACCTCAAGCCAAATATGCCCAAGTAGTTAAGCGGCGCACGTAGTAATGTGAGTAGCAATATAAGAAACTACATATGTACGCATGTATGTGTGTATACGCATCTTGAGGGCTGAATGCTGTGAGCATGGAATAAGCTAGAAAAGATTCTTCTTCTTTCCATTCTTTTTGTTGCTGTTTTACTCGCTTGCCCGCTTTTGTTACCACGCCGAAAAAGAGTTAATAGCAATTGCCTGTCAGGGTTAACGCGCTTTGTTAGCGCAACAATATTAAGAATTGCAATTTAATTCCGTATAAGCCGTTCGCGGACAGGCAATTGCAGAGCACAAAGGGCGCAAACGACTACCATAGGCACATGGAAGACTGTTGCAGATGAAAAGTTGATGAAAAATAGCGAAGTGGCAGCTAAGTAACTGAGAAGAAATGCGATTGTGTGCATAGTTGAACAGCTGGAAATGTAATTTTCAGCTCTATTGCGGCGCAATAAACAATATAAAAATATGAATTGTTGAATAAACAACAAAACAAATTGGTAAAAATGCTGTGATGTGCGAGAATGTTCAGTCGAGGAAACTATATACTTTTTGTTATTTGTTTTATTAAAATTCTTTGTGCTAAATTTGTTGAGCAAATTGAAGGTATTTTCAAGTGATGAAAGGGTATACGAGTAATGTACATACATGTGTTGTACATAAAAAGTTGTAGTGATTTAAAGTAGTAGTAGTTTAAAGTAGTAGTAGTAAAAAGTTGTAGTGAGTCGCTTCTAAATTTACTTATTTTTTGTACAGCAGTCTGGCGAATAAATATTTCGATATAAATATTGATTATTGTGTAAAAAATTATTTTATTCCTACATTCTGAAAATAAACGAAGGGTGGCAACTCGATTAAAGCATCTATCACTTAGAATCCCTTGCAATGGATCCAATCACTAATATATAATGCTCAGCTTAGGCAATAATTACTTAGTTCTTAAAATGAATATTTTTCCTATATTCAATATAAATTTTTAGCGTTGCCGTAAATAAAATGTTTTTATTAGAAATTTTTGTAATTCTTATGTTTCCAACTGTCCTAGAAAAATTATCATATATCTGCGTCAAATGCTATTCTAAACTGTTTAGTTTCCAAAAATGGGGACACTTTTTTTTATCAGAGGTAAGAAGAATTGAAACCCATATAACAATTCATTAAACAATTGTAGAATTATATCAAAGGGAGTATAGCAACTATGAGCAGAAATTCGACTTATTACTTAAAAATCGTTTATCTGAGTGTGTAGTAATAAGCTTCGGTAAGTTCTCGTTTGTCCCGTAGGTGCCATATTTTCTTTTCTTGATATAGAAAACGAAAAATTTGTGCAAAAATTCAAATAGTGATGCCACTTGTTTATATATATAAAGTGAGGAGAACAAAATTAAAAAATTATAAAAAAATTCATTTAACATTGGAGAATTTAAAGAAGTTAAATATATTTTTGTTACGAGTTAAATGTTATATGATCTATTAAAAATTGTTAACTTTCTATTTTTAACTCGACAAGACATTGGCTTGCGTAAGCAATTGAAATTTTTATTAAATTATTTCTTAAAAAAAATTTTGTTTAGTTATGAGAAAAACATTTCTTGTAGAGATCATCAGAAATCAGAAAATTTCCCGTCGTAGTTTAATTGTTAATTCTTCCTGCCTGCCGTCATATATTGAGCACAGAGCGCAGTGAAAGACTAAGTGAACAATATTAAAGCTAAGAAATTAAAACTAACTCCATGTTAAAAAAACCCGCTATAAATATATAAAAAACACTTAGCAGCCTGGTTTAGTATTAGCAATTAGAGAAGTTACTTTGTAATATGCTCCGCTATGTACCCAGCCTTAGATGAGCAGGCTCACAAATAGCTAAGGACTTCAACGTGGTGGAGTTAATTAACTAAATTTAACTACCTATCAGAAAGAAACTCATAACTTTAATCAACAATTTAATTAAAGAATAAACGCATATAAAAGAGCTTTAAGTTTAAAATTTTGCGCGGACGCCAACATTTCAATTTATTTAATTTACTTTGATGCAGGTACATTTGCAGCCTGCGGGTGATTTCACCGCAAAAAGGTGTTCATTATCATATCAAAATGGGTGAAGTGGTCAAAGCGCATAAATACACCTGTACGAATACACGAGCAGAAAGCAAGCAAAAAAAAAAACACAAAGAAATAGTTTTAAAAATCAAATCAAATAAAGTAAATTAACGCGCGTGTAACTAGCGAAATAATCAGCGTTCAGCAGAAAAAACGTCTTTTTTTATCTGTGTGCGTGTGTGTGTGTGGCTACGTCCCTTTGTGACGTACTGTAAATGGTAAATGAACGCGTCGAAGTTTATGCTTATGTAAGCAATGAGGCCGCTAGCAATAGTAGTAATAATTGGAAAAGTTTTATTGAGTTTAACCGCAGGTTGCGGTTTGCGTGGGCACAGCAATCACACCATCTGTTGGAAGCATGTTAGAGTATGTATGTGTGTGCTTGCAACTTTTTGTTGTCGCAGCTGAAAGCGCTGCCAGCACGGCCGAAAATGAGGCTTGACAGCGATTTTCAAAGCCTTCAAAGTGTTCAAAGTGTTTGTGTCTGCACAGCATTACCGTTATTAACATGTGTTTCCGTTATAATTTGCTTACTCAATGAAATAGCAAAATAAAAGAGGGGAGAAAAAAATCAAATGATATTTTAAAATACTTCTTGCAGCAGCACATTAAATGCAGCTGTTCCACTCATACTCGCTAGCAGTTTCCGCCACAGGAATTTACGACTGCTAAAAGTCAGATATGACTCGTCGTATTTTATCGCACTCATTGACATCGTGTATGATTTGTAATATGGTTTATATGATTATGTAATCGCATGTATGTCGGTTGGTGTACTTCGATTTGATTTTCGGTTGTGATCAGCACCAATTTTATGACAAATTAATGTGCAGAAATTTATGACAGACACTGCCATAAAAATATATGCATACATATCTATTTTGACTATATGTGTATTATATATTGACCATATATGTGTATTCACTAAGAAAATTTCTTAGTAAACATTTTATGTACAATGCATAATTTCTATTTAAAAACTTTGCTTGGTTGGGTCCAGGGTTAATTTCACCCTATGAAGAGTACGAAATAAAGACATACAAATAAAAATTCGGGTATTCTACAAATTAAAAAAATAAATAAACTGAGAAACTTACGGCTCTAGGAGAGGCAAGTTAAGGTTGTCCCGACAAGTTAAGGCTGCAGTGAAGCCTAGAAGAGCGAAAATTTGTTAATAACGGAAGCTTGTTGGGTACCAACTATAAACCTTTTGGGTAGGCAGTCACAAAATCAAAGCAACATTTTTGCTAAGTGGAAGTTAGTCCAGTTCAACGCTTTAGACTTGCGTAGAATCTAAGCACTTAACATTATTACAACCACATTTATACAATAAATCTGCCACTAAACTCTACCATTGACCTTTAAAAGTACTCGATGTGCGAAACAGTATTTTGCTGGCATTTAAAATTCGCCTGATAATAGTCGTCCAGAAAATATTTAAATTATGAAGGCAATTTTTCAAAAAGAAAAACCAGTGAAACTCTTAGAGAAGGTGATGAATTCTAACCACCAATCGAAGATGATGATTTTAGTGCTCTATTGGCGACTATAAAGTTGTCTGAGTGGTGATTAACTGCCTAAAAGTTAATAGAGTTTCCGGAGCCAACAACCTACAGACCGGACTTTAAAAATACTACACTATACGTATATATAGTGTAGTATAAATATAAATACGACTCGAGATATGCAATAACTGCTTTTATCATGATTGTTAATATGAACTCGTTTTCTTCAATCTTTAAGTAGCACGTGTCATGAAACTCTGCTGGTGATTATAATTATTACACGTAATTCTGTATATATCACAATTTTTATGGAAACACAGAAATGATGAGAGGGCTTTATTAATACTTTAAGTACCTAACTAATGTCAACTGCAGAACCAAGCCTTTTGCAATTCAATTCGAATTTGAAATTAAATGTGTGCTTACTGGAGAAAGTTCATGCATGCTATTGTATATGTATTACATTTATGTATAGGGTGCCTTTTTCTTAGGTATAGAAGTTTTATTTCAAATAAAATCCCAAAAATTTAATGATATTGGTCTAACGGCGTAAGAGAACATAATTTAGGTGGTCACTTGACATTCACATTCTTCGATATGATTCAGCCCCGAAAAGTTTGTTCTAATAAAGTGAAGGTTTTACGCCCTGTATAATTTGTTGCAATATTCTGCTGAAACCATTTCATACTAAGGAAGTAGGGGACAAAGATGTCACAAATTGTTAGCAATAACGCTCACCATTGATGTTAACACCGACTTCATCTTTAGTTTAAAAAACAATTTGGACCAACAATAAAAATGATGATGTATTTCATACTAGACAAGGGAGCCGGCAGAGTCTCTTCAAGAATGGCAGCACTAATTCTCCAATATATACTGAATTTGAATCTCAAACCCATGTGTTAATTTTGAATCGATCCCTGTAAAAATTCCAAAAATTCTAAACCTCCAAAAAAATCACCCTAAATATATATGTATATATATATATATATATACATTTGTGTGACAGTAAGAACGCACTTCATTGGCTTAACCAACAATTAGTAGCAGTTACAAAATGCATAATAAAAGGACGATTTGCTCATTTCGAAAACGTCCTCATCATTAAACCGAACGCGATACGAGTAGATCTAATTACATTTATCGTCTCTTACTGTTAGCATTACCCTTCAAAATACAAATAAACTGAAAATAAACGGACGACGCTAGAGCGCACTAACCGAGTTAAATTTACAGTGGAAAATTTTACGATTTCTTTTTACGAGCATGGGTTGCCTAGTTTAAGACGCTAACGAAACGATGAAGTGGGAGTAATGACAACAATGACTTGATGATGATGATGCCCGGCTTAGCGCATGGCAGCCAGCCACGCAGTAACAAATCCACCAAGAAATGAAAGTACGAAATAATACCGAGAAAATGGCTGAAGGCATTCTTTCAAAATAATATTTGTGCATGTAATGGATTGAAATGAAGTGATTCCTACTTAAATGATTTGTGTATAAAGTATATTGTGTTTGTCGGTGTGTTTGGAATATTTTTACAGTTAAGCGAAGTCGTACTTACCGGCCGCAATTCGCTAACATCCCAGCCAAGATATTCGGCTACAGCCATCATTTGATTAACAATCGCATCCATTTCGGCGGTATCCAGGACACCATTGCCATCGGTATCGTAAAGACGAAACATGACTGTGGGTGGTTGAGTGAGAAGAAATATATAAAACAACCGAACATAAAATAGGTAGTAAAATACAATATTTAGTAAAAATATACTTGATTGGCATAAGTGTGGGCAAAAGACAAAACGCAAAGGTAATATGCAGACCGTTCTATTAGTGACAAATTTCGTAAATGGCAACTCTGTGCCACAGGTTATGGGGTATTTGTATGCCTTTTACCAAACACAAACAGAAGCGAAAACGACAAAAACGTATCAGCTCAGATTTATGCTCCTTCTACTGCGGCAAACAACACGAAGACATCCAGCGCCTTAAATTACATTATAATTTACATTTTACTACTCTTTCTGCATGGCATTTAGTAGAGCATATATTCAGGCGTTCATTTAGCAATAAACTGAACTCGTTTTTCAGTACATATTTTCATTCACACTTGATGTGAATGAGGAATTTAAAATCTTTCTGAACTTTTCTTTTTTATTATTTCTATACAATTTTTTGCTAAGAAAATTAGCTTTTCAAGAAAACTAGAAATTTACAACAAATTTCTTCCAGAAATCTGTTTAGTTTATGTAGGCATGGAAAGACGTTTGCCTGATATGCATAGACAGCGTTTTCGGAAACTAACCGCATATCTTGGTAAAAAGTAAGTGAATAATTTGCTTGGAGTTGCTGAGTTAAGCAATAGCTGCATAACTTGGAGATTAGCTTTTGACCAATTGTACTTACATGTTGGACGCACCTGCTGTGCTTATTTTATTACCACAAGCAATAGGTTTCCGAATTATCGCTATTTTTGAAAAAAACAAAACGGGATCCCGAAATTTCGGGATCTGTTCGGTATTTTATTTTCATTAAATTTCATTTTAGTTTGCGTAATTTAGACGAAGTAGTAAAAAACTCTTGGCTTATGATTAGTCCTGTTAGACATATGTTATGCCAGTCCTAGTACTAGCTCTACTCTACGCCCCTGCTTTAAACAGAATGCTTTAGAAAAATTTCTGTCTTTGTAGAAACGAGAAAGATATGCTTAAACTATTAGGTTAATTTTACTTGGTAAATTCCTTCATCATACTCAAGTCAATCAATTTAAAGAAATTCCCAGTGCGCCATTTTCTTCCCCTTTCCATTACATAAGCACTCATTACTTTGATTGATTTCGTTGGTGATGTTTATAAATCACTTTTGCTCATCCCTTTTTTTCCCTTTTCTTAACTATCGCCACTACTCACATTCAAGTTTATCTTCCGGTCGTCCAGCTTCCAGCAATGACAAATAACAGACGACATCCTTGAGCGGCACCTTCAGCGTCAACGGATCAAAGTGTGAAAGTTTGCGTGCCAAAAGTTTGATATCAGCTGCAAGTGATGAAGAAAGCAAAATATAAATATATGTAGATTAGAAGAAGAAGATGTGGAAAATGCGTTAATATGTAAATGCTAAAATACAGGCGTGCTAAATCTTAACTGCTGCGTAGTAAAATGATGTGATGAACGCGTGAAATTTGAAACCAACCAAAGGATGAACACTCTAAATGCTGTGAATGACTAGCATATTTCTAAGCCAGCTCACAGCATTCCAAGTATTACAGTTATCCAGCGGGATGGGAGTTGCCCCGTCTTCGCTGTCGCACAGCAAACTTCCAAGTCATTTAAGAAAAAGGAGGAAGCATGCTATCATTTTCCAACACTCCCAATTCTTCACAATTGGTATTAGCTTACATTTGGTATATGTATATATAAACATTAGTGTATACATGAGTTTGTATGCTAGGCGCTGCCCACTCCCTCTACTCACAAAACTCATGCCATTAATTTACTCACTCAATCCACTCCTTTCGCTCCCTTCACTCACTGATAAACGCACTCACTTACAGGACTGCCATTTCAACGTTTCATCATCGCTTCGCTTTAATATAAAATTACATTTCATTTTGCAATTTGTTGGTGTTTGCATCAAATTGTAATTCATCATAGTCAACATTTAATTAAATTTATTTGCTTTCAAATGCCCACAAAAAGTCTATTGATTCGGAGGAAGAATGTTATGCGTCATTGAGCAACCGAAAAAAGTTTAACCCACTCATTGAATCTGCAGCGCTAAAAAAAATACGCTTTTTCGTACCGTTATTTTGAATTAATGAAAAGTATTTTATCATTTGAAATATCTCGTTTCATGCGCTTTTAGCGAGAAAAGACTTTTTCCGTGAAATTAACCACACAATTAGCGCATAAATTATTTCCAAAACTAAAG
The DNA here is from genome assembly GCA_021498325.1 of Bactrocera minax. NCBI lineage: Eukaryota > Metazoa > Arthropoda > Insecta > Diptera > Tephritidae > Bactrocera > Bactrocera minax. The sequence goes on from JAKEEE010000004.1 coordinate 7,050,929, forward strand.
AAAAAATGTTGAATTGATACCTTTGGCGACTAGTTGACATGTTAAGGTAATTCATGGCTTAAAACATTTTGAATAAAATAGGAGTATTAGAGGAGTATATAGATAGTATTTATGGTACAAAAATATAATTAAGTTGCAGATCGATTTAGAAAAAAAAAATTTTTTTTAAGCAATTGGTTTTGTGTAAATGGATCCCGTCAAAGGCGTCTTGTCAGAAGAACGTTCCATTCAAGTAAAATTTCGCTATGGACATTTAACAACACTGCATACATATCGGTACTACATATCGTACATCATACATATCTCAGCAGTTTTCGTTTTCCCTAGTATTTAAGCTTTTCATATTTCGCCATTTTTACCGAACTTTCTTACCAAAAAACGATGTGAACTGGGGTCTCAGTTCAAAGTATTATTTGAAGTTTAGTCCTATTTCCCCTCAATAAATATTTCTCTTGAACGTTTATTGCAAATAATCAGTCGGTTGTTTTACGATTTTCTCCTCTGAACTCATATCCACGAAGAAACTAGCTAAAAGATACTGTACGACTGTATCGGTAAAAATTTTATCAGAAAATTATTAAGTTCTTGGATCATGGAACACTTCTGTTGCCAACGAAAATTTCTCAATCTTGGCTTAAATAAGTTTTTGCTCGAACAGTAGGAGAACGAGCGTAAAAGACAACCTTTGTGATCACATAAATCTTTATATTATATATAGCAAATAAAATGATGCTTTTATTGTTAAGCACATATGTATACACTTACTTACTTACATATATATATATACTTACACTTACTTACTTATATATATATATATATATAGGTACATACCGAAGTCGGAAACTGTGTCTTCATGCCAATATACCTTACTTGTAGTCAGAAAAATAACCGCGTACAACCGTTATCGATTACATAACTTTTCGAAACTACTTATAACAGGTGAATACTTCCTGTTATTTTAGTAAATACATGCAGGTTATTACTACGAAGAACTTTTTGACTTATTTAGTGTGTGATAGTAGCGTACATTCCACTGGAGATGATGAAGCAACTTAATGTAGTAGTAGTTAGTGTAATGGACTAAAATTATGCGCATGCTTGCTTGTTTCTTTCCTATGCATGACTTTGTACAATATATTTATTGAATAGCTTATCTGTTGCTTCGTTGCGGTACATATACATACTTATTCTCTAACCACTTTCGTTATACATTTGCTTATACATATATGCTTTTCAGATATGCTTCCCTATTATTCATTTATTCATAAATATTATTTCATTTTTAATATATATACATATGAGTACTGTTATTTATATTTATATGTTGCTTCTATATTTTTACACCCCCATATACCTATTTATAAACATATCCATATTTATTGTGAGCGTATCTGTTTAATATTACTTCCGGCTTCGAAATAAACTAAGCATTGACATGTGCGGCAAGGGCAGAGGGTGGTGGTTTTGCCGGAAAGGTGAATGCCAAGGCGAAATGCGCGTAAGTTTATCAAATGTTTAGTGAATGCTCGAAAGAGAGCACGGAGAGAGGGGTAGTAAGTAAACATATTTCGAAAAAGTAATTTCTTTTATGTATAACACACAGGTTCACTGTGTACTCTTTGAGAGAGCAAGAGGTTTGGGAAATAAATTATGTAGGCATAAAAACTGTTTTGGGTCGATGAGTTACGCGTTTCTAATGCTTGTATTTGCTTGAAAGCTCATAGTTCATTTATAGACAAGAAATTACAAATATCTATGAGAATATCTATGAGAATATATACAATGTATATGTATATGTATATGTATGATAATATATGTATATGGAAACGTCTCTAACATGTATGTATGCATTCTTTGCCCAGTGCGGAAATTAAACAAGGATTTATTAAATGGAGACGTGAAGGTTCCGAAAGTAATATTGGACATGGTTTTCATGATTTCATATGAGGTAATAATATTAACTCATATATGCCCATAACGTAAGTGACCAAATTATTTATCGCAAAACTTTTTTCGCATATATCCAAAACAATACTGTAACAATGCCCCAGCCTCCATATTCGCCAAACATGGCACCGAAGTGTTTCGATGATTGGAAGAAGCGCTGGTATAAGTGCATCATATCGAAAGGAGAATATTTTGAAGGTGATGACAACATTAATGTAGACGAATGAATAAATATTTTTTTTTTTTTTAAATACGAAAATTCCAGTAATTTTTTGAACACAACACTATTGTGTTCTATAATATATCTTAAAAGGGTTTAAATTGGGAATTTCAAAAATTGTGGCTTTTTGAAGCATGGAATTGATGGTTGATGCTTTGAATTGGTTGATTTACGGGGCTGGCTGGATTGGTTTCGTGTGCCACTGCACAGCCACCAGTCAAGGATTTTTGACTTTGTTTTGCCCGATGTTATCATTAAGCACTCTAATGCATTGCAGAACATCGGTTCTGGACAGTATCCCAGAAAAATAACTTTGACAACGTAAAATCGTAACACGTAAAATAAATGCCAAATAAGATTAGTTTCTTCCGATCTCTATAAATCACTTTTTATACTTCTGCAGGATTCACAGTTCATTAAAAATGACATTTCTAGTACCATTGTCAAATTACATAGAGCGGTTGATGGTGCTTTTCGACATATGTTATGGGTTTCAGAACACCAGAAACAGCAAGACCGGGAAGAAAACATTGCTTAGGGTAGAGGGACTCGTTTCGGTCTCCGGAAATATGATTCTACTATTTTGGTACTTCCCAGCTGAAATGAGTTTTTACTGTCAGAAATTTGAAAGTTAAAGAAATGTAGTCTCACCACACTCCTACAAATTTCGACTATTGTATTGCAGAATTCTCCAGTAAATATGCTTAGTGAAACCTTGTGCGTGCTGTTTCAAATAGACTATAGGAACTAGGCACACTGGTGCAAATACTCCTGTTAGCTTTTCGTCAACATATTCCTTCAGTTCATTACTGCAAATACTCCATATCCATATGTTGAATATTCGGTAATTCACAGGCAAATCCGTACAGGCTATGTTGAGTTTACTGGAATTGTGTTTTGACTTCGGTTATTTTGTGTATACATTGCGATTGTTACTGATTTGCCATTTTAAGTTTTACAATAACACGCTTCTAATCAGAAAGAAAGAGGGTACTAGCTAAACCATTCCACAGTGGACACCAGCCAAATATATTTTATCGCGTACTTGCCATATATTTCAACGCGTAGTGGGTCATTAAAAACTTTGCATTGCTCTGGTCCTGCTTTTGTTGTTAGTTCTGCTTTTGCGAACATTTTAGTACAGGAATTGCACTTGCCACTTTTTGTCCGCTATAATTAAAGTTGCTGCTAATTGTTGTTGCCAGTTTCGCTGGCAGGCACATAACAGGATAATAATATATTCAGTGGGCCAGCGTCCACATGAATTTAAGGCAACTAGTTGTTGTTATTTTTGGTTGGAAAATGTGTGTTGTTTATTGTTTTTATGAGGCAAAAGGTTTGAAATGTTGAAAGTGGGATACGAGCTAATGGCGGTTTTTGTTTTGGTTAAGCTAACTAAAATTTACGATTAGCAAAATATGAATTACAGAAAAACATACATCCACATATGCTGCGATATGGTAAGGTGTTGTGACAGGTTCTGTTATAAACTTGAATATGCACTTTAAGAGGTGGCAACCGTTGTCAAAAATTAAGTAGTTCCGTTAGAATATTTTTGGTTTTCGGTTCCGTTTGTGACAGAAAGCAGGAATAAATTTATTTAAGAGATTTAGATTAGGATTACCAATACATAGATGTTCTCGAACATATTTCGTACTTTTAATATGTCAACTCTTTTGTACTCATTTATATGGGTCGATTTTATTGCAAAAAAAATTAAAGTAACAGTTTCTCACTTATAAATTCATATCATGTAATTTTAATTTCTAAAATAAAATAAAAGAAGCTAAGCAAAGACGGTGAACTTCGCTAAAGGTAAACAAAAAGATCATTGACCGCGAGAAGGGTTTTTGACCTCACTAAATATAAAAAAAAAAATTTTGAAATCGATAAGGCCTTTGTATCTCGCTAAAGATAAAGAGCCTCGGGAAGAGCTGTTGCCCTTGGGTCCTACCTCAGGAACGGCTTTATCGATTCCAATTAAATTTCATACATAGTATTTTATTTGCACCCTTAAGTCGCATTATGAAAATGGGGAAATACTTCCCCTAAATATAAAACTTTTCACACAAAAATTTTTCTTCATCTAATTCTTTCACTTTGAAGTATATGAATAAAGCACCAACCAAGTTATTGGAATAAAAATGGTCGAAACCGTCACATATCCTTCAAGCCATTGATACTCCATATAAGAATCTCAGTGTCTCTGCCTGACTGTATACCGAAAATATCAGTAAATCTGTGAAATATCGTAATGAAATTGGAGGATTATTTTTCTATGATAATAGTGTGCTATGGTATCAAAAATGGGGAAAATCGGGTAAATACTTTCCCTAGCCTCCATATACCTAATATAAGAATTTGAAACTTCCGGTTGGCTTTATCCCATGTATATCGGTCAATCTGTAAGGTATCTTAATGAAAGTCAGGCAGCATCTTTTTCTGGTAATTATATGTTGTAATCCCTAAAATGAATAAAATCTTATAAATACCACGTCTAACCTCCATGTACCTAATGAATGTTGAATTCTTTTGCAAGATTTTGTAATTTAAAGTTTTGCCAGCACCTCATGGAGCTTCCCCGAATTTGATCCATGCACATTTTATACTTATCACGAGAGTATAAAATATACAGTTAAACCCGAATGAAATGAGTTATTATTAAACAAGATGTATTATTGCCGATTTTTGCTGAGTTAGGTAAACTAATTTATGTGAAATTGATATTCGGCCTATTAGTGGTAATATTGTTCCTTTATAATTAATGATTTACATACTTATAACTATATTTACTACTGGCTACCGCGGACTACTGCTGACTATATTTGCATTACGTTTGCTATTTTTTCTATAAATGAAATTTATAATTTTTAGTACATGGTAACCCTAAGATATATGCAATTAAAATTGCAGCGACCAAATGGACCTTAATGCCAACATCAAATTGTTAATTTTTCGTAAATAAATTTTTGAATTCGTCAATACATGGCAACCCTAAGAATTCTGTAAACAAAAGTGTAGCGTAAGTGTAAAAATTTTGGTGTGGATATCAAACGCCCGAATGGGAAATCTAAGTATCCACATTTTCTATTCTAATTCGTATCCACGTTTTTTTCTACTTTCACTGGAAGTGAGTTAAGTGCGTGGGGGTTTAATTTTCCGAACAATTTACGGGATAAGTGTAAAACTCATTAGCCACTTTCGAACTCTGTCGATCGTTTGTCAGCTTAATCGCCTTAATTTAAAAATTACTTACATTTTCCTCTTCTTTTTATGCAACTAATGGTAATTATTTTTTAAAACACTGCACTGTACCTTTGCTCTGACCCAGCCCAACACAGATAGCCAATGTTCACACCGTATTTGCAAATGCCAGCATCAAAGTCGTCGACAAGACTTTTCATCGAATTTTTTTTTTCTTTTTTTGTAATTTTTAATTTTAATCTCCGCACTTTCTTAGTTACCATCTCGCTATAGCGCCGTTATAAACGCTTACAGTTGGCAACCATTGACAGAGACCGGCGTTGAAAAAGTGCCTGTCAACAAGCAAAAGGCGCACGCATATATATCTGTGTATGTACATAGTTGATGAATGGCATTGAAGTCAGCAGATAAATTCTTCTCATGCACCTTTTGGCTCTCTGCTTCGCTCTCTCTTCCTTTCCCTCGTCCGCTTGCAGTACTTTGCGCTTAGTGTTTGCGTGTGAATTGGCATTAATGCACAAGCCACTCTAATTAGCTTATGGCGAAAACAATAACAACAACAAAAACGTGATGTTGCTAACTTTTTCTCTTCAATTCTGCTAACTATCCATATTTGACTCGCAGAAAAATACGAGCTGCGAGGGCAAAAAAGTAAAAGGTCCAGGGCAATCTGGTCTCTCCTGCCTAGAGTCAATGGCGCGTTTCCCCGCTCTGTTATTCTTCACTCTGAACTAATTAATTGGTCGGATTAAGTTCGCGTTATATTTACCAACGTAAAGCATTTCGAGTGTGGAGTATTAATTTGAAGAACAAAAGCAAATAAAACAAAAAGCAGAGCAAGTGGAAATGAAACATAAACCGAAATAGACTTCAACCAAATTTATTTAACGATAAATAAAAGAAATATTAGCGCGGTTAGCATGGCAAAAAGCGCAAATAATTAGCACTACAGCGGGGAAGTAGCCTTGGATTATCGGTTGGTTGGTTGGCGCAAAGGTTCATTTCGACCGCCGTAGCGCTGTTTCATTAAAAATTTAGTTGAGATAGGACATTTCGCTTTCGCTTGGCTGGTTTAATGTTGATGATGGTCGCGGTCGGAAGTAGGCTGGCTTCTAACGAATGCCTTTCTCAAGGGACGAAAAACAAATTGACGGTGCTGTAAATTATTCAAAGCATCGCATAGTAAAAAATAATCTGGTGATTGGCAAGGCAGCATAATGAGTGAGCTCATTGCATGGTGATGAAAATAAGATAAATTTCTTTGATGAGCTTTGCACACGTTTTTGGAAAAAAGCTCTTATATTCCAATTTGACCTTTGGTTGGCTTACAGCGCTTGAAAGACATTCTTTAGAGGTGCGCATTGTTTTATTGGTGGAATGAGTATTTGGTCCTCTTTGCATTCCTTTTGATTATTAATGCACATTTTTTTAGCTAATATTGAAAACTACAAAGAACTTTACTGCTTTTCAGCTCATAATTAGCTACTTTAATTATGATAAGTTAGAATCATTTATTCCTTGCAGCAAAGTAATGGTTCATATATTATTTATAGAAGTTAATTAATAATTGTTCCTCAATAAGCTATGCCATTTCGTTCTTTAAAATCTGTCACCCATTACTAATATCTCTCCCTTTCAAGCAGTTTTCCTTAACACATCATATGCGTTGCACCATCTATCACCTGCCGTATGTCAACTGTTTACCCTTATTCTTGTCAACTTGTACCTCTAATCCGCCTTCTTGACTTTATACATACTTATACTTATACATACTGAACTTTAATATATTAAAGGATATGCTGCAAAAATAGTGAGGTAAAATTCGGTAAGGTCTTTCCTGATATAAAAATTCCTCCATGGTAAACATTTTGGAGTCTAATGAAATCTCATACTAATTTTTAGGTCAACTCTATTCTCGTGTCAAAAACGTGTTTCCTACTGGCTGATAGGATTTTTTATATTTATAAAGGTTGTCTTGAAGAATATCTGGTAGATAAAAAAGTTGAACTAATTTTCGTTGCACTTTGCTGAGGCCAAGTGAGACCACATTGAAACTGAATGTCTTCTTACATTATTAAACATCAACCAAGAACTGCTCATCACACTCTCCAGAACTCAATCTCATCAAAGATAATATGCCATAGTAGTACCATATAATATAAAAGTAGCATATACAAAAAAAATGTTTCTTAAAAATAAATCCCAATGTGAACATACATGTACGTTCAGATATCTGTTCTACAAATGGAGAAGCAAAGTAAATGAATAAAAGCAAATAATGAAGAAATTGTGACTAAATAATTCACGTGCCGACGTTGAATCGACCAGCAATGGAACCGCTAACGAATTCGCTCGTGCAAGACAAAAACGAAAAAGAGAGGGGGAAAAATTGTGCGAGAACTCATATTATATTCGTATATATAATATATGTATATCTATTACATATAACAACTTGAAGCACATAGCGGGTGGATGGAGTTGCTAGTGATAACGAGTGATGTTCGCGTTACTCATACGCCTAGTCGGGTCGGTCAGGCGGAAATGAACATTTCATACCACACACATACATAAGCATCAGGCATCAAAACGCACAGAAACAGGCGTATGACAAACGGCGGTAATTTGATAAGTGGCACGCACCGACATGATGCCTTTGTAGCACTCGAATTGCATGTGTGTGTGTACGCGGCACATCAATATCCAATGCATATCACTCTCTGGAGACACATGCATGCTGAAAGCCGGATCTGGTCTATAACTGTATAAATTTTTTGCTTCTACATATGCTCATGATGAAACCAAATTTTGTGGATACATTTTGTTGATAGTATTTTTGGGAAAACCAGCAGCTACCATCTTGGTCTACCCTTCCTTGGCGCCTACATATCTACTTGGCTGAGTGACAACGGCGCTAAAATGTGTGTACGTCCGCAATTTTAAGTATGTATGAATGTGTATGAGTTTGTAAGTACATATCTGCATGTTTTTTTGTGACATAATAACACTTGTAAGTGCATTTGTAGGCTTGTGTGTGTGAGCGCGTTGTCTTTGCCGCATATAGCACATGTAGGCGTGCCATATAAATGCTATGGCAAGAAATTGAAGTGTAAATAGTAATCGAAGCTGCCACAAGATTGTTGACGCCACTCAAAATCTTCAAGCATTAACGGTAAAAGCTATGATATAGACAAACTCAAATCACATCTCGATCTCAATATATGACATGACTGATGGCGAAATACTTTTGTATGTATTAAATTTGCTGGCAAAACTATTTTTAGATACATAATATGGGTTAGTTTGTTATAATAAATTCAGAAGAAGAATACTTGGTTAATAATTGGTTTATAATTCAGCTCTTTGACTATCACTCTACTACCTAGACTATCACTCCACTGCTCTACTATCACTCACTCTACTATCGCTCAAAGTAGCGTTGAGATTTTTTATTTGCAAAATTTATGTTTCTAACTTTTTTTACCTAATTCATGTTTTAATTCAATTTTCCTTGTTGTGGGGAAGCGCTGTCATTATAATTTAGTAAAAGAAAATTTTAAGCACATATGAAGCTTTGATTCTATACATATGCGAGCATGTTTAGCATATGTGGCTAGCTGAAAGAAAATTATGAATATATTGTTGTGGAATAAAGTTAAGTATAATGAACTTAAGTATGCTTTTTTATAATAGTAATCCCTCCCTAAATGAAGTTTTAATAATGTGGTGCGATATTCTAATGAAACTGCTTGATTGCCTCTATACTATTATGAGTAAATACCAACGAGCTGGCAAAGCATATCGTCATTACCATACTTCAAACTTGCTTTTAACAATGTACTTACAGCACTGATGGAATAATAAAGAGTGAGGTAATAGTTTGGTCATTTAAAGTAACTAATCATAAAAGTTCCCATTATTTATAGTAATAATGAAAATCCACAGGATTGTAAGTCAATGTTTTCTGTACACGTAATCATAATTATTTCTTTACAAATACTTTACATTATAAGCGTTTACCATTACTTTTATTGTAATCATAAATGTTAACGTTAGAATAAAAAAGGAAATACTTTAATCTACGAAATCTATTGGTAATGATTATTGTAATTCTTATCGTGAATTATGCGATTACATATATTTTAATTGTAATCCCGAAAATATTAACAATTACGAATACTGTGACTCACGCAAGCAAATTATAAAATATAATTAAGATTACAGTAATAGTAATGTTTATCGATTTACCAATTACAATTGCAATAATTGTAAATTTCAAAATTTTAGTTACCTCCACAAAAATTGTGATTCTTACTTATGCAATTCTTAATCGTTAAATTTTAATGATTACAAATAAAGCTTTTGTAAATTTCCAGAAAGCACATCTAATAACAATTGCAGTAGATGGTAATCATAATGTAATCATTATGCAATTAAGCAGTTCTTGTGTAGATTTCTTATGTTGTTGTAACAGAATATGAATATGTGAAATCTCACCACGCAGGGACGCGAAGTGTTTATTAAATGTTATTTATTGAAACCAGACAGACATCATTAGGTTCCAAGGCATAATGAAACGACTTAGTTACACATCACATTCCATAATATAGATACATTCCATACGAAATAAGCAATAATTTTGATAAAGGATGCTCACAAGCTTTAAATACTTGAAGCACCCAAATCAAAAGCATCAGTTAACTGAGAGAACCTATGGAAGTACGTTCCAGGTTATGGGGGCGAAAATTACATAAACCAAGTCAAAACGTTATAATTTCAATCGCTGATTAATCAGTTGATATAAATTCATTTAACATAATTCAAAACTCTTTTAAATTTTCATTAAATTTATTTCTCTTTATTCAACACATTCGCATAGGAAGTTGTATTACTGTTATCCAATATGGTCACACTTTCGTGCAACGTATTACGTGGCGTCAGCCAATCGCGTGGCAGTAAGCGTTGCAAGAACGGCACATAACCGCTAATTGTTGCCAAACGATTCACCCAACCGGGTATACCCTTGCCGCACAGAAATTGCGTCATATAATCACAGAAGTGATTGCAATTATTATGTATCAAGTGATATGAATTGCCGGTGAATTTCTGACCCAACTCCTCGACAATCTGATACACCTGCTCGTTGGTGAATTGTGTGCAGCCCAAATGCACCGTTTGACGAAATTGAAAATTCGGACCCAGATCCGCATAATCGCGCGGCAACATTTCAAAAATGCCGGTGAATGGAAATTGATGGCCACCATAAGCGAACTCGGTGCCATACAATTCGACGCCCGAATGAAAGACCCCGAGCCCAATGTAAGTGGAAAGCTCATTGATTCTTAATATATCGTAAACATTCAGTTTGACCGGTTCACAGGAGAGTCCCAGTCGAGCATGATCACAGTTACGTGGTTGATGCCGCCTCGATGTGCGTGTGCTGGTTGTTGCCGTGGTCGTAGTTGCTGTTGCCGTTTCGGCTGTTTCATTATGCCTTCGTGTGAATGGTGTTTCAAAACAGCTGCCGAAACTGAATTTGTTAAATTTCGCATTATTCGTATGCATTTAAAGGCTTCTATATGGTTTGCAAATATTTCATTTTATAAAATAAATTAATCAACAATTGTATAATGGAATTATTGTGAAAATAAAAACTAATGATTTTGAACTGAATTTTGAAAGTTGTGACAAAGTGAGTAGCAGAAAGGGAAATCGAAAAAAACAAAGTTGCTCGAAGAGTATGAAATAAATATTTACTTATTTGGAACACTCTGTTTTGATTATTAAAGAGATAAATTAAATTATCTTCTCCGCAGTTAACCAAAATTTACGCGGAGAGTAAAATGTTGCTTTCTATTCATAACAATCAACACATCACACACACAATTCAACACATTAAAATAATCGAGATAGAGGTAGTAGGTGATAAAAGTCGGGAACCGTTCACGCTCAGAGCGTAAAATGTTTCATATATTTTCTCTCTGCAATAGTTTCTTAGGAGTATACAATATCTTAGAGGAATGAAAATAAACAAAACTTTCATATTTGGAGTACGAGTAATCTTGGAGAGAACATCAAAACCTCTTGCATTCAGAAAATAATTACAGTATGGTGTGTTTTGCATGATACATTCTCTTAAACTAATGATGGAGACTACATTTACGACAATGATGAGCGGTATAGGTAAATATTTCTATCGAGTTTCATTCCCCATATGCTATTTTAGTCACGTCTAAGTGACTAAATTCGGGTAAAATCGGAAAACAACCCGCTTATTAGATAATACAATAATTCATTAATCAAAACAGATATTGAAAGATATTGAATTTGAATGAAGCATATTGAAAAGACTTTACAACTATCTGTAAATGTATGGGGACATCTATCCATAAAACTTCTGGTCTTTTATATGGAACATAATGACCTCGAACTATTTTGGAGACTTTAAAGTAATTTTCTCCAACAAAAAAATAAAAAAAGATGAAGGCAAATATGTCTTTCATTTCAGAGATAATGTGAGAGTTGTTTCGATTTCACCGCCATCTTTGGGAAATGTTTATTACCTGAGTATTTTAATTCATTATTGAAGAGATAAAAATAGAGCACCATCTATGGGATATAATTTTGGATTGAAGATTTTATTTTACGTTATAAAAGTGTGAACTTTTACTCATCTGAGAAATAATATAGGCGAAAAGTTATGCTTATGCTTTTCACTTTTCCCAGCTGTGTGAAATTCGTTTGTCGGTCATACATTTATTTTATTTTTGTCGACTTTTGGCCAAAAGAATACTACTTAGAAATTCGAAAATAGTAGTGATTTTAGCCTTAAAAAACTAATCTTAGGCGACATGATAAAAAAAAGGTTAACGGGTTTTCCCGAACAAAATCTCTCCAACTAAATTAAGTAGTGAATTTCTCACAACTAATTTCATATCATTTTATATATTTAACGGTAAGTTATGTACATAAATTGATTTCCTGAATAAGTGCACATGTTTGTAGCTAAATGTCTGTACTCACTATCGATTTTGCAATTAACCGAATTGTTGCTCTTCTTCGATGAGTTACGTGACATCTGTGAATGATTCGCTTGCGAATGCGATGGACTCGAATCAACGGAACGGCGCGCCGCAGCGCTGCTCTGAAAGATGGAAGGGCCACTTGCAAGAGGACTGGGCGTAACAGTAACCATGGGATGGACGCTGCCTATAAAAGCGAAGAAGCAACAAAAACAAAAAAAAAGAATTTGTTGAAGTAAATATGAGAAAATAAGCGAAATTGAGTTTCCCAAAGAAAATAGCATCAAAAAGTATGTAAACAAAAATTGTCAATCCATGTATCGACTCACCTGTCTTGCTGGGATCATGTGTCAAATGGCCGCTCAATGAGTGCAGCTTATCGGTGATGCCATGTATTTTCTCCACGAAAGTGTGACGCGCTTCGCTTGCCGGCGGCGCTGCAATTTCAGCAATGCTACTTATATTCGGTATGGAGCCTTGATTGGGTGTACGCAACAAATAATAGGAAAGAGAATAGCGAAATGAAAAAGAAAAGTATTAAATGTGGAATAGAATATATTTATTGCAGCCAATTTAAAGTGACACTTTTGCAATGTACGCTCATCCTACACTTTCACTTTTCGTGTATCTTCTCTACCACTCCCACACTCATTCCTTATAGTTAGCTATCTCTGACTCACCCTTTGTATGCGATGTAACAGCCGCGCACGCCGTCGTGCTGCTAATGGCTGCCATCTGATTGAGCGCCTTCCCATGCAGTTGCGACTGTGTGACATTCGGCTTGAGGAAGGAAACAAATAGATGTTTGGCCAAGTCGACGGGTGCCTCGCAGTCGAGAAAGGCATCGAGGAAGCAGCGAAAGCCATCGTAGTCGATGTCCTGTGAAAGAAAAAACACAGCGTCATATTGAAATGGAAACTTTGCGAAATGCAATTTAAAGTAATCAAGTTGCTTAAAAGCGAACCACTAACTGAATTGCGTTATTTTCAATTTTCAATTCCGTTTCATTTTTTTTTTAAGTATGTTTTACTTGCATAAAATAGTTGGTAGTGAAGTAGTGAAATTCTATTTAGCATAATTGTCCACTCGAGGGTGATGAATTTGTAATAAAGGTGGTAGTATAAATACAAATTTATCATACCCGAAAACTTGAGAAGAACCTTATGGCTGTAAACTTTTTTTGGGTGTTTTAGATTTGCTGCCAAAATTTGCCAAATATTGGACGGCAGAATCTCGACTTTACTAACTTTTGCGACATCTAGCGTTAAAGTTTTCTTCATATAGTTACAGCAATTTAGTTGTCCCACCGAAATATACTAGTCAGACGCTAGTTCAAAACTGAAAAAGATTTTTTCCAATTGTATTTTAAAATCAAATCGCGAAAAGGTAAAAAGGAAACAAAAAAAAAAAAATTAAAACTAAATAAAATTAATTATTTTTAGCCTACTCAATTGTATGAAATCGCGGAGGCAAATTAAATTAATTCATTAATCACTCTATAATTTCAAGAAGTTGGATACTTTTCGGATTAGTTTAATTTCAGTTGAATAATTCAAATTAAAAAGTAGTAGTTTCTGATTGTTTAATTGTTTTCGAGTGGTAAATTAGTATGTTTTCTGAGTAATATCATGATTCACCACAAGGTATGTGGATGGGTTACGTGCCCGCCGTGTTGGTTAAGTATATTTGTTTTTGAACCACACAACTAACAATATACATACATTATTATTATTAACGCAGAGTAAATTTTTCATTCCTTTAACTTGATTCAATTTCCCAATTTCTGCCATTTTATTAAAAAATATAATGAACATAAATATTTATGTTACAGATAACGTTGAACAATGGAGGTTTGACTGAAAAACTGCGGATTTGGGAATATAATTTTTTTTTCGCATTGACTACTACAATACTTTCTATCAAATTGAAACTGCTTAAATTAAAGATTACAGATGGATAAATTTTAGCTTAAATATTTTTTCTTAAAAAATTTCTTTGTTCAATTTAAGTTGAGGAACGAAAATAATTAGGACCTGATTTTAAATAGGGAGTATTTTGTTGGTCTAGTTAGTAAAGTGAATTTAGTCGATTGCTTGAGAAAACTACCAATAGTAAAGGGTTTTTATATATATAATGATGCTTTTGAAGGCGTATTTGTTGAGGGAAAAAACCAGTCACAATCCATGAAGATTTGATACAAAAATTCAAAATTGTATATTGATTCCTTGAATTTTTCGCTCAAAAAACATATTCAGTTGTACCACTATTTTAATTAAAAAAAAAATTATTTCACCATATCGATAAGCATTCTGGATTGAATACACGAGCCCAAGCAGTGAGTTCCGCGCTTCGGCTAACGGCATTCCCGAAATTTGCATAAACATTCAAATATTTGCAAGTATATATATGTATATGCAATAATGTGAATACCAAATGAACGCTGAAATGTGCAGGTAATAGGTGATTTCAACTCAATTAACATTTCAAAGCGCTGCTGTAGGTTGAACCCATTCGCGTGAGTGTGGCTGTGTCAAGGGTATGCAAATGTTATCGAACCGTTTTGGCATGTCAAAGGCTGCAATTATGTACATTTACCGCAATGCAGTTGCACAATTTGTGATTTTCGTGCGCAGCAATTGAGTTTGGAGTGCGAAAGTTGGTCACTTCTGTTAAATTCAGATGTGAAAAGAGTGGAATTTTGATTGCTGGAATAGAGCTGGTCCCGAAGAGACCAGATATACTCGGGCCAGATATACTGTGCATTAAATAATGCAAAATAAAAGCGAGAAGATATCTTTCATATTTTCAACGCTTGCGTTTTTTTTTTTTAAGACAAAATCTATTCCATTCAACTATTACAGTGCAAGGGTCTCCATGACCGAATTTTACGACCCGAGATAAATGAGTTTTGTAACCAATAATAGAAAAATTGGGTCAAATTGTTAGATATATATCAAGTTTTGCGCTTTGAGAACATTTTTCTTTAAAGAAAAATCTCTTTAGGCATGGTAGTAGAACGTTAGCACAAGTATATGGACGCCTTAACTATAAAATTATTAGATACTTTTTTTGTTGAGTGCAATTCTCAAATGGTTTATGCAGTAACAAAGAAGCTAGAAGGTTACTTGAAAATTTTAAAACAAAATAAATTATAATTTGTGTTTCGTTAACGCAACAACCCCAAAATATATATTACATGTAAAAATATTTTTACGAAGTGTTGCCACATGTTTAAAATTTTAATTAAAAGCTTAAAAGTTTTAAAATTTATTAGAATGCGGTTATTAGAATAAAGCAGTTTTAAAAGGCTGCCAGTTATGCCTTTTTTTCTGTGTTGCCACCTGTTTAACTCCTGAGATTACTCTATTCATCGGGAGCCTTCAAATTAAATTTCAAAAATGTAAATGACCATGCTATTTAATATAAAAGCGAACAAATTGAAAAGGCTATGAGA
The DNA here is from genome assembly GCA_021498325.1 of Bactrocera minax. Classification (NCBI taxonomy): domain Eukaryota; kingdom Metazoa; phylum Arthropoda; class Insecta; order Diptera; family Tephritidae; genus Bactrocera; species Bactrocera minax. The sequence goes on from JAKEEE010000004.1 coordinate 7,066,773, forward strand.
AAACAACCAAACTCATGACACAACAGTTACATTGGCTTACAACACGAAATTGGCGTACAGCAATTTTAATTATTGCATTATCAGGTAGATTGCATACATGTAACTACCTTGTACGCTTATATGCTAACGGGCATACATACATACTTATGTACATACGGGTGTATATATTGATTTGAGTATATAAGAAATCATCAACGCTGCGGTTATGAAGTAGCTAGCGAAATCATGCGAATGTTGGTTAAAGCAAAATGGTGAGAATATCATCACGTTTAACTATAAGCTTACAACTACAGTAATAATTACACTTGCACATGTGTAATTTCCATAAAGTCATTAATTAGAATATAAGCGAATGAAGTGGAAAATTCATTTTGCCACTTACCACTTTACAACTTACCATACATATCACTTACCACCTGTGGCAACGGTGAATACATACCGCAATCAGAGGTGGCATGTATTATTGAGAATGTATATGTACTGTAATGAATGTAAACGTGCAATTATCATATAAATGTGTATATGGAATAAGGACTTAATTGCATATTTTTGTTTGTATTCTGGCCATTTGCTCTGTATGCATGTGCTGCTGTGGATGGCCACAAAGACGATGAGTCGGAATAAAGTTTCCTCACAGATATACAACATTCGGGGGCAGCATTTAATTACAGGTGTACGTGTTGCATGTGTAAGCGCTTATATAAACTAATACTAAATAGTTATATGGCGGTTAAAAAAAGACTCAGCAGTCTTACAAATATCTTCCGGGTTTAGCATATAAATTTTGGGAATTTCTTAATTATCATTACGCAAGGTTTTTGGTGATGTAGTAAGAGATTGGACTCGAAAAACTAGACTTGTAATGCTTATTGATCATGCAGTAAATGCCGTTGGTGAGCTCGTTGAGAATTGGTGATTTCAGTACCAAAGGAGGAGTCTCAGGAAGAGAGAAATGTTTGTTTCTAATTTTTAATAGTAGTATCTCCACGATAATAAAATTGGCAGCACATTTGACATAAAAGGCTTCTTATTAGAATCTATCAGAAGAAGCTTGAGCAAAAACTAAGAAATATACGTATTCCTGTAAGCATTCATGCAAGATATATTATATAAATAAATAGATCAGAATCAATATTTTCATCATATCTAAGAGACCACAATGCGATTTTACTTAAATAATATCAAAAATATGCAACTTCGGTCATGCCAATGCCAAAGTGGAGCCACATAATATGTTAAATATGTATGGATACATTGCATATACATAAAGGGCGTTTCACGAGGGTTGAAATGATGTTGTAAGTTCATAAGAAAATGTGTGCTGGAGAATACATGAACGGAAGATGAACTCTCGAAATGATTAATGTGGAATATCATATTCCAGATGGAGGCCAGTAAATAACCCGGGCTCCCTTGATGGTTAAAATTTCGAGCCAATATTTAATTTTTATTTTTGCGGAAATATGAATTTACCGAGGATACATTCTCTTCTGATCTAGAAATCGGTTTTATAATCGCTCAACGGTAGATTCAAAGAATTTCATTACCGATTTTGCTTAGTTCTATGCATTCAAGACTTTTGTCGCTTCTTTGTACCCCATCCATCCATTATCAGCACCTCTCTGTTGAAAGACGCGTTATTTCTGAACTCCAACTGGAGCAATCGGAGTAACAATGAAATAGGTACACGATTTGGGGGAAAATATGCCGCTTCAATGATTTGGTCCAAATGAAAAACCCTCTATTTTGATATTTGTAGCCATGAGCGCACACTGTTGCTGAAATCTTGTGGTCGCTATGGTCATGTTGACCGGCAAATGTTGATACAGACGTTGAAGCCTATAATATGTGAGGCTTGTAGGCACCATCGTAACGAATCAGCATTCGATTAAGTTTGAAGATGAGTTTTTTTTTTATTGCACTATTGAGTTGTTGGGCAAATGTAATTGCGCTGAAAGTTGAAGTGGAAGCAGTGTACAAGTAAAATTGAGGAGATGAAAAATATTTTCTTATAGTGAAACCCGCAGTACTTAATGATTTGCATGCAGTTGATTCTACATGGTCGAATTTTTATTAACTTTGTTATTGAGAAAAGTGATTGTCAAAGAAAGCGTAATAAATTTGGAATCTTTTTTTATTTGAAAAATATATTTTTAAAAGATTACAGGGATACAGGGTGAGAAATACAACTGAGAATTAATTTGTTTTTATTTTTCTTAAAATTGCTTTTCACAAGTCTAGACTCAAACCCATTACAATTCGATTGTCAGTCAAGAAATAAACCGTGCTAGATATATTGTATACAAGTTTAGTTCCGTTTACTATAGGACAGACTCAAATCCGTAGCATTTTTCAAACTTCAGAATAAGTTTACAAAGAAGTCATAATCATTTCCCTACTTTCAGGAAACTCCAGTTTCTTACTTCTACTCTTTTTGCTGTACTTCATGTTAAGACGTAGGTGCTCAATAGTGTACAATTGAACTCAAATTTGAGAAAAAAAAATTCTGTAATATTTTTATTGCTTTAGTATCTCTACTAAGGCTGTGAATGTAGTGCAACTGCGCGAATTTAGTAATGAATCTACAGTTAGCAACTTTTAGATATTAGAAACTCACTGAAGTTTAATTTTAGTCCGGAAACAAATTCACTTTTATAATAACTTTTAATCATATCTTTACAAGCGTAGATATTTCCATTAATCCAGCTACAACCGTAATCTTATTCTTATAAAAATATAAGCGCATTTCTTTGCGTATTTATTTGGCTATTCTCTCATCGCTGTAATAATACATATTCATATCGACAGCGCTTCTATTGGATTTCGAATACTGAAAACGCCTTCTGGTTAGAATCCGTCAAGCCGAATAAGGTTACACTTCAATTACCTCTGAAGAGGGCGTAGTAGTTCGCAAATTTCACGAAAGTATATATGTTTCTCATGTTTGTTGTATATATGTATATACAATCGTGGGCAAATATATTGATTCTGCACTTTGAAGTACGCCCTTAGAGTTGTCAGAGCAACACTGATTGGCACAAGTTGCAGAGCAGCGACGAAAGGGCGGGAGGGAGATGGGGATTCTGCGAGTTGGTTGGTGCTGAAGTTAAAACTAATCATCTTCACCAATAAATCATAAAGTTTACAAATTTATGCCTCACTGCAAATCGTAAAGTTGATTGCGCAAAGCTTTTTGATTGAGCAGGTGGGCGTTGTATGGAACGGTTGACTGACGCCACCAAAACTGTTTGGGCGTTTATGGATAAGTAACGGTTTATTGGTATTAAAGTTGTATTCAAGTTTCGGTTTAGTGGTGATTTTAAATAAATTGATTCAGAATTGTTAGCAAAAAGATTTAGCTTGTATGTGATCAGGCAGCAATTAAAATATCGTGGCTCAGATAATGAAATCTCAGAAATTAAATAAGTATTTGGTATTCGAAATTTCACTAATTGGCTTTTCGAATACTTTCAGAGATTATAAAAGTAGCGCTTTAAGTTTTGCAGTCTTACGAAATTTTTTATGGATATGGGAAAGAATAATGATGAAATTGTTGATTTTTTTGAAAGTCCTCACAAGCCAAATACTCTGTCTTAACCGGATTTCAGTGGGGCACTATAGTAGTTTAATTAAACTCAGTACATACTAACGCATTCTAACAATTCTGTTCTATATTTCTTTTGGTGTTTTCGAAGGGGAGGTGGTCTAAGAAAGTTCTGCTTTAATTGAGTTTGGCCCAGTAATTTCTTGGTTTGTACACCATAATTACGATCCCGATGTAAAATTTTGGTCTGCCCTTTACTGGTGAGGTATCGAGACCGCAATGAATCACTAAGCTTTAAAGTGTGTGGCTGGCCTCTCTGTGGGGACGTTTCCAACTGAATGTTGTTCTCTAGCTTATTTAACATTTGTAAAGATCGGTAAAGATTTTAATATCACAATATAGGCGCAGTAACTGACCAAGTTCGCTGACTCAATCTTCTTTACTTGAAAACTGCTTTAAAGAGTCTCAAGGGCTGTCGTTGTGTGCAAAGGAGACTTAATTATACAGCTATATGAAATTTAACCAAAATAAAGGGATCCAAAATAATAAGGATGCTAAATTGTCAACTCTTTCGAGACTTTACATATGCTTACTAGATAGTTATTATATGAAGCCTTATCCGAATGACTTCAGGACTTTATGAATAGTTCTTCATATTAGAAAGAGAAGGTTCCCCAAATGATGACCGCTTTTATGAAACTTGTTAATAATTTTGGCAAATGTTTTGACTATGATCAATGAAAATTAATCCCAATTCAGTGGTAGCAAGGCGCCCAAAGCGCTCGCCCAAAGCAGTTGATAGTTCTAAGATGAGTTTTAACTAACTGTCACTGAAAAAATAATCTTTCCCTAAAAGTAGGTAATACCAATTACATGTTCAAAGTTGTACAACATTCAACAGGCTGCTCTGATGACAAGTAAATTGCTTAACTTTACGTGAAAAATAGTAGCCACTGACACTATATTGACAAATACAAAAAAACATGAAAATTCAATTTGGCCATTTTTGGAAAATTCATGTGAAGAAAGTATACAAAATATTTAATACAAAATTGTGGAGCTCTTCCGGTCAGAATGGCACTGAAAGAAATTCCAACTCGTTTTGAAACAACATAACATTATACAGATTAACTTAGTCAACTTAACATAATGGCAGTATGTGTTTATTTGTATGTAAGTCCAGTTATTTATTTAGCAGCATTATTCAGCAACATAGAGCCATCTCCCGAAATCCGCTTAAAGTTACCTTGCCAATGATTGACGTTTCACTTCAACAAATTTCACTTAATCTCTTATTTAACACTTGTTAGTAGCGAGGGAATGTATTTTTAGCACTCACTTGTTGGCTACACTCGTGTGCTCTACACATGCACACACATATAAATATATGTCTACAAATACCAATATATGTGGCACCTGCAAAGTTGTTTCACTGCCGGCAGCAGTTGAAATTGCTTGCCAAAAAGGTGTTGACTGCCGGTAGCACACACACACACATGCATACATATATACACACAATCACGCACCGACATCACCACATCATCACCGCAAACAACGGTACGAACGTAGCAAATTGAAAAATCCTTCAACAAACTAATTTATCTTTTACGGTATTTCGTGACGAGGTGAATCAGGTAAGCCAATATGTACGCCGCATGACTGACTACATGTACAACATGTGAGCAACAACAACACATGCATACACACGCTTCAGCTTCGAGCGTACGTGTGTGCGTTACGGCCCTTGTGTCAAAATTGAACTTTTGGCAAATCGATACAACATTGCAGTCGGTGCCGTAACGGCATTTTGTGTTAATGGAACGCTCCATTGGCACTCGCCCTGGCACTCGCTCGGATGCTAGTGCTGCCACTACTTTTATTTTTAGTGTGCATGAGTAATTGTGGCAGTTGCCCACTTTTTGCTCCTTTCTCACCTTTCGCCTCATGGCTGGCGCTGGACACGCTTCGCTAAACCGAACTGAAGCGTTCTAATCAAGCGTGTTAAATCTCCCAGCTCCTTTGGCTGCATGCTGCTAAAATATATCATGTACATACATTGACTATATTTGTATTCAAGGTATTTGTAGGTGTGTTTGTGTGTGTGGTGTGTGTACTGTGCTTTTCTGACACAAGGTTTGTAGATTGATGCTTCAATGGCTGACCGATTTTACTACAAGTGGTCACTGGTAGTTGGGTTATGGTCGAACATGTGCTTTTCTCACAAGTGGATGTGCGGTTATACATACATAAGTATATGTGTATGCATAAACGTTATCTTCGTCGTTTTGTACATTAACACATCGTTTCGATTGTATGGTATAGAATAATTTATTAACCGAAACAATGTTAGGAATTTCGGTTTAGGTCATATGTTAAAATAGTCAACATATTTTTGGGAAGACACCCAGAAAAAGAATTATAAAAATGAAAAATGTGTGAAAAAATTTAAATATTATTTATTTCCTTTCCAACTAAGGCTAAATCAAGAAAAAAATATAAATGAATTAGCAACATTTAAATAAGGCAGCAATCGGTTGCAATCAAGTTAGTGAGTGTCATTAATTGTACTGAATGAAGATAATCTTTTGCATTTTTGTTCGGGAGTGAATGTGTGATTTTTGCTTGAGATCGGATGCAGAGATAGAAGAAAGAGATCGAAAGTTTATCAAAGAAACACTAGCTAAAAGCTGGTTGCATGTTCTTACCGGAAATGCCGTAAGACAGATAAGGGTTATAGTTTGACGAAGAATGTAAGAACAATTATAGAAATGAAAGAAATTTGTGTTTAAATATTTAAACTGAAGCTAGGACTCATTATATTATTTCTCTTTCCTACAAATTTTGGTAGATGTCGTTTCCACAGCGCTTAAAAGAAAAACCTGCTAAAAGTTATGCCTTTTTTTTTATCAAATACTTCCATCAATGACAAATTAGAAAACCGTTTCATAATCATTTTACATAAATTCCTCCGCGATTTAGCGTTTACCAATGTTGCCATGGAGATCAGTTGGAAAACAAGTTACGCTTCCTGCTGACCATCGGAATATTTACCTTCCGGTTTAAGTATTTTTATTGAGCGCTTTACGCACTAACAATGTGTTTACTTAGTTTTATGAGCTAAACGCACGTAAAAACTGGAATCAGTGCGACGCAAAAGTACATGAAGTGTAGTTCTTATTTTTACCGTTCGCCCAAAGTGTTGCTTTTTCGGCTTAAAGTGTAACATAAGCAAACAAACATAAAACACTGGATGATATGCTGGTGTTCACACACACATACATATGCATATTTTGTTAATTTACATACTTATAAGTGTGTGAGTTTATGTAGCTTGCAAAGAAAACAAATAAATATGCGTGCATGTGTGTGTTTGTTTGTTTATGTGCACACTTCGCCTTTTCACCTTTCGCACCACAACTGAAAATCCGAAATAATTTCACAGTTGTTGTAGTCTGCACGCCGGATATTTTGATTGCTACACACACATATATATACACACACATAAATGTATACATACATACACACGAACAGCCATACATAGATAAATAAAGTCATGCATATTTGAATAAATTTGAATATGGTGCAACATGGCGTATGATGAATGCATTCGACAATGATGTACATATTCTCGTCTGCTACGCTATATGACAACAACAACAACAACAACAAGTAGCATTAATTCACTAAAATTTTCACAGTATTATTAGCACAATATAGCATTTGGGTGCTGGAAGACAGATGACTGTCGTCATTGTGCAAACAATATATACAAATTAACTTGTACACATTACTCATACGCCTCGTCGTACGCGCGTGCTTCTTACACCGCATATATAATACGTAATATGCTATGCACAAGTAATTGGCCAAAGCGTAAAATAGCTGTAAGATGATAAGACAACAGGAAATATGCGTCTGCATGAAAAATTGTCGGTTTGGCATTGCAAATGAGAAATTATATGCGTTACTCATAAACGAAAAAAATAAAGGACCGGAGAAATGAGAATGAAAAACGGGTAAAAAAAAAAAAAATGTGGGAACGAAACGTGAAACGTCAAAAATTTCTACAATTCCAGTGTAAAGTGTAGCTGTGTCGTTCGGCGGCATGTGATTAATGGCACGCAGCTAGGCGGCTTGGCAGCAAGCAACAGGCAACAGGCGCAACACGAGCACGAACACAAGCACGAGCATTGTTAGCTCATTTGTTAAAAGTGACAAGGACTTGCGTGCCGCTTGGTGCGTTTCCGTTTTCACGCCAATGTGGAAAGTATGCTTTGGTGTAAAAACAGAAAGAAAAAGTTGCAATAAAAATGAGCTGACAATTTTAACAAACTATGCTCCAATATCAGCTCAAATTATGTGCTGCAGCACCTCCGATGCCGTTTGTTATCATTCGCGTGCACACACTGTTCAAGGGTGAGAGCTTGTAAAAATCTTGCTTTATTAACTAGGCAATATGGTGTTGAAAGTGATATTTTTTATTTAATTAGGCAAGCCCATTAAGCATTGCATGGAGCGTTAAATTTTATTATAGGTGCAATTATAGTCTGCGACAAAAGAAAATAGGTTTATAAAATTCGCTGCCGTAATTTATTTGAGCTGTACATGATAGCTGAACCAGATTTTCCAGGTAGCACTAAAGGTATTTAAGGGCTTACAAAACAGTTAAAAAAGAATTAACTAAATTTTCTGGTTTTTTGACACACACACACGCAACACAAATAAATATGGCCCTTCATCGCTTTTTTGGAATATATTAAAAAATTATGAAGATTCTAACCTCAGAACTTGGTAATGGAAGGATATCTCAAGGTCTGGGGTATTTTCACTTTTTTATACTTTATATATATCAAACTTTGCTTTTTGATATTTTTTGGCATATGTACATTGCAATTTCACATGAACATTTCCATGCAATGGTTTTTGTATGATTTTGAATCGTGCTTCAATTTCAATTTATAAGCAAAGCGCTTAATGAAAAATTTTTAACATCTGAGGTGATCGCGAATACATCACATACGATAGTATCCCTTCAGTGTAGAATAAATACCATCACAACGACACTCTTCGAATGCCAAACTGTAGAGGAGATAAAAGAGGCTACTTTTCTAAAATAATTTGGCAATTTTTAATGGTTAATTACTATATTTTAATTATGGCATTTTTTATACTTTCCTTTAATGTCATTCCATCAATTAATTCGTTCGATGTCCTCCCATCAAATCTGACTGAGTGATGAACAGCTATGAGAAAGTTGAAGGTATCGACTGTGACGTTACAGCTTTTAGAAACATTTTGTAATTTGAGGCGTACTTTGGTAATTTCGCATGTCTAAAAACCACAATGTCACCAATTTAGCACTTTTACTAAAATACAGATCGATATAGGGATTAAATTCAACCTCCTCCATCCACTACTGCTAAAGAATTTTAGTTAATAATTAATATTGCAGTAGCTTACAACTCAAATCAAATTCCTCAGCTCGTTTAATCTCTTCAAAATTTCCACATTAAACACATATTCGAAGCTTAACGCTAAATGCCTCAATCGGATCATCAAATATTCTCAACTCGCATTCGAATATCCCTGCGTATTATTGAAATACTTATGTAACGCATGCATTCAAACACTCTAACTAAGCATACTTAATCTCCAGCGAAATATCTCGCATATTGTCATATGCAAATGCAAACATAAGTGCTGTACATGAGTATTTGCTGCATGATGTGTTTAATCGGTATTGCTTATGCACAAATATTTCACTCGAAACACACGTGGCAGACGGATTAAGGGATCAGTGCAAGACAATTCTAAGAGTTGTAGCGGATGATGATTTGATGACGGAAATAATTGAGTTATAAGTAGCATACTAGTACATGTAAGTACTTACAAGCATTTATATGGGTTTGTTGGAATTAAATGTGAACTGAATGTCACGCGTGCCATGTCACATAAGACATCATGCGGCAAATACAATGATTCATTTAAGAAATGTAAATTCAATATATTGGTTATTAAAAAATTTGTGAAATTAAAGAGGTTGTTGAAATAAACTGATTAAAAGAATTTTAATTCTGAAGAAGTTCGGGATTCCGAGAGATTCCTAAGTTTCATCGAATTTCCGTATACCTTCTGTGCATATTATAAAAACATAGTTTCATAATCTAGTAAATTAATTTAATAAAATTGCTGCACATAATATTCTAATAGGAAAGTCCCGAAAATATTTCCGGATCCCGATAAAAATTTTCAAATATCAGAAAATTTTAAAAGTATCAGAATTTGATATGCAACAATAATTTACTTTGAAAGGCGGAAATTTTCGGGATACCGAAATCGAAAGTTTTAAGTAGTGTTGAAAACAGAATTTCGGAAGATCCACAAATTTTTCAATAGTTTCACAAGATCCACCACACAGTGCCTTTGTTCATTTGTTAATGTGCCCTATAATTACAAAAGACGGTTCACGAAGTGGCGTTCATATCATATTCGTAAATATGTATGTATACAATACATAAACTTTTTAATTTCTGGGCAACTGGTATTTATTTGCATAAATCCCGAAATATTTCGGGATCCCAATATTTGGTTCCGAAATGTAGTTAAACAAAAAGAGTTGTGTAATTGAAGTTAATTCAGTTTAATTATTCTCACAGAGCAATTACATAACCAATAAGTCATAACCATATAAGTCCGGAAATATTTCGGCAACCCGAAATGCAACCAAACCAAAATTTTGTGTTTTCAATCCATTTTACGAAAGTTCTATGACATCATTCCATTCACTTTGGAATATACTTCGGCTCACCCTGTAATCCCTGGCTCACATCCTTAATTTTTTTGCGATTTTTATTTATGAGTATGGGGACATTATAATCAGTCATCTCGGCAATGTCGATGAAACGCACACAAATTTCAATTTTGGATATGGGAATAATTGTTCTTTCATATGTATATGGGTTTATGTGTGTTTATGCGTGTACCATATATTGCAGATAATAAAATTACGAGCAACGCATAAAGAGCACACGTTTAAGCACTTAAGCGTCTCCGATTTGACTCGACGCAGTAATAAAATATCACATGAGCTTTAAGTCTCGCAAGGGAGCGCCTAAGTGCGTATGAGGGGACGAGTGGTGATTTAGGCAACAGCGTTACTTTAGAGTGGTGGTGACGCTTAGGAAATCGAAATTTAACGCGTGAGAATGCTTAGGCGTTTTATGCTTCGGGGATGAAAGAAATAAGGAAAGAAATTATTGAAGGAATATGTATTATATTAAGAAGAGGCGAGATGATATGCAGAAATTCAAATGAATTGAGTTGATTGCTTCTAGTCGTTCTTTTGCTCAAACAAGTCTTTATTCCTGCTAACTTCTGAACCTTCTCTTAAATCCTTACGATATTTACTTTTTCTTAATAAATGAGCTGGGAAATACCAAAAACAAAATATGTCTGTCTTAAAAGGGATATAAATAATCAAAGAGCAATCGTTTTTATTAGTAAACTTTTATTTCTAAACTCTTTCCCTACTCGGTATGAATAGAAACACAAACAAACAACTTCTTGCTCCATAAAAATTTAATTCTAATCAGAAAATTTGTACACTTCATACTCAATAAATAACTAATTAAGCTATAAAACGAAAATTACAACACTTGGCTTACCCCATCGGGATTGAATTTAGGTGAGGCATGTGGTGCACAAAAATCCTGCAGCACATCCTGTAGCTTTCTGGTTGAATCTGCAAATAAATACCAAATGAAATATTACAAAATAATGCAATGTGTTTGCAACAGTTCACAAATTGTAAAATTTTTAACATCGATTCGTTCTAATCGAGGCAACAAATTCAAGCAACTATTTACTAAATAATTAAACAATTACATGTGTATACAGTTATTTGATTGTTTTGTATTTCGTTCGTTTGGTCAAGCAAAGTAACTCGAATATATGGATAAATTCCTGGAAAGCTTACTTCACCAATTGTTTACCTTGTTGAGAAACTCAATTGCATTTATAAAGATGCTTACTGATGTATTGATGAAGTAATGGCTCCACTCATACTTGAGTACTTCGGTAGATTGTTTGTAGATTGTAGTACTGTTGATATTCAAAAATTACCAAAGTGCCAAATTTGATTTAATATTTTGAGATATAATATATTTATAATTTATTCGCTTATGGCTTTGATCCTCACTTCTGCGATCTTAATAGGAAAGGAAGGATTGAATATACAATACAAATTTAGAAAATGTTACTAGATAAAGTTTTAAAACCTCACAATAGCTACAGGAATCAAAACTAAGTTCTAAGCCGTTCCTCAGAAACACGCTTAGTATGACAAGATATGCTGCAAGGCAATTTAGGAAAGATAAATAAAGACCTAGATATTTCAAAGTGGGTTTAGCGAAAGTTGGACAGTGAAGGAGCGTGTTTAGATTATTCTATCTCGCTCATACAACTTTGGCAGTTGCGTCCGATACGAATTCTAGCCTCTAAACAAGGATTTGATAACATTAATCTACAGTGATGGATCCAAAATGTACTGTGAAATCGGAAATAGGTATGAAGAGTAATCACATATTTTCCTCTCTTTCAATGCCTATTTAGCATAATAAGATGTGGTTAAACTCATTGACAGAGCTATGCAAATTCTCTCTAGTGTGTGTTATAGACTACAGTATTACACTAATTATCGAAATATTGCTGAAAAAGTGATGAGAGTTCACCTTTTTCAATATAACTCAATATAGTGTACGCAGGAACATTAAAAAAAAAAAATGAAAAGAGAAGCGAAGCGAAACAAATGTTTGAAAATAGATGGAATTTTCTAATCAAATGCAGAACAACTTTTGAAGCTATGGAACCACCCACACAAAAAGAAAGGAAAGGAACTGCGAGTGTCTGGCTATAAGATGACATCAGATATCTATCTACCACCACGTGTTTTAACAGATCGGTTTACAACACCAGTCAGTTTAAACGGAAATAGACACAAGGTCGCATGACTGGTCTCCATGCTTGGTTGCTGTTATCTAGGAAAGCAAAAGGTACATTTTAGTAAACAAAAAAAAAAATATGTCTATATCAGTTTTAAGGATCAGCCACACGTTAAATGATTTTCAATATGTTCTAATATATTTTTGCATCAGTGCCGATGCCGTGTTTTCTCATCAGTTATGGCAAATATTATTTTCGTAGAAAGGTTCGAAAAAAGTCAGACGTCGCCTTCTTAGTTTCCATAACGGAAAATATATTCCTGTAACAAGCCTGATACATTTTTATAATATTTTTAATTATGCTCATTTTATATTTATTTTTTTAAATATATTTTTATTTACTAATTTTTTTATGTTTCTCTCAGTTGAAATTTCAACACTTTAGTTCCAATAGAAAGTGAAACTAGTAGAATTTTTCTAAATCAAAAATGCATACACATTTATTCATCTTATAAAATCTAAAAGTGAATTGCCTGCATTCACCACATAATGCACTTCAATTTATCTTGAGTACATTTTGGTGTTTAAGCTGCACAATGAGCCAACATTAGCTTCCGTCACTTTCCCTTGCTTACATGCAAATAAATAAGAAAAGTTTACTCCATCAACAATTTCTATGTATTTTTCATCGCAATTTATTTTATTCCTTCATCCTTTTTCTCATTTTTTATGTACAAGTTTTTTCAACCTCGTTTCCCACTTATTTAAATGGCACAACAACATTTGCTTCCTTTTTCCATTAGTTAATTGTATCCTGTTTGTTGCAACTCAATATATACATACACATACATACATGCATATATGCATATATATACAGTCTTCTCATAGTTTTAGTTCGTGTTTGGTTGTATATGTGTGTGTGTGAGAGTTGTAGGCGATTAGTTAGGTGTCGCCAGTCAGTCAGCTCGGCGGCAGTCTACCGAAATGTAAGATGACCCGTGGGGACCAAAGCGGCAAAATAAGTGCCTTTTTTGCTCGCATTCTATAAATACTTCTCAATGGTGAATGAATGAGCTGTTCGAGCGAAAAAAAAATTGAGAAAAATGTGTGGGCGTCCATATACGCTTACATGTACATATGTACATACATTCTTATGTAAAACATATGAAGGCGCTATTCTATATATATAAGAGAGTAGAATTTATATGTGTGACTTATGTTTAGCAATACCTATATACTACATGCTATGTATAATGTACACCTATGTCTAATTTTATTCTACTCAATTATGTACATACGTGCCATATATGCCACCATTTTGTTGATAAAATTATGGATAAAAATGTCAACAGACAGCAATCGACAAGACCATGTATTCACAGTTGCCACCTTGCACATAATTTATGCATGCATCCGGTTTAGAAGCACTCAGTATACTTCTAGTTGATATCTAGTTTATATCTAGTTGATAGATGTGGAATTATAAGGTGCGCCATATTTTATACCATTATGTAAAAATTGATCAGCTTTAAAAAAAAACAATTTTTGTATTTGAGAAATTCTTATTTTATTAGCCCTTTAAAATTAATTTGATCATCAATCAAGCCTTCAAAATAATGACTTCAGATTGTACCTGCGATTTCCACTACTTCTTTGCGCATCTTGGAGGTGTGTGATTGCATAAGCACATTTTGCTTTTGAAATGAAATCACAAAATAAATCAGGATAAGTCAAATACGGACTTCTTGGTGGTTCACCTATTTCACTTACTTAACTCCTACATAACCACTTAGTTTAGAGAGGAACTACATTGTAAAAATGGTTTGTAGAATCTTTTTAAGCTCAAATGGTATAACTTATCATATGTAATTTTAATCACATTGTAGAATCATATATATGTGACGCAACTAAGCATGTTATCGTATAAAAGTAATCAATTCAATGCAGAAAATTAACATGATGTTGTAACTGAACAAATCTGAACTATCACATCTGAAAACATTATATGAAATTGCGTCAGATCAAAGACCATCACATCAGATGATTGTGGAAGAAAGGAGTAAGGGTGAGCTTTACTAACATGAACTCCTAAATCACATCGAATCATCACATCATATAATCACTTGATTAAACTTCCCATCGTACCTCACATCGTATCGTGGTGATGGAAGGATGGTGAACCTCGCTAAAGGAGGTCACTGACTTTGAGAAGGATTGCTGACCACGATAAATGTAAACAAAAAGGTCATTGCCTTTCAGAGGGGTTGTTGACCTCGCTAAATGTAAACAAACAAAAAAGTAAAAAAAGATTGTTGACCTTGTTAAAGGTAAACAAAAGATTGACTTCGATAACGGTTTTGTACCTCGCTAAAAGTAAATTGCCTCGAGAAGGGTTGTTGCCTTATATTTCATTTTATCGAAGTAAACTCACACTGACACCGGGACTAGAAACCGTTGAAAATATATACGTAAAACTTTAGTACATTCGTTTTAAATTCATTTTCGTTTTCGCCGCCGACGAAAAGTGTACGTGTCAAAGCTCCACTCGGAGCTTTCGCACCTTTGAATTTTGTGGGCCTCAAGGGGTGTTTGTTGTGAATGGACTATTTAAAAGCTTCAGTAAAAGTTTTTGCAAGAGTTCTAAACTCCCTTTTGATATCCAGAAGGGATTATAGTTGGTATATGATGGTATATAAATATATAAGTAAGGATAAGTATATAATATGGTACGGAAGGGACGCATTGGAATCTGTTTAAAATTTGTATAATGGGCGTCGCCTGGCCACTTTCAGGTGAAATCCCATATTTCAAGAACGGCTATATTCATTTCAACCACATTTGGTACATAACATGATATTGGCATCCTTATTATCTCAGCTCCCACATACTACATATAATGATTTTCGTTATTCTGGCAGACTCTATGCCAAATATGTCGGCCAATGTGTGAGTTATCTTCATAAAATTACATGGAAACATGTTCTCTAGTGTACTTGAGTAATGACAAAAGTTAATGCTATCAGTCCAAACTTTCCTCTAACCCAAATATACCAGATATAATGCGACTTGCGACTTTACAGTTGACTTTAAGCCGATCATGTTGGTCAATATACGTGACATTTTAATGAAATTTAATGAATATGTTTTCTTAAACGCAATGATATCGGTCTAGGCCATGGTCCACACCCCTTACTCCTAATATAATAATTTCTGTTTCGCTGGTTGATTTTTTCATGAGTGTTGACTTCTTATGCAGCATTTTGTAATATAAGATTTTGCCAGCACCTGAAAGTGTTCCCCGCCTTTGTTTCTTGCATATTGCGAGAATTTAAAATATTCGGTCGCAACCCGAACTCAGCCCTTCCCTACTTGTTTTAAACTAGTTTTAGTAATCTAGCACTTAATCAATTTTTACCTATGTGATATGACGACATCAATCAGCACCGCTAATCGTTCCATATGGTGTCAACTGATTATGATCACTCACAAATGGTTGCAAGAGTTGTTGTCGCTTACGTTTCGCTTACGTTTCGCTTAGAATCGAGTGGTATGTCATCACATCACATATAACATATGCATCACATAATTTTATGTCGCTTGTCACAGGCTGGTGAAATTATATATTATATATTATATAAAATTCAGTATATAATTGTACTTCATTTCTCAGTACATATCACTAATTGCAAACATATAACTTGATTATTAAATCATGACATCTTACATTTTCCAATACGATGAAATAACAAGGTTATAACATGAAGTTCTTGCTCTTTCTTTTCAAATTCCTTGAAGAAACGGAATTGATTTATTTCTTATATTCGAGTTCAGGTTAGGCAAATTTAATAAAGCAAGAAATTTTCGTTTTAGTTTTCAATTAAAAATTTATTAAATTTGTTTTGTTTTTCTTTTCCAGCGCTGGCAGCAACATCTAATTGACATCAAAAATTTATTGGCGCAAATCTTTCAATAAAAGGTAACTTTAAAATTGGCATGAATATAATAAAATGTAAATTTTGTAATGAAAATTAATAACGCATGTGTGAATAGTGACTGCTTGTACCATATAAGAATATCTTTTTCATTATATTTTATTAATGCAAATGAAAATTCAAAGGTGACGAATTAATAGGCTAGAAAAACCCCTTTTTTTAATGCTGAGCTGATGTGTTAGTTCGACCCATAAATTGCAAGCTTTGCTTAACAGAGCAACAAAAATTCCAAAAATTTATTTAATAAAATGCTCAGCTGGGTATTAACACCAATAAATTGTGCATACATTAAATGAATTAAAATTCATACATTTGTACATACAGATATATTTATAAGTATGTATACAAACCCATCTCAGTCTGGATAAATTCAATAATATTTCAATAAAATTCATACAGATGAGTATGTATATGAGAGATGAGTATATGGATGTATACGTACACATATATCTGTGCGATTTTTCTCTTTTGTTTAAATTTATGTTAGCTATGTAAGCGATATAATAAAAAAGACAGTTTGATATAGAAAATTGAATTTTGGTTTCAGTTTCGAAAGTTGAAAAGCAGACAGACATACCTTTTTCTGGTATACGATTGTCATATTATAAAATTACATTGCATTTATTCATATAATTAATAATAGTTCCCTGATCTTAATGTGTATAGTATTAAAATAATATACAAGGTTGCTTTGTTAAAAGCCGAGCTCGAAGAGATGTTTAACAGCGAGAGGCGCACTTAATCTCGTTGTAAACTCCAGTAAGGCTCAAATAAACATTGACTAGATTGAAATATATTTCGACCTAATCGGCTGGAGGTTTGATATTCATTGGGTAGGACTCTAACATTTTATTATCTTCTCCGCTTATTCTAATTTCTGCAAATTATACCTTACCTAGTTTCTTAAAGTGAGATCTCGGCAATAAATGCTCTATTTCAATTCGCTTTTATCTAGAAGACTACGAAAAGGTAATTTTGTAATGCACCCTGTATTGGTGGTGTTCTAAGACCTGAACCACTTAGTGCCATATTTGAAGATGTTGCACAGTCTTGGGAAGTCTTGCCCTTTGTTGTACACACGATAGGTTTTATTCATTCAGTTATATCCAAGAACTCAGATCAAGGACCAGTATGCCGTATACGTAATAGCCCTGACATTTCGAAATTGCTGGGCACATATAACGAATGATTTCGAAGGAGGTAGTTTTCATTTCACCAGCAATATATCGAACAGAATTGCAGATACGAAGAGTTTCTGCATATAATGTGTTCTTTTCAACTTAGTTTTTATTTTCTATCAAGGATACCATCGAAATTATTGACAGAACTGCACAATGTTTTGGTGGTGCCTCTCAGAGAACGGTGTAGATGCTAGTGAGGTTCAAAAAAATATACTAAGCGGTGTTGCCATATAAGAACAAAATATGTCTTGTTAATAAAGTATTTAAAAATGCTTAGTGGTAACATATGCAGAAACCAACCCACATAGGGTTGCCATTTAATTTTTTTACCTTTGAAATGTTTTCACAGCTTAAAAAAAGGCATTCGCCACATTAATGAATTTTAATTATGTATATAAAATATATTAAATTATTTAAATTAAATAATGACATCGTAGACCACCGTCGACTGCTTGTACACCTACAACATATAATTATGCACATACATGTATATATGTCGAAAGTGCATTTCCATTATTTAAATGCTATTAAGTGAGACCGCATTGTGGCCACAAGTGGATGCATTGCCAATGACAAATACAAATGCCATTGACAGTCATAACACAAGCTACAGCAATAAAAACCATGACATGCTCAACGTCATTCACCATGAGAGTCGTCATCATTAGCATCAGCAACAGAAACATCAGCAATAACAACAACAACAACAGCAACAACAACACTAACAGCAATAGTAACAATAAATAGCCAGCGCATGACACTCAACGCTCCGACTAACTGCCAAAAGCATGCCAAATTTGCGGGTTAACGGAGCTGTAATAAGTACGAGAACAATAACAAATAAAAGAAGTGACAGCAGCTGCTGCGGCACTGATGCTACAACAAATGTGCGTTGCATACCGCTGAAGCATGAATGAGGACATAATGTAGTAAGTGTAAAGAATACATATGCAAATGCATACATACATACTTACATATCTACATCTACATATATAGGTATGCGTTGGTGTGTTTGTGTGCGTGTGTGTGTTTGTGTGTTTGCTGACCACATTTGTATGCATTTGTCGGTCATTGCGTTGTTGGTGCATTGTTCACAGAGCAATTAAAGTGATCGCCAATCAACTTGAAACCGCATCGAAGAGCAACAAAAACTATAACATTGTAAGCACAACAATTATTCTTCGTAGCTGCATGCAATGCTGTGCGTACGTGTGCGAGTATGTGTGATAAAAATGGTTTGTAACAATGGCAACGCTTGAAGTGACATAAACGGAGAATGACATTTAG
Source organism: Bactrocera minax (assembly GCA_021498325.1). NCBI lineage: Eukaryota > Metazoa > Arthropoda > Insecta > Diptera > Tephritidae > Bactrocera > Bactrocera minax. The sequence goes on from JAKEEE010000004.1 coordinate 7,085,716, forward strand.
GACCCCCATTCTAAATCTAACGGTCGCAACAGAATCTTGCTGAAGTAAAAATTAGTAAGCAAGAGCTAAATTTGAGTGCAATCGCATGTTAAATAATTATAAGGTAACTTCAAGCAAAAAACAGAATTTAAAGACTAGAAAATTAGATTTCTTACGTTAAGTACGTAATCAACCGTTGTTCTAATTCCTTACCAGTTCATCACATTAAACATTACATTCATTATATTATTTTCCCTAAACTAAATTTTTTCAAATACTTGGTAACCCTTCTCACAAATACTTGCCACTATAGACCATATTAAAGCCATTTAGTTTGTCACAGAAGTCATTTATGTTTTAATTTATTTCCCCTAGAAATATCATTGCTTTAAACTGTTTAAACAGGTGGCAACTCTCTTAGAAGAATATCTCCATTTGTTAGCTCTGTGATACTTCTTTAAGTTGACACACATATTGTGATTTTCTTTATATTCGCATTTTAATTTTTGGGTACGTGGCAACACTTTTAAAAAACCTCCTTTTCAAATGTGTTTAAAGTGGGGCTCATATTGTAATATGCTGAGCATTTTTTAATTATTTTCATCTTTATTTGGAATTGAAGTATTAATTAAACAAACAGGTGGCAACTTTCGCTAAAAAATATTATTAACTATAAGCTCTCTTAAAACTCTTTAGTTTTATTTCCATATTGTAATGTTTCTAAGTCTTATACATTTTTTTATTTAATGTTTTGAATCAGGTGGCAACCTTCTTACTTACCGCCGATTGTAAAAAAAAGTTCCTTTCAATAATCTATAATACTTTGGATTAGTTTCAAGAAAGTTAGTCGGGGTAGTCACATACAGCATTGTCAATTTGGGATATTGTCCACTTTATAAAGTTAGTCATAGTTGCTCCAATATTCTTTGATCCCTGGTTTTCCACTAAAATAGCAAACCTTTGCATAACGTAAGAACCTCGGGTATAAAAGTCGTGTAGCAAAAACTGGGTAAGCAAATAGACGAGTAAGCGAACGACCAGAATGAACACCCTGGCACACTTTCATATACACAAACTCTCGTTTCAGTAGTCCAACTGCTAACTGTCTCTCTTTGGTTACACACTCAATCATCATTCAGTCGGATAGACCGGCCGTCAACGAGTTTTACTGTCAGCTATCGTGCTAAACACACAACCCTTTTCGTCAGCGATGCAGTCAAGTCCCGCTCTCCCTTTCTCACAGCTTCTTTAGCCAGCTAGGTGCTGGTAGCTCCTTTTGAGCAGATTAACTTTGTCGTGTTGCTGACGTGACGATTTTGATTGAGTTTTGTTGTTCTTGCACTGTTTGCAATTGCAGTTAGGATTACTAGTTGTTGCTGCATCTTTTGGTGTTCCTCTAGCGTAACTGTCGTTGCCACTAATGTTGTCAGCACCACTTCGGTGAGCTTGCTTGTCCAATACTTGTGTGTTTGGGTGTTTGCTTTCGCCTTGAGGGAGGTTGGTGTTTTCAAACTTTTGAAGTGCTTTGATTGCTTCGTTCAGTTTTGTTGAATGTTGCTTTTGTTGGCACTCTTCCTGGGCGTTAATATTGCCCTCAGGCAAGTTGAAGCACTTTGTGCTTTCCAAATGCTGGTGGCAAACTAGATTTACTGCAGTTGACGCAAAATTTCCGGAGAGTTGCAATATGTACTGTGTAGGGCGGTTTAACACAGACCGACTAACTGACATTTTCTAGTTCTGAAGACCCCAAGTTTTGTTTTTAGCTTAATGATAATACAGATAGATAAATTGAGAATCGAAAGGAGCAGGACCAAAGATTATCTCTCTGACGTTACCTCTCTTATAAAATACAAAGAAGTTCAGCCTATAGAATCTTAGTACAGGTAATAATGATCACATGTAAAATAATTAACTTGCATAAGTTATAAGGAAGGAAGTCTCTCAAAAGTTTTCGAATATTTATGGAAGAGATATGAAGAGTACCACAAAGCATGATAAAGGAGATCTAATCACTAATGTCTAGAATATTTTTTTGTTCTGGAGATCAATCCGCTTAATTGAGATAGCAGTCGGAAAAGATGGCGTACCCGAACACGCAATGAAAGTCAGTGGAATTGCCGCTCCAACTCCCACTTTGACGATGTTCATGTAGCCATAGTGTGACTACAGAACAAGAAAACTCTGCACTGAGAATCGATGTATTATCGTTGGAAGGACTCAGAAATAATGACGCTAATAAATGGCGTGCAACAATCTTTAAAGAGAACATACTTTGTTCTGTCCAGATGAACGATTAACCAAAATCTGCCTCAACAACTGTAGGTTTAGTCAAGTTCACTAAGTTTTTTCGCAGCAACTTCCAAAATCTAAATAGAATATTATCATCAAAATACCAGAGTATCACCAATCGGAAAATCGGTATGAAATGAGATTGAAGAAACTCTTGCCAAAAGCTGCTGCCGTGGAATGATTTGCGAAATGAATGAAAGTAATTACCTCTCTCAATTTTTGAGGGTTGACTGCAGTTGCAGAGGAGCTGAGCAGAGATCCCGCGTAGCTATAATTTTCGTTCGAGTAGCAATCGGGGCCAGGTGTCTAAAATTGAACTGGATTTTTCTTTCTTACCAAAAATTAGGATACAGTTTTTTAAAATCACAACAACAGCAATGACTGTAGATCTCTTAATAATATCTTTCTCCAATCCTTGCTTAAGGGTTTTTTATATGCTGAAGATAAGTAAATTGGAAAGAAAGCAAAATAAACTGGAAATCAACGAATCTGCGTTAAATTCCAAGAGAGTTATTGATTTTAAGCTCACCGCGAAACTTATGGGACTACGTTAGCGTAAAAGAATAAACGTGACGAAGGCAGAAAAGGATACAGCAGCTGCACAAAACCAAAATAACAATATGTATAAGGTATTCTTTTAGAGGAATGGAATTATATTTCCAATAAAGCGAAGAAACAATGAAGAAATAAAAGCGAATAACACTATTAATCTTTTGAATTCGAAAATTTTATAGTTTTTTATCAGAAATTCGGGCCTTATGAAGAACATGCTGTCGGTGAAATTTGTATGTATTTTTTAAGCATAGTCGGCCTTATTTTGTGTTGAATGTTAGGTTCCAAGTGATTAGTTGTGACTGATTTTTCAGCATACACCTTTGACTAGACGGACGACCACAAAAACCGGCCCCCCCCAAAAAAAAAACGAAGTCAAGCCTTGAGGTTTGCACTTTTCCAAAACATACTGAGCACAAATGTCAAACACATGTGTTTACTTTGACGGCTGGTTTGACAGCTATCCCTCTAGAAAAGTTTATACCCCTACAACAACAGATAAATGTATGAATTTATTTATATATCATATAATAAAAGAAAAATATAAAAGTAAATTCACTTCTAGGATAAAAATCGGTGAGTGCGCTCTGTTGACTCGCCAATACTCGGACGTTCTATTTAAGTTGCTCATAATGTATGTGTGTTTGTATGTGTATTGTATGTATTTAGTTGCTTGTGCATAATTTTGCACAGCACTCTTGCAACTGAAAGTAAATTTAGAAAATATAAACAGACATAAAAAGTATAAAAATTACAAAAAGGAAATGCAATTTAGATTTTAGATATTCGAAGAATGCGCTTGTAAATAATTGTGGGTGTGTCTGTGTTTATGCGAAAACTTTTCACAACCCAACTCATCCGTTGAAAGATTTTTACGAGTGCAAATGCAAACAAATTGCTGTTGACATTTATGTGATGCGATTTATTTTTAGTTTTAGTTTTGGTTTTGCCATTTTGCCATGGCGATGACGACAATGATGGCGTAGGCGTGTATGAGCTCGGAGGCGGCTTGCAAGTGAACGACTTCATCAAATGCATTTACGATCCGTGATGCAAAAATGCATCAAATGCAAACGATGATTACCATCACTCTGGCATGAGTACATCGGCGAGCGACCAGCGACCAGTGACAACTGCAAGTGGCATTCGCGTTGATTTTGGGTGATTTTTGAAATAACCCAGCGGCACATACGAGCACATGAATGGGAAGTATTGCACTCATTCTTGGTCACAAAAAGTGTTAAACTATTTTTTTTTTGCTCTCTTCGCTACAAATCAAACGAGTAGAGTACCCAGTAGGAAAGTATTTATAGAGACATTTGTCTAGGAGATTTAGGTCTAACTTCAGCTACCAACGTAAAGTTTCAAAGAACTTCCATCTACTTCTTCTCCATTACTATAAAGGTATAATTTTGAAATACCATATGCACAGAAAAGATTACTAAAATGTTTAATAATAATCGAACTCTTCAGAAAGACTATGAAATATTATTGTTTTGTGGTGGAGTAATTAATTTTTGTTGCTTAGCAATACTCTAGGTGGCACTGTGATACCATTTATACCTTTTTAAGGGTTCATCATTCGAAATTTTGTGTTGTTCGATAATATACTCTCGTGGAACCGGAATATATACCAATTATTATTTTTTATTTTTAAGTTCCCAAACAAAAATTCTGTTTCGAAAATTTATTTCAGCCAATAATTGCATTTGTCCTATAGGCTCTTGGTTTTTAAACTGTTGGTGAGTCGTAGTACTCAATCACAATTTTGATGTTGGTTAAAAATAACATCGCACACGCTCTATATATGCACTTCCATATTTATGCTTTTATATATAATTTTTTCTGTTTGGTTGTTCGAAAAGTGCATAAACTTGTGATGAGACAGTTTGACGCTGTTAAATTGAGAATTCGATAAGCGCTTGATAGCAGTAAAAAAAACCAACCAAAGTCAGCAAATTTGGTCGACAAATTCGTTACAAATTGAATAAAAAACGAAAATAAAAAGTACAGCTAAGAATTTCGAATAAAATAAATAAAGTTTTAGCTTTTCCTTATTCGCATAGAAAGTTTTTCAAAATTTTCAATTTGAAAAGCAGTTATAAGTATTTTTCAAGCTTGCCGCTCAAAGCGCTTTAGCAGCGATATGCTGTCTGTTATATTTTTGAACAAATTTAAATAAAATGCCTTCAAAAGACATGCATATGTATTTGAAATCTGACATCTATGGAGAGCGTATAACATTCAAGGCATAAATGTTCAGAGTGATTGCTTATAAGCATCTCTTTCTGCTAGTAATGATGTTAATGAAGTTAAATGTCTCCAGAGGTTCACCCCTTAAAATCCCGAAATCAGTTAAATTCCAAAATTAAAATTTTCGAAATATTCTTTATGAAATTACTTTTATTACAGTGGGCACAATGCAATCATTGCAAGTTGGGGTGAAATATTATACCTCTATAGACTTTGTATGTACTGGGGTGAGATCCACAAAAAAAAAAATTCGCCAACTCCTTAAAGTAATATTTTCAAAACCAATCCAGTATAGTTTGAAGTGTTAAAAATGTTTCTTTCCATACAACAAAAGTTTATATATTAATGATGTAACTTGCAAGAATTAAAATTCATATTTATGTACTTTCACTTCATTTCTCGTGTCTCGACTTTTCTATCATCACTTAAACAGTTAGACGTTTTCATCCATGCTGTGGCCTTACATTAATTTTTATTTTATTTTTGGGTTCCTTTAGCTGATTTGTTAGTAAAAACCAAAGAAACAGCTCATCCATGAGAATTTTATAAAAAAAGCAAAGTGATCTTTATTTTATTAGTTAAATGTCCTCTATATAGGCATTACGTTGTATTTTAAATTGACATTTTAAATCGTCTCCGAACAGCTAATGAATTTCATGAGACATTTTCTTGACAGATGTACGGCCGAAGAATTGTCATTGCCTGTCGAAGGGCGATCACTAGACAGGCAAGACAACTCTTTCTAATGTTATTTAAAACAGAAAACGAACCTTCATTCTGCGTGGTGGTGGTGAGCATTTGCAATACATAATGGTAACCATCTTAATCGCTTTATAAGATATAAAAAAAATCCTCTAGATGACGCTATAATCGAGTTGTATTCACATTCTTGAACCAATTCTGATTGAATTCAAAAAGTGAAATAAGATTTACAGTTAATACTCCTTTGCTGATATTTTAGCGAGAATTTCATATAATATATGATTAGTGCCTTTTATTTAGTGCCAAAATTCCATATTTTCACATTTCTTCCACACATCATGTCAATACTTTACTCTATTTCATTTGGAGTAAATAGTAGTGGACCATAATAAATTGAGAATGTCTCAGATCTGATCATTTCATTGACTTACTCAGCTATATCGAGTCTAAAATATGTATAAGACGTACTTGTAGACACTCTAGATAGCCAAATGTCGCAAGTCTAAACGATTGACTAGGCAAATGATTATACCACGTCGATGGATGGATGGATGATGCGACTGCAAGTGACATCATTTTAATATATGAAGGAAATGTCCTGTTAATATTTTCAATAGAAGTATTTTTTACAAAACATTCAAACATGCAATAAAGCATTCCAGATGACGTCATTATAGCCAAAGGAAGAGGTTAAATCCAACTTCTATGAACTTCCTATTTCAGATTGCTGACAATATATAATTTCATTAATTAACTAGTTTTAATTTCAATACTTTTACGTCTTAGGCGAATCAAGAAAATCCTTGGTTTTAAACTAAATTTAAAAAGCATAGCAATAAAGAAAATCTACACTCCCTACAAATCTGTCAATTTAAATTTATTTCAAATCCTTTAACACCGTAACTTGAATACCTCTCTGGCGCACCATTAAACTCTTATACTAATTGTTCAAAATCCATAGCTGCGAGTAAATTTCGCTACTTCTTGCCACACAATTGATATATTTTTTATGGCGACTTCATTACAATTCACTGCATTAACTTGACGCGCGTGCGGCAACTGCAACGGCATAAAATACGACAAGGTAGAATAAAATAGAATGAAAGGTGTCAATTAGTCCAGCACTCGGGGCCATTCATTTGCCAGTACGGACGCATGAAGAACAAATGCGCCTTGCGGCATCGCAATGATAAGGAAAAGTGTATAAAATGCGAGCAAACGTTCAAGCAGTTTTAACAATAGAATATTTATTTAAGCATTTCCTACAATGGGGGCAATCGTGCGGCTGCAACGACGATTTAACTATGACCGACTGCTATGCTAAGACCTTGATGAAGCACGTAGAACAAATGTTCATTGATAAACATTGCGAATGTCGCGCTGTTACCTGTTACCTGTTGGCCTGTGCCTGTAGCATATACCTAGGCGCATTGGCGTCAGTGTGCTTTATTGGCTAGCAACAGTTAGCGGAAGTTTACGCAAGTATACGCGAACGGTAGTGAGTCAATAAGACTGTTTTAATACCTCTCTCGCTTCTGTCCTCCAACCGTTTGCTGCGCATGTTGCAAGTGTTCCACACTGTTGCATGAAACTTTCATTGCTTGCTTTTATTCTTTCCGCTTTGTTTATTTATTTTCGCTTGCACAGTTATGTTATTGTTGCCATGTGCTGCCCAATGCTCCCAAGGACACATCACACTCTCCATATGTGTGTGTGATTATGTGCGCTGTGTGTCTTGCAGCGCTGCAATAACTGTCACGAACAGCTGTGCATGACCACCGCGCCATGTCTTCGCTTAACCACTCGTGACTGACAACGCGCTGTTTTCGTTTCACTCTATTTGCTCGCCATATTGGTCATTGTGATTCGCTGTCAATGCTTGACAATGCTTAAGGCGACTACAATGTCATTGCTGGAAGTGTTTGTAAAAATATTGTGACTTCAATAGTCTCTGTTATTATAAGATGGATTTGTTAAATATAGCTCTTTTTAATTGTAGTGGACATTACAAGAGCCGATTAAGGAAGTTCTTGAAGTGTTTAGAAAGTAAAATAATCCCACGTGGTCTTGAGAAAAATTTTTTAGCAATTTTTACATGCTTGCGAAGGTTTCACAATTTGTTTGTTCTTTCTTCCTTTTAAATGTTTTATTTTATTTTAAAATTTAAATTTTCACAATCCTTATATTTATAGCTTCTACATAATTCGAATTTAAACAAGGCATATTGATTTGTTCGAAATAAATGGCAGGCCGAAGTTTTTATGTTCGATCTAAACAAAAGGTGGCTTAGATATTCCGTTTCCAGTAGGCTTAATGGATTGGGGAACAATTGCTGCTAAAGAAGTAGTAAATCCTCTAATATGCGCTAAGCAAATCAAATATTGTCAAGGACTTCATCTCGACAGAAGCTCCAGGAAACATTCGGTGTCGGTGACCATGAGTCAAATTTATGGTACGATACATAGTCAAATTTGAACGAATATAAATGAATGTATCAAGGCAACGTTATAGACAAATTCGGAGCGTATATAATAGCTTCGGCTTTAATTTAATACTAGCGAGACCTAACGAGACTTTTTTTTATAAGTATGGTTCCACTCTCCTTGCCAATATGTTTCTGGAATATTTCTGAAATTAACTAAATAATCATACCGAGGCGACACCTATCGGTGATGATTTTATTATATTTATTTTATGCTCCTAAATTCAAGCAATAAGTTGAGAAATTTTTATAATATCATATAAAAAATATTGAAGTTTCTTTTTCTTCAAACATATGTGCATATATATGTATATATGTATAGATGTATAGATGTATACCTATTTAATATTAATATTTAATATATATAATATAATATATTAATATAAATATTAAATATTTATTATATACTATTATATTTATATAGATATAGTGTGTATATATATGATGTATATATATGAAGTTATCTAAAATATTTACTTACATGACGCCAATTCCTGCAGCTGTTGAAACTCACGCGGCGACAATTTGTCCCATTTATGCGATATGGAGGTCATTGTGCCTGTAAGTATGCAAAATAAAAACGTAAGTTTCTTAGTGGACTAACTAGGCAACAGTACAGAGGGGTACATTACAAAAGTGTATAAGAAAATGTCACTGTCAAATTAGTCACTGATATATTACCAATTTAGTAAAGGCCATGAAATGAAGCTGGAAAATATGCAGCAGAAGTTAGGGGAAGGAGAAAGTCTGCAAAATGAAAATTACACACCTCATATACATATAAACAAATGGAGGCATGAAAAGCAACTAACCTCGTGACAGCTGCTTGTCACATCATTCATCACGCCGCAAGTAATTGCGGCAAATTACAGTGTGACAAAGGTGTTGAATTGAGCCGAGGTGAGCAGAGTTGAGTTCCGATGCGGTGCTAATGTGTGGCTCCAGCAAAGCTGGTAATTGAAGTTTCCCACTTGACTCTTCCACACACAGTTACACACGCACACATGCGCACAGAATGAAGTGAGTACTGCTAGGTTGTGACAAGTGCGAAATATTGACGCTATTGGCGCCGCACTGTCAATAAGTGACGTCGGCAAGTGCCATCTACACCCACAAACGCACTACCGTATGTGTGTGTGTGTGCGGTCTACCAGTGTGACACAGCGGAAGGCAAGTAAGCAGCCAGCCGGTAGCTGCAATACCACTCAAAACAGCCACAAAGTATGCATTGCTAATGACCAAGGGGAAATGAGACACAGCAAACACACACTCACACACACAGTCATCCTTACACACCCAATTTTCTTACGTTCGTTTCTATTAAAACGGGAGCAAACACACACATACTACTAGCTAATTGTATTAGCGTTTGTTTACGGATGCTCCAAGGAATACTAACAACATACTACAAAGAGATGACAGCGACATTTGTTGGCATTATGCCAGCAGCTATGCCAACAGCGTTTCGCGTACTCAATTAAAATTGTCAACATTGTGATTATTGACGTTAAGCCGCCTAATGCTATGCTTTCAATTTGTGCAGTTGACTTTATGCAATAAAAACTGTTTGCCTGTTTGTTAGTGTGGCGGCTTTGAAATGGTGAGGTGGTGTAGTTAAATGTTTGAATTCTTACGAACTAGTTACCCCAAGTTATATTAGTAAATGAACTGTTTACCAAATATGTGCAACTAGTTAAGAAACTGGACGCAAACTAGTTAACAATCTAACTACAAAATAATTACTGAACTGGTTACGAACTAGTTGGATATGTGTAAATAATGTAATGCGTCGAAATATATTGAAAGCTTAGACGCCCCATAATAAATTCTCAAAGTAGCCGTTAGCCTATTGATGTGACAAATTAATGTTTATTTTAAGTTGTGCACCCTGTATATTATCAAAATGAGCAAAGGTCCAAAAAACAAGGGATTTGATTTAGAAAGCATTGACATCCAACCGTTTTTGGGCAAATAAAGTGATTTCTGAAGTTAATTTTTCTGAAAATTACGCTAGGTGGCGCTGTATTAGGTTTTCTTTTTTTGTTCTGGAAAAATGTTTTGCTTCTTTCTTTCTAAAATTTAGGCTAGCCAACACATCAAAGATCAAATAATTATTTTTGAGAAAGAGTTTTTTTTCGTGAAGAATTTAGTGAGAAAAATAATTGGTTCAATGAAAGAAGCATCCCTTAAAGATTATTGCTTAAAAATAGTAAACAACCAGAAATGCCATATTTCTCCTAACTTTTAGCCCTAGAGTGAAGTTTTGTGCCAAATTTGTGATTATAAAGCCTTATCGAACTAGTATAGATCTAACCGACAATGAACCAGTTGATGAACAACAACATTAACAAATTTTCGCAGTAGGTTATCTAATTATTTTGCTTGCAAACGTTAACTCCGTTGCCAATTGCTGACCAATGGGAATGTAGCCGCCTAAGTACAATACACCGCCATTTATAAATAGCGCTTGATAAGCGTCTTGACTTCTTACTAATCGCCTAACGGTATATCGCTGAAGTACGTGTTTGTTTTATTAGCTAACTAGTGACAGAACTTCTAGTTTTATTTAAACTATTTTAGTAGATTTTATTACGTTTTAAAGCATTTGGAGACAGAAGTAATAAAATTACTGGAAACATTGCTGGAGTTTAGAAACAAATGTTGAAGTCAGAATTATCTCGATGAACAGCTTGGACTACACTAAGCAAGATTTCAAAGAACAAGTAAATAAATAATTTTTACTCTTAGAGGAAATTTGGAAACTGTTATCCGGCAGTAGAAACTCCTTAAAGGATGTCGCTTGATCGCTTGATTGCGATGTTGTTTTGAGAGTGCGAGTCAAGCAGATTGGATAATTGAGGCGACAAACACGATTTCACAACGCAAAACCAATATTAAAATTTCCTCGATGTTAAGACCTAAACGGTTACATATAAAAGGTAATAAACATATAATAAAATGTTAATAAGCAATTCAACTTCTAAAATCCTTTGCACATCTCCTTAAATTTTATTCAAACCCTTTGTATAATAATATACCTTAATGTCATATAAAAAATAATTTGTGTTATCTTCAGACTATACTCCTTTTTGAGGCAATGCTAGTTTGGTAATAAGATTGTTTACAACAGGCTCTGGTTCCCTCAATAGATGGCTTTCTACAGCCTTCTGATGGGTACTCCGAAGTAGAAATAAAGGCATAGTGGCCAAAATTGTATTAATAGGGTGATTAGGTATGAATTTTGTTTATGTTTAGTTGGCATTCAATGCTAAAAAATCCGATATCTCGCTAACAGTCAGTACTTCATACCCTAAATATGAAAAAAGTCTATTTAGTCGAACCAAAAGAGGCATTGAGAGACTCCGTAATCTATTTAAAGTTAAGAGAGCAATTTCCAAGCACTGTTTTCTTCACATTCGTTAACTGAGGTGAATGGACGACTCTCATGAGAAAAATTTTTATGATCTTAAGTTTCGTTAAACGCATAAATATTACGGGGAGCCCCAAATTTAATCAGCTGATTTTAAATTTCATTGTCAATTAATATTATAATTAAGATTTTTTGTAATATTTGAATTCAATAATATTAAAAGGCAGATATAAGCATATTTCAACTTTTAAATATTTCATCTTATTATCAAACAGATAATAATTAATAAATATAATATTATCACCGCCCTATATCTGCCACTTAACCGTAAATTTCCACTCACATTAAACCATTATAAAATTAAGCACCATCTTACAAAGTTTTATTCCATTCTTTCTTACCCACTATTTGTTTACTCATACTTTATATATCTGTCATTTGAATTTTTAGCCATCGCCCTCTTGCTTTTTAGTACGTCATCAACGGCTGTCATCAACAAAGTAATTACAAATGACGGATGTTGTTTGTCGTCGACGTCGTCGTCGTCGTCGTCCCTTTGAGTGGGTGACTGGTCGAATTAGTCTATTTGTTTGACGAGAGCGAGTGCACGCCGATGGCAATCACTTACACACACATATACAACTAAATACACACATAGTTACATATGCATATAGAACATATATATATATATATATGTACATACAAGTGGCATATTTATATGCTGCTCCGTGTGTGTGTTAAGAAAATTTCTTCCTTTATGTCTTTCGTCGCCTCCTGCAATTCCCTCGTTTTGTTGTAATTTCACTCCTCCGCTTTGTCATTTTAAAATATATTGTATTTCTTGCATATATGTGCATATGAACATTTTATACGTATAAATATTTTATATTTATTGTGTTCCTGCTGCCGTTGACGCTGTTGTTCTGCAACTCTTCTCCCTGTTGCCCATGCACATACATATATATGCTATATACATATGTACACATGTGTATAAATATATAGGCGTTCTTTCTTGACACTCTGCCACTTTGCTGCGCTTCACTTGGAAAATTTATTATTTTAATTTTTATTATATTTCATTCTTTGTTTCTTCTTTCCACCATATTCTTCGCTTATCTGTGCGAAATTCAATTTAGAAATTTCTTTTCTGATTTCATTGACGTGGCACGTTTTTTATTTCTGCCCATCCTCCTTAATTTATATTATTGTTGATTTTTTACTGTTGTTGTTGTTTTATTTGTGTGTGTGTGTGGGCTTTGTGTGGCGGTGGCGACCAAGTGGAATTTAAATATAGTACTTTTTACTATTAAAATCATATGATCAAAAATACTAGGCAGAATGAATATGAAATAAAAAATTTCGCTGTTTGTGTGGAGACGCTTGCGTGAGGGGGTGTAGGTGAGTATGCATGAATTGCTTTGAGTTTTACTTCTTGACAGTTTTGTTTTTGCAACAGCGATATCCATATGTATGTGCACGCAGAATCACAAAGGAATTTATGACATTAAGAGCATAATTTTTAAGTGACTTATTAATTATTTTTAAATTTTTTACTTTACTAATTTTCTCCTGTTTGTTTTTTGGGCTATTTTCTTCAAATTAATTCAAAAAATTTTACTTTGCAAAATGTATTAATTAATAGTTTCTAATATATAATTTTTTTAGGTATTTTTTTTTATAGATATATCTAGATATATGAGTGTAAAAAAATGCTTAGTTTAAAAAAATATACAAATATTAGTTGCTTTCACTTGTTAAATGCTCTCTGGTTGAAATTAAACATTTAAAATATGTCATAGATATTTATTTATTTTTGTTACATTAAGAGAACTTCAAAGAGAATATCAAAAAATAGTGGCTCGCAAATGGGGGTTAGACCCAGTGCGAACAATGCTGATTCCGATTTACTCAACTGAATTTGGCATCATAACTTAAAATACGTAATATCTAGGATATAAGAGGATATAGGAAAGGAAGATAGGAGATAAGTTTAAAGTTCTCAAATAAGAGTCAACATTCCTTGGCCAGTGATTGATCATACTTAGCCTGAAATAATTCATTGATGTTCTTTACATAATCAAAGAGTTATATAGAATGAGTCTTGGTGTCTAATTTTTCTATTTAGCAGTTTTTCACTAAATGAGATATTGAAAAACTATTGAAAAACCCTCAACGAACCATCAATGGACTCTTCTTCTCTATGTTCGCTGAGTTCTGGCACCAAGCGTAGTCCTCCAGTTTTAATCCTAACTGAAAACTGACTAAAACATATGGAGACCATGTCTTAACTACAAAAATAATAATTCTGCTTCAACTGTTATATTTTCTTCTAAAATAAATTTATCTATATCGACTTTCTTCGAAAATGGTCAAAATTAATTGAAGTATACTATAATCACTGTAAGTTGACTTAGATTTTATTTTATTTCAATTACTTAAAACACTTCAGAGGTGTTTTTTGTCGAATTTTCTATTTTATAGCACCTTGTTGACTTTTGATTTCCTTTTCTACTTGAGGAAAACCTTCAGAAGAGAGCGCGGCACAATTTTAATTTGCAAATATTAGGAATAATCAGAAAAGTTTAAGGGATTGTAAATAAATTAAGGATCGTTATCACGATCGATCGAACGATATACGTTAGACTCGATATGGGATGATACCGGGAACCATTAGCAGTTTAGCCATATCTAAGAAACACAGCACAACAAGAAATTATTAAAAATATTTATTTTTTTTTGTGAAAATAACCTCAGTGATAACGAAGAATCGACGCATGTGCTCTAAAGATGTAGATCTAATGTGTATGCTAATAAGCTAATAAAAAAAATTTAGAAATTCAGATTTCTGATTACGCCCGCTTAAGTCCTCGAGAAAGGAAAGTCGAAAAGAAAGAAAGAAAGAAAAGGAAAGTCGAAAGAGTATTTTACCAATTTCTTTCAGAATTGAAGGATAACAAGAGTTCTAATCAAGCGATATGCACCCGATTAACTTCGATTTCTGACCCAATTACTGTGCAAGGAGTCTACGGTAAGGTTACCTAGATAGCTTCGAAAGAATTTTATTGTAGTTGAGAGTAGCCAATTTGCCTTTGATCGTAGCTAATATCTAGAGAATTGACTTCTTTTGAGTACTAGAGCAAAATTAACTACTTTCGAATCCCTAGTTAACACTATAGTGTGTATATCACTGAGTAAATTTTATATCTTGATAAGATTGTGTGAAAATATTTCGCTTAACCAAATTCTGTCTGGCAAGAATAGTGTTTGAAATTGATTTACACTTTCCTCTGGCTTCCGCATAACGAATATATTACATGTTAGCTATAGCATTAGCTCATCATTTATTTCATATGCAACACTTTTTATGGTAAAGTTTTCAAAATAGTTCACTAGCACTTAACCTATCCCTACTTTTTAATATAATTATATGAAATTAATTATATCTTATAAACATTTTAAGCATGTTTGCAGATGTGGTTTAATTTTTTTTGTTATTTTTTTTTTATTCTTCTCTCAGATATAACAACGCGTTAGTGTTTAGTAGCATATTTATTACTTTTATTGTGTTATTAATTGGCTTTTGGACCATTTGTTTTGGTTATTTCTGCATATGGGTTTTTTAGTTTTTACTGAATAATTTTCCATCTGAATTTATATGCTAATAAAACGTCTTGCGAACACACATATATGTTTATATCTGCATTATATGTGCATATAAATATTTCTGAAATAGTAAAAGAATTAATGAATTCAAATACAATTTGCTTTTGCTTGTATTTATCATCCGATTTGTATATGCTTAAGAAAGAGTATATATTTAGATGTAAGTATGTGTGCTTTATGACTTGTATGGGCATAATAAAGTAGAAATAATAGAGCTTAAATGGGTTACATATTTGCAAAAAATAAAAAATATCTGTGCAACGAAGTATGCCATATATTATATTTGCTTGTTATTAATAGCCACTAAAGTCAAATATGAGACTATTTCACTTAATTCCACGCAGACAAGCGCATAACGGGATATGCATATGCTCAGAAACTAGGCACCACTCACGTTTCACTTATGCTGCGAAATCTCGCAATTTTTCGCATACAAATATGCTTTCAATTCAACTTGGACGCATCACTAAGGCATATGTATGTGTAAGTAGATAGCTACACATACCTTTTATTGACCATAAAAAATAATGCTTAAAGTCATAAAGCTAGCTATATTCTTATCGTCTTAAAGTGCATAACTCTGACTTTTATGAGTCGAACAGCTGTAATTGACGAAAATGCTTTTTACCACTAAGCACATTCTTTTCTTTTGTGTAGTGAAGGGAGCGTTGCATACGTACATACACATATATGTGTGTATGCGACATGTTTTGCTACAAATATAATTCGCTTTCAAGCATTGGGAGGATACAAAGTGTGTAATAAACTGAAATTTCTAAAAAACAAATTGACTGCGTGCTTTTAAGTTCAGTGTATGTAGTTCACTAATGTGATTCTTTAATATTGTATTCGATGGTATGATGTAGGAAGGTGGTTCTAATTTTCGTTTGAACGTAATAAAACGATTTGCAACTCAGAATCGGTCAGAATTTCTTTTAGAAAAATTGGTTTACATGCTCTCAGTGTTCTACTTGTCTCACTTTGCTCCTTTTCCAAAAGCAATCTTTCTCTTAGTAGTAATTAAAACTTGCGTCATTTGTTTCATCAAGTGCGACTCTCGCGATCCCTAGTAACAACCATTATGATCTAATCTAACCTTCATATAACCAGAACATTTAATAATTTACAAACCACCGTTAAGTGAACAAATATCTAATGCCCCAGAGCAAAAAATTAAATTGTTAGCCCTAACTTCCAAAACGGGCAATTTCTGCAAAGAAAACCTACCGTCTGCTCGTTGGGTCGGTTCTAAGCCAAGTTGCATTTCCCATTGGCTCTTTCGATTCCCACAAAGCGACAATTCAAAGCCTTTCAATTTTAATAAACCATAAGATTGCGTGCCGAACCATTATTAGTAGCTAATATCGATGAATTATTATTTATTGCTAATAAATGTTTATGTCGAGCAAGCATAAATTACATTAGGAATTGATTGAATGAATGGTGAAATCTCATGCACTTCAATAAACTGCACTACTGATGATGTATATGTGTGTGTGCGTGTGCGTGGATTTATTGATGTTTAAGTCGATGCGATTAAATATGGCCATTATATGTAAGTTGTAGTAACAATTGTTGCAAAGTACAATTGCAACAATTAATAAATAAAGCTATGTGATAAAATACGTGATTAATCGGAATCAGAGTGTTTTGAAGTATTATATTTGCATACTCCTTGAGAATTTCTTTCTCAAAGTTTGACTTAGAACCATCAAATGAAGCTCAACAAAAGTTTTAGTGATTTTTTCATAAATAACTAGACTTTATACAAACTACTTAAAACACCCGATAGATGGCGCTGTGTAAGTGATATTTATAACACTTTAATTTTCCAACCGAGTTCTTTGATTATAAAATGAAAATCGTTGAAAAATTCGAAGGGAAACTCGGTCTTTTATTTCTAATTATTATTCGAACACCTACACTTATAAAAAAAGGACATGCAATTGATCTCATTTTATCATACACATGCGCCACAAAACAGTGTGAAAATGTTGTAATAAATAGCGTTGAAAAATTGCATAGCCACATTCGGAATAAATATATGAAAATAAAAAAGAAAAAAAACACAAAAATTTACAAAACCCTATAGCTTTTACAATCAGCGTTGAAAAGTGTCCATGAAACTCGGTATTTACATAGCGGTTTAATCGAATTTGTATTCCCTTTTTTTGCGCTAGGTACCTCTCAATACAATCGAAATGGCACCAACCAAAATGCTCTGCGCCAAAGCATCTGCAACATATTTCGCAATTTTCTTTTTAAAAATACTGTTTTGATAACTGTTTTTATTTGAAAACGTAACGCATATCGATTAAGTTCTTTCAACATTCAATAATCTCTGCCGCAGCCATACAATCACGCCTTTCATTTGCTCAAATGCGCAATAAAATTTCCAATGAATTAATTGCTGCTGTTTGGCCAAGTAGCAAAACAATGAAAAAGCGAATTCCATTTCATAGGAAGCGAATTACGTTAAAATGTGGAAAAGCAAATTTGCCCAACACGCTTAAGTAGTTAAATTGCCAATTAAAATAATTTTGCAATTCCAGGTAATGCAACACTTTAATGCACCCACCCTCTCACTGACCACGCTTCTCTATTCAACCTTGCCGCTTGCCCGTCCTTTCGCCACAATCATAAATTCGCCTTTCACTTTTGCTTTTTCTTCATATTGCTTTTGTTGTTGCAATTAGTGTGTTGCTACAACTTTGGCCATGATTTATAATACTTTCTAATTTTTTACCCAATATTATTTTCTGTTTTTTTTCGTTTGGTGTTCGAACTTTTGTTGAGTGCACAAGCGCCACCGCATAAGTTTAACTAAGAAATTCTCCAATTCTCAAGTGAAAGTATGCGAAAGTTTATAGTGAAACGCTGAGCGCAAATGCAATATGTGGAAATAAATGTAAGTTTGTGAGTGTGTGTGTTGTTCGAGCTGCTTTAAGTGCGAGTCTAAGTTTTTGATTCGCTGGTTGGTGTAACCTCCTGGAAAAGGCAGACTTTGCATAAAAAAAAGAATGCAGAGTTCTTCAGTTTTTTATGTGCGCGTGTGCTGCTTCGAAATTGATTGTAGGTGAAATTGTTATTGTTGATGAAGAAAGTGGCGTGGGAATGATGATGATGATGATGATGATGATGACAATAATAATAGCGATATTATAAAAATAGTGAAAATTATAAGAAAAAAAAAACACCCACACAACAAGAAATACAAACATACTGGCAAGATATAGAGTCTAAACAAAACAAATATACAGTACAATACTAACACAAGATAATAGCAAAATAACCCTACCAGAAGTCACAATAGCAATTAAAAATACGCATAATTGGAACGAGATATTTCCAATTTCCAATATTACAGCAAGAACTTTTTGAAAACTTTCCTTGTAAAAATATCACCTCAAAAATATCAAGTCACGTGTTAGACGTTAGAATCCAATAATAGTTCACTATCCAGCGTTAATTGACACATATATGTACAGCGCGACGGCGTGTCAACAGAACACGACACTATTTTATCAAGCAGCCTGCATCTTGACATTAATGTGTATTAGAAAGTCAGCCCATACAAATTCACGAATTATATTACAGCAGCGGTGCAGCGTATGTCACATAAACCCACACACCCACACATAATACACACACACACCCAGACATACACCTCCAACTACAGCGGCAATCAGAAAAATTCTTTGACATTCTTTTATTTGTTGGAATTTTCATTTCGTATGAATTTTTTCGTAACCATTTTAACCATTATTTCTGCTTTGGCGCTCTGCATACTCTATATGAATACATATGTTTGTATGTATGTCAAGCAAAAATGTGTAAATTCCTATAAGGCGAAAGATTGAGCGCATACTACATTCGCATGAAAATCGTTGTTGTTGTTGTTGTTGCTGTTGTTGGGGGGAGGCCGGTAGGGATGGGTGCTGAGCGCATATGTCGATGTGTTAACAACAACTTGTATGTGTAATGGTGTCTGCAGATGGAATTGACGAATATAGAAATGTTGCAAATAATTCACGGTTGATTTCACGGACGACTGCACACACACATAGATTTATATATACACACACATGCATATACAATATACGTATGTACATACATACATATGCTTTAAGTAAATTTGCATTTTTGAGTGTATTTATTTAAAATTGCTTGTTTTCATATGTAAGTAGTGTATGTATGTATATGTATGCACAGCGCTGACAAGTTATAAATATGGGATTGCATACAAACAAACACACGCCTTTAAATGTATATATAAATATTTGCATGTATGCTGTTTGCGCACTGGAATTGCAACTATTTTATTTCATTCCATATTTTTTTTGCTTTTTTTTTGTAGACTTTTTATTTGATTTATATTTCTTATTTCGCAAATAACCCACGCAACTTTGCACCTTTCACCTTCGCACTTGGCTTTCAATATATTTACAGAGATATGCTTTATTTTCACACAGTCAAGTACATTGCTGATTATTTGTTTGCAACTCACCAGCATTTATCATTTTTTACATTTTTCTTAAATTCATATTTTTATTTTATTGTTTTTTTTTTGATTTATTTACCATTGTAAATACTGCTGATTATTTATTTATAATTTATTATTATAAAAAAAAAAAAATTTGAATAAAAAAATTATTGAAAATATAAAAATTCAGCGAATATTTCCCATGCCATTTTCGTATATTTTTTCAGCTGTCCGCATATAAACCCAGAATTATTTAATTTAATTTTTTTTTTGCACATAAAGTGCTGTCTATATTGACCATTTTAATCATATTGCGAGTTTTATTACACAATTTTTTATGTTATATTTTTATTGGAAGTGTGTACAAATTACTCTGCAAATTAATTGCAATTTTTATTAGCTTTATTGAAATTTATTTGTTCGACTATGAGCATTTGAGATATGAGCATTTATGTAAATACAAATGTACATATGTAAAATCTTTCACATTTACAATTTATTAATATAATGTAGTGAAATATTGATTACATTCGTAAAATACATATGTATATGTGTATGTGTGAACTATAAAGTAAATAAATGTGCGAAAAAGCTTTGGGAAAGTTGATTACATGTGAAAACATGGGAATAATTTTGTTACAATGAAATGAAGTGCATTTTTGCTAAACTTTCCGTAAAAAACTTTTAGTATATTCATTATTAAACGATTTTGCTCTACTACCAATATTATTTATATTCTGTCAGAGCGGGTGCTTTTACTATTAAAGTTAACGAAAAACTTTCAAAGCACTTGCAGCTCACCAGCTTGCCTTTATTTTCGAAACAGTTATTAGACAATCCCTTGATCTACTAATTTATTAAAATTTTTCCACAATTCTTATAACTTTTGCTTAACTTTTTTTCTAACAATTTTTGAAAAGCTAAAGGAAGTTATTTATAAACATTTCCCAAGCAGATTTTCATAGTGAGCTTTCCTTCAGAAATGCTTTTTCATTGTTTTTAATTTATCTGAGTGAGCATTTCAATGTCTTCAAAATAGTCAAATCTGTGATTATATATAGTTTAGCTAGTTGATTAGTTATTGATTGAGTGAGTTATTCCTATCGCGCGGAAAGTGTGAGACACTAATTTCAAACTGACTGGTACAGGTGTGTTCGGAAGGGTGTTTTCAAATTTGCGAACAGAACGTGACGAATACTCCCTCCTCGAAATATCCCCAAAAAGTCGAATTCTTCATCAGCATTCTTTATTAAAACTACGATCATTGTAACGACATTGCCACTGAGATTTTTCGAAAGGATCTCGTTTTGATTTTTCTTTTACTTATTTCAATTTTTGGTTTCAGATATAAACCCTGACAAGTGGATAGTTGGACAGTTATGAAAACATTAGTCTTTAAGATGTTAGGCATTGAGTCTTCATTAAAGATACGGAAAGGCTTAGTGAGTTTAATGTAAATTTCTTCTATTTATTCTGCTATATTTAATAGGCAAGGATCTACTAATTGTTATTTTGGCTAATATTTCCAAAATACTCGAAAGAGAGAGTTTAGTGAAGTTGTTGTTGTTGTACCGGTGTAAAATATTTCCGAACTAGTTTGAAGAAGTTTGAAGTTTAGGTTATGGCGACATATAAATCCGAATCCGTTCCAAAGTAGTAGACTCGATAGCCTTGAGCATGAAACCTGACGAAGTCAAATTGTACTGCATTCTTGGTGATTCGATTACGCCTGCACAAAAAATATTTCATGCAGAATGCTTTGTTATTTTGCTTTGGTTAAAATGTAAGATCCTGTAAAACCGGTGAATTAACATTTTATCTCATTTTATCTGTGTCATTTTTAAGTGTGGCGTTCTAATACTCACCAAAAAAAAAAAGGACTGTCTGAAGTCCTTCTGCAGTTTTTGTTCCTCTAAGTTAATTGTTTCAGATAGATAATTGGATGGATCGCTTTGAAGCTTGCTTTGAGAAGAGGGACCAGAATAAGCAACAAAATGAAATGTAGCCGGCCTGCTCCAATTCGTTTTTAGTTCATAAAAATATTGGACTAATACAGTGCAGGCGTTCTCAACTTAAAGTTGCTTGTCGGGTATATCTTCGACAATAAGCAATAAGCTACATGAAATCCCAGCTAAAATTTTGTGTATTTTTCAAATACATGCCGCAGCGTCAATAATTCGAGTTTCTGAGAGCTTCATTATACCAACACTTGCCGCACCAATAACTGCCGCAAAGGATAAAAAGAAAGCGCATACTGTTCTACCAACAACTAGGCCGTTTATGGCTCACACTGTATTGGAGGAACCAGCATAAAAGAATAAAAAACAAATACAAACAAAAACTCTTCCAGTAAAATAGAATTCGAAATTTTCTATTTACTTCATTTTATAGTCCTTTCTCTTTTGCTTCTGTTTACATTTGCTCTTAGCGCACACGAGAGCGTTAAGTCTCACATCGATCGGTTTAGTGGCTTTGCTGATGGAGCGCGTGCTTTGTTTTTATCTCCAACACCACAAATGCAATGGATGCTGGCGGTTGGCGGTATCAACGGATAAAGTGTTGAATAATTTGCATTTTACCTAAAACACAAAGGATTTGCCCATTTTCCTTCCATAATATAGTGGCACTCGCACTGGTATTGGTAGCACAAAGCTCTGAGTTGTTTTTGATATTTTTTTGGTCTTTTGGTTACCGGTTTTTGATTTTGTTTGTATTGTTGCAAGGCTTTCATGAATTTCCCGCTGATTCGGAAGGTGTGTGTGTATGTGCATTTAATTAATTTTCAGTGTATTCTGTATCTATGCCATTTCCTTTTTCGTTTGTAATACGATTTTTGCTATCGTATTTGCGCAGATATAGTGGCGAGCAGGTGCGAGATAAAATATGCATACAATTTTGACATATTTCAATTCATGCATATTTTATGCGGTCACAAAGCGGCTTTTCTAGATTTCTAACGTAACAGTGTGAAAATTTTTTTTCCCCCAATTTCTTGATAATGTATACGGACATTTTTATGTGTTTGTTTTGCTTTTGTATATGCTTTGATGGACAGCGAAATAAATTGTACTACTGGATGAACTAATGGTAAATTCGTTTACAATGAACGTTGGAACTTTTGTATAATATTAAGTCACTCTTTCATAATTTAAAATTTGTGTACGTAAATATAGCTATATATTACTATAATATAGTTTTTCGGGCAAGTATACTTTATGCAGTAATAAAATAATAATAAGGATTTTTTTGAAAATCCTAAACTGGCTTAATCTCTTAAATGCCGTAATGCTATCTACCTTCCACAGATTGTTAAGAATGACAATATTATTTGTTTGACGTCCGAAGGTAGCCTGCGTTAAATAACCATGTGGTTACTATATCTCAGAATATTATGCCTCTCTACATTGTTAGACAATGCTTTCTGAAGTCTAAAAGCAATTATTGTATTATTTTGAGTTCTTTAATATATTAAATTCGGCTTTTTTGGTATTGTCCTGTTCTTGAAACTATCATACAAGTGTGGACTACTTGAAAGGTTCAGAAGTAGTCATAATGCTAATGTCAAAAAAATTTAAACGAGAAAGCAACAACAAATTTAGCGCGTTGAACTCAATACAGCCGCTTGTTATGCCATCTCTATTTGATTATACCAGTTCATTCGGGCTATACCAGTTTATTTGTTCTATATCAGTTTATTTTATGTATAACAGTTTATTTGATTTATACCAGTTGCTTGTTCTATTCGCCGTACTGTTTAGTTTAGGCATTTAAAAACAGCTATTATTAACGCAAGCCCAAAGTAAGGAATCGGAAATATCTTCCTCGGATATTTGAAAACCCTTGTAGTTTAAGTTTGAATTTATAAGGAAATAATTTTATGAGAAAACGGACAAAATTAATTGCCATTGTTAAAGGTTTAGTAAAAAAGGTATTTTACAAGTTTTCTTATAATATTTATCGAAGGAATGCTAAAAATTTCAATTCTGTCACAAAAACTTTTCGTGTACATATCGAGTTTTATACAAACAACAGCACCAACAACAACAACGTTTGTTTATAAATAAAGAGAAGAAAACAGAAGCAATAATAAAAATAGCCACAAGATAAACTTGTTGCCAGCGTGCGGTCATAAAAAACGTTGTTCGACCAAATGAACAGATTTACAGGTGAACATTTTTATGCGAAAAAAGTAGAAGCACTGATATATAAAAAGCACTGGGGAAAAAATACAATGCCAAAATGAGCATAAAATTTGAACATTTTACAGTTTTCTTCATTAATGGCGAACAAAGTTCGTAAAAAACAGTACAAGTAAACAAAGAGCCGAACAAAAGTTGCGCACAAATCAAGGAATCAACACAACAATTGAGTGAGTATAAATGGAAATAAAGCTCAGCAAGCAGCAGAAAAATTAAAGAAAAAAGAAAAGTGCGCTGTGAAAGCGACAAAAAACACCGTTGCACTGACTAAAGGCCATTGTTGTACAGTTTTTTTTATGTTTAGTGAAATTGTGAAATTTGTTGTAAACTCGAGAGCATTTTCTCGCAAATTTTCTTTATGTAATTTTCATAGCTTGTTCCTGTTTGCATTATTGCTATTGTTTTTACAGCTAAAAGCTATCACTAATGTTTAGCAATAAAATGGCTCAACTGTTGGCTGCCAATAAATAGTGTACACAAAAAGAGAGTGCAAAACTTTTAAATGCTTGCTTTAATATTTATAGTGCCGCTGCCATGGCGTATACGTATTCTATAGATCTGCTTGTTATCAAAAAAGGTGGAAATTGAGAAGTATTTGCAGGAAATCGCACTGGAAGTTAGTAGTGTCGTCAATGCTTTTAACATTTATGGTTTAATTAAAACTTTTTGATGCGTCATAATAAACTTTCTTCCAATACTTTCATTTACCATTTTTTCGTATACTTTAAGTTCTGTTAAAAACATATCTTTTCTAGCTGTCTGTGACTTGAGCTTGATTGACTAAAGATTGGATTCGTTCGTGAATGGCATGACCTCACCACATATGTTTGCCTTGTGACCTAACAGTATTAGCTATCCTTTTTATTTATCCTTTTATCCTTTTATCCTTTTTTATTCACAGTCTCTATGTATGCCGTTAAGATAACTGAAGTTTGTTGTAAGCTCTTATGAGGATTAAATACCATAAAATCAGGAATGTAAAAATTATTGTAATAGACTCGAAAGACGAGTCAATAACATTAAAACAATTAAAAAATCATCAAAGCAAAGAAACTATTTAAATAAGTAATAGTTTGTATTCCATAACCTAAATTAATTATTTATATTTTCAGATATTTCGTAGTTAATTTAGTTTAACTGAATGCGTTTATTTAATAGAATTTAGTTTAATACAATTTAACGGAATAACGGAATTTAAATAAGCTAGTTTAATATAAATATAATTATACTATTTTATTTAATTACTAATTAATTATTTACTATGAATTAATAATAACTAATATAAATTAGTTAAATATAATTTAATTTTTAAATAGTAATATTATAATAAAATATTTAGTAAATTGACTTCAGTTTAATTAAGTTTTTATTTAATTATGTTCCTGCAACAGAAGTGGCACG
Source organism: Bactrocera minax (assembly GCA_021498325.1). Taxonomy (NCBI): domain Eukaryota; kingdom Metazoa; phylum Arthropoda; class Insecta; order Diptera; family Tephritidae; genus Bactrocera; species Bactrocera minax. The sequence goes on from JAKEEE010000004.1 coordinate 7,111,089, forward strand.
TATTAAAAGTAATGAAATATAAATTAATTGCTTTTGACTCAATTTAACTTAATTTAATTAAATTAAGAAAATTTGATTTATCTTTTTTATGGCTGTTCACTTTCTGTTAATTACATTTTCTTTGTCAAAGATAATTATATTTTTTTAAATAATTAAATTTTTGAATCGAATTAAATTCAAATTAATTGAGCTTGTTACCATTCGATTTAGTTTAAATCAATTGAGTTGAGTTTAGTTTAATTTAACTTAGTTTCATCTAGTAAAAGTATTTAAATGCTAATTAATTTATCTTAACTTCGTTTAATATAATTAAATTTCATTTCATTTATTTTAGTTTGATTTACCTTAATTTTATTTTGACTTAATACAACATGCTTTTTATTTTTCTCATATGTACATTTTTTTCTGCTTCACCTTCACTAACCATTTCATTTAAACGCTCTTGATTTCTTCGAGAAAATTAAATTTTCTCTACAAATAAACCAACAGAAATACATGTATGAGTATTTCCATTTGCGCCAAAAAGTAATCAATCACCACATCAACGCAGATGTTGAGATTTTCAAAACCGTTGCTGGAAACGACTTTAAAAAAACAACTACAACTCCAGATAGACAATGGAATGGAAAAAGAAACTCATGAATATTCATGGTGTAGAGCGGAAGAGTGGCAGTCAAGGGGAAATTTCAAGAAAGTTCTTGAAAGGCATAGGCTTCTAAAAGGCATAAGTCGAAAGCAATTTCGAGATTTTATCTTTTTTTTTTTGTTATTTTTGTATACAAATTTCGAATGGATCTACCTATTTACAAATATATACAACAAAAATAGAAAGAAACGCCTGTAGCAATATGTAAACGAATCTACAATTTTATCATTTATTACCGCACCGAAATTAAACACATGCATAGATATATATACATGGATCATTCAAAATGTATAAATGAAAAAGATATTCAAATCGAATTTGAACAAATTGAAGAGGCAGTTGGAGGCAAATGGAACTTGGGTCGCCGCACCATTAGGCTGAGCAACCACTGACCAGGAAGCTCATGCTGCCATTTGGCCAGCTGGCACAGTTGATGATGTGATGCGAGACTGTCTGTGAAATAAGTAGAATTGCAAACAAAAGCACACACACGCACACATACATACGTGAGCGTGTGTTTATAGCTTTCAAATCCATGACCTTTCTTGTTAATTTTATTTATGAACACAAGCAACACACCTACATACATACAGACATACTCAATGTGTTTACTTTAAACTGAAAGCCATAAACCGAATGCTTCGATTTCGACGCGCCACACCGCCAGCATAAACAAAAACACCAGTGAAACAACAAAATGGTGATCGCTTTCCCTAACAAATGACCGATGTACAACACTAATGGCTTAGAACACTGCGCCGAATTGTTGTTGCTTTTGATTGAAATAATATGTGTGTATGTATCGATCTCTGTTGTGTGAGGCCAACAGAAAGCGCTGCAGAAAGGTTAAGGGGGCCAAATCAAATACCGGCGCTGCACTAGAAAGTGAAAATAGCATCATTACTTGTGCAACAACAACCATACAGACCACTCAATATACACTCTTATATACATATGCAGTATCACTCCACTGTACAGGCCCATGAATGTGTGCCTTTGACGTCAGAGCGGCTAATTATTCCTTGTGCTGTGGCAACATGCACCAAAAAAAAACAAGAAAAAACACAAAAACAAAAACAACCGAAAAAGCGTTTAAAACAATAAAATGCTAAATAACAATGAATTAGAAATGTTTGTGCGTGTTGTTGTTGTTGTTTGTAATTGGGCAACTTTTATGAATAAAAATTGTTTTTGTAATTAGTTGAATACTATAATTAGGCTATATATTAGTAGGGATTGCGAAATGTTCATGATATATACGATATGTATGTATACGATAGATTACCAAAAATTCTTACTAAATGATACATTAGAGGAAGGATCAGGAAAAAAGTTCGAATCGTTTCAATAATTGAGACATCGATTTTATTATTCAACATGCAATATTGCTTCAAAATAGTTTTCAGTCAGTCTCGGCGATTGCCCACTCATTGTTACTAAATTTCTTCGCAGCGAATATTCTCTTGAGTTCCTAGGAGGGGGGGAAAAAAAATCGTTGAAGGTGATAACCGGGATTCACACAAAATTTGGACGTAACTCGTTACCTATTCATGAAATTTGGAATCGATTTAATTGATTTGTGACAAGGTGACATGGATGTCTCGATTTTCAGCTCTCACGGCATATCTTTTTCATGGAGCTCTCGCATATCCAAATATGCATGAACGACAGGCCCAAAATGTGCCGTTTATATCTTTAGAATACCAGCTATTCTTATTTATTAAACTTTGTGGCCATACCAAAACCAATTGTGGTTTTTTTTTTAGGTTTCGTCGTAGATTTATATATAATGGTTGATATATACATCTTATTTAATGCTCTTCTTATTAGTTTAAATAACATTGTCGAAGGTTCCAAATAGCTAGATATGCATAAGTAAATAAAATTATTATATCACTCATATTATATCATTGGTGGGGCTACATCGATTAAGTTAGAAAACTAAATGAAGTTAAATCTCTCAACAACTTGATATGAGAATAATAATAGGCGTGTATTTTATTTAAATTTGAAGAGTAGAGGGCGATGCTTTCCACATATATTAAAATTAAGATCGAAGTTCTAAGCTCAGTTCTAAGCTCTAAATATTTAACCAGTTTAATATTTTTGCATTTTCTTTGGTTGTTGGAAGATTGACTTACTTTTCAAACCTAAAGCTATCAATTGAAAAATGTGACCACAGAGATGATTGCTATGGGAGAGGTATAAGCAAAATAAAGTGGGCAACGTCTTGTGGGTGGGTACGCACGACTTGTATGTTTCAAGTTTCTTTCTTCTCTGCTTTTTTCTGTTCTATTTTCTTATATATATATAATTAACATATATAATAAATAATTCAGATATATAATTTAAGCGCTCTGTATCATAATACAACCCTCACTTCTATATATAACTGCATTTGAGCAGTTACTTCACATATTCACATCTTCTTACTACAAAATCAAAGACACCGTTGAAGCTAATTTAAATGATTCTTGTCACTCGAAACGGTGAAAAAGATTAACTGCGTTTGACAAATCATTTGTTTATTTTTTGATTTTCCTTTCCGAACCCCTGCAGTTTCGTGTTATTTTGTATGTAAGTGCTTATCACCGCATAAAAGACCTTCAAGCAATATAAATGAAAATTTATACAATAAAAATTTTATCTTCGCTTTTTAAGCAAAATGCACAACAGCAGACAACAATGCCAACGCATCGTCTGTCAAAGGGCACGACTCTAAGAGCTCCCATTGTGATAATTTTCTCGTGCTTTAGCACAAAGTGAAAGTAAACAAGTAAGGAAGTGGTTAGTTCGATTGCAGCCGGAAATTATTTACCATAGCAATTTGTAGGGATTAAGGTAGGAAATATATCGAGGTGTTTATAAAATTTTGTTTTGAAAATTAAATAATTAATTTTAATTTTTTAAATTAAGTGTTATTAATTACTTTAAAATTTTAATTAATTATGTACTTAATTTTAATTTTAAATTTAGTTAATTATTTTAAAATTACTAAGCATACTTTTTAATTAAAATTTTTTTATTAATGATATTAACTAATTAAATCGTCTCATCAGCCTCATCATATTGATATACATTAACTTCAGGTATCACAAACAACCGTTATGTGGAAAAACCTGTAATACACTGTACAACATGTTGCGAGGGTATCAAAATGAAGAAATTCATGAAAGAGAAGAAGTCCACACGAAAGCGCAACCGCAAACTCTACGATGGCACAACAATAAATGCACTAACAAAACAATAACCACCAGCAACAGCAACAACAAATAGCATAAATGTGTAAGAATAAAAAAAAAATCTGCGAAAAAAACTGCAGTAGCAACAACTTAGGCGTATTGTATTGGTGCATGCTTTGTGAAGCGCTTTCAAGTGCATAATTACCTGCAAACTCAATTTCTCCAAGCGCCGCTCGCTCCACCTTCAAACCGAGTTGAATGGCACACTTTCACGCACAAATGTGAAATTCGAACTCAGCAACATGGCGTATATACGTAGCAATTGTTTCATTGCAGGTGTATTGTTTTTATTGTTTTCCCTCTTTTGTTGCTTCGGTTAAACAGAATGTCAGCAGCGTACGAGCGGAGCTGACTGACAGACAGGAGCAAAAGAGCAGTGGTAAAAATGCGAAAAAATACAGAAAAGCAGATATCAAGCGAGGGTTTTTTTTTCCTTCTGGTATGTTATTTTGTTAAGTGTTGTAGATTGCGTGTTAGAGAAGCACTGAAAATCAAGTGATTCGCTATGAAGAAAAAACCCATTTTGGTGTAGAAAAAATTCAAAAGACGCTCTTGGAGGAGGGACGTCGCACATTTGGTCGAGGCGTCGAACAAGCATACATTTTTGTCTAACTAACTATAATGACGGGATTTGGAAGGATATTTAAAGAAAATCCATCAAAAATATATGAAGCTGAAAGAAGCCGAAATTTTCTTCATATAAAAGTTGATGACGATATAAGGATAATTTGCAATTTCTATATTTTCTATCACCTCAAATTAATTTCCCGATATGAGTTATACTCTCTTTGGTGTTTAAATCAGACGCTGAACTCCGGAGGTCATGAAAAGTGACCATTTGGTAGACTATCTTATTACTTCTTTTTACTGTTTTGTGGAATTTTATTATGATGATAGTGGCTCCAGTTTTCTCTCCTCTCCTTTCTCCGCAAGCAATCATCTCTGAAGCTAACCGTTATTATATTCAGAGGTCGCACACACACTTCGCGCTGCGCTCTTGATTATGCATTTCCTTTTGTCAACAACAACAGCGACGAGATAAAGCAACTGAGTTCAAGCAACGCAAGTGAATCTAATCTGTGGCGCTGTCGTTTGCGAGCGTTCTTCTTGTCTTCAACATTGCTTATAAGCATTGCTTTTGTTTTTATTTTTATTATCTCCTTTTATGAGTTTAGCAGCCATGGCTTGTGGTAACCGTAAATTGGTAGACCTATTTTTAAATGCAATTTTCTTCAGCTCACGTTTCACTTTTGCTTTCTTCAACATTTTTCTTTTACCAAATCTTTCTATTATATTTGTGCTGGGTGTCCCTAGGCTCCCGCATAGACTCAACCCCTCAACACCGCCCCTGCTGCTGACCAACACACAGCCTTGATGGCAATTTATTTTTGAAACGTGACAGTGTTGGTTTTTGTTATTGTTGTTTTTATAAGCGTTCTTGCTTTTCAAATGCCCACAATTTTCTTCACTTTTTTTCGGAAGTTTTCTATATTGTTTCACATGCTTTGAAAGCTCACGCTCACCGTGCTCTGTGTTCGTAACGCAGTTTGCTGAAACAATTCAAAGGAATTTATTGCTCATCCGCCATGGCGGCGCAATCACGAAATCCTAAGCTTGTTATAGCACGAAATGGTATGCCGCTTTTGGACTGGCAGCTAGCAGTTAGCCGTTATACTGTTGCTCACTAGCTATCAGTGTGCTGGGGTGTATATGGGAATGTGGGTGTGAGTGTTGCGTGTCACGTTTCAATTTAACGTCACAACGGATCAAGTGCTAAGCGCAGGCAATGTTGAAAAATCTAGAAATACTCGTATATCCCGAGTGAGCGCAGATAGTTTGTGGATTGTATATTGGATTTATAATAAATAGTGGAAACGTGAAGCCAACTAGCTATGGAGCTATGGCTTACTTAAGACCACATTGTAATTTCCTTTCTTTTTTATTATATTTTATTTTGTGTCCTGAAATTCGGCGCTTTATAGGCCTCTAGGCAATAAAACTAAACAATTTAAAATACGTAAATTAAATCACGCAATAATCATAAGCGTTGCAGGTTATCCTTACTGAAAATGTTAGGTCAAGTTATTGTCTTCTGCAGCAGGTGCTAAAATAGTGAAGCTTTACTACGAAAGGCATTACGAAAGTGGAATAAAAAGGGGAGAAAAGAAGGAGGATAAGGTTTTTGATTTTATTGAAAATTATAAAAATTGAATGCAAAAGTATAACATATTTACTTATATAGAAACTCTACAAAATACGCTATAAATGCAAGTATTCGAACTAATCACTAAACTCCCAGGTAATTGCTGAATGTTTTTCACTTAATCTTCCAGTCTACATAAGGGGAATTGTTTGAAGCATTTTAATTAAGTATATAGGAGAAATTAATCTGTTTAAGGAAGGTTATACGACTGAAGTACTTGAAGAAAAATGACGTAATGTAACATATATTGGCGTTATATATTATATAATTGTATTGGTATTGGTATTGGTATTGATGTTGGTAATGGTGGACATGGAATGGATATGGTGGAATGGATATTAGTGTTGATATTGATATCATTATTGGCATAGGCATTGGTATTTGAATTAGTATTGGTATTGGTATTGAGTTGCTATTAGTGTTGGTATTGATATTAATATTGGTATTAGACTTAATGATAAACGTATTGACATTTATATTGATATTTTATTCGACATTAGTATAGATACCTGTACTGGTATTGGTATTGTTTTTGACATTGGTATTGCAAAAATAATGGTTTTGCTTATATTATTGGTATTGAAAAAGTTAAAACGTAAATAATGTAGGTATTTTTGTAGGTAACAACGTTGAAAGGAATGATAATATTAATACTAAAAGTAGTTACAGAAATGGAAGAAGTTTGAACGATATCGCATATTAATAGCACTCATGGTAATGGTATTCTCAAAAAATCTATTTTAATACTAGTAAAGGAAATGAAGAGCATAATTACAGGTCGACATACAATTTCGACACTTAAAACTATTTGCCTATTATAATCGCTGATTGATGCAAAGAACATTTTATAATTTTAACAATAATTACTAAATAAAATGCTTTCAATTAATAATTAGTTTAATATGCAAATCCATCGAATTTTTTGCTGTTCACCAAACTTATGGTGTTTAACAGCTGGATTATTAGTGTTAATCCCGATTATTAGCGCATACACAAAAACACTTGTGTACTTATTTACTTTTATATGTATACATATATAGTTGTACCTGCCTACTTACAGATATTAGTATGTTTAGGTAGATTAGAAAAGCAATTTTTCGCTAATTAGTGGGGCAACAGTTGTATTTGCAAATGTTTACAACACCATAAATTCATAAATATTTTCCGTCCTATGTATACATAAAAATTTCCAATAATTGTAAATATTTATCCCATTTAAATATAGCACTTTCACATCATATCAGATGTCATAAGTTTTTATAGGCCTACATATGTGTGTGTAGCAGTATTTGTATAGAAACGAGAGCATGTAAACGCATGCCTTCGGATAAACGGTTCATTTGTTGTTGCATATTTATATTATATGTGTGTACATATTTACATTTATTTATGTGTTTGCATAGAAATGCCAATTTTCATTAATTGTCGCATATTTAATAAAATATTTGCTCATTAGTCAAGTGGCAGAGATCAATTTAAATATATGAGTGTATGTATGTTTACATATATGTATGTATGTACGTATGTATATCGAGCGAAAAGTCAAATTAACTGGATTACTGCATTGCTGGGTGGCAAAATGCCGCATTATTAACAATACATACATTAGAGTATATCGGATAACGGTATTGCTGGCGGAATATGCAGTTATTTACAATCAGTTAATAATTCATAATGAGTTTTACAGTTTTTTTTGTTTTCTTGATGTTTTAATGAACCAAATAGTTCCTGCGTGCTGGTGGAGAATTCATAACCGTTAAATAATCAATATATAAATATATGTAATACTGAATATTTATTTGTTTCGGCGGATGAACTTTTTCCTTTTTCACTTTTTCCAACTTAGTTATTAGTGAGTTAAGTTGAAAGTAGTTCTTGGAGCTAGAACACTTTGCAGAGAGATCTCTAGTGGAAACAAGGAGAAGTAAGTGTTTAAGATGAAGTTCTCTCAGAGAGCATGCGACAGGTGATTAGTGAAATGGTAAGGGAGCGGATGTGCATCCGTATCAGCTCCTGGTGTAGACTTTCTTTTAGTATTCATATCTACTAAGATTACACCTTTAAATATTGGGGGTTTGATATATTTGAACTTAATTTTTTAACTTTCTAACAAAGAAATATCGCTTCATAACTTTCTAAATTTAAGAAAAAATTGTCTGAGCTTATTGTTACTGCTTTGAAATTTTGACACTTGCAATATCAAATGAAGGCATTTTCCACATATTATTTAACAAATCTAATGGTCCGGTAATAAAGAAGTATTTTCCACCCTTCAATATCAAATTACTATGTGCTAAAATATCAAAAATAGCACATTGTCAAAGAAAAAATATTTGCGTTGTAACACATCCGGCAGGTGCCACCGAGCATTTGAAGGCTATCAAACGCGCAGAATGAAACTTCTGTCAGGTGTCGTATAACCAATCGGCCATCAAAACGACATTGAGACAAATGATGTGCGTATTCAATACGTCAGGAACGACAGGACATGCACAAGGATACGTGCAGCCTTGCGCGCCTAAACAGTCAATGGGAATGGGGGAAAGAAACGCAAAAATATTGAAGCATCTGTTATGCAATTGTCTCGTGCTCGTTGTCAATGACGCTGATTTTCATGTACATAAATCCGTACATATGGACAGGCAGAAAAAGTGGTGCGTGACTGTGATTTGAAGTACGGTGAAATGAAAACAACGGAAGAAAAACAGCAAAGTGTAATAGCGTAAACAAGATTAGAGACTTAGAAATATATGGTGTACTAAGTAAACATTTTTTCTAAGTACAGAGTCTTAAAGAATTTTTTTCCAGAATCACTAAAAATGATATGCATATTCACAAAAATTTTAGTTATAATCTGACTACTCACCCTAGTCTGCTAACCATTCTGGACTACCACTATTAACTCATTTAATTTAGAATTTAGATTTGAATTTAATTTAGAAATTCTCTCACCCACTAATTTACTTTATGCAAATAAATTACTCAAGGAAATACTTCCACTGATTATATGCAATGCCTTAGTATATCGATATTTTAAACTGAAATAGTTCTGACCAAAAGTCGCAGTTATGTACCCTGCCAAACTCAAAAGACGCCCAATGTGCGACATTCTATTTGATGATTTTTGCAAATTCATATTCGATTCAATCTTTCAAACTTCTTAACATTTGTACAAAAACACACAAAATTTAGAGTTATCAATTTAGTATGCCAATTGGGGAAAATAGAAATAGCATTGTCTAAAACTAGGCGCATTGACAAAAATTATTATGCGATATTACCAAAATCGCATAATTTTCACTATTCAAATACTATGTAAGAAGTAATGGAGGGTCGACTTTTAACCTTAACCATTAATAGACATTTAAAATATATTGCTAAAGATAATGTACAATTTTACTTTTTAATTCAATTTTGTTTCAAGGGCCACCCGTTTCACAAACCAGAGCTATGTTTAATGGAGCGAATGAACCATAAGCTTTTTCTGCTGGATCTTCATTTTCATTAAAAATCAGATATTTTTATGGTTATAAAATGTTGCATACGTGTAGGCGCATTTTTAACCAAAGTTTCACACCTTATAATAACCGAGTAATGAAGTCAACATGAGAAGATAAAAATTACTTTTGTCAATTCAGACATAAAAGTATTATGTTTTTTAACCGCAGATGACATACAAGAAGATAAACTCAAACATAAAGGCAATTTTTTGATTAAACTCCTGTTGACAGTCTACAATTTTCGAGTGGCTCGAATGTGTCAACCGTTTAGAGGTAAGTGCTTCAAATAATTTGGGAACAGAGGAAAGATTGACTAAGTCCCTATAGTGTTCCACTGAGGACCTGCTTTCCTTCCTATGCATAGGGATTATGAAATAGTTCTTCCAAATAGTCGAAAAAATGCATTCTTTAAGTGGTAAGTAATTAACACAAAACTTAAGAAAATGTATAAAGATTTTTTATGGACCAGATTAAAAAGATTGCCTTTGTGACTTAAGATTAGAAAAAGCATTATCAGAGGATATTTCAAGAGTACCTACTATTCAGTTAACAGAAAATGTTGTTTTTAGCGCTGTTTCGAATATTCAAACCCTACTTATAATTGGCCCCCAATTAATTGAATAAGTAAAAATGGCTATCATTTGACTAATGAAGGAAGTGATAACCAACAAAGCAGATTTTAAGAACTAGAAGGACTTTGATCACCTAATTAGAGACTTTATTCAAACTTAATGAATTTCTTATTTTTTTTTTTTTTGTACGTTTATTGAAATCCAATATTCATTTCTTGAAGCCCTTCTTCCGTTTGGGACAAGACTGAATTATCTCTTCACTTTATGCTGGCCTTCGCTGCATTTGCGTCCATCGACATTACATAACTTAATGTGCAAATAAGTTCTGGCTAAACCCTCGAGGCAGAGAGCACAGCATACAATTAACATATTTTACACATCTACATACATACTTGTATTTATATATGCATATACACTGTATATCTGACTATGTAAGTTGTATATGTGAGGTTATCTTGCCTACATTAACATTCGTTGTTGACATTAAGACTGATTTTGATATACGTAAATAATATTGTGGGTTGAATGTCACAACAAAAGTTAACGAACCGGGCATAGCACCAGAGCAAATGCATGCCACTGACGGCTATGTAGCGACATATTTTACACAATAACTTAGTACATAGATAACTAAGCACAGATAAATAAATAAATAAATAAATAAGCGAAGAAAATATGCAAACCGTTCACAGCAGAAGAAATGAAGGCTGAGAAATGAGCAAAGCAGTGAGGCAGCTGAGAAAGAGATAAGCGACAAAGAAGAGCGTGAGATGCACCGTATGCTGTGCATATCTAAATAAAAAGACGAGCTGACAAATAACTGCGCACATCTACATATAATATATACATAATATGTATATATATATATATATATATATATATATATATAATTACGTAAGTGCGATGTAAAATGTACGAAGTTGAGTGACAGTAGGCTAAAGACCTTCGACCATTAGGCAGAATGCGTCAGTTAGGCTTCTTGCCTCACTTGCTGCATGGCTATGTGGCTGTTGGACGCACTCAAGCATATCAATCAGTTTATAAGAGGGGGTGTGTGTATGCATGTGTGTGTACTAAGGTCATAATCTACCAAAACAATGCTTCGGCATTTTTCTGCTGTTATACGCTGCGAAAGCTTACGCATATTTATATATGTGTGTGTGTGTGTTAAAAGAAGAGCACACTTAGATAAGCAAAAATTGTTATAATATTAGAGAAAAAAAATACATTCTTAGGCATTCCACATACATAAAAGATGTCCACTGCGGCAGCGGTGACAAAAGATATGCGCCTTGTTTGCATATAATTACCGCAAAAGCCGGTAATATGCACACACACAAACGCACACAAATATGAAGCATAACGCTTCAATATTTTTGTGCGTGCGAGTGGAGCTATGCATGCCGACCAGCATGCGAAAATTGTTGCGAGATATGGCAGAAAACAAAACAAACACACAGTTCGTGCCGCTGCAGAGCCCACAGGGCGTATGAGTAACGTAAAGCATCTCTGCTAACACTCGTGTGCGTGTATGTGTGTTGTGAAAGCGGACAGCGTGTTGAATAATTGAATATATGAATGACGTAATCCCACCAGTTATGTTGAATTTTATTTGCCATTTACGCACACACACACGCATACATATATTTTCATAGATAAATACATACGGATGAATACAAACAAAAGTCCGCCTCTACCTTTGCGCTATTCAAATTTACAATAGCATCCCGGCAGATAGCTGATAAGCGTGTCACTATGACTTTACAAGAGTGCTTGTTTGTGTGAGTGTATGTGTACATTTAAATTTCTGTTTGTTTGTACGTATACAAACGTACGTATTCTGCTTGAAATGCTCGCTTTGCGGTTCAATTAGCAGACAAACGTTGCAGTATTTGCCCTCAATCACATCTGAAATATCGGCAGCGCACCACACTCCACCCCCACCCTCGCCAACCCCTTATTTGCGGCAATTGTGAAAAAAAGTTACCTTTGTAGCTTTTGTTGTTTTGTTTTGGTGCGCCACTGCAATATGGTGACTAGTTTTAAACCAATTAGCAATTTAACTCGCATGCAGTTGCTATCAAAAGTGGACATATCAATTGTTTCAAGCTTCCTCATAGCTGACAGTGGCTTTGATTAGCTCGTGTGGCCCGAAACTATTTAACTTTAGGCGTCCAATTTTGTTTTTGTTTTTACCTACATCTCACTTTTCCATGCCTGCTTCCTGCCGCAAGCACTTGTATCCATATTTGTTTGCATTTATTTGCCTAGCTTTTGATTGATAGCTTAACTTTGTTGTGCATGCTCGAGTATTTATTAGTATGTATGCGCCATAAATGAGTGATGTATTTTTGTTAGACTGCTGTCGCTGTTGGCATAATTACGATCTATGATGACTCATAATAATATTTGTTAACATAAGCATATATATACATCAATTGAGTGTATATTTAGTACTTCGTTATTATTATAGAAACCAACAATCTACAAACCACTGAATGAAGGTATGGAGAAACTAATTATTGACCGTTACCGATAAAGTAATTTGAATATATGCTCATACTTCTACATGAATTAATCAATTAAAAAAGAAGGAAGTGGTGGATGCTTAAGCCAATGAAAGGTACCTATATTTTAGATAAATTTGCTAGAAAATGGCATCTCTCGAATATCGACGTACCTTACCTGCATTTATCAGTAAAACTAAAGTTTGTTAAAGAGAACATATATATTTTTGGTTCCCATTTACTTCCCATTCCCTTCCAATTTAAAATTCATTTTTGCAACATTCCGCCCAAATGTAGGCAATAGTTTCTACGCCATACTAAAATATGATTGTTTTTGTTTAATTTTAAGAAAATAATGTTTACACTTACCCCTTCTGCTTATTTCCTTTCAATTTTGAATGATTATTTCAAGATGAAATTGCGGCTCAATCGAGTGAGCGTGTGAACTGAGCACTTTAGGCACACTTACACATAGAACTTTACTTATTTGCAACTGATGCCATTATTTCTGCCATTATTCAAAGACAAATCGGTAAATCTGTAAATACAAAAAAACAAAATTTAATTAACTTTTTTGATTAGAGAGGCATGCGTAGTCTCAAAAGTATTTAAAAAGTGGGCGTGGGTCAGCCCTCTGGTAGGTTTAACACATGTATCTCTTGAACTACTAAAGTGACTTAAGCTACACATACACACTTAATATAATAGTTTGAAAATAAGTCAAGTTGGGTAAAAACTACGCCCATTTCCTGCATATAAGGATCTCCTTTCTTCCGACTGACTTTGCTCCATATTTATCGGACAACTTGTGAATATCGAAAGATGACCTAGACAGTAATAGACAGTAATAGAACTTGTCAATTTAATTCACTTAACACAGTTCGATATATACCAAATGTGTTAATTTTCGCGACTCCGGCTGATTTTTCATCTCATTTATATAATAATTATCATAACATGATTTGGTGCAAAAAGTTATGAAATCGGTCCACACATATCGCATATATTGAATCCTTACTTTTTATTAACTTTAATAAATAAAATCAGTCAATCTTTCAGATATCTCAACAAGTTCGTTGATAATGGTTTTTCGAGCTTTTTATACCTCTCCCGAGCCGATGATTTCATAATGAAAATTTCCAGACTTCCCCTTTTTGCCTTCACTACAAAACTACAACGCACTACACACAATAACCGCTAAGCGGATATGTTGCTACTAAATACTCGTTGCGACAGCGGCAAATATGCCGGTGGTTTGCCGAACTGAGGCGTGTGGTAGCACTGAATATTTTGTTAATGAAAACCATTCACCGCAGATAAATCTGTTTGTTTACTTCTGATAAGATAGGCATTTTTTGTAGTTGTTGTTTTTAATAACATGGTGGCAATGTTACTCGCACATATCAGTGCAAATAATATGTGCAAAGAGACATACGAGTACATACCAATAACAAGAGTATGTATTAGATGTAGTTATGCACTAAATATGCTGTTGATTACCCAAGTAAAAGAGATATCTTCTTTTCATTTATTTCTGATTTTTATTTACTTTTCTTTAATTTTTGTCTTTGTTAGAAATAGTTGTTTAACCATAATTTGTGCTTTCATTCAAACAAAATATTGACCAATACCGATTTTCTTTTCCTTACAGACATGCGTCAGCATATAGATAAGGCATAAGAGCACAAACAAAACAAATGAATGATAAGGAAATAAAACAATAGATATGTGAAGGCCGTTTCTTGACAACGATTTCTTAGTTTCCCTTTAAAATTTTTTACAAAGGGTAAGTGAAAGTAAAAAAAACTTTTTAAAATTTTAAATGTACATATGTATGTGAAATAAAAAATACATATTTTATAAATGAAGTGAATGAAAATTATTATGTGAGGACAGAAGCGTTGAGAGTTTGAAACAAGTTAAGTTTTGTGAATGTTTATAATTGAAAAAACTTTTATATAATAAAATTGTTTATTTGGTATAGCATTGCTGGAGTTATAAAATTAATTCAGCATTATTTGTGGGTCGAATCGTATTGGTCAGAAGACGTTGCCTACATTTTAGCGCCAAAAGTTTGACATGAAAACAACAAGAAAAACAAGAAATGTGTAAATTTTTATAATAACTATTCAGTTATTAAATCAAATATTTCATATTTTTTTATTTGTCTATTTAAAATATTTGGCAACATATATTGTAGCTTTATTGCGACTCTACTTTGTGGTGCAAATTTTCATTAAAACATGTGAAAGTATGCAATGTTTGAAAATACTGTTTGATATTAAAAGTTGATAGCTAAATTTCTTAGGCGCTCTGTGTTCCCAAATTAAATGTGCATACTTTCAGGCATCATTAGCCAAAAGGATCTGAAACAAGTTGAAAGGTTCGGAATTCCAATTCTGTGTGAACTTTCACTTTTGTTTTCTTCTGCATTACACTCTATATTCGTTGCCTTACTTACTTTGCACACACACCTAAAAGCACCTAAGGCGCTTCGCTGTTAACATTGCTTAGGAGGTTCTTATAAGCATGCTTATTGAAAGAAATTATTCTATGAAAATTATAGCACACAAATGTAGTAAACCCAAAAAGCTCCAACAAAGCCACCATAACGGCATAAAAACCAAGAAATGTTCTTTTTATGAAAACTGAATAGCTGAAATTGTTTCGAAAGGTATGGCAGGCATGCGCAGGTATTTATTCAAACACACACGTGTGTATGTGGATGTATTGAAAGATAAATGCTACTATTTGGCTTTTAAGCTCAGTACATACGCCACTACAAACATATATGCAAATCTGCCATTAACTAGGAAAGTGCTTTTGCGAAGGAAGGAAGCTTGTTTTCGTTACGATTTCCGCTTTGACCGGCGCACGCGTGCATCGCTACAATCACATTTCTCTGTACGTATATACCTGCTTGTATACACGTTAGTTAATGTAAATGTAGTTTATCTGCAAGACAATTTGTTACAGCCATAGCATGAGCAACAATTTCTTTGCCAAAGGAAAAATTTAGAAATGCGCAGCATACTTGAGGGACGAAATAAAAACAAAACTATTTTTGAACAACAGGGGGAACAAGCAACTAAAAGAAGTAAATAATGCATAAGAACAACCACGACTTTATGTACTGAACTCTTGGAATTCCTAAGCCATTAAAGAAGCGGGAGTAGAAGCAAAGAAAAAAGAAACTATATTCACTTACAAGTCAACTTTGGTTGCCTGCGCCATACACTGTCGCATACACTTTATTACAAAACCACACCTGCCACTGCAGGCTGGCCACTTCATGTGTTGTCATTATGTAACTACGTGTATCTTGTTGCTTCATCACTTCATGTATACGGCAGTAACTATGCGTGGCTCGTAAATGCGTTCGCGTGAACGTGAAGGTATGCACGTGAAGGTATGCAATTTTTATGTATGTGTTTGCTTATGCTTTACAAATAGAGTAACTGCCCTACAGGAAAAATTTTAACAAAAAAAAAAAAAACATATCATTCGTTTGTTATTTCTTTAATAAAAATATTGAAATGTTGATTTATATATTTAAAAATTTTTTTATTTTTTATTAAAATAAAATTATATTTCAATTCGATATTAGATTTATAAATTCAATCTTAATAAAATTTAAAAAAATCTGGCAACCCTGTCGTTACTCCTTTACGAATGTTCAAAAAACACACTCTTAATTAAAAGTGTGGATGTGTATGTACATATATAGTATATCTCACTTTTGTATTTGTTAAAAATTAAAAATTGAGCTAAATAATTTTATGCCAACCATGTACAATTTTTTCAAAAAAGTTTGTGGTCGTATTATCAACTATTTGGATTTAACTTTCTCCCAAATTCTTCGAAACCAAATTCTTGTGTTTTTATTTTATGGAATTTATTTAAAATTTTACAACTAAAATTATAATTTTTTACTTTGCTCAAAACAAATATTTAACTACTACTTACTAGTATATGCGCTGATTTCCTACAGGGCATAAAGTCCTGCTGTTATTGTTTCTTTGTTGTTTGTTTGCTTTTGAACTCTTGTAACCAAAGCTGTTTAACATGCACTCACTCACATTCCATATAAGCACACACACACACACAACCACACACATATCGCCTCAAGTGCCACTAACAGTATATCAGAAAACAGTTATTTTCATGTAAGTATATTTTTCGTTTTAACTGCGCACCTATACATGCCAAGGAAGTTTGTGAAACTGTCATGAAAACGCTATTTCCCTGCTATTCAGAAAAGTTTAGCCAGGTAGAATGGCCATGTTCAAGAACTTCACGAAAAGCTGTATACACAGGTATATATAAATAAGGAGTGTGGTAAAACTCTGACAACCTTTAATATATATGAACTCAACTTGTCTAAATGAGGAGAGAGGTAGTAATTCTGTTTTCTCTTTGAAATGCTCAATGACAGTTTCACATTCGTGGCTATATAAATGCATCTCAACACCTCATACTTCTTTGATTTGGATCCAAACAAATTGCTGTATTTAGTAAAATATTTAGCAGTGAATTTTATTACCTCTTATTTATGTAACAGCACTAATTAGTTATACATTTTGAAAACTAAATGGCAACCTTACGCTGGCCTATTGCTCGAATCCAGCTAAATATAATCAGAAAAGGCAGAGTTGTTATAGTATATGATTAGAAAATGAAAATGTAGACATTTAATACGGAGTCACCCTAAATGTAGGCAACTTATTTTCTATGATCACAAATAGATATTGTTTCCCTATAATAGGCAATCGAACATGACACGGACGTTTATTACTCACTTTTTACTCACAGATGAATCTGACAAAAATTTCCGTCTTCTATAACCAAGTGTATACATTTTATTTTATTTATCTATTATTATTTATTTTGTCAAGTTTATTCACTAAAATTACATAATAATACTTTTTTCCATATTTAACTCTTAACCCAGTTTTTTATGCTTATTGAAATACGATTACTAAAAATGTTGTGAACTTTATAAACTAGTTTTTCTATTTCCTAGTTACCGTTCTTTTACTAACACCCACCTAATTGTACGCAACCTTTTTTAACATAGACACACATCAGTGCTGAGGGATTAATACAAGTCACTAAGAGTTGTCTTCGGTGATTATTTCGCTTTACGGTGTGTAATAAAGTAAATACCCTAGATAATATTTATAGTGACCTTCACCTCAGATTGGTGGCCTCTACTGCAGCTGGTTGCCAACACCCCTGTCAGCACTTCATTAAAAGTTGCTGCCTTCATTAGTATGGCTTTCGAATGTGGGTGGAATATCTACATATTTACATATACGCATATATTATATATGTGTATTAATATATGTAAATTCCATGCTTATATTCTTTTCTGAACCACCGCTGCGTACGAGTAACATTATTTCCTTATATTTGCTTTACGAGCCTTTCTTATTTATTTTCTAGAAAGTTTTGAATGCCTGTGTAAAAGTTTTTCACAGCTATAAGCAGTTAAATTCATTAAAAAAAGACATGTTTTTATTGTGATCTTTAAGTCTTTAAGAGAATCGAAGGATTAAATTTACTTTGTAAGTAATTAAACAATCCGGAAGCAGCTTCTGCAAGTGCTTTCGAAGTTTTCTTTCTTTTGAATTCTGATATATTTTTAGAAAAGAAATATTACAACCAAGCAGGCAATTCTTAAAACAACTTCCTTATATACACACGCAACTGTTTGTTTTCTTTCACTCAATTAACTCTGCCGAAATATTAAAAAATTTGTTTTTTCCAAAGTCTACAACATTTTCAAAAAGTCACAACAACAATTCAATTGCAGTTTGTTTCCTCGTTATTTGAACATTAAAAATACAATTACCGCGTCAAATGAGCGAAACAAACACGTAGTTCAGGCGCTTATGGAATATTATATATTATATATATATATATATTGCTTATATATTTTGATAGATAGGAAATAAATGGAAAGTTTCGAAATGTAGAGGAAAAGAAACCTTTTTTTCAAGAAAATATTTTTGTGTACGCATTATTAAGAAATAAAACGCTTCAAAAAGTATAAAAAAGAAAACTTTGAAAAAATTAAATTATGCAAATATAATTAGAAAACAAAATAATGTTAAAGCATAGAAACATTATAATTAACAATTTCTTAATATCTGCAAAAAATTGTATGCCCTTTGCATTGCTCATTCATATTAATAAAGCATAAAAGTACTCATACGTCATGCCTTCACCGAAAATATGAATACTGCTAGGTGTAATCGTTTACTCTCATTGACTCGTACACTCATACTAATTCATTACGTTTACCGGCTGCCTAAAGCTGCAAGTCATGCAGAAAAGTTGCTCATACGCCGTGACGCACAACATAAATTACAGGTAAGGTATTTATGATTTTTAATACATAATAAAGGTTTTGAAATTTTTTTTTTTTTTTTGAAATATTGTATATGAAATATTGGGGATCTGTTCATATCTGTCTGCGAAAGTTAAGAGCTAACAAACTGTATAAAATAGATTAGGTAAATATGTTTGGACATAGATTTCAAATCTATTGTGTAAATTTAGTTTTCCAAATAATGAAGCCCAAATATAAGTAGAGTCAGTTACCATCTCCTCGCTCATACAAATCTTGTAGGAAATTACTCATACGCCGTGTCCGCACGCTTTGTGGAGAAATGCTTATGTATATTATTTAAGGGTATTTTATAAAATATTATAAAATAAAAGTATTTTTATAAAATGGAGTAAAGTCTATGCACATAATTTCTAAAAGTTTATAACTGTTGATAGCAGCCTCAAACACATTTAATAACTTATTTCAATCCTAGCACAAGTGATGTATCGAAATTGCTCATACGCCGTGGGGCAGAATTTCAATAAACATTCGGGAACGTTTGGCCCAAAAAGTTATGTGCTTAAATTCTATATTAAAATTACGTAATATTTTTTAAAACTTTGTATACTTTGCTTTTTATTTGAAAGTTTTTATGTTCCTCAAGAAAGAATACACTCTTTGCTTTCCGCTGGAAAATATCATCAAAGTGGCATAATTGTATATGGTATATGTGTTTATTAAATATAAAGTCTTTCGCGAAGTCGTTAAACTTTGTTTCACTCAACTAATATTTAAAAGTATACTTTTTTTTCTATTGTTAATCCCCACTGACTTTTGCAAATAAAAAGTGCAAGAAATTTTATTTTAACGCGATTTTTAACTTGTATTTGAAATTTTTTTATTTGCTTTAAAAATAAAATGTATATAAAAGCTAGATGTTGTTAATAGTTCAATTTTCGCAATACTATTCTATTTAAGTGCTGAAATATGAGTGTATAAGGTTGTTGAAACTAGTTTTAATGAAAATTATAGAAAATATTACGTATGCTTCATAATGCTAATATGAAGCAATATATTATGCAGTGGTAAATCGTTACGCATAGAAATGTTTCTAGCCGAAACAAACAATATGTAAATAAATGAAAGGCAACCATTTCTCACACGCGTCGAAATAAGTGACACTGGCAACAGCAACTTAGGCAAATTCAAAAACATTTTAATTGAAAGCGCCAAACTGTCGATTTGTCAACATTTTAAAGCATAGCTGGCAATAAAAGTTCAGAAATGCGCACGCTTGCTCACACACACACGCGCACATAAGCAAATATTTGTTCTCACCTTGGCAACGAGATTTCGAAATTGATTGATATTTTACGCTTGAAGCAAATTGATCGATGACCTACAAGCATTCGCTCATCCCAGCATATACATATACAAGTATATATATAATTGTATGTACACCCGGTTAACGGCACATTTCAATTACCTCATCATGACCGTTAAACAGCCATCGATCGTTAGTGTAACATAAATGCAGCATTGAATAATGAGACGGTGGCGTAATCGACTGCAAGCGACCGAGCGCCTGAGTGATTGAGTGCTTGGCGCATTATACTCTTTGAGCGATAGCGTTACATATTTGTGTGCATATACACGTGCATATATACAATACATTTGTACAAATAATATTGTAACTTACATGTGCTTGTGTATTTAGGTGGCACACTGCGTATACGTTACCTAATCTAAACACCAGGAAATGGAGGCTGTGAGAGAGAATTTTGAAAAGAAATTTGCACACGCCTTGTTGAATGACTTTTTAGCCGCTGTGAATTGGCAAAATGCTGTGTTGACTTGTTGATTGTTTTTCAATGCCAATTCACCAAGCTCGCGCCTTTGGAATTCCACTGTTGGTCACTTATGAGTTTGCTGAAGCGCAAGCGGGCTTTTCGCAGCATGCGAAATTTTGATGGGTCTTCTCGTCGGTCTTTTATTGCTATAGGACATCACCAGTCATCACATTAGGGTTAAGGCAAAGTGTTAACCGATCTCATAAACTTCTGCCGTCAAACCACATTATTTTAAGTTGATTTAAAATATTCTGACGAACGTTTAGTTGAAGAAGTATTTTTTAGAGGAGTATTTCACATATGAACCTAGTTATACACCTGAAAGTAAAACATATAGGCAAAGGCAGTATATCGAATATTTGAGCGTTTTATGTAAGATGTCCATACAATCTAACGGTTTTGGTACTAAATCGGATTATATTTAAGAAAACAATCCTATATAATTCCAATAAGACCTCACATATTTTGTTATATGGTAATAAAACGAGAAATAAATTTTATATTGCTATCACCACCTATCCATTTTAACGGCATTTTCGAAAATCTCTTTGTTTATTTTTATTCAAAACATTTTATTAAATCAGGTAAATCCTTTTGGTTTCATTTTGAGAGAGAACTACGTATCTTAACACACAATTTAATAAAATTAGTAATTGAAGCAAAATTTACTTACACATAGCTTTGAATAAATAGCTCTTCTCAATTCATAACTTTTATTCATATATTATATATACACGCTAATAATGTCATAGTATTTATAACGATAATAGTTTTATCTAAAAATATAGTCAGTAAAATCCACAGATTTGACCCTTTTCGGTATTGAATTGTAACCGATTTCATTAAGTTCCTTTTGCTTAGGTTATATTCCTTTTTCCTTAAGATCTTGCTTCTTCACAATATAAATCTTAACAGAAATATCTTAAATCTTAGATAGAGGGCTATACCCCTTAGCGCCCAGTCTCATTATTGAAAGCAATATCCTTGTATTTTCTCTAAATTATTTCCATTAAGAGGAGTGACCAAACGAACGTACATTGCGTATGGATACTTTCAGGTATTTATAATATTTGTTTGTAAATATTTTTTTTTTGTTAACCATCTGCTCGGTCATATTTTCCTCTGCAGTTATTACATATGTACATGGCATACAAACGCTCATACTCTTACATGTTTTTATTTACTGGTTGCCTTATCTGCATATTTGGTTTACAAAATACTTTATATGCCCACAATGCCTATGTACAAGCATATATATCTTTATCTTACCATATATGTTTACATATGTACTTACTCGTTTATGTACATTTTGTCTGATTATTTATCTGCTCGTGCAACGTGTGCTGGTATTCTCAGGTCAACACGTGAACACATAATTTCAATCAAAGTAGTCCGTGTCGAGTTTTTGATAAACAAACCATTATTACCAGGTAAATGCAACAATTACTCTGCTCTGTGGATTATACACGTTGTATTAGTATATGATAAAACAGGCGGTATATATAATAATATATGAAGACTTAAATGCATGTTCTGCATGTAATTGTTTTAGAGGGTAGACAAGGGTAGGTAGGGTAGGGTAGACAAAAATATTTTGGTTAGTTTAGCGTGTGATAACCAAAGTGAGTTGAACTTTTAGTTCTAACATAATTTTAAGGTAAAAAATTTCTCGTTTTTTGTTACAAGTCATTTTTATAAAGAGTGAGCTTTTATTGACTGACCGTTTTCGTGCTGCTTCGGATTGCGTTTTGTGGTCATGCATAGATATATACCAAGTGTATTTGTGAATTTATCGTTAGTAGTTTTTATTAAAAACTAGTTTGTAAAAATATATATTTTTAGTTTATAATTCCGTAAAGTTTTTTAAGTACAAACTCCTGTCAACTGTCTTTGCCTACGATTTCAATCAGCAACAAGCGAACATTTAGGAGCAATTTCTGTCATCTTCTTCAGATTACTTCTCGAAAGCTTAAAGTGTTTGTTTTGTAATTAAGGATCTACACTCCTACGAGCTATTTTACGAGGTATTTTAAGAACTGTATTTCAGTTATATTTTAAGTAAGGCATTAAACTAAACAAGGCTGTTACTTTTACGGTTCGATAATATCTGTCCCAGTATTCGGGTATATTAGAAGGACTTCGCACTAACAAGAATCCCTCGCTAGTTTTCCTCAGATCGAAAAGTTTAACCGCTATTATTGTGGTAAGAGAATTACTTTTCGATTTTTCGATTTGTTCTTTACCTTTCTTTTCGAATATTCAGAAAACTAAATTATTGCTTGTTTAAAAAAAATTTCAGGGATAACAAGAACACTGAAAAAAGAATTTTTTTCGAATCTCAAAAAAATTATTTCAATGCAACAAAGACTTAGGAAATAACGTTTGTTATTTATTCTCTAAAACTACAGAATGATTTGGAAAGTGAACTGAATCTATTCAGCCATATCTGCATATTCGACTCTGTGTAGAACTGCCAAGAATTCTGTCTGCAGCAACTAACCGATTTTTTTTTCCTATTTTATTACTGCAACTTAATAACATAGTTACTTAAGAAAGGAGCAAGAAAATATTCCACGGTTTTTTTTTTGCTATTTTCCAGGAATTCCAGTTCCCAATTCCTCTCGATAACAGCAATTCACCTAAGTGAACTAAGCTTCCACGAAAATTCAATTATAAACAAAATATGACAACAAAATAACAGTTATTGAACAAGTGCTGTCACTTGAAATATACTATATAGATATACTGATAGAACTTAGTATACACACATATATACATATAGAAAGACACGTGTATATGAACCAGTGCCATTATTTTCGTAGCCGATATGAAAGCTACTGAGACCTTCGCGGAATCACTCTAGACGGTTTTGTCGGCAGACAAAATAAAGTGAGCACATGTAGAGGAATATACTGCGAGATATATAAATATTTAAGTATATATGTGTGTTTGTAAGTATGTATTATTGTATGCTAATATTGAAAGAGAAAATCACACGCAAATCGCTTTATCTATTAAGGTCAATCAGGCTCTGCTGCCGTAGCATAGTTAATACACACACACACAACTACACACACGCACACAAGTTCAAACACATATACATATGTAGAAACACTTATAACTATAAATAATAAATGGGGGAAAGTGAGCAACTGGTCCGCCGTTGGTGCGGCACAGACAGTAATTATAATGAAAATAATAAAATTGAATATGCGAGTAAGCACATACGTTCATATATTTGCATGTGTGTGTATGTGTGATTAGTTTGTTAAAAACGGTGACGACAGCGGTGGAAAGCGCCCAGACGCAGCGCACACATATATAGCTGCGCAGACAAATGGGCAAACGCTAGCGTTAGCACAGTCGATTGGCAAATACGGCGAATGAACAACACAAATCACACACACCAAGCCATACAGCCAAACACACAGACACATATGCATACAAGAGTGTGGGTGGTTATGGTGATATTGTATATGCATATTGACATATTGAGATTAAGTGCAATATAAATTATAAGTTTGCTTGCGCACAGTTGTTTGTTGTTGTTGTTTTTGGCGCTGCTGAAATGCTGCTGGCGGAAGTGGATTAGAGCGATATGGTGATTGAAATGATAAGATTTACGAGTATATCGGTTTATTGTAGCAGTATGCGCACACACACACACACATACAAGCATACATACACAACATACATATATATTATACTTGTTTTCATGTATTATTAGAAGCTTGGCCATGTTCATCAAGACATAATATAATACATGTAATTGTTTGTTTTATTATTTGCACATTTACGGCAGCAATAATATACTGATGCCCACCTTTTTCCTCTCAAACATGTATTATTTGTCATTTGTTTTATTTTATTGTGGTTTTTTGCACTTTGTTGATTACTTTGATTTGTCGATTTGTTTTGATTTAAGCGCTAGCGCAACTCTTTGTTTGCGTGCTAGCAAATATTCACATATATTTTGTTGTTTGTTCTGAAAATTCTGCAAATTAAGCAAATATTTGTCGCAATCAGTTCAACCTGACTGAATGAAAAGTTTATTTATTTTGATTGCATTTGATAAATATATTCCAAATAAGTTCAATAATTTGAATTCAAAGCAAAATATTGAGCGATTTTTTTAACTTTTATTGTTATGTTTTTTGTAATATGTATTTTGTTGTTATGCATAAAAATATTTGCATATGAGAAATATTCAAAAAAACCAAAGTGACAATAACTTAGCGAGTATATATGAACGAAAAATCAAATGAAAAATGCATATTTGACTAGTTGAGAGGCAAAAATATGCGCATTATTTATCAATTTAAGCAAGCAAAAGATCAGATAAGAAAGCTGAATGTACGTGAATTCTTTTCTAGAGAGACATAAGCAAATTGCGACTCTGCAAATTTGAATACGTTTTATGATTTGAACTATTGAACTTGATAAAAAGTATTATATTAAATCTATTTTTTTATAATTTGTAAGTGAATTTGCTTTCAGCAAAAATAAATGTGCCAATTGTTCTTTGTAATCACTTTCCAATTTAAATTTACTGTACTTGACAACCCTATGGAATATATGCATGCTGAATAGCTTAGATTTTTGTAAGTAAGTAGTAAGTAAGATTATAAGTTTTTTCTGTCTTAATTTCCTGAAAATTAATTTTATATAGCAACCCTATCCAATGGAAGAATTATGAATTACCTTTATATTTTAAGGGTAATGTTATTATTATAATTTTTTTAGTTTGCATCCTATGGAAAAATTCTAATATGTAGACTAAATATAATTAAAAGATATTTTAGACTTTAATTCGTTTCCACATATTATTATGTTTTGTTGTGAATATTTGCGACTTTTGAAAATTACTTTAGAGTTTGAGTTATTATTTAATGTATGCCATTTGATACAGGTATTTTAATAAGGATTAAATTTAAAATATTACCAAAAACTAATTTAATAAACTTGCCAGATTTTTGCCCCTTTAGATTGTTTTCAAATATCAAAGTTTAAAAATTGCTTTGGTAAAGTTATCTTTTGTAGCAAATTTAAATTTTTTACAACTTTATTCAATTTTATAAATCTTTTCCTCTAAAGTAAAATGATGGCAACAAAATGATTTAATTTAATTGCGCTCAATATCAACTAATTATATTCAATTCTACGTGAAGTTTTATTTTTAAATATTTTGGCCGGCTGCTTATTTTTATTATTATTTATTATTTATTAATATTATTCAAATATATAATATAAAGTTTTGAAGAGTTTGTTTTAAAAAAATGTTGGCAACTTCGACGTTGCCCGAGTATATACTGAAGCTTGTTTTTTTAAACCGTTTTTTTATTTTTTTTTATTTTCATTTTTCTTTTTCATTTTACTCTTTCTTGTTTTAATTTTTTTATTTTATTGTGTTTATATGTTATATAGAATATTATATACTCTAGATATTTTTAAATTTTTAGAAAAATATTTGAAGACTTTATACATTCACTTAGTTTTTTTTTCGATAAATATCTTTATTTGATGATTAATGTTCCTTATAAGTCATAGAAGTTATAAGTCATAAGTTATAGAATCAGCACTTTTAATTTGTCATTATTTTTCTTAAGCCCCACTATAAAAATGTAAATGTATATATATATATATATATATA
Source organism: Bactrocera minax (assembly GCA_021498325.1). Lineage (NCBI taxonomy): Eukaryota > Metazoa > Arthropoda > Insecta > Diptera > Tephritidae > Bactrocera > Bactrocera minax. The sequence continues at coordinate 7,137,593 of JAKEEE010000004.1, forward strand.
ATAACTGCCAAATTTAACAGGTGGCAGCTAATAGTTTCAACAATTTAATAACCGCACATAAAAACCGAAAGCATTCAGCTGCCTTCCACAAAACTCTACAACCATCAAATGGCGTAATATGGCATATTGGATATTGGATCAGACCCACGCCAACCACTTGAATTCGTCTACATGCGAAGCAAATATAAATATTCCTGTCTGCGATATCATAACTTTTAATTAGAACCTTTTAACGCCTCCAGATATTTTCCAATTCAACCTTGTTAAAAAAATTTTCATATTCGTTTGGAGTTGTTTTTGTTTTCCCTATCGTCTTGTTCTTCGCTTATACGCTTTTCGTAAAAACCATTAAATGCTAATTTCGCTTTGTCGCAAATGCGACGCGTGTCAACCCATTTGTTTGTCTATTTATCCATATTTTAAGCTCACCTACAAACGAAGCGGTATTTGTGTGCGAGTATGTGTGTATGCTTACTAACTCCTACATTTTGTTGTTTGTGCGTCTACATACCTATTGTTTTGTTTTTAGTTTGTTGGATAGACGTTCATTCGCCACTGTAGCAACAAACCGCAAGTGCACACATCCACACATACATACACTTACACTTATGCATGCACACACAAATACAAATAAACACTGATAATACAAATTGTTTCTGTCACTTGTTGTGGTTACGCCATTCGCATTACCTGGCCGACCATTGTTTATACGCATAGGTGAGTGCAAAAGAAAAATATAAGCTACAATGGAAAATGTAATTATAAATTATAAATTACGCATATATATACGCATATATGTATGTTTATAGAGTGTGTGTGTGCTTTTATGCAAATTTTTGCATTGTTCAGTTGCGCATAAATTAGCATAAATAGTATTTAATGAGGCAGAAAGGGTAGTTTTTTTTACTTTTACATAGTGCGAGAAACTTTTTGCGGCAGAGCAGCTTATTTTAGCATCTTTAAAATGTGTATTTTTGAATCATTAGAGGAAGAGTGTGAGGCTGAAGTCGTGACGCACTATGCGTGTATGGAACCAAAGAATATCATAAACTATTGAAAAAATTTCACAAAATCGCAATACATAAAAACGATCATAAAAGCATTTTCAAAATCAATTTATTTATTTATCTCACTTATAAAAGTATAATTGTTATAATGAAAAAAAAATTATATGGTTATTAATTACTTAGATCTGATCACGTATACGCCCAGTTAAACGGACAAATGTTCTAAAGCGAAAAAGCATTTGACTACTTCACAGCCCCTTGAGTTCATGGGTAGCTGATTTGCAATTCAAAACATCAAGCACAATTTGTTATCACCCAAATATTTTATTTAACCATAATGTCGTGTTGCAAGTATTCAACATAAGTATTTAGAAGTAAATATTTTATCAAGTATTTGTCATACATAATTTTAAAGAAAAACCTAATTTGTGCAATTAATGACACTTACTTATATTGTACTGTTTTATGATAAGTTGAGTTATTTCCTTATAGGAAAATATTTCATAAAAATATTCAAAATGCTAATGCTAAATAATATAATTAAAAAGCAAAAAATTATAAAAAATTTTACAAAATTAAAAAAAAATATTTTTGTTGTCGTTATTGTTAACAAACAGAAGTAATTGAAAAGTAATGAAATTATAATTTTAATTTTTTTTTTTAACTGCAGATAATCACACACATATTTTTAACATTTTTTGTCTTGGTTTTTTTTTTATAATTGAAGTTGATCGGAATGAAGTACTCGTTTGGATGAATGATCGAAATCTTAATGTAAAAGCTCGTCGTTTGATTTTTTCTCATTACTCTTTTATACCTTAAAAATTCTATATGTATAAGGAACATTTATTATTGCAATATTTCTATATTGACGAAACATTGTTATTATTATTAAATGAATAATTAATAGTTAAAATATGTCGAACTTCTCAAGTAATTCATTGTCATTTATAAGGATGTAATATATTTAATTGAAATTCTTATAGATAAATTACCTAAATGCATACTAACTAGCAATCCAATTACCAAATTATTGCCCTGCTTTAATATTTTGCAAGATATTTGTAAATTAACCTAAAATAATTCATTGCCATTTGTCTAAGTGCAAAAGATTTTCAAGTTGCTTTCGAGTTAATTAAAATTACTTTGCATCTGATTATGAGAAGAAATTCTTTTGAACTTAATCGTCTCAAATCGACTTGCCGTGTCAAAGTAATTTAAACTTAAAATTATAGTAATGTACTAAGGAATTCACTAGGAGAACAATATCGTACAATTTTTTTTTAATTCGTATAAATATTAATCAATAATTAATGAAATTTTCAACATTAATTATTTTTTGTTGTAAAAAATGGTTTTGTAACATCATCAACAACATTTTCAGTAATTATAATGTAATGGTAACGTAATTAACAATGTAATGATTATATTTACTTTTTGAATTCAATACTTTGCTCTGTCTATTCTTGGAATGCGTTTTTAAAGTAAGTGACATAAAGTATATGTACTTGAGTTGTAAGATTTGTAATTAATTACTTCTTTTTACTAAAGATTTGAATTTGAAGAACAAAGTATATAATTTTACACTTAATGTAATCTGACACCTACCTCAGCATACTTTTATTAAATCAGGTTAATATTGAATATGCTTCCTTATAAGGCATTAGGCTAGTCATGAAGTTCCTTCAAAGTAATATATCAAAAACTTAGGTAATGGCAATAGTAATTGTTAAAATTTGCAGCACATTTTTTATGAAATCATATAATATATACTTTTTCATTACGTAAAAAAAAATTCATTCTTAGCAGAATAATTTATATTAAATGTAAAATGAGTGTTATTTTTTAGTGAATCATTTTAATCTATTTCAGTTAATGGAACTTTGATTGAAATTAAATTCGATTTTATTTCAAAAACTCCCTCATTGTAATCCAACAATGCGGTAACCGTACATAGATATACGCCTTGAATGAAATTTGCAGACTAACATACACTTCATTCACTTCGCAACAGCACAAAGTGTGCTTTGCTTCCTTCCCTGTTGACTTTCCGAACCTTTGTTATATACTTAACGGAGCCATAACTTTGTTACAATAAGTGCAAATAAAACTGTAAGAAATCTTTCGAAATATTTTATTACAAACAGAATTTGCACATAATAACTAGCTAAACATTTTTCAAATGTTTTCTGGAACGTATTTATTGAGGCAACACTCCAAGTCCAGCGCTATATTACATTATTACCTGTAATGAAAATTCTTTTGCCAAAAGGTCCAACTTGTACAAGCTTTGAACTTTGCAATTAACATAACGCAATTTTTCATAGTTGTGCCAAGAAATGTGTTCCCTTCATACATTTCGCATCTTTGTTATTTTAATGAAATTCTTGAAAAATACCTTCGTAGTCTTCTCTTGAAATTTACCACTCAAAGCTATCAAACTTATGCTCATCAATCATAGCAAAACAACAGAAAACCAAAAACACAAATAACACACACACACGGGAAATAAATAAAACGGGGAACTAAGAGAACTAGCGCACCTTAGATCATCAGCAGCGGGCAGCAGAGCTCAGCACACCACATCAGCAGCACAGCGCACCGCGTCAGCAGCACCCACCGAGCCGCTAGTTATAGCACTGCGCTGCACTTTGTTCGGCCGTCGGCTGTCTCCCTTTGTTATATTTGTATGTATGTGTGTATGTTTATAAACACATTCATAGGCACATACACAGCCACACAAATATTTTCACCTCACTCCAACTCCTTGTCCCAATAAATTCTTTCGATTGCAGTTCTTTGTTTGTTTTTGTTTTTCGATTTTTTTTTTTTTCGCTTTTAAATTTTTTTGCTATTTGTTTGTGTTTGTTGTGCTGCTACTTTTAAGGCGTCATAACTCACTGTCGCACCCACTTTACTCTACCACACACTTGTTTAGTTTATTTGCAATTTTTTTTTATCTCAGCTATATATATATATATATATATATATAGAAATACACGCAATAAAAGCTTAGAATAAAGTCACCTACATTTTACTTTTTAGTGTTGCCCATCACTTCGTTTGCCTTTTAATTTGTATTTATATTCATTTTAGTATTCAAATAGATTTTTTTTATTTACAAGCGAAGCAATCTTATATTTAATATACATTTGTATTAGTATTTATAAATATTCTCAAAAATATTTCTATTTTCTACACACTGCTACTGCTACCGCTGCTGCGACGGCTATTTCTTGTCTGCCACCAAAATGTCGTTGCCTTTTTATTACTTTCTCAAACAAGCGAAAACACAAACAAAAAAAAGTATCTTTTCGATTTTGTTGTTATAATGCGTTTTTGTTTTTATTATATTTATATATTTTCTATTTAAGCATTATCTTATGTTTTATTATTTTTTTTCTTATTTATCTCGTTTTCCACGCGTTACCGCCGGCAGTTCCACAGAAACTGAGCCATTTCACGCAGTGCCGTTTGCTTTTATTCATTGCGGCTAACGTTTCTGGCAAAGTTGTCTTCACCACGTCCTCCACAACGCCCTCCACAACAGCGCGCACACCTGCTCCGTTTTGTTGTTGGCATGATTTTCACATCTTCCAACGATTTACTCTCTTTACGTGGCGCGCAAACAGAGAGTGTTGCCAAATTGCTTTTGCGTTTGGTGTTCAGAGCGTAGCAAGTGGTGGAAAATGTTGTTTGGCACATTTCTCCAGAGATAGTGGGAGCTACAGTATGCAAGTGATGCTGTGCTGCCATACTTTTCTTTTAAGTTTTCAATTCTTATCTGCGCTTAAAAAGTGATATTTTTATATAGAAGACATACATTGCTTTTTTTTTAGCAAATTCAGTATTTCGGGATAAAATTTTCGGGACTCCGAAATTTCGGGACTTTTACTAAACTCAAGTTTAAACTTGAAATTTGTGTACACATGTTTTTATTTTTGTTTTTTAACAAATGTAAAATAAATAATAAACGCTCACTTCAGTATTTTACTTGTCATTCCAGAGAAAGTATACATTTGTAGTTCTGTATAGTTTTGGAAATAACTGTGTATTTATAAAGTAAAAAATATGAATACATACATATATATTAATGTAAATTTGTTTAGTGAGATGTGTGAGGTAATACCCTGGTACATTTCAGAACTGATTTTGATATTCCAATTAATTTCAAAACTAAGAGAGGTGTACATATAAAAACTTGCAAATTTTAGATTTTATACGAGTATATGTGATAAAATTAAGTATCTTACTCTGCCACTACAATTTATATAAGTTCAATCCCAAAAATTTTTGGAATCCCGTAGTTTTATTTTCAGATTTGGAAATCTCGAAAAGTAGTAAAATATATTGGAAACGGTTTTCATATAAAAAAGTTCAAATAATAGATTTTATATAAGCATATCTCATTAAATGAAGTTTTTCATTATGCCTTTTCAATCACAGAAGCTTTGTTTTCTAAATAAGTCAAAATGATTAATGGGCAACACTCGTAACAAAGAGCAACACGCCACAATTTACGCTCTTCACGCATAGCAGCAACACTCACCAGCATTGTCTCCTTACTTTCACTAATAAAACGTCATCACTTCGAACAAGCCCACACACTCATACACCAGCATGCAGAACGATGACGTCACATACGCTCTTGACACCAATGCTGCAAGCATTGCCAGTTACTTGGTCGAATGAAGGCTGTTTGAGTATGCGCGAGTATGTGTGTATGCAAGGCGGCTGCAGAAATCATTGAAACATTCGATTACTCACCGGAGTAATGCATTTTTGCACGTGCAATTTTTATGAATTACTTTTGTCTAGAAAGGAAAATAAATCAATATAATAAGAGAGTAACTTTGCAGGCTACCGATTTGCTTGCGAGAATTTGTGTGCCGCAGATAAGCAGAAAACGGTTGAGTACTTTTCGACAATGAAGTGTCTTGACGAACAAAATTTCATTGTCACTAATCCTTCATCCTTCATCCTTTATCCTTCATCAAGTTAAAAGCAGCTTTACTGTTAAAGTTTTCTGACTAAGGCGAAAACAAACAGCCTCCAGAAATTAAAGGTAAACACACTCACAAATGACTCTCATTATATGTTGATGGCGGCATAAAGGCAAGGCGGCTACACGCTGTTATGGCGTCGCGCTTATGTGCGCGTATTTAGTCTTCGCGGCAAAAAAAAAAAATTTTTTTTAAATAAAAAAGATATTGTGACGAAAAATACCAAGTGCTGCTGGAATTAGGTGGGTGGAAGGCCGGCTTCGAAAAAATGTGTCCGAATCAATGGTTCGATAATTGTATGTGTAAATATATATGTATTTATGTATATCGTATATTATATGGAGAGTGAATGTGTTGACCGGATTGGCGTGTGTCGAGCGTCAATGCTGATGATGTTGCAAATTGTTTGAAATTGCTGTTTATATTGGCATTGTGTTGACGATAATCACGCTGATGATGCTGATGAAGTTTATATTATTTTGTGTTTTTTTTTTTTTGCATTTACTGCTCATTCATCGCGGTTCCTTTTTTCTCCTGCTGCAGCAAATAGTGCTGTTTGGGAGCACAGAGTTTTTCTACCTATGTACCTACCTATTTTTTGAAAATATCTCTTGTGTAGGATCCTGTGTGTTGATCGTGTCGAAGTTTCGATAAAAGCAAAAAACAACAAGGAACCAAATCTGTCTCACAAATGCAGGCTTTTGCTACATTCCCCGCATTTAATATCCACAATAACAAGCTCTTAAGTCGTTTCTTAAGAGATCTCAGCATATATAATTCTTGTATATTTTTTAATATATTTTTAAGTTTTTGACACGTGAGGCAAATATTCCAACATGCGATATTGATGTTTAGGCAAGAGCTCCCTAACTAACGAACCAGCAATATATTCTGTTAGCTGAGGCCTATCAACACCATTTTCTGAAGACATGAAAGATTATGGCTAAATTTTATAAAAAAAAAATTACTGACCTTCATCGAGTAAAATTGACTGAGTTAATTGTAAACATATTCGATTGACTATGTTCCAAGGAATTAAATAGTTTCAGTCGGAATCGAGTTGATTTCCAGAAATGAATTCAACTAGTTTAGCAAAAATTTAGATATCTTAATTAACTTGAGTGCACATGTTTCTTTGCACCCAGAGGATGTGGCCGAGGGCAAGCCATTTCACAACAAAAAGACCTATTATTCAGTCATCAATTAGGCGTCAAATGGACGTGGCTCACCACTTAATTCACTTAGTGTTCACAACTTAAAAATTGTTGATTTTATATCAAACAAGTTTGTTGAAAACATTTCTAAGGGAAAAATTTCACCACAAGGAAGTTTAATATAGCCCTACGCCTATACCCGACCACTCTTGTAAGAACTCGTATTCCAGAAACTACTTGACCGATGTTAGTCCACATCGATTCATCAACATTCACATTTTATTGTCTTAATAGAGTTTGAAAGTGAAAGGCTAAATCGGACTACAACCACATCTACTTCCCATAGAAAGACATTCAGCCAATCAATGCCCTCAACCATTTTGTCTTTACAATACATAACCCAAATATTAATTTGGGTATCGAAATAAAACCAAGCACAATTTTTGCTGTTAATATCGGTCTTGGATCTGGATCGAAGTTCCAAAAAATAGTCACAAACACAATGTCACAGATACTTTTATGAACTGTGCTGATGTCAAACATTGACAAAATCGATCCAGATCTTCGCCCCATATACCCAGTATAATGGTTTTCGAACCTCTGACAAATCCCTTCACGTATATATCGGTCAGTGAAATATTGAATGGAATTGACAGGGGCATATTTTCATAAGCCTGGTGTGATTTAGTACCAAATGATGTTACTAATTCATATATGCAATATCGGTTTAAAACTTCCATTATCACAAACATATATGCATATATACATTATTGATCTCATACATATATGTACCATTAAATACAAAACAAATGTATATAAAAAACAAATTAATATTTGTTTATGGTTTTAACTTTTATCTCCTTTAAAAATATATCTCCATATGTAAAACGTATACATACACACACATTTAAGTAATTTCGAGTCTGAATACACTTTTAGTATGTTTACATACTTTATCTTTGTGTACATAATGTTCAATGTCATATCTATTTATTTACCAAAAAATGGGCGTTTAAACTCCCATAGCTCGCAAACGGCAAATAAAAAACTCAACAAAGCAGTATAACTCTAATAAAAAATCAGCATCGTCCAACAATGCGCGCAGACGGACGCTTTTGCGTCTTTCATTGATTTCTGCTTTGCCGTGTTGGTCCCAATCGCATAAAATCCAAATCGGCTCTTTTCGTTCATGCCTACACATATGCAGATGTGTCTACAAACAAATACATGTAAATATTTATACACACTTATTGTTGTTGTGTGTTTTTGTTGTCAATGTCGGCTTTTCGTCGCTTTTAATGGTTTTTGTTGTATTTGTTGTAGCATGTATTTGCATAAAATGGCACTTGCACACAGATACAACAGCACATACGCATACATACACACTCACGTACACTTGCGAAGCTTTTTGTCAACGAGCACTTATGCTGGCTCCTCTTTTATCTTTGTTGTTATTGCTTAAATGTTGATTTGTGTTAATGACGTTTTCGCTTATCACAAGCATGCAAAATTAAGCGCACACACACACAGATACACGGACACACACACACACGTAGAAGTATTTAAGCATAACGGAGCGGCTAAAACCTTTCATTTTTGTCCACTTATTGGTAGTCGCTGGCAACGATCCTTTACTTTCCTTTTTTTGGTTTTGTTGCTTTTTGGTGATTATTTGTATTTTTTAGTACTTCTGATAGCAAAGGGCACATTTCAGGTAATAAATATTTAAAATAATGACACTCTCAAATTGTTATAGGTATTTTTATTTTATGTGATTCTTTAGACAAGCATGTGTGGCGTTAGCAAAAAGACAACCACTTCTGACATTTAATTGCCAAAACAGAGGTGAACATTTGTAGCTCTGTTCGGTTGTGAGATTTGATTTTCCCGATTTTGGATTGACAACAATGCAAGAAATCGCTAGATTTTTCTAACGTCTTCCATGAAACACGGATAGGACGTATCCTTGTAACATACTACGGGTGGCCTTTGTGTTGGTGGGTACAGAGGCCAAGAACATTAGTGATCTTAATTGATCGAAATAAAGCCACAATGTTCACAAATAATACCGTAGCTACTACATAATAATTACGATTTCTTTGAGGATCCCAAAAAGTCTAGAAGATATAAAATTTCTCTTCTTTCGTGCTACAAATACCTTCATAGCCAGAGGTCCCAAAAATATTAACTTTTTACTTACGTAAACCTTTCAAGCAATTGCTTTATTGCGGTTGGGTTATCGGCAAGAGGCATATGCGCTTGGGAATTCTGTAATCTCTATCGATTCTATCTGAATTTTGTTTTTTGTCATCGTGAAAATACAACTCTGCATACAGTTATGGTTAGTAAATAGTTTTGGGAATTGCTCACAGAAAATTCTTCCTCTTGAATATATTTCAAATAGTGGTCTCCCTACGATTCCTCTTGATTTCCCCATAAGTCGACTTTATCCATATGGAATACATATGAAATGGCAAAACAAATACTTTCTGTGATCATTTTGAATATTATTCTTCTTTTAGTAAAGTATTTGTTGAAACGGTTTAGAGATTGCACGACATCCTTGTTTCTACATATTCTTTAGAGAATACCCTCCACTTATGCTTACTTCAAGTCATTTTGACTATACATTAAGAGTGCACTATATCAATAAGATCTAATTATGATGGATTGATACGTAATATTCTTGGCCTCATTTTGAATGAAGAAAAGATTTACCGTTTGAAAACCCTTACCTTTTAAAATGAAATTTCAAAAAGTTTTACGTTTCCTTTCTGTTGTATAAAGCGATGAGACCACATTTTACTTTCTTCTTTTTCATATTTCTTATTATTAAAATAAATACATTGGCTTCAAAGATATCACAATAACCCATCACAAGTTAAAAATAAATAATTTATAGAAAAATAATTGCAAGACTTTGTAGATATGTATTTATTTGTCGCTTATGGGCGCCATTGGCTGTGTACTGACGCAGCAAAAGGCTTTTCAAAAATTTAATTTCAACTTCAACTACGCCAAGAAATGAGAAAAGCAATTATCCATAATGAGTACTTCTGCTCAGCAGAAATTGAGTTGCGTGCGCCAATAAGTTGATTGCATACATGGATATATATACTTAAATATATATGCATATACATATATATAAAGTACATAAATATATAAACCCATAAAAAACACTCTTAAATGAGCATCCTTTCGAGCTGACTTTTTAATTATAACTTTATCATTTCATTTTATTTACAATTACACATACACACATACTTATTGTAAATATATTTATTTTTATTTTCAGCTTTTTAACAGTATTCAAAAGGCAGTGGCGCGTGTGTTGCGGAAATTGCTCATCATAATAACTCAAGCACATTGCAGTGCATAAATTTCATTTGCTGCTTGTTCTGCTTCTTATTCTTCTTCTTCTTTTGCTGGGTTTGCTGCTCTTCCTGTCACTACATAAAATCATGCTGCTGGTGGCCTGTTTTGTGCAACTGTTGTGTTTATGTTTTGCATGCCACTACTATGCTGAGTTCATAGTGGATGTTGTTGCCTGTTTGCTGCCGGAGCTGTTGTTGTTGTTGCCGTTGTTGTTGGCAAACCAAAGTTGAAATTTACTCATCTCTTTTATCTGTTTGTTTGTTCAACTACTCGTACTACCAACTTGTGCGGCTTGTTTCACTTGTGCAGATTTATAGGCAACACAATATTTACGTGTATATTAGCATACAGTGCTTTGCACTTTTTTGGTGATGCTCTTGTAAATTACAGTTTCTCAAAAACACACGCTTCATTAAAGTTAACAAAAAGTTAATAAAAACGGCTTCATAAAGTTTCAATTGTGTGAATGAAGACAACTCATATAGTGATCTTAAACTCAGAGAAACTTATTTTGACCCAAGTAATTTTGCAAACCAAGTAATTTGTAGCAAACAAATAATTCCGGATCCCGAAAATTCGGTTTTCACTTCAAGTTTATTTATGCTTTTAACTATTTATACGAATAAACCCCGATTTCACAGTATCAAAATTTCGGTATCCCGAAACTACGGAATTAATTTTTTTTTAAATATTTGTTGATGTATTTACGTACCTTATAAATATCTATCTTATGTAAAAGCATCTCAAATCAATGTTCCGTTTGCAATTGCCTAAAATGTACAGTATGTGCCAACATAGCTTGTTTTAAGGTTGATATTAAAAGCAAAATAAACAGTAGTTGTGGTAATTTAAGCAAAAGTGACTAACATTATCGGAAACTTTCGAGATTTTACCGCTCCCATATTGAAAATCCGAAATTATGGTGTTGCGAAAAATGCATGCAACTTTCGGGATTTTAGCATTGTCTAACTGAAATCCCGAAATTGCGGGAAAAAGTTAGTTCAAGAAGAATTAGTTATACAATTTTGATATTTTGGTAGCACCGATAGCAATATTAAATATTTTAGTTGCAGATGTAGTGAATGAAACCTCATGAAGGGCTTAGCGCTTATTTTCAAATTAATAAAATGCAATTGAATCACGTAATATGAGAATTTTACAAATGCAATTTCTTTTAAGCAGAACTCCCACCTGCAAGAAGATCTCCATCAACCCTTGTTTTAAATTTCGGACCTTTTTCCGTTTCTCTTCAGGCAGCTAAGCTGTGTTAAATGCTTTCCTGAACTACATTTAATTATTGAGAATAGAAGGGTAAATTCAACTTCTTTTTCGAATATTTTTGAGTAATCTAGTATTGAACTTTAGCACTTAAATTGATACTTTACTGTATGGTATCAAAGGATTTTGATGTGAGGTGATGTGCAGTGAGGGCAACAAATTCCTACTATGTCCAGATAATGCTAAGATGATTTTCGAATAGCCGTCAGTGAGCCAAATAACAGTGTCATTTTCAGGCCGTCGAGGTGTGTCCTTACCTTACTGAAAGTAGTAAATCCAACGTTTTTTTAATAACAGCCACCTCTACTTGAGGAATGCTACTATGAGTTGGCAACCTAAATATATTATTTATTTATGATATGTGATAATAGTTTCATTGCACTTGTTTTTAAATTACCCAATATTAAATAAAATCCTATGTAAAAGACTTTTGCCTACATTTTCTACATTTTCTACAAATTTAAATATGGTTGTATTTATACCCACATAAATTTGTTTTCAAATGACCCAAAAAAATATATATTGCATTACTTTGAGCTTGATTCACCTCTTCCATTTTATTTTCTGCAAAAAGCGCGAAGCAGGAAAAACAACATTTCCCGCTGCTACTATAATTGCTGCTTTCAACTGTTAAATGTACTCGAATTAACCAACTGATGCGCACCACAGCATATAGTGGCATTTTATGAATATAAAGTGAGAAAGCAAAAAATATAAAATATGAAAGAACTTTATTATGCAAAAGTAGAGTTGTGAAAATCTAAAGCTTCGTAAGAGTGAAGTTTCCGTTTGTGAGCTGCGCACTTACACATGCATACACAAGCAGCATTTGGGCGACGGAATTAAAAGCGAACAAATCTTTTATTTCGTTTATTTGCACATTTATAATTTTTGATGTGCATTTATGCACACACAAAGCTCAGCTGCAGTGCTTTTCTTCATTTATTTTTTCTGTTTTCCTATGCTGCCACGGCTGACTACCAAACGTCGAGTGCACCACTGCGTATACGCAACATGCATTTGCGGGTGCATAGCATGAGCAAATTCATGTGTAAGGCAAGGTGTAAATATGTGCATTCGTGTGTGTTGTTTGTAAGAATGCAAACAAGCCTGTGTTTACGCAGCTATTTCGGGCGATGGCAGCATTCATGCCAACTTCCACTTGAATATCGACACAATACATAATCAATGAAGCGCAAATAAATAGCACAAAATACAAATGTAAATTCAGAAATATGTATTTTTGCATGCGTACAGTTACAAATACAAGCGCTGGCATAAAAATAGCACACCAAATAAGAGCAACATTTGTGCAGCGTATGCCTGAGTGGGAAGCGTTCAAGCGTTGACCCTTGTTAAATACTGACCGTGTAAGTGTATACAGGCATTTTCGCTATTTTTACTTTACATTCTCAAATACACACGTACTTACACATTGTGAACGTACATACGTGCGCGCGTGTTTTAATGCTATACCGACTGTTATTAAATTAGTCTATTTCCCAGGCTTTGCTTCATAACAAACCACACATGTCGAAAAAAACAAAAACGACAAATAAATGCAACAACAACAAAAACAGCAAATAAAGCAAAAATTCGCCAGTTTACAACTCCACACAATTGAATCGCCAACTAACTAACTAACAGCGCTTGGCTGCGCGAGCATAACAAATTTGCTGTGCTGAAAAAGTGTAGCATACTTTCAGGCTACAACGGCAATCTATGTTTAAATGTGCTTGTGTGCACGCGTACAAGCATTCAAGTGGCTTTTATTTATTTGCACATACAACCCCACAGACACATACCACTTTACATGCTGCCATCCTCTTACGCCACCAATCACTCATCGTGTAACTCACTTGGGTTGTGTAACTTTTCCGGTTTTACTTGTTTAATGTGTTTCCACTTTTAACTGCTGTGCAAAGATGCTGCTTTTTTATTGATTATATTTTTAAATTTATATTTACGAAAATTTGTGGCAAGTAGAATTTTATGGGAAATAGAAAATAAATTTAAAAAAATACGTATGAAAGGAAATCACTTCCTGTTTGGTCCAAAGGGAAATTGTGTCTGTGTTATTACATTAAAACAAAAAAAAAAAAATTCAGAGAATTTTATTTAGTACTTTTCTGTTTATGGAAATTAAATAAGACATTATCATATTATATTATTTTGTGGGACTTGGTACCCGTTTCTTCCATTTTTGACTGCTCTTCTTCTGTAGTTACTGAAACTCTTTCCGCCAGCACTTATCCAGGGACATATCGCTTTTGTTAGGCAGTTGGAAAAATACGTATCATAATTTTATAGGAAAACATTTACATGTTTATTGTTATACATATTTTATATAAATAAAAATAAAAGAGCAATACATGTGGGTTTCATCATCTTTATGATGAAAGCTAATTGTAGGTTACATTTATTTTTTACTCTTTGCTTTAAAACCACCTGTCTTAATATTGAATTTACATCGTTTGAAGAAAATGAAAATGTGATAAGGAATGGAGCGGTCAACAGAAACATACCTGTAGTTAGTATGAACTTGAGAATTCTCCGATTTATTAATTGTGGAAGATCAGCATCATTCGTGACAATGGTTTGAGAGCTTGACTTACATAAATATATACTAAGCTATATAACGATGCTTCCCATTTAAACGTTATGTGCACACAGAACATCTAAAATATTAAAACGGTCTCAGCATTCTTCTTTCTCACTGCTCTTCTCCCTATCTTGTTCATATGTGAAGAAAAATGAACTTGAGTCCAACCAATCTATATAATATACATTAACACTTTCATCGAACTGTTTGGAATTTAACCCCAAAAGCTACGCTCTTTAAGTGGTTGATTATAGAACTACCTAATTACCTTAAATTCTCTGAGTTAGTTACCCAGAAGTGAGAACTTTCATTCATATTTTTTGTCAGTATATTGAATGCCGTAAATTAATATGAATAGGAGGTATTGAAGTCTATGTAGTTGTATATTAGACTCGATTTCTTCGATAGCTGATTTTCGCTCCCTTTTTAAACTAAATTTTTAAGTTTTTTTTCAAATATATATGATCATCACATTGATTTTAACAACCTTGACGAGGTACGGAATAGGGGTAATACTTTATAAGAACTATAGGTGTAATATATATTTAGAAAGATGGCCGCTTTAACCACGTTCAAGACATTGAGAATGAAAAATAATACAAATTCGACTAGACGAAACGAAGTAAAGAATTTCTGATAAAAATATTACATAACTCTTCCTTAACTTTCCTTAAACAAATGATGTTATAATTGAAATAGATTTGGAAGATATCGGAAATATTTTCATTCATATATATATATATATTATTTTCCGAATCACCCCCGGTTCTTGCTTACTTTATTCGCATCTAAGTCGTAAATCTCACTTATGAGTGTTGGAGATTAAAGTTTATTACTTTTGGCTAAACAAATAAATAAACAAGAAAGCACATACACCAACATGAAAGCAAGCGCATAAACTCATGACTTAGCACACTCACACAAACGAACGGATGTAAGCGTTACGTTAAACATATTTTACCACAGTTTCTATGGTGCTGTGGCGTATTGCTGCCACACTTTACACATGCTGACATGTACATCGTTACACGTACATACGCATGTGTATACATCCTGCTGGAAGTAAAAGTAAAAAAAACATAAGTTTGAGTAGTTATATTTAATTATTTATTAAAGAAAATTTTAATTTGAAGGCCAAGATCCGCGCCACATTTTCCAGCGTGCGTTCATTATAACAGTACTGAGCTTGATTACAAAAATCTACAATCCCGAAATTTTACGGGATCCCGAAATTTCGGTTTTCAAAATTTTTCGTGAAATTATGCACTGATGTACAATCTGCTTACATATGAAAACTCTGCTATATATTGTAAAGCTAAAGTTTTCCTAAAAGCAGCCTACGAAACATAAATACTGAGCTAAGTGATGAAGTAGTAGCTTGAAGCGAACATGTGACATTATTAGACCCGTCTTCATCCACACAGAGCACACGCATCTACACATTAGGTCACAAGTAAAAACACACTCTCACACACTTGCTTTTGTAATGTTAAAATGAGATTTTCTATTGCAACGCACAATATTGGTTTTCACTGGAAAAAGTCAGAGATGGTAAATATGTATACCTATGTATTGTATACATATGTGGCAAGCAAAAGGAAACATTTGAACTACTGTACAGTGGCCCACATTAAAATATCCAGAGTATGAAAACTATACATGTGATGTGGCATAAGTTGATATTTCACTGTTATTGACAAGTGTACAAGTCGGCACTATGACCACTCTTCGTGTGGTGTCAATGACCACAGTACAAACCACACTGGCGCTCATCTGTCAACAAGAAAACACAAATAAAATGGAAAATACATTACAGCACAAGTCACTGCAAATATTAATCTCAAGACTGCTTTGTTGTAAATTTGCTATACATAAGGTATGAAATGGAAATGGATGGAGAGTCAGTGAAATCTGATATTCGATATTTACTAGCTATAGGAAAGTATTGATTGATTCTGTGATACCTTCATTTTCTAAACCATCTATTGTGAAGTAAAAGCAGTTGGAGGAACATAAAAGTTAGCCAATTTCTAAAAGTATGCATATTTGGGTGCGATTTATCATCCTTACTACCAAAATTTCCAGTCTGTCTGTCTGTCTGTCTATTTTTAACGAGATAGCACGAATAGTTTATGAGATACATAAATTAGACACATTAGAGGGTATGCCCACAAGCATATTTCAAATTATTTAAATTATTTAAACTTTCACTAACTAATGCCCAATTATCAATTCTTTTACAATACTGATCCACACACCCCCGCAAAGTGACTTTGTAATACGGCTTGTATAGGTAATGTGCCAAACTCTGAGACGTTCCTCCAATATATGCTCAATAATTTTTATAGTTTTAATCGAGGAGCCTGATTTCAGTATATCCAAGCACTCTTTGAAGTTGCCGTCGGTTAAAAATGTTATACCCAAATGAGTTGGAATTAATAAACCCCGCTGCAGTAAAAAATATCTTGTCTTACATTACATTACAAGTTTAAGCACCATTCTCTATGAATATTCACATTCACTGAAATTAACTGAGGAAGAAAATGCATAAAAAATTGCAAAAGTTACAAAATACTTAAAAAGACAAGGAACAATGATGCAGCAGACCTTTATCCAAATAACTTTGAACAGTGTGAAACACTAGTAAAGAGAATATCAAAATATTTGACTGCAGCCAGCTTGATTCAATTTCGTTCGCTTCCTTTGGTTTTGCATTTGTGTTGATATGAAATACGATTTTATTATGCAATAAATTTGACAAACTTGAAATTGTTGAGTGAGTTCAATAACTGTTTATTTTCTTCAATTGTAAATCACAACAATGCAAGCGGCCGTTTACCAATACGCACACTTGGGTGTGTGGGTGTGTGTGTGTGTGGAAGCAATCTTACGAATTCTTTTGAAGAGAGTGCAGCGAAAAAGCAGCGAAGAATCTGCGCTACAAATGCGATTTATCACCTTAACTGTGTATGTGTGCGCATTTGGATGTGTGTGTGTGTGTGTGTTTGGTTGTGAGTGCTGTACATATGTGTTACAATGCTTATTACTAGCATTTTACTTAACTACTCATGTAGTCGTCCAACCATATGGTCGAGTAGGTATTTCGCTATCATGCCACTTTTCACTCCATATGGTGGCACAATAAATGCCACTGAGGCAGCAACATTTTGCCAACTGCCATGGGATATGTGAGTATCTCAAAATATGCTGTTATTTACAAAGCGACTTATGCTTACATACATATATTTGCTTGTCTATAAATAGCGGAAATACTCTTACAACAGGAATTATGAGCAATATTTTCACGTGTGTACGACGAAACGCCAAAAATTATGCAACGCTGGCAGAAATTATATGCGCATGAAGTGTTTGAAGCTTACGAAGTAGCAATTTAAGAGAAATAGTAGCAGTGAAGAGAAAATTATGTTGTGCTCTTCGTTGAAATATTGAGTGCGCGACGTGACTTCGCTACCACTTATTATTTTATGCACTTCAAACGGCTTATCGTCTACAACATATGACATCACTCACGGTAAAATACCTGTAAGCTGACACGTACATGTTTGTATTTGACAAAGCAACTGTATGTAGGTGAACTGAACAATGGTCAATCTATACATGCGAGCTCCTTAACTCATATACTAGCGCTTATACGTACCTAGTCGGTTATGATGTAGGTATTTCGTTGTTAGCTGATGGAAATAATGAATGAAAATTAATAAAGTCTATGGACATGTATACGGTTCTAAGAAAATTGCTTAAAGTTTTTGTGCTTTAGGTAGGTAGATTTATTTTTCCATTATCTTCTTCAATAGGAATCGATTTATGACAATAGCATAACAATAATAGGTAACAACGCTGAAGAAGTTCTTTATGGGTCAGTTAAATGAAATTTTTCGTGATGATTGTGAAAAGGAGCACATTGGAAGTTCTCTTTGAGAAATCCAATCTTTTAAGTTCTTTTCGGCTATTTGAGGGTCGAAGAATGGTTACAATCTCCTTTAAAACTCTATTCATCAGATAAAAATATCAAAGATGCTTTCTGTGAAATTTTATAGCTTGGCACGAGAGCTTTAGCTTTCTCATCATATTGGGTAACATTAACGGAATCGCCGCAAAAGGTATGAAAAAATTTAGGCCAAGTATCTTGGACAGATGTAAGCGTCAATTGTGTATATGTGTATATACACATAAATATACAACGCCATAAAAGTAATTTTCGGGAGAAAACTTGTTTTTCTAAACCCCTCTCCATCATTCCTTTTTCGTTATATTTGATTCAAGAAATTTACACTTATCACGCATTAAATGCACTACTCGACTCAAGAACTATATATGAGTCTACTGTATGAGTCTATACTAACTATGTAAATCTTACATTTATTATTGCATCATATAAGAAAATTTTAAAATTTAGTCAATTTTAGACATTTCAGACATTTCTCGAATGTAGCGCCATCTGTCGCATGAACTCAGTAGACATGACGACTGGAGCCCTACTTAACTCACATTTTTGTATTTTTTATTTTTTTTTAGAAGACTTATATGATATTTCGAGGGCTTTCACGCATATCTATTAAGACCATTTTTTAGTCTTAAAAAATATTAATCAACTCGCACCATCCCAGTGACTTATACTTTCTTATAGAACCCTAGTCTTGAAGATCTTCATAAAAATACGTTTGGTATTTATTCTAATATTTTTCTCTGCTGGGTTAACTAACATTTTACTCATATTTACTAGGCTTAACTCACGCACAACAATTGCGAATACTCACCAACATACGCATATATATATGCCTTCCATATACTCATTTTTATGCTGACGTCATCAAACGCCAACAAACAGCGCTGCTTGAGGACAACGCTGTAATCAACGGCGTTGTTAGTAAGCGTGTATGTATGTTGTAGGTATGTATGTGTGGAAGCGTATTCGAGCGTTAATTGGCAGCATCGCTCTCACTGTATTTGTTCCCGCCAGTTCGTCCTGCTTAGTTCACCCTTCGTTAGTATATATATATTTAGGTTTGTTGGTTTGCGCGCGCGCGTGTGTGTGTGATAAATATTCCCACCACAACAGCTTTTCCATTGCGTTCTTTGTGAATATTTCGTGCAAGCTGTTGCTGCCGTTGCTCGCTAATATGAGCGCGCTGGGGTGCGTTCAAGTCGGAAGCCCTGCCAATAAGGTGATGACATAATCGTCGCGACTTAAGACCTAAACTTAATTATGAACACTTGTACATGCAAACGCACAAGCAATTTCGTGGCGAAGAAGTGTGTGGGAGCGCGACGCGTCGGCCCAAATGCGTACATTCACTTGCAACTTATTTGCCACTCAAGCACAAATGTATGTTTGTATGTTTGCTTGTTTTTATTTATGCACTTGAAAACGTATATGTGTATGAGTGCGCATACAACTGTACATTTCTAAACAGGTTATCCTTTGAAATAAAAAATTTAAGATAAATGTGTGTTTCAAGGTCACACTTAAAACATTCGCATTTTCGTTGCATACTTATCGGCATTACGTTTTCGGTTATGCAAGCTAATTGAGGAATACTCCCACTTATCGCCTTAAAATTGCATATTATGTATTACATTTAGATGCACTTACGCAAACCTACACTTACTTTCAAACATTGAAATTATAAATAAATTTGAATTGTCTTAAACGCAGCTATAAATATACCGAACGCGAGCTTGCTTTATAACAAGCATTTATTTATAGGCTACTTTAGCCATAAAGTTTATTTTAATGCAGCGACAATCTGCCAGTGACACAATTATGTGCAAGTTATTTATGAGAAAATGCTGTTAAATTGTTTTATGGACAAATAAAGTTCAAAAACATGAACTTAAGCTCCATTTAATCGACCAAGGTGATGTTCGTCAATTTATGTCTGTGCAAAATATAAAGCAGTCGTGACACTGAATGGCCGAAAAGGTCTTCTACTCGGTCAAGGGCATAATTTCTACGCTGTGAATCGGACTAAATTATTGTAAAAGCTTAAATATATCAAGAAATTGTTGAAAAAACAAAAACTACTCAGAATTTCACTAACATGGAGTAGCCGGCAAAGTAGATTTGCGGCAACTTTGTATCTGCAGGGCCTTCAAACTTACACACTCTATATAAGAAAAATGTATCCAAGTCGATTTTAGATTTTTATGCAAATTATATATATACGAGGTCTAGATTATCAATATCTGCCAAAACCTGCGGTAAAGCTGTACAGCGCTTAGTTTTGTGAAATCTTCGAAAGCATCGCCTTACATTTTCACGATGGGAGAACACTGCAACACTAAAATTAGCGAATATAATTTTGAAGTGAATTAGGTTGGTGCTAAAGACCTAACCTCATTTCGGTAATGAAATATTATTTTATATATGAATCACTGAAGTCATTTTTGATGATGCTTATACAATACTTATTGTTTTTGTGCACATTGCCAACCAAAATAACTACTTCAAACACCTTCAAACTAAGAGTAGTAGTATGAGCGGAAATTAAATTAGTTAACAGCTATTCAGTATCCAAGATGATGCACCAGTTCATCTCTTTTGAAGTGACATCACAATTTCAGGGTTCTATGGCTCAGCTTCGCTTCCAAATTTACTCATATTTTCAAATTCAAATACAGTTGTCTCAGAAGCTGAAGTTGTTTAGTCTGCAGCTTGAGTCAATATGAGGAAGGCCAGAGAGACTTTCTTGTTATTGTGCCAGAACTTAATTTATATTGCTTAAGAGAACAAACTTTGCTGGATTCAAACGTTGCCGGATTCCCTGCTTATTCCGAATACGCAACCTATCACTGACGTGGATAGAAGAATGAAAACTGCTAACATCATTTAGTATTTTAACTAACCTAAAGTATTTTAACTTTTAGTATTTTAACGGGTTTGAGCAGGTGCAACGAGGCACAATACACTTCGTTGCCTAGGAGGAGGTAGAAACAACATGTACAAGATTTTTGCGTTAAAGAAATATCAACGCTTTTGTATTGAATATATCTCGATCGATTTCGGTATATTAAAAATTTTCAAACAGGTGGCAATCTTCTCAGATTTTTCAACAATAGGATTTTTGAAGCGTCGCTAGTTAGTTTGATATTTACATTATAACAATTCGTTCAATTAAAAATGTTTAAATTTTATTGTACTATATTTTTATACAAGTGGCAACCCTCCTCTAAATACATACATTTTCAGCTTTAAGTCTTCTCAAAACTCCATATTTTAATTTAATTTAATTCATTTACACATGAAAATGGCGTGACAACTTTCAAACTTTTTGGCTTTAAATAATTCGATTATTATATTGTCTAATTCAAAAACCATTCAAATTACCGCAGCGTTCATTTTTTTTATTTGTCTTTCTTTTCTTCACATATCCAGTTTATGTCAAAGTTCAATAAAATGAGTATTATAAACTTTTGGGAACTCCAATCTCATTTATATAACACCGATATCAACAACAATTTGCGGAATTATTTCTAAGTTCTGCCTTTAATAGAGGATTAGAGCCTTGAAGTTGATTATGTAATAAGTTTTTATAACACAAAGGAACCATACAATTCTAATATCCACTGGTGGATTATGGAATCCACTCCTAATTATATTACAGACAATTTATCCACGCGTACATACATTATATGCTTATTTACCATGTATATATGTAAATATTTATATGTTTTGTACAATTTCAGAGTTTCAGTTACACATCTTATTATATCATTATTTTTATACATCGCTTTTATGCCAATTATTGTACTTCGTTACTCATTCCTTTTGTTGTTGTTGTCGTTTTTTTTTCCTTCCTTTCTCTGTGACCTCATGACCCTTGTCAATGTCGTCCACTGCGAAAGAAGGCAATAAAGTACTGAACGAAAAACAGGAAACAAGTCAAATTAAGCCGACTGATCTCTGGCAGCCACAAACACAGACACACCCACAGCCATACACTTCAAATGTCATTGCGGTCATGAAAATAATAGAAATACCGAAGGGGCCAGAGCGGGTAAAGGGGCAGGGTGAGGAAACTGGGTTTGTTGCCTATGTATAATTAAATTTGCCTGCAGATAACAAACACCAACAAAAGCGACCAGCAAAACACTCCCCAACGCAACCCCAAGTCACTCGCCTCGTTTGTGTGTGTGGATAAGTGTAAATGTGTGTGCGCGTGTGTGTGTTCGGGTAGCACAGTTTTTGGCGCTAAACGGAATTTAATGATTTTTGCAGGCTTTGCATTTTGTCGCGCAATTTTATGAGCTTTCATAGCTGCGAGGGGCCACTACGCCGCGAACGCAAATGCATATATACGCACCAGACATACATATGTACAAATTCGCGCAAGTACTTGAATGGGATATTTAGCCACCATTTCTCCAAAAACTTATCCTTCCGATATTCGCGTACACTTTAGCCCCCGAAGGCAGCGCAATTCAAACATTTTATATTTATATTTCGTTGTTGTTGTTGTTGTTGTAAAGATTATTGTTTGTTATTTGTATGTTGTTGTTTAGGTCTCATTTCATTCCTTTTCACTGTGCCGCTTTGACTTTTCCATTTGTTTGCCCTGTTATTCAGCGTTTCGCAAATTGTTGTTTTTATTTAATTTTTCTTCTGCTCCGCACCAACAAAAATACGCCAACAATATGCTTCAAATCCATCTTCAATCTGCCCATTTCATAGTTTGTACGTTCGCAGTCGGCAAAGCAATCTCAGAACCGAGTTAGTTGAAATTATATTTGCGCACAAACACAAATACAAACACACACACACACACACAATTATATACACATATTCATACACATACAGATACAATTAATTTGAACCTTTTTGCTCGAACTTAAACGCTTTCTCGAATTGAGTTATTTTTACTGGCGACCTTTTCTCGCCATCAAGTCAATGCTCCGCAACACTCAACACTCAGCGCCCCCTCACCAACGTGCTACATATCCATAGCTTGCCACAAAATGTCCAGCAGCCTGTTGTGCTGGTGTTACCGCTGTTTTTGTTATTGTTGCCGTGATGGCAAACAAATTTATGCAAAAATGATGGTGTCCACAGGCGGCAAAATAAACGCAATACAATTTACTTGGCGCAAAATTATAATAATAACCAAATGAAAACAATAACAACTGTAAAACAGCAACTACAAACTCGTGTAAGCTTGTCATTAATTTTATTTACAACACATGCATTTGTTTATTATGCGACATTAAATGTTGTTGACCAATTGTGTAATTATGGAAATTAATGTCATAAATGCATTGCATACTTATAGGCTACAATTTATGCACACATTTATAACCGAAATGAACAGCGCACGATCTATTTTTATACCACACACACACACATTCAGATGTGTGAGCGTGTGTGCTTTCGTGCTTTTTCAGCAAATGTGCCATTATTTATGTGCGCTGTAATTGAATGGAATTTACGGTCTATTTATGGAGCGCATTTAATGGCGCACATATTTTTGGAAATTTCTTCGCAATTACGGTCGCTTCATATGCATATTTAATGCATAATAAGCCAATTGGCTTATGATTTTGCCTGCCGAAATGTGTGACAATAAATTTAAGAATAGAAGTGCAATTTAGAAAATGTAAGCAAGCACTAAGTTCGGTTGAATCGAAATATTAAATACTGCCACACATATATAACACCAGTATTGTGGTTTAATCAACTTTATAGAACCAGTAGGAAGATGTGGTCGTCTCATATTCAGTATCGAACAAGGACTATATTTAAGCATATATTGGTTGTGATGTCTCAAGAGGCGCTTGAGTGAACTGTGAATTAGTCTGACAGGATTTAGAATGGCGTTGAAGAGTGCGCCCCTGCAGACTGATCTTGCTTATTTCGAAAACGAACTTAGTTCAGTTTACTTAAGTTGTTCGAGTGCTATGAAGTTTGAAAAGTGAAAAGAAATCAGTGTCATGACCATATGCCAAATAATCAACAATCAGATAGTGAAACCTATTATATCATACCGTACCTTAATTTACTTTTCCACAGTTGTCTCTCAGTTTCTTTCAGTTAGCAAAGCTTACTCGCTTTCTTACTGGATTTTTTCCGTTGTGTTCGTTTACGCCAAGTATGAGTTTTTGGTTTAACCGGATGCAAATAATATAAATATATATTTATATATATATATATATATATATATATGTGGCGTATCTTATGGTTAATATGTATTGTATAATTTTGGCTGAAAATATCAATACAATAGAGCCACAGTCACTACTGATTCACCGAATTTAGCTGCCAGTACATTGTTCTTCTTTTAAAAAGTGATGAGACTCTCACTCGGTCTTCTTATCAATACCGATGTGACCGCAGCTCTCTCTTTTGCTACAATTGACGTCAAGTTACCTGAGTCTCTGAAGAAATTTAAGGCTATAACAAAAGTTCTTATTAATTGTGTTTTGTGTCATATCCTTCAAAATCTTGCTGGCGCTATTAAACCAAAGCATTAGAAATTACCAACGTCTTATGAACGTTAAAAATAAAGGATTTATGTATAATGTATTCATATAAGTTTGACCTAAAAATGCTTTACACTATTGAAATAGGAAAAAACGTTGTGCTGCACATATTTTTTGCTTTTTTAGTCATTCACATATTCTAACTAAACTAATAATAATTTATTCAATAAGCTCAATTTCGAACTTCGAAGGCAAATATTTAGATTTTGCACTTTGAACTTCGAAAAATGGTGAAATTGCTTTTATGACATTTTATTATATATGACAAGGTCTGTCGAAAAAAAGAATAAAAGTCTTTTCTGCTCTATAGTGTAAAGGGTGTTGGTGTCGGAATATCTCTCAAATCTCATTTAATATATGTTCATATATATTAGCAAAATTTATTTATTTATATCCAAAGAACGAAATAAACTGGAAACCAAATGCGTTTTTAGCATACCAAACTCATTGGCTCTAAATTGACAAAGAATTATTGAAATGATAAAAACACTAACTTGTCTAACTTTGGCCACTATGTTGTTAATTAAGTTCGAACAGCAATTTCATCAACTGGTATAATAACATACTATTATAACGTATAATAACAACCATTTTCTGTGATTTCTTTGTGACTGCCTTTACATTTGACGTAGTGGAAGCCGCATATTATGAAGGAAGGTAAGGTGAAAATTCTTACTGAGCATAGGAATTTAAGGCGTTACCCTAGAAAAACTTATCGCAGTAATGACACAATTCCGGCAAGTAGTCCAAAATTAAATAAATATTTATATTATTTTTCTTCTAGCTTTAAATTTAATGGTTGTCTCAAGGCCCAATGATTAGCTTACTCTCGTTTATCGCACCTTTGGCTCTTGCTTATTTTTCTGATAAGAAAGATATATAGAGGCAAGTAAGTGTTAGGAGAAGTTATGTCATACTCTGTTAAGGCATCTAATATTCGGTTGCATGCGAATATTTCACTTCCTTACTCTTAAAAAATTATGTTTATAACTCGAATAAACGGTAATCAATCGGTAACTCGGTAATCACTTAGCGTTCGGATTTTCAATATTTCATCTTCCTAATTAGCAGATACTTCAAAGCTTCAATCTTTTGACTACTTTTTCAAAAATCGCTACCAATTATTTCGAATCTTTTGCATATACTCGTGGCACGAACAGAAAATGGCAACAATTTCTAGAATACTAGATCCATATATCTAGTGTTTAAATATAATCTCATCAAACAAAATGTGCCAAGTTGTAACCCATAATTTGCTTATGCTCCAAATTCTCCCCTTAACTGAAAATGAACGAAAGAGCTAAGCTCTGTTGCGAATAGCGCTCCAGCAAAACAACAATTAATAAATAGCAACAGATACGATAAAAACAACAACAACAACAACAACAAAACAATACGTGCAACCAAAAGCACCATTTTTATCACCTACAACAGGCGAAATAAGAAGTTGGAACAAATAAGAAGAAGAAATAGGAGCAAACCGAAGAAAAAGACAAGCAACAACAACAAAAAACCATGTGTACATATATGCGGTAAAACCGCCCGGTAATGTTTCCGTAAAAATTTCTATCAGCTGCATAATGAAAAGAGCCAAAAAGAAGTGTGTAAACACACAAGTGTTAAGTGTGAGATGATTAAGGAAGTCAAGGTCGTTAAGAGAGATCGCCAGGCAGCGCAAAAACAACAATAGCAAACACTGTAAAAAAACGGTTATGCAAAATGACAAAATGTGCGAAGGGAAAACGTTTGTGAAGCACTGACATCGTACCAGCCAACCGCAACATGTTGCCACAACAACAATAGGAACAACAAAGGAAGTCGATCAGGCGTGTTCGTTCAGCTCAGCTGTTTAGTAATTTACTTTCGCATGGCATGGCGCTCAACATCTTTGCAGCGCGCTTCGAACACAACCGAAATGTTTTGAGTAGAAACAACAACAACACAAACAATCGTGGCTCACAGCTGAGCAAGCGCACGAGTTTGCCGTCACATATGCACGCACATGTGTTTGCTTGCATGTGGAGCGCACATAACAACAACAACAATCGCAAACAACAAAAATAGCCAGTTGGAGCTTCTTTTATTTTTCCTCTTTTGCTCTGCCTCGGCCGATCTTCGGCATCG
Organism: Bactrocera minax; assembly: GCA_021498325.1. Lineage (NCBI taxonomy): Eukaryota > Metazoa > Arthropoda > Insecta > Diptera > Tephritidae > Bactrocera > Bactrocera minax. Next base: position 7,164,630 of record JAKEEE010000004.1, read on the forward strand.
TCATCGTGGTCGTCATCGCCATCGTCGCAGCAGAGAAGCTGAGCAGCGTTGTCAAGCGATGAGCGCGCGTTTAGTTCTTTTTCAGTGTTCATGTCGATCGGGTCGACGAACGCGGATCCGGCAGTACAACTCCGCTTAACGTCTGTGTGAACGGGCTGCGCGCTAAGTCTCCAACGGCAGCACCAAATTACTTGGAGCCGAGCGCTGAGGTGATTTCGATCATTTTCGAGCGATTTTCTTACGCCAGTTTTTTTTTCTCGATTTTTTTCCCGATAAAGAAGCGTGTCACAAACGAATTTAAAATCAATAAAACGAAATGAGGGAAACGAATTATTAATTCTTTATTTTTTTTGGTTTTGCTTTCGATTTCGGTGCATTGAAGCAAATAAGGTTAAGGAAATATTTAATGATAAAATGAAGCGAATAAAGAAGATGATAAACGTTATGCGCTTGTGAACGAAATCGAAAGTGCGAATTTGTGTGTTGCAAATAAATCAAAAAAAAAAACGAAAGAAAAACAACAATTCAAAGCAACGGACCGACCAACCGACCGACCGACTAAAGTAAAAACGCTGTAAACAAACACAACAAAAATATAAAAAAATTACATACAACAAACGATTGGCAAAAACTCTCCGAAAACAAACAAAAAACAAAATCAGAAAAAAAAAATACAACAAACAACAAAAACTGACCAAGTGTTTAAGTGCATTTTCGTTGAAGATGCGCTCGAAACGTGCAAAGTGCAAAGTGAAGTGTACAGCGCTAAAGAGCAGCGCATAAGGGAAGAGGCTAATTGCCATTTTTTGGTTGTTGACATGTAGGAAATGCAAGCGAATTCGTTGATTGTTGGGCGAAAAGCAAAAAAAAAAAAATAAGAAGAAGAGATGCAAACAATTTTTCAGCTGTTTGTCAGCAAACAGTAATTTGGTGTTTTCAATATTTGCTGAAAGTAGAAATTTCATTGGAAATGCATTTGTGATACATGCATTAACCTTTTCTTGTGTTTAGGAGAAGCTTTTTGCTCTGTAATGACTAATGAATCTAGTTGCGCATGTGCATTGAAGGCTTTATGGCAATACTAATTGAGATTGACTTAATTGAGATTTGTTTTGAAGATGTACGTGCATATAAATTGAATTAAATAGAAATTCCTAAAAAAAAATTTTTTTTTTCTAAAATCAAAATTTTTTCTTTTTTTTTAATATTTTTTTCTTTACTTTAAGTAAATTACGTTCATGGAGAAGAGTTTTATAACACATGAGATCTAAACACAAAGACTTGATTATTAAATTTAAAACTATTAACAAATGAATAAAAATAACTTTAGTGTTTTAAATGTGTACAAATTTCTAAATATTTATATTTTGTCACTATAATATAAACTTTAGCAATATAAATTTTTTCAAAGCTCTAAATATTCCAACTTTATTAGTAAAAAATTATATTTAAATTAAATTTTAAAAAATAGCAAGTAAAAAAGAAGTTAAATAGTAAAAGTTTTCCAGTTTTTGATAATGACATTTTAATATTTTCTTGTGTAATATGTATATGGTAAAAGTAGTATTTAATTAATATTAATGACAATAATAAAAACCAGTGTAAAAGTTAGTATTAGAAGAGACTGCGTCACGGCACAAGATTAATTTACTGCAAATGCACTTCGCCATATTCCTTAAAAATTTAATGAAAAATGATTTTCATAAAATTTTTGTAATCGTGCTCAAAAATATTGAAAAATTAGTTGGGAAATACTATATATTCAAAATCCCTTCCAAAAAAGCATTAAACAAATATATAAGTATTTTTATAATTTAATACCTAAATTTTAACTTATTTTTTTATAAAAATGCTATGTTTTTGGAATACTATTCAATAAAATAGAAACACGTGTAAACGTATTTAGGGTTGTAAAAAAACGTTTAAAAATATATTCAAGAATTTTGAATGTTTAAAACAAAAAAAAAATTTTTTTTGTGTGTTGAATGTTTTATTATAAGCCAAATCACAAAATTGGCATAATAATTGAAAAATAATAAAATATATATGTATAATGGGAAATAAAATAAGTTCATTACCCATGAAAAGAGACGACAGCATAAAATTAACAAATTTATTTTAGAACTTAAATTATTGAAAAATAGTAATTATTAAATAATTTATTTACGTTCAATTTAAATTACAATATTATTTAGTTTATTTAATTACCAAAAATATTCTAAAACAAAATCTCTAAAAATATTGAAAAAACATGTTGACTGTTTGAAAAAATTAAATACGGTTTAGGAAAAAGAATAAAAATTAAAAATATAAATAAAATGTTCATCTATAAATCATCATTATATCAACTATATATCATTATATTTATCTTTTATTTCATATTATTGATTTCCAATTTTGAAATATTTTAAATTTTTTCTAATATGATGATACCAATGAAGCAAAGAAAAACGCATTTAAAAGCTACAACAATTTTTTTCATTCACAATTCACAAAATACTTAAAAATTTCCAATTTTCACGCCAAATCGCATTTAATTTTCTTTTCGCATAATTAAGTATTTCGTAAAAAACAAATTCGCAGCACAAATTGAACTTGAATTCGGGCATTTAATCGTGTTTTCCCCAAATGCACCATTTTTTCTTTGCTTTATTTTATTTTCATGTCTCATTTTCGATTGCTTTAAGCGCTTTTCACTTCGGCGAGTGAGTGACGCATGCGCATGCGCACGCGAATCTTGGTCAGCAGAGCACAGCAGCACCAAGCAGCCAAGCCACTTTTTACATTCGTATCTTTTACTGCACGCGAATGCAGACGGAAATCGCACAACAATTAAGAGAGCATATAAAATTGTGAAAATTTCACAAATAAACAATGGCAAATACAATGAAACCACAAAACAAAAGAAAATTATCTTTTTCGCCGCAAAATCGAAATGCACTTTGCAATAATATCGACGACTTCTTTCAACCGTTTTCTGAGCTAGCCATGTAAAGCAAACTCATAAGCGCATAAAAATATGAAAAAGAGACTTGGCGCATACAAAGTTTGTGGGGGCAATAAGCAAAGAAGAGATCGCAAAAAGAATTGCATAAGATCAGCTACAGCCGGCAGCGGTGGCAGAGGCGACGCCGTGCGCACCGATGATCGCCACTGAACCGGCCAGCGCAACAAAACAACATAAGCTTACGGCCAACTTGTTGTTGCTTTTATTGTTATTGTTGTTGTTGTTGTTGTTGTCGCTGCCACTGGCTCAGTTGTCCATCGCAGTCACGGCCGTCTGGCTGTCGGTTTTTTTTTTTTGCGCGCATTAACATTATTGCCATTATTGTTGTTGTTGCTTTGCATTATTGAATATGCACGTCTTCTGCCTTTGGCATATGAATTTTATTTACTTATTTTTCTTCTTTGCCGCCAGTTATCGCATGTGCGTTCGGCGAATTTTTCGAATTTTTCGAAGTTTTCAAATTTTTTGCCGAACGCTTTTCGCTGCATTTCGATGTGTTTGTGTTGTGTTTGCCTCTACTATGGGTTTTTTCATAAAGAGCGGAATCTATTCATAATTTTTTGTTATTGTTAGAGCGGGACTTATGTACATATGTAGATAGCAGCAAGCATGCATTTTTGATCAATTAAAATAGTTTTTTAAAGTTCATCAAAAATTTCTTGTTTCTCTAATTAAAAACGGCTTTCGAAAAACAACAGTTAGGAAAATGAATACACATATATGTATACAAAATATATATGCATACAAAAATTAAAGAAAAAGCGTATTAAAATTAATTAATATTATTCAATAATTTAAAGAAAACTTTCAAGAAATTTGCTCAATTTGCTTCTCACAAAAATGCTAAAAACTAAATTAAACGATACCAAGCTCACTTCAAGACGTAAATATTTTCCATGCTTTGTCTTTATACATACCTTTTGTAACTAAAATTAATTATTTGTTAGTCAAAAACATTCAAAAAATGCACTGCTTTTGATAAATTCTTATCTGCTTCTTAAAGGATCGGAAAGAATTCTGTGTGTGTGTGCCTCAACCTTCAATCACATATGTGCAAAGTAAAATAAAAAATAACTTTTTTTCAATTAGATTACAAGTCTGATTTTGTGTTTTATAAAAAAAAAATATTTGTGTGCAACGAAAAATAAAAAATAACATTATATAAGAAGTTTCTTGCGAAAAGTGGCGCATTAAGAAAGGAGAGAAAGGTAAGTGTTTGAGAATTTACGTTGAAAATATAAATCATTTAATATATGCATACATAAAAATAACTGCACATATATGTACATTATATATTGTATAATTTTCCACCAAATATATAGTAAAGAAATAGTTAGTCTTATTTTCGAATATGTTTTATTAGGTCTAGTAAAAAGAAATCCATTATTTTTGCTTTAAATTAAAAGTTTCATTTAGTATAGTTTGAGTGAACCGACTTAGGTAAAATATGCATCGTTTTGATCGATAACTTCTTGCCATTGTGAAAGTAAATTCATAATGCCACTCTCATCATATGAAAATCGACAGAAAAGTCCCTTTTGGCAAGAAACTAGAACTGTCGAATTTCACAAACTTCTCGTGAGGCAAATGTTTTCAAACAGGAACAGGTAGTAATTACTTGGTGCGCGATCCGGACTATAAGGTGGATACATAAGAACCTCTCAACCAAGCTCCCGTGGCTTCTGGCTAGTCACTATCGGTTTGCAAGGCCTGGCATTTTCCTGATGGAACACAATTCCTCTCCTATTGGTCGAAACTCCTCCGCCTCTTCTTGGCGAACAAATGGTGCAATTATTGAAAGTTCAAGTTCGAATTAAGAGTTTTGCCATAAGGGACGTAGTAGATGATTCCCTGCCAATCCCACCAAACACATACTAAAACCCTCCTGAGCATCAATCCGGGCTTGCCCACTATTCGTAATCTATCGAAATCAACAGAATTCAATATATGAAACTAAGTGGATACTTCATTAAATATTTGCTTATACGTGCTTAAGTGATTTATAACGGCCGTTTGTTCGATTCGCTACTCTCAAATGTTTGGCGAATCCAAGAGAGATATGATTAATAACGAGTTATTTGTTTTAAGCCGGTTGTGATGAAGTTCCGTCGTACCTACTCAAAAAGCACTTGTCTCAACCACTCACAAAATAGATTAGGATTCCATTGTAATACAACCACATTTTTTTATATGAATAACCAGAAATTATTTCAAAATATGATTTATTCCACTATTTTTGATGTATGCGGCTCATATCGCCTTCTTTTATTTATTAATGTTGCAGCCAGCCATATTTCATTCATAAAAAAGATGTTCATTTGCAAGTAGGTACGTATGTATGTAGTATGTGTGTCTCTATGGAATTACGAAATCATGGTGACACAATTTTTATTATTATTTTTTTTTTCAATATTTCTCTTTGCTACAACAAAAAGCGAATAAATTAAAAGGGAATATAAAAGAAATTATACAAAGGTAATAATGTTGAATTTCTTTGTTAATACTAATAACAAGAAGAAGAAACTGCCGCCACCGGCGAAAAGCATAATAACAACAAAAAAAACTCCCACAGTTGTTGGCAAGCGAGTATAAACAGTTACATACACTCATGCATGTGGTTAAGTGTGTATATATATATATATATGTGTGTGTGTGTGTGTGTATGTGTGTCTCAAGCTTTATGCTTTATTGTTATGCGCAGTCGCAACCGCCGACGCATTGGGACGTCACTTAAACTTCTGTCACTCGCTCTGGCCGCGCAGCAAGGCAAGGCAACAAAGAAATGCTGCAAAAAATATGAATGACGTGCCGCTGGTTGGGTTAGACATTGCGGTGCGAGTTATCTAATCGGCGGGTTGCATGCCTTTGTATTGTAAAAAAAACATGTCTTTACACACATACAAGCAAGCTAAAATAAATATGTTTGCATTAAATTGTGTATGTGTGTGTATATGCATTTGTAGGTATGTATTATTCGTGCTTATGTTATCTAGGTGACACTATTATTTGCTCAACTCAGCTGCTCAACGACAATATGAGCTGCCGCCACGACTGGTGTATCTTCTTTAATATTCATCTCTTTCTTCTGCATAAATTTGCGGCAACACATTGCGACCATGTGAGTTTTGTTATATTTGCTTATTTTTGATTTCTTTTTGTTAATTTCTTTTAATTTTTTTTTTTTAATTTGGTTTTTTAAATTAAAAATTTTTTTTTGCTATATTCTTACTTTTTAATTTTTTCGCTTTCATAATTAATTTTTATTTGTTTTTTAATTTTACTTAATTATTTTTAATTACATTTTACTTTTTTCACTTATTTATTTGTTTCTTATAAGTTTTTTTTTAATTTTTTATTTAAATACAATTTTATTCTTTTTTCTATTTCTTTTTCTTTTTAATTGTTTACTTTTATATTTTTTTAATATATACTTTTTGTATAATCAACACTTATCACCAACTGTATCTCTTCCCCATTTCAAATAAGGTATTTGCATGATTTAACTAATAGTAAAGTGAAGATATGAAAAATCAATTAAATTTTGCCGCATAAATTATGAACAACTAACAACAATAAAACTATAATAAACACACCCGCAGAAACACATACATATGCTCAGAAAAAGCCATAATCCAAATAATAATAACAAGAAGTAGTTGAAATTGAAGCAAAAGTTGAGCAGAAACGATGAGCTGCTTGATTCACAAATTAGCGCGAAGCAGTAAAGAAACAAAAAGTGGAAATTAAAGCGAGCAAAAATTGACTTGAATTCGAGAAAAGATCGAAAAAAGAGAGGAAACACGGATTTGCGCTTTAAACAAACCAGTAGTTGGCTAAGCAAAAAATAATAAAAATATATGAGAAATGATAAAAAAGCGAATATAAAAATTAAAAAACATAAAAGAATATAAAATGAAAAAAAATTATTAAAAGTATGAAATTATAAAAAGAATGACAAAAATGAATAAACTGATTTAAACTCTGTATTTAACCTGTAGCAGGCAACTCAAACACATATTTTCATATATTTATACACATATATATACATATGCGTATGTATGTGTGCCCTTATATGGTGCAGTGAATTAATGCACAAGCTGATGGCAAAAATAAACCAGCTAATAGACAATGTATTTGAAAACTAAGCGTTCAAGCAGAAATTCATTTAAATTCACCAAAAGGAAGAAAAATTAAAGTTCACACATACCCCAACGTTAATTTACAAACATATGTAGATGTATTTACATAAATATATTAAAAATGTCAAAGCAGCGCTCTTTGTATAACAACTTGTTGCTACTTCTTGATATATCGTTATACACACATAGGTATGTGTGTATGAGGGTTGGTTGATAAATTTGTGTCTTAAGTTACTAACAGCACAAGTCTTGTACATGTGCAATGTATCTGACTACTATATGCCATAACAGTATAATATAACAATTTCTAGCTTTGATGTATTACTAAGCATCTCCAGACTGAACGTCTCAATAATATAAAATGAATTTTTATTACTTTAAGTGGAATATGTATTCGCATATAAAAGCATATTTCAAGATTCCCTAATAAAAAGTTCCAAATATTTCGCACTAAACTATAATATTTATAAATATCAAATTTTCCAGCTCTCTTATACCTAACCTTAAATAAACAAAAAAAAACTAAAATGTTCCAGACACAAAATGTTAAATTGAAAGCGATTATAAGTATTTTTTGACTTTAATTTAATTTTTAATAAAAAAAATATGGCAATACTGTTAAATATTAAATTTAACTTAACACTGCAAAAATTAAATTAAAGCTTTCAGGTTTATCTTCAGACAGCTCAGCAAATTAAAATTTTCTTTTTGAAATATTATTTAAACTCAATACTTACTGGATATTTGAAATTTTTAGGTTAGTGGAAACCCTAACGAAAAGTAAACATACACGCTCACTTATATACTTTCGCATCTTTATAGTAACTGCTTATTAGTGCTTTAAGCGAATATTAATTACAAAAATGTATTACTTCACCTTATTTAAAATATTGCTAACATGTGGCAACCTTATTCAACTAAAAATTTTCATTTTCATTCATTAAAAATATTTTCATCTAAATACTTTTTAACAAATTTCTATGTTTTTGACACTAATACATATTGTTATGGCAACCCTGGTTGAAATATACCGCCTTAAGTTTAGCATTTAATTAACTTAATGACTCTCCGTCGTCAAAAGTCAAACCCTTATCGGTCACTAACTCATTCCTTGTCAACTATTGTGATCCGGATGTCTAGCAAATTTCTTACCTGACTTCTAAATAATCGCCGAGATCTTAAATCTCCAACTCATAATGCAAATTATGAAATATATAAAATTATATAGTTTTTTTTATGCAAATTCGAACATAAATCCTGTTTGTTTGTTGTAGGGGATTTTACCATTTTTAGCAATGTTTGAGTAGAAGCATTGGTCAGCTTTAAAATATTTGTATGATAATAGGGTGTGTAAAGAAATGTGTGGCATGCGGAGCAAGAAAGCTGTAAGATATTAATAAATATTTTATGGAAGTTAAGCTGTGACAGAGAGAATTATAACAATATAGCGAATCGATATCGATAGGATTGGTGTTTACGAGATTGACTAATTTTATAGAATGTATGGTTGAGAAACCGTGGAATGCATTGTATTTGCATAGCAGTAGTGACAAATTTCATTTAAAGGTCTCATATTAATCACATGATAATAAACATATCCGATATGACTCTGCTGTTGTGATATTTTAGAAGTTTTAGTTCTCATGTACTAAAAATATTAGTAACATGGGGAGATAACCTTATTAACTAAAGACCGATTCTCACTATGTCAAACTCAGTGACACCAAATATACATAAAATACATAAATAATAATACATAATATACATACATAAAATATTTCAATGGCATCATGGAACTTGAGTGATTGCAATTAACTAATTAAATATAATTTTTTCTTTCTACTATATTTCCAATTAAGAAAAGCAGAACAAAATTTAGAGGGTTGCCAAAAATTTAAAAAAAAATAAATCAATTTATCTACGACTCTGATTGAATTTGACGTAGCGAAATCCAATATAATAGATTAACAGTAAAATAACTCATTGAAGTTGAATTATGCACATTCGAATTCCGCACTTATCGAAAGTATAGAAATCGTTGGAAATATAAAAAAATTTATGTAAACCGATTTAAAACCAACTACATTAATCTGAAGCCAATAATGATATAATTATGACAAGTCAAATATGACAAATCTTGTTAATAGTACTTTCTGGTTGTAAAATAGACTTCGGGTTCTAACCTCATAAAAAATTATACAGTCAATATTTACATTTAAAAAACAAAACTGGAGTTTCCCGAATTATTACAATATTTATATTAAAATGGCATAAATTGTACCACTGTGTGTGTGTCAATTAGCGTATTATTATTTTTTTTTTTTGTCAAATATCAGATATCAAAAATTTCATATTTATTCCATTGCTTTTTCCCCATTTTACTCAGTTCCTCCCATGCATATGGCAAAAAATTATTTGTCTAATATATAATAAAATTTTAGATATTTTAATCATATTTTTATTAGATTAATAACAAACAAATTAGAAAAAAAATAGTTTTTAATTAATAATTAATTCTTTTTGATGAAAAATATATTTTATTCATTTTCAAACAATCAGTCTATCAAATCATTCACAAAGTCAGCAACAATCAGCTTTACAACTCTGTTGTCAACTTATCTGATTGAAAATGACTTATTCAGTTTACATAATTAAGAAATTCTTGAGCATATGCACTTATTTAATTAAATTTTTTTTCATTATAAGTGCTAAACAATTACAGTATTGCTCACGAGCAATTACAACTATCGAAATTAATAATTAATAAATCATTATGCATTAACCCTCATGTCATTTACTAAGCAAAATGATCATTCATGCACACATAACCACACAAACAGATACATGTACGCGAACACCTAGTATCGATCACTCACTTAGAATGCTAAACAGATGTGCTTTTAATTTAATATTCTTTTTCCAATTCAATCCTATTGTAATTATTTTTCAATTAAAAGTTTTTTACACATTTATATGTGTGTGCGTGTGTGTGCGAGTTCAACTAGTTGACAGCACCGACTTACATATATGGAGATAATTCTGTGGAATTTTAATACTACAAAATTAATTAATATAATCAATTTATGAGCGACTGCTAGTCAAGCAACAGCAATGAATTGCAGGTATATAGATATATATATGTGTGTGTGTGACCAACACCTACTTGGAATCATACTGATCGTACTGATCAGCGCCTTCGTTAGCTTTTTGCCTGCGCCAATCGTGATAGCTCTGCCGTTCGGTAATTGCAACTGTTATTATTTTATTTGATTATTAGTATTCTTTTTTTAATTATTTTTTTTTGCTTAATATGAAACTTGATTCCACTGCTGTCCATCTCGACAACTCTCGCTGCACTAACGCTGTCATTATTTACGACTTCTATTTGATTGGTTATTTGTTCGTTAATCGCCTTCTAATTTTGTTGGCTTCCTTTTGCTTCTTTTTGACTCAAGGAAGCAAACAAAAGACATTATTATATTCTGTGTATTTTTTTCGAAATGTTTTTTAAAATTAATGTTTGGTTAGCTTTTAGTATTTTCAAAAAATGCAACCAGCTGTTGGTCGCTACCAATTGTTAACCGCCGCTTCCATGTCTTTTCGATTTGTTTTTGTTTGTTTTTGTTTTTGTTTTTGTTTTTCCTCAACGTATTCTATTCTTCTGCAAAATTTATTGTTGCGCTCATTTATTAACCCAACAATGTCTGTCACTTGGCGTCTGCTTTCAAATGTTTTAATATTCCAACAACAAGAAGCAAAAAACACAAACAAAGGAATAATAATATTCGCAGTCTCTTTACCTGTCATTAGTTAGCACGAACTCATCCGCATATCCGCAAATTTGCTCATATTTCAATTATTTTTTTCAACTCCAACTAAGCTTCCTTTCATTCAATATTAATCTGCTATATCCAGCGTTTAGTATTTTTTGAAAGTTCTCTGCATCAGCGGCTTATTTCGTTCCATTCCAATCACTGTCCACAAATATGCTCAATTGCTGTTGTTGCTTTATTGTTAAAATTTTTTTTGTCAATAAACAAATAATCAATATAATCAAAAGGCTGTATAGATTACCTAATTCAAATAGTACAAAAATACGTTTGGAATACAACAAACACCACAAACTGGCTTAAGCACACCATATTTGTCCAGATCCGGTATATTAAATCGGCATTTTATATATTAATTTCAATTCACAAATTGTAAATTTGTAAAACTAAATTGGTGTTGTTTATTTATATTAATTATATCGAGCACAGTATTGACAAATATAATACAAATATACTCACTTGCTAATTTCATGGCTAGAAATATTTGGAGACCAAGATTTTGATACATAAATGCGAATGTTTTGACTTTATCTTCAATTTATAACAATAATAACACATAAAATTATTGTTATTCAAAATATTCTTTTATACAAATCATCCTAATATGTAATGAATAGATATGTAAAACGAATTTTATTATGATACAGAATTTATTTGAGCATGAAATATTTGAAAGGTTAATATACTGTTTTATATTGTAGCTCTCAGTAGAGTAAATTATAATCATTATCATTTCTGATGTCTACATTACTTCCTTATTGTTTTCGAAATTTAATCACTATTTGTTAAAAGTATAAATAAAGGTGAGAATGGAATGTTAAGAAAAATACAACGAAAAATATTAGTCTGACTAAATTCCTCAGTCGTAGATCACCAAAATAGTTTAATATAATTGTTTCGGTTTGCCACCACCTGGAGAAAGCGAATCGAACAGACAACTCGCATAAATCACACAGACTGGTAAAATTTAGTAGAGTGCGTTTTTAAGTGCAAAAAATTATTTATCTAGATTTCCGGCAAAACTACAAGTCCTCCCAAAAAATGTTAAATGGTAATAAAAAGACCTACAACTTTTGTATTTACACATTTCCACATAACCTCAAAGTTTATGTGGAATATTCAAATAAACCAGTCTTTGGTCTTTTTTATCTTTTACTGAACAAAAAATGTGATTTGTTCAGGAAATTTTACGTAAACTTACCTTTTCATGTCCCAAACACACTGTAATTTTTGTTTATTAAAGATACCTGCTCCTTTAAATAAGCAGGTGGGCATTTTGTTCGTTGAAATCTCTACTTTTTGATATTGTCAGTATACATTACTATGGTAAACTTTCTCAGAAAATGCAAAAAGAGCCTTCACAAACTGTTCTCTTTTACTGCTTTCTTTTATGCCAGAGATTTCCAACTAATTCCCAATTGTGTTTTAAAATTATAGAAGGAAGAAATTTTCAGAAAATGATATACAACCCTAAATGTCTACAAAAAAATGGTTACAATTAAAATATTTCTGACGAAATATGAAAATTTTTGAAAAAATTTAGAATTTAGAAATTTAGAAAAATTAAAAAAAATTGTTTGGATTTCCAAGCGACTGCTTTGAATAAAATATTTTTTTTATCAATAAGTGTGCTACTCATCATCAGTCAATCAATCAGAAAGAAGAATTTGTGGAAATTGTGGAAATTGTAGAAACAGGCATTAAATACCTAGTATATACATATATTTTATTTGAATATGCATGAGCGTATCTGGGTTTCTGAGAAAAATTATAGCGCCGAACACCGCTATGCCATTAATAGTTTGTCCAATTAGTGAAATAGAATAGCACAATGAACTCGACAAGCCGCCGAAAATATGTGCATTGTTAACTAGTTTTCGGGGAGTTTGATATTCTTTTCGCGATTGACGTTTTTTAATTGTTAGTTTCCATTTATTTTTGCTCTTGTTTTATATTTATAGATTAGCAGCGTGAATTTTAACACTTCCGCGAATTTGACTGGTGCGCTAATTAATAGTCTAACTGTATTTTTTGTAAATTTTTTAAATCTTTTTTTGCTTGAAAGCTGCATAAATTTATTTTTGTTTTAACTTTGATTTATTTTTTTTTTTGCCTGCTGTGTCGGTAGATGAAGCGATAGCGATTATATGAAATTGTTAGCACTAAAGAAATGTGTTGACCAGTGTTAATTAGTTAAAAGTATGGTATATTGCGCTGCCCATAAACTAAACATAAATAAAATTTATTATAAAATTGATTTGGAATAAGTATAAAGAAGTGTTAAAAATCTTGCTTAATTTTTCATACATTTCGCACACTGAACACACGAACTAAATGCATTCGTTAAAAACAAAAATAGAAGCTCAACTTGCCACATTAAAAATTAAAAAATAAAAGCGTAAACTCAACGCAAAATATTAAGCTGCGCCCAATTTATTTGGTGGTCCAACACTGTAGCCGATCATCCGAATTTTCGTGGGAGCGTTCGATCACTAGCGATCGGTTACGGTCCATTATGAGCAATGAAATTTGCATAGCGCCGTGTGTGGCATGCAGCAAACAGCCAGAATACACAAATAAAAGAAAATAAAAGCAAAATGTGCAAATAAATAAATTCGATAAAGTCCACATTTGACATGATTGATGATCTTTCACACTGAATGCCCACACCAACAGGTCCAAAGTCAAACCAACAACAATGACGGCATTCAACAGGCTAGAGGTCGCACACCAAAAATGCAACGCGGCATGCAACACATTTACAATTTCATTTTGCTTTTGCATACAATTTCCATTGTTTATATTCTTATATTTATTATAATTTTCATGTTAATGCTGCAATTCAAATGCTAATTTTAGAGACTGCGTCTACTCAAGTGCAACTTAAATAAATTGCTTACAATAGGCCATGCGCAGGCTCGTAAGCTGCCTGTTAATGTCTATAAAATATCGATTATTTGTTTTTGAAAAAAAAAAAACATCACAAAATTTGAAATTGGCAATTCGTTATTGGACCGCGATTTGCTATGCGCTTTAAATGGTGGTGCGCACTTGAGTTGTTGTTCTTGCTGCGTCGACTCGTGTGTGTGCGTGTGATCGTGCAACGTTGTGTGGGCGTCAGTCAGTCAGTTGGTCAGCAGCTTGACTTGTTTGGTTTAATAGATTAATCGTTTGCAGTCGTGACACTCCCAAAAATGAAATCGACGTATTAATAAAATGCTGTAAAAAATAATTGAAAAACAATTAAAATACTTTCAAAGGTGTATACATGCAAACTTCAATAATTAAAGTTATTATTAAATAACTTTTATACACTAATTAAATTTTTACAGTTGAACATTAAAAACAAATTAGAATGTATAGATAAAAAATATTTTTAATTTTAAAATATTCCACATTTAAATAAACTCTTATGATTTATTTTATATTTTATTTATTATTCTTGAAATTTTGTTTTCAAACCTTAGATTTTTAATAAAAAAGAAAATGATGTGTAAGCAAAAAAAAAACAATTCCAATATTTTTTAGGAAAGTATTGATTATTCGAAGAACCCGAAAACAATAAAATTTCTGAAAATATTTATATATCAATAAAAAGTCATAAAAAATATAGATTTAAAGAGAATGGATATTAGAAAACATTGGAAACATTTTTACCTACATTAGCAATTAAATTATATTCGAAAATTTTAAATAATTGCTCAAAATTTTACGGGGTGAAAAAATAAAAGCAAAAATTACTATGATTGTTATTAAATGTAAAAAGTTCTGAAGTATCTTATAGGAAATTAGTAAATTTTTGGACTTTCCATTACCATTGCTATTCAAAACTTAAATTAAAAATATGTTATAAAAATTTAAAAAAAAGATTAAATAAATTTCTTTGAAGCCACTTATTTTCTCTACTCAATAAATATTACTTTTTACCTTAATTCAAAATTTACTTTACCTTTTTCTACTTACCACACTTCTTATTAATTTTAAAAATTTTAAAAATTTTTTCTTAGAAATCAATTTTACTATAGAAATAATGCATACCTAATAGGAAAAATTCAATTACTTCAATTTATATAAAAATTATTAAGTGATATGAGTACTCAAGAATATATACTGAATATGTTAATGATACATATCTGAGGATTTTGGTAAGTTTTGAGTACAACTATTAAGTATATCCGATCGCACGAGTATAACTCAAAAGATCTATAATTTATTTTTAAACATAAACCACATGAGAATTACAGCTGTAAAGTTGAATTTGTATGAATTGTGAGAAAGTTGATTGGCCTGCGAGGTCTAATACAAGTTCTTTACTAAAATGCAATAAATGATATAACTAAGGCACACCAAAAATTCCATATGAGATGCTAAAATTTCCTCTCAGAGACAAGAGCCTATCACTACCGATCCACTTATGATCATAAGCATTCTTACAGACTTTTATTATTCAAAAATTATAATAAGCTTGCGGGTAGAAAGGTAGACCAGAAAAGGTAGACCAGAAAAGGTAGACTAGAAAAGTAGATGGACGTAAACACTGATCGACAGCTCTTAACTTTACCGTTAACCCGCTTGGGTCATTTTGCCATATTCAAAAATCTCCACTCTGTTCTTCGAATTTTATTTTTTTTTTCTATCTATAGAATTTGTAGTTAATGAAAATTAAATTGTATTGAAAAGGAAAATTTATCCATTTAACAAAGCTTCGTCTTTTCATTTTTTTCCCCCAAAAAATAAGTTAATCCCTCTTCTTCTTCCATTTGTGTCATATACTACATATTAAGTATGACAAAGCCATGTATTCACTTGTTTACATGTACGCATATATCTACATATATTCAAGCGTTTGCATGTGCATTGCCATTTAGTCACACCTCGCCTTCACCTTAACGTCACGCTTTTGCTCATTCTCCCACCGTGTTCAAAGCAGTAAATTTGTCATTTTGTCACCGCCACTATATAAATTACTAAGTGCATTACAATTACAGCAATTGCAACATTTTATACCGGAGTAATTGCTACGCTACTAATAAGTACCTGCAAACATTTTTATTTCATTCGCTTTTTATTCGCTTCTTTCTTTTTTGTTTTGTGTTTTTTGTTATTTGTTTTCGCAAATTGTTTCTGCACAGCCTTTAATCGGATTTGCATTACCCGCTTTGTTGCCTAGTTTTTACTCACACAATCTGATAGCCGATATTCGACGAAATGTGACCGTTAGTTTTTGTGCGGTGACCGAGTGTTCCCTCGGGCTACGAGCTCGCACTAATGAGCAATGAATAGTGTGAAAGCAGCGAAAAATGGAAAAATGAGAAAACATGAATTTCGTAATTAATTTCTACGCTTTTTTTGCATAATAACCGTTCACCTGTTGTCATTGCTATTGAAAAATATATCTACTCGTACATTGGTATTTCAAGATCCCTCGCCAATTTACAACTTATTTAGGCGGTAATCTCATTTCGCCTTTGTTTTTCATTATCGGTGCGTTGAGCTTGGAATGTATAACACTTTGGAAAGTCAACTTGAAATAACAACTCAATTGAGTTAAAAAGGTGGAAGTAATTTTTTTTACATATATCGAAATCTACATATATTTATGTGAATATGTCTAAATGTTTGGGAGCAAATTTACAAGAAAACAAAAAAAAAATAAATTTTTTAGCGAAATGAAAGTTTAAAAACAAATTCACAGAAAAGTTTATATAATAAAATTATTTAAGCAGTCAGCCGTTAGTCTATTTGTATATGGTATATAATTTACCTTTTATTTTATTGGAATGGTTTTTTAATTTTCCGGTTTATGGTTTCATAATTGCTCAGTTAAATATTTGTATATTTCTTTTTGGAACTAATATTTTATATAAACATTTTTTTTTTTAAATATATGAATAGCTTAATTTATTCAGTAATGTATAGCTAAATTTTTCAAGAAATGTGCTTAATAATGGTGTAACAAATAAATTTATCTCAACATTTAAGTTGTTGAAATTTATTTTTCTGCGCGCACGATTATAACAATTTTCTACAAAACACTTTTGTGGCACAGTTTAAACCTCTCTGAAACCAATAAAGCAAAATTCCTGTCCAACAAAACTAGCGCCAAAGAGACCCATGTGTATGAGAGAAGGATTAAAACCTGTCAGTGGAATGAGTGCGCTACAAATTTGCCAACAGGTTTTTTTTTTTAAATGAAATTAACGAAAAAGCATTTTTAATTGCGGTTTGGAAAGAAATTGGTACCTCTTGAGTTTAATTTCAATAGACTTCAGCCAATGATAATCTAGGATTCTAATGTTTATTAAAACATAAAATGACAGTGTTGAAATGAGCGCAAATTCACCAAAAATAAACTCACATAAGTCTTAATCTACATATATAAAATTGCACGTTTCATAATTTGTCTAACTTTATGTACTCTTAAGCAAAAATCCGGTTCTATAAAACTCATTGTGTTGCGAAATAATTTTTTTAAGTAATTTACTTAACAAACATAAAATAAAAGAAGTGTTATGAGAAATGTATGCATTTAAAATCCCAACCAATTATCTAAGAACAATTAAGAGTTTCAGTTGAGCAACTCTTCAATTAGCTTATCTATTCTGGAAAGTTTGCAAGCAACAAGAATTAAAGACACTATAAACTCCACAATATTTGCTGCTATGAAATTTCTTAGTCATCGCTCGTTCAAAAATTGACAAATTATCACTTTTGGCAAGTTGGCTGGACGATATTCCCTCCAGCTGGCAATATCTTTAAAGCTGTGCACACAGTGGAGCGAAGCGCAAATTGGCATTCATTTCTTCAAATGGAGATATTTTCTTTCTACAAGTTTTTTAATGATTAATTCTACTTTATAAAATGTATGATGTTATTTTTCTTCAACATAATAAATAGTTTCTAAATGAAGACCTTCTTATTGTACGTGTATATAGTTTAGTGTTCCTAACCTCAAAAATGTTTCAGCAAATCGCATTAAAAATATTTGGCTTTATACCTGAGTACATATATAACATACCAATTATTTGCGAAATACGATTTCTTTCATATAGTTGTCTCGAACTGAATGCACTAGATTCACGATGATGTTTTGCTACATAATACGGACACCGGGGGTGGAAATGCGATTCGTCGGAAAAAAATTCTTTGTTTTAAGCCTCAAATCAGCAAATCCAATCTATGATTAAAAACTTCATATAAATGATTCGTTCGTTTCCTTTTTCTTCCACTCTGTCCTCAGCCTTAACCAAATTCCCAATAAATTCTAAAAAGACTATATCACTATTTATGTATATCCTTACAGTCACATATGGAATAATTTTTTATTACTAAATTGTTTGCTATTACCTCCACTATGTTCACAACCTAAATCAGTCCATTCGAAAGACTTTTAAGTTATGAAAACTTGAATTATTCTATAGGAGGGGGAATAAAGTTATGTGTACTAAATTTTGGCAAAGTTAAAAATGATATTACAATAACAAACAACTGGTTTGGCAAAGCACTGTAGTTAATGAAACGAGAAACAAGTACATTGAAAAGCTGTTCAGCTTCTTCATTTGCATAACAGCTCATAGACAAGCCATCGTAGATGCAATACCAAATGGAAGCAATAAGTTCAGTACTTTACTATATAAATAGGTATATCAGGGTATGAATAGTTCCAAGGTCGTTTCTTGAACTCGCTTTGAAGGAAGTAAAAGAAATGCGATATAATCGAAATCGAAATATGCAAGTTTATAAATCTATATTCAAAAATAAATATTTAATACTATATATATAAAAATATAAAAAGTTACGTGTCGTGACGTATGTGTCAAATAAAAGCACATATATGTTAAATAACAGCACATATTTAACTTCCTCAAAAATTAGCTAAAAGTAGTAAAATATTTATATGCTTGAATTTTTTTTGTTTAATTTCAGTAAAATTCCTACCCTTTCAGCTCTCAGTATTGTCATAAAAAGCGCCATTCACATTGAGCGCATTCCGCTACCTCGAAACTACGGTCATACATATATATATATATATATAGTATGTGCTCGTACATAATGCCAGTATTTCCGTAAAATGCAAGCCAAAAATGTGAAATTTCGAATGCCATTTGACCAGTTTTGAAGCAGCTGCAAATGCGCATGCGCTAGTTTTTCATATCCTGCTCTAATCATATAAAGCTGAACAAAAAGCTGACAAAAAATACTACACGCTAATCGACATTTTGCCTTAGTTAACTAAACCCGCATGCTAATGCGTAAGTGTGATACTTTTTATGACCGAAAATATGTGCAAAGAACACCCACTATTAAAATTATAATTTCTAATTTTTGTTTTTGTTTTTTTTTTTTTTATCTTCTCAACGGTTTCTTTTTTCAAATTGTGCTTTAAAGCAAATGAACTCTGCAGACAAACGTCCTTAACGCCTGAGATAACCTTGTGTGGCGTTCGAAGCGTTAAAGAAAAATTATCAAGTGACTTTAAAGAAGCAAAGCTTATATAATTTTTAATGAAAAATGAAACCCAAAAAGTAACGGCTGTAATAAAAACAAAATGTCAATATTAGAAAAGTGATATTGCTTTGCTTTGAAACAAAGGAAATGAAATTAAAATAATTATTCTTACATATTTGATATATATAATATATATATATATATATTTATATATAATTATTTAGCAATAAAAAGAAAAAATACAGGTGAAAGTTTAAACATATCTTCAACTAAAACAAATGGCGATGAAAAAACTAAAACTAATTAGTTAAAAATTAGAAATATTTTGTAATTTTTGGTTTATTTGTTTTTATGTAAACACACCAACCAAATAGGAAAAAATAAGAAATTACTTCAAAATAATTTAAAATGGAAGAAACGGTGAAACAGTGAATAGGAGAAAGGTATTACATAGCTAACAGTCCCTCTTAGACACTTATTTTTTAAACTTTCCCCAACTTTATAGCGCAAAGTGGAAATACCATATAAATAAAAAATATAACATTTCCTCGTTAACTTAATGTGCAAGTTCCTTTCAATTTACCCGATTGTCAAAAGTATGAATTTTATGCCGACTATTCTTCGTCAAGTTGTGCTCCCTGAAAGTGCCTTCATATAATCTAAGTATTACGACTCCTTCTGACTGAACTTATTTACTCCTTATATCGTAGCTCTTGCAGTTTTAAATCGATTTATCATGATCGGATGCTTCAGAAGACGGTACTTTTTATGAAAACTCATCCTTCAAAAAAGTTGTGGTTTCTTCAGACTGCTTAGAAATTTACGGAAACTATGCATTATAATTACCCAGCGTCTACTTGAGCAATGTTTCTTAAATATAGTGAAATGGTTGGAGGAAACGACCAGCTCCTTTGGATACCTCTCTAGATATAATAATAATAATAATAACAATCTAATAATCTGGATCTGATGGCATGTTTGTTTCTAGATAGCTGTGCAGTATAATCAGTGTCTGATTTGAGCTGGGATTGTAACGGTTGTTTTCCATAAGTCGGGAAAAGTTCTTTGGTTTTGTATACCTGAAGCTAATCTTCATAATTATACGGTTGTATTATATGTTATATATTTTTTTTCAAATTCCTTTTGTACAAACTGGTGCAAATCTGATGTAGGTATGCTTAAATCCTGCTGATGTGTCGAGTATTTCGCAGAATTTTTCTACAATACGATCCAAATAGTTATAATGCATTAAGAGTTTTCAATATTATAGTATTAATGTTATACCAAACATGGTTCCTTTCAAAATTAATTGAAACATATATATATATATATATATATATATATATATACAAGAAAACCACATTTGTTATAAAAGAAAAAAACGCAATTACTTATCGCTTCATTAAGTCGCCCATCATAGCGTTTATGTTTTTTGGATTTTTTTCTTTTTTTCTATTTTTCTATTTTTCTCTCTGCTTGGCCAATTGCACGATATTATTTCTTCCGAATAGAAGTTCAAGCCATCAGCCATGCGAAACGCATTAAAACACCATCAATGGTGGTTATCACCAAAGTTAACACCTCGCGATGGCCAAATGCGCAATGGAGCGTGAAGTGCATGCCTGCCTACATACACATCTGCACATCTTAATATATATATGTGTATGTGTGTGTATGTGTGTATGTGTGTTACCACTTATACAATATATATGCATATGCTTGGATATTTGAATTAAAATATGTGTGTGTGGCTCTGTCTGGCTACAGTTTGGCTGCACCATGCTTGCCCGCTGTTTGTTGCTTTTTTTTTTGCTTTTGCTATTGTTTTCCAGCTCGACGCTGGAGCTGTTAGCAGGCAACCACACAAAACGCTCCTTTGCCACGAACTGCTAATTAATGCTACGAAAATGTAGCATAGCAGACTACAATACAAAATGCACCTATTCACCAAGGCACAAAGAAAAATAACAACAACAACAATCGGCATGCAAATGACAAAGAGAAATAAATTACGCAAAAAAAAAAGGCATTCAAATTCAAAAGCTCGCCTCATTTCGCAAATATATCCACACATGTGCTTGCACGTTAGCATGTTTGTTTCTGTTGTTGTAGTATATATGTATGTGCGTATGTAGATAAGTGTGTCTAGCTACCATTTCTCTAAACTGGCTGCGTTGCTGCACCTGCGCAATACTCAAATAGTCGAATAGTCGAATAGTCAAACAAACGCTGACACATTTTTGTAACTGCTTTATTTGTTGTGCTTATTAAATGTGTTGTTATTTGTTTGGTTGGTTGGTGTGGCATCACGTGTGCCATAGCCGGTTACACACGTGCATGCATGCGCGGCTGTGCCACTGTCACTAGCGCTAATTCATAAACAAAATATTTAAATAGTACAGCGACAAAACTGTGAAAAAAAACAACAACAACAACAACAACAACAACCAAGTACCCTCGCATTCGCCCGCAATAGTCATAAAAAATCTTTTAACTATGCTGAATGCGGCAGCTGGTGATCTTAAATCTGCTGTCAATCAGCACAGCTGGAGTGCAAACACACACCTACACACACCCATTCACAGCCATTCACACACACATACACACAGGTGTTAATGCCTTGCATATTGCGTTTTATTAGAAAGAAAAAACGCCGACAAATGCAAATAATGTGTAATGAAACAAATATGCAGTTTATAATGCAACTGTAGCAGCGATAGCGTCTGGCGGCGGCAGCGCAGTCACCGCTTGTAATTCGGTTACGTATACCACCTGTACGCCCTAATGACAGCAGCAAGCAGCTGGTACATTTTACACGTGTGTAAATTGAGTCTAAGTGCTGCGTGTTGGAGGCTGTAAAGAGCTAATGGCGTTTATTGCTTACAGCTTCGAGCGCTAAGTGCTCGTTGTTGTTGTTGTTGCTGTTGTTTAGCTGTCGCCTATCAGGCTTGCTGAAGGGTTGCCCACAAAAAAATCGTCCAAATCTCCAGTAGGCCTGGACACATGCTCCACTTCAGTAACGCCAGCCAACAATTCGCCGTATTCACACATACATACATACATACATACATACATACATGCTTATAAGTGTATCGTTAATATAGAAATTCAAATTCTCGCACTGACACCTAGTGGTACGGCAGACAATCGGCAAGCGATTCTCGACACACTTGTAGATTTCCAACAGCCCA
The DNA here is from genome assembly GCA_021498325.1 of Bactrocera minax. Lineage (NCBI taxonomy): Eukaryota > Metazoa > Arthropoda > Insecta > Diptera > Tephritidae > Bactrocera > Bactrocera minax. Next base: position 7,187,245 of record JAKEEE010000004.1, read on the forward strand.
AAACAGTTGCAAAGCAAACAAACGAACGCCCATAAGTAGCTATGTCTCTCTGTGTGTATATGTGTGTGTATGTGTGTGTGTGTGTGTGTATATATCAACAACTGGCTAAGTATTAAATATGAAAGGCTGCCAACGCAAGTGCTGACTATACATCTACAGACATACATACATGCATCTAAGTATATGTATGGATGTATATATGTGTGTGTGTGTATCAGTAGCGACGGCGGCAGCTAGCGCAACAACGCTTGACGACCACACGTTCCGCAAAGTGAAAGGGCTGTCGAACCGGAATAATCTGTTCTTTAAACCAAGTAAGCAAAAAAACAAAACAAAAAAAAACAAAAAAAAAAAACACCAAAATAAAGCAATACAATGAAATAAAAACAGACCAGCGACACATAAAAAATATAGAAGCAATTTCAAAAACAAGAAGATCAATTCGAAACAGAGCAGTTCATAGCGCAAATCGTCGCAGCGTATGCATGTTTGTACTGGACAACACGCCATACCACTTGAGTCGGAAAGCAAAAACCAAAGCAGAAACGCTTGCAATGGCATAAATATATTTGCATATTCACAGATATGTATGTACGTATATTAGCATATACACTGGTGTACTTACGTAGATATAGTTTTACTGATGTTTGCAGCTTTTCGAACTCGTGTAAGTTTTCAACGATTTTTCTGCCACTATACATACATATATTTCGTCAAATCATTCTATGTATTGTATGATCTATAAGCATATAAGTATATTGTAATGTTACTCAGCTGCAACAACAATCAGGTAATGTTGTTGACGACAAGTAGCATTAATTTGTGCCATTAACTATTTGCAGGGGTTTTATTTATGGGAGTGCTGCAATATAGAGCAATTGACGAGAGGCGGCACAGTGTGCTTGCTGCTCTAGCAACAACACAACTAATATAAATATGTTGATTAAGAGGTCGGTTCGTATAAGTATTCTTAAATTGTTACATGAGGTTCTTATGAATAAAATACACTAAATTAAGGCTACTATCTACTTACCTACCTAAGACCTAAGGCTACCTAATTTTCTTAAAAAAATTTTTAAATTTTAAAGTCTGAAAATCGGAATATCGTGCATTGCATAAAAAAGATGTTCATATTATTATTGTAACTAAACTTTTTTTCCTTTGGGAACTTATACTTAGTGGAACAATCTTCATAAATCCCAAAATTGTACTTCAAAATAATTAAAAAGATTTTCTAATTAAAGAAACTAGTAAAATATATTGGTATTTACTTTTCAAAAATATATGTTGAAGGTGACACTGAATACAGGAAGACACTAAAAAAATTAATTAATAATGTTATCTCACCCGAAGGCAATATTTAAGGACAAAAAACTAGTTCTAGCGGAATTTTTCACTAGCTATTCGTTTTTGGTGAGCTCATTGATATGATGGTTGTGCCCACACATAAGCAAAGCTTACCGAACCACATCACTTTAAAGATATTCTCTTACATATTAAAACTGATGAAACAACAACTTTATCTCACAAAATATGTTTTCTAAAAAGAAAACACTCCACAGCAGCATTACTCAACGCTGAATAAATTACAACCCATTTAAAAAATTCATTGTTTTGAAAAAAAGTACCTATACATTGATTCTTGTTAACATATATTATAATATCTCAACATCATTCAAATATTCGCATATAGTTTATAGTATTTGCGTAAGCATAATCGCATGCAAAATGCTTCTCGTCTTGCTAATTAATACAAATACTTACTCAGAGTCCCTCATTCTTCATCTCTCTTTGTTACTCGCCATTTCAGTTTGACATTAATAAGCTCTGAGTTACTAACTTAATTACTTAATTACTAACTACCGTCATTAAATGCCTAAATAGTGAAGGGAACAAACGCTAAGAATACAACAAATATACCGACAGCGCGATATTTTTTTCGATATAAGTATAAATATAGATATATGCTTATGCTTGCATGCTTGTATTTGAGTTAAAAATATGCAAATCCAATAGCGTAAAATTTCGAGATTAACCTTTCATACATTTCGAAGGAGAAGTTTTTACAATTCTACCAGAAAAAAGAAGGAAACTAACCAGTTTTGCTACCGGTTTTGTTGACACTATGTTTCATCACAATTAATTACTTGCCATTGTTTAAGGTAATGAAGAGCTGAGTTGTAGGCGCGTGGTAGTTTTTTACTGTTAACTTTTTTAATTTTTGTTTTCTTAGTTTTGTTTTTATTCAACAGTTAATTGTCATAAATTTCATACAACCAAAGAATTTAATTTAAAAATTAATTAACTTTAAAATTTTTTTTAAATATTTTGTTCTATATTATACCATTCCAAATTATTAAGGATTTCATTAAATATTGAATGTTTACCAAACAATTACCCAAAATATCTATGAAAAATTCGAAAAATCTCGCCTATCTTATTTACAAAATATTTTAGATGTATTTGTATGGCAGCAACGAATCTTTATTTTCTTAAAAAATAAATCGAAATAAAATTTTCAAGCTTTCGAAATCAACCTTTTCTGTTCTTCGTCATATTTGCAATCTCGAAAATTTCGGAATCCCGAAATATTTTTTCAAATAATTTATTTTTTCATGAACATTGTAACAATACGAATAAATCTCTTTAACAGAACTCTCATATACGAGCTTTTTGGATGGGAATTAAGGGGTTTTGAGAATTTTTGAATATTGCTGTCCTGATTTTATTTAATTTTTTCGGATTTCTTTATAGTTTTCTTTAACCATTTTGCCAAACAAGACATTTATTCCAAATCTTTTAACATATATATATATATTTAATGCAAAAAGTGGAAAGTAAAAATTTTTACACAATCCTCCCAGCAGACTGAGCAAATGATTTGCGGGATCTCATAAATTTAGTCATGACACTTCGGCTGTAAAAAAGATCCTGAAAACCAACGGTATACATTTGAAATAAAAAAGTTATAAAATTTAGGAGCAGTGCCTCTTGAGTACCTCACTTTCTTCATAAAAAAAACCATAATCATAAAGAATTAAATTAATTAGAAGAAACAATATGTATGTGTGTCAAGATGCGCTCTCTACTTGATAAAAAAAATTAAACGCCTTACCATCTTTTGCTGACGTAAATATTTAATGACTGCGGAAAAGTTGGCGTTTCATGGCTGAACCCGGGATGCTACAGAAGCGCTTAAGCGTACTCCACATAGAAACAAACACATAAGCACACACCACATAGATATATATATGTATGTATGCAGCTGGATATATTTAAGAAGGATTTATATATCTAAAAGAAGAAGCAAGCCCCACTCGTGGTTCACTTGCTGGGAATTGATTTGTTAGAGTTATTTTTAAATGTGAAAGCGTATTACGTCATTAAGCGTCTGGGATGACACTTAATTATTAAATGGCTGCAGGCGAGTTCTGTGTAGAAACAATTATATATAAGTCTAAATACTTATAAATATGTTTACGTGCCCGTATATAAGAGTTATTGCAACACTTTTAGAATACTTAAAATAATTTTGAAGGAAACTCGGGGTACAAAGTTCCTTGAAAATGCTCACATTTAAAGGTTTCGTCAATGCTATTGCATTACAAAGCTGTTTGTAATAATAGTAGGAATACAAAATTATTACAACAACTTCTATATATAAATGCGTGCATTAATACCCAATTACATTGATATTCATACCCACCAAATGGGTAAACAAGGCACACAAATAATTATATAAAGAAACAATATACATAAATTCCTTATACAGAAATAGAATTATTCACATGAATAACAAAAACACATGCACACACACATACGCACTAACACAGCTATTTATAAACTCATCAATCAAACAATAAGTGCTGAACAAATAAATGAAATGGACTGGAAGTTGAATTAAACTTTTATAGTATTTGTATAATCATGCATGTCTACCCATACACACACACACACATGCACACTTCCAATTGCACGTACATATATGAGTTTATGTATGTATGAACATGTATGTAATTATACACCATTCAAGATGGCTTTGGCTATGAAACCCTATAAGGGACCAAAACCACAAACATAAGTACATATTTGTAAGCCATTGAATTTAATTCGAGCACTTGTAACGAAGTGACAGCCACACCAATACGTACATATATACACACCAGTATATTTATATTTGTGTAGGGTGAGAACAAAACTTACGTATAAACGTACCTGGGTACAAGCGAGGCGCTGCAAGGTAGTGAGTGGTTAAAGGCTTAAAGGCCGAAAAGCTAGCGCTCCCATAGCGGTAAGCGGCCTTTATGTCTGTTACTATAACTGCATAAGGGTATCGAATGTTCACCAGTACTTTACATACTTGTGGGAGCGCATATATTGCACACATACCTACTTATATATGTAAGTAGCGATGTAGCGGAACGTATGGGTAGGCAAGAGCAAATGCTGGAATTTTTTTATGCAAAGTCCTTCACCAAATGGAAACTCCGTATACAATATATTATATATATTTATAAGCAGTATGTTTGTAAATCCAATATTTTCCTAAATCATATACCATATGCCTTCAGAATACAAAAATACTTAAGAATTTTAACAAATATTACCCGTTTCAATAAAAGGTGCAATTATTGCCAATTTAAGTTAACATTATTAATATCAACATTAATATTTACCTTAACATTAGGTTTAACATTAACATTAATACTAACCTCTTAATGTTAACGTTAACCACGCCAATAATATTGACGCTAACATTCACCTAGCATTCACTTTCAAATCAATCTTTACTTATCATTAACCTAATATCAAGATTAAAGGTAACATTAATATTAGCCTTAACATTAACCTTTACGTTAACATTAACCTTAATATTAATATGAAAATAGTATAAAGTATAATAACGTTACTTAACCTAACGCAACTTAACATAACATAAAGTGGTTGCTAATAATTAACACTAAAAGAAAGTAAAGTAAGATTACATAAAATAACGTTAACATTAATGGTAACATTTACAGTAACATTAACAGTGACCTTAAAATTAAACTTAACATTTAGATTACATTAATAATCTCACTAAATTTAAATATGTGAAACCTTTCATCGGTTAGTACAAAATTCTTCTCTACCCTTTAAGACCTTGTCAAGACAATAACTATGCAAATAATTAAATTTGACAAAATATTTGGCAATAACTTAAAGAGACAAACTGGCTCTATCAAAGAGCAAATAATAAAAATTTATGATGAGTTGACTCAAAAAGTGTCAAATCACACATAACTATATAAACATTAATCGATATGGTAATAACTAATATTATATAATAGTGATGTTGTCAATCGAGACCTTTGCAAGGTCAACGTCAATGTTAAATCATTTTACAAATTCAAATCATGTCCGCAGTGTTTCCATTTTTTTCACAAACAAAAAAAAAGTTGATATATATATATATATTTTATATACAACAACAACTAACATGAAATCACACGATGCGTAAAGTTGTTGTAAGCAAATTAAGAAAATGGGTTTCTGACACAACGAAAAGCTGAACAAAAATGGCATATGAAAAAACCGAAACCAAAACAATACCAAAAACAATGCAAAATTAACAGCTTCTCGTGTATTGATGTCGTGAAGCGTGCCGCTCATAACTGAAAATGACAACAAACCCCGAGAATAATACAAATAACAATGGTGTGGTGTTGAAAAAAAATTGTTGAGGCAGCCGCGTCTATTCATTGTTGTTGACAATATTTGAGCCCAAGTTAGCACTGTTTGTGTTATGTAAATTGTCCAACCAGTGTTGGCATATTTTGACAAAACTGCAACAAAGGAGTGACTCACACACACATATACATATATACATATAAGCACGCTCTCACACTTGCATTGCAGTTGCATTGTGGTTGTTGCAGCTGCTGACTTCTGTGTGCGTAGTGTTGTTGGCATAGGTTCGTAATAATCGCTTACGTAATATTCTCCACTCGTTAGTTTTCTTTTCTTCTTTTTTGTTTTCCTTCTTCTTTACATTTTTCCACATACCATCGCTCATACAGTTCACTGCTCGGCGTCAATCACAGCCCTCGACCAACCAACCAACCGCCAACACACACGACTACGCTGCCACTTTAAAGGTCATCACCGTGGCCGCCACCGCATTGTTAATTAAAAAACTATTCACTGCAATAAGTGGCCATCATTTAAGGTTTTCTTCTGCCACGTCTTCTTTGTTCTTCTTCTTCTTGTACAGGTGCTGCTTTCGGTATTTGAGTTTTCCTTTTATAATTACTATAATTAAATGCCAGCTGTACATTTAATTGCCCTCGGTATTTACAGCTGTGGCGCTTTGGCAGCTGTGCCCGACGTCGTGGTCGTCGTCGTTAGAAATCGTTTTTCACTAACGCCGACTTTTGTGCTTGCGGTTTTTTAGTATTTGGTAGGTTACATAATATAACTTTTATATTACTACAAGTATATTTCTTCAGTGGTCGTGTGAAAATTGGCTCACACGACCAGACAATTAAAGTCTCAAAGTCAGCCAGTTAGTCAGCGGTAATGACTAACGGAGATTACTATAGTAATTATTACAATGCTTTTTTATGGGTGACGCCAAGCTGATATAAACAATGCAAAAAACATTAAAAATATAGAAACTAATGAATTTATAAAAATTCGATATGCAAATGTAACAGTGCGACTTCCAATTGCAAAACGGTATTTGAATGAAAACTGAAAATTGTAATTGAATATTTTAAAAATTTTTTTATTTTGGAAAACTATAGTGAAGGTGGAGGCATCTTCGCTACAAATAGGTCTAGTGCACAATAAAGAAATTTTATTTTTGTTACACTTATATATAGTATAATAGAATCATAGTGAAACAAAAGACTTAAGCGGGGAACTTGTTTTTTTAAATCACTTTAAATGTGTATGTAGAGATTTTAAATTTAAATTAATAATAACAGAAAGGAATGCTATGAGTTTTAAATAAGAATGTAATATTAAACTAAATGAAAATAATGTATTACTAATTTATACAATGTTGTATGTATTTTTTTACAATTTAGTAATATATAAATAAAGTAATATATAAAATATTATATATAAGTAAATAGAAGAAATTATATTTATAATAAAATTGGATTTCTATAACAAAATTATTTATTGTGTCAACTCTATAATTCAATTTATTAATAAATATTTCTTTTTTCCAGGTGAGAACTCTATTAATCTTGCCATATGTATATGTAAAATCGACAATTAATACATATGTAAGTTAAAAACACATTTGGAAGTATTACAGTATGAACTAAAACATAAATAAAAAATCAAACTTTATATTCGTAGCGCATTATTTTTTTTCTTTTCAAATTCAGTGCTTAAATTTAGTCATTTTAAACTTTCAAGTTTTTTTTAATATCACAACTATATAGCTTTTCTATATAAAGAGCCCCGAATTCTTCAAATTTTCAAGGCAATGAACTTAACCTTCAAACTCTCACATATTTCTTAGATTTTTCAGCACTTAAGCGTTAATTCTTAAATGATTATATATGCAACTGCTGACATGTATATATGTATGCGTAAGGTAAAATGTTGCAAAAGTAATTTTAAGTGAATTAGCACCTAAATTTAAAAGCTTTAAACTGCAATACACGATTAATAATCCGTTATCTGAAAATGACCTTAAACTATTAACACTTTCCGAAATATGTGGATCAAGTGCAAACGAAAGTCTAAACTTAGCCTCAAAATATTAATTAATAGCAAATAGTAATGGGTTTAAACGCTAACAATATTACCATTGTAGATTTGATCAAAAAAGTTAACTTACTAATTTTGATTCCTGTTAATTTCAATGAATTGTTTGTGCGCATATGAGATCAAAGCTAACGATAGTTTTTTGTCAGTATTATTTTCATTAACTGAATATAATTGTCATAACTTTTGTATATATATACTTAGGTTAAAATGTATTTCGACAGAAGAAAGATCATTCCAGAAAGCCAAATTTAAAGCAGGATGTCCTATTTAGTTACGACACGCAGATGGCTTCTATACCCAATAATAAATGTGAAATTGAATTCCTGATTTAGGCAGAAGATCCTTTACATAATTTTATCAGATGTTCGAGCATATTGTCTTTAACCAAAATTACTATTTCTAAATCGTTATTAAATGTATGCAGATCCCTCTAACAGAATAACATAAATAACTCTAAAGTACTACAACACCATTCTAATCAAACACTTATTATTTGGAGCATGTTTGGTTGAGTTTAATAGAGCATACGAAGGTTACTTTTGATTGTTATTTGCATACAAATATTATTTACTCTTATTTTATCTATATGAATTTTTCTTAGTTTTATATAGAAAAGCATTTAAAATCACAAAACGAATTTATCGTTGCCTACATTTCGGCGCAATAACAAAAAAATATGAAATATGTGTGACATATTAGTAACAGGATTAATGGAAGTTTCATAAGAAATAATCGCATACTTCAGCCAGACAAATATAAATGCTATTTTCTTGGCCTGAATTTACGCATATATCGTGTGACCATTCAGAAAATATTTATGGAGCAACACATAACTATGATAGACGAAATATTCACGCAGTTTTTTTCGACTTCAGTTCATTTATGGCCCTCTCTCTATGGACCTCTCTGAATAGTTGAACGAATTTGACCATTATTGCAGTTAGGGTGTTCGGCTTCAAAAGAGTGAATGTAAAGGACGCAAGTTTTTTATTGTGATATCATAAGGCGATACTAAAGGCGATGCTTCAACGTAAAAATAAATTGAAATTAAATAAGTATGTATTTAGTTATATAGCAATCAGTATTTATTATTTATACAAATAACCAGACCATTATTTTTGCAAATTTCGCAAAAACGTCGCACTGGTGAGTATATAAACGTGAGCCCATCTTGTCTTCTTTATACTTACGCCGCTTATATGCCGCTTGTCATGCGCTCAGCTGAGGAAAGTAAACAAAATTGAAATTTCATGTGAGTCAGTTGCACCACATTGTATATTTGGGGGAATTCCTCGACTAAGCTAAGTGTTAAGACATACATAATGAGATGAAGTAATATCTGTACATATCTAATTATAACAACAAATATTTATGTATAACATATACATATATGTACATATATATCCATATATATACTAGTTAGCACATATGGAGTAAATGAGAATACCATCAGTTGCCAATTTGCATAAGCAATTCCAGTACCAGCGACTCAATACGCATTCCGAGTATGCAAACGCACGCACACAAGCAAAGCCGTGCCAGTTACACTTACACACATATATATACGTAAGCTTTGTAAACATATAATCAATATGTTGTGGGCATATTTAGATAAATTAAATTAAAAGTTATAAGTTATAAGCGCACGTAAATTTACAACCAAGCAATTGACATCTCTGGCTGCTTAACTCTTTTATTAGTAAATTGGCTTACGAAAATAAAAAATCACTTGAAATCCATCAACAATCAATGGTGACAATAAAACAACGCCCGGTTAACCGGTTTTACGCACATAATCGCTAACAAACAAAAATTGAAAAATCGAAAATGAAATAAAATTTAGAACAACAACTACAACAACAAGCTGTGTAGTCTCTGCCGGTCGGCAACAATCAGCTGCTCATCCGCTACACATATCAGTCATTTGTGCACATATGTACCTGTATATATATATATATGTATATATATATATATATATATGATGTACATAAGTAAAAGCTTCGGCAAAAGCAACTTCGCTTGAGCCGCTGGCTATTTCGGCGAGATTTTGTTGTTACATTCGAGCAGTTGGGGCATAGTGGGAGAGATTTGGTGTCTGCTTCTTCACATGTGCATATGTGTGTGTGTGTGTGTGTGTGTGTTTGCGGTTGAGCGACCGCCACAGCTAGCTGAGTGCTGGAAGCCAGCGAAGTTTTGCACTTACGCACCCAAATATACACATACACACACATCTGATGGATTTAGCGGCATTTCGCCAATAGATTGTTGATTTATCATTAATTCTGTTTGGCACTTTTGCAATTTTACAACTTTCGCTTTCGCTTGGCCGCATAATGCACTGCGTTGAATTCGCGCCTTGGGTGCTGTTTTTATCTGGCATTTTTCGCCATTTAATATTTTTGTATTTAGCTGATTGAGTGGCCGTTAAGCTGTGTGTATAGCTTAGCTATGAGTGTGCTTAAATATTTTGGTATATTTTGGGCTTGTGTGTATATTTGAAATTATGTGAAGCTATTGTTTTTCTCTTCTCTTTTCTGCTTTCGTGGTTTTTGACACCCTCAAGCTACTCAAGTGCCTGGATAATAGCGTGTGCGTGCAATGGCTCATCAACACTTGTGGCAAAGCGAAACAAACAATCCAAGCGCTTAATAAAGCCGAGAACGTGCAGCGTGTGCTGTGTGTGTGTGCAACTTGGTGTGGGATGAATAAACAAATTAATTTTGTTGACATTCCCGCTATTTACAAAAATACTTGGTTTTTGAGAACATAGCAAAAGAGAAGATACCTATGAAGTGAGTTAAGAAAAAAATTATGAATTAACTGGTAGCGAAAATAAGGAAATAGGAAAGGAATAGGATATGGGTTAGTAATGATATGCAATATGTGAAACTATGAATAATAATAAAAGAACTAAAATGAAAAAATAAATAAAACTTTAAAAAAAGTATATGTATAACTCACATAAATAAATAACACGTAAAAAAATAGTGATAATATAAAAAATAATTTGAAATGTTTAAATGAGTAATAAGTAGATGAATGAATGATTGAATAAATGAGCAAAATTTTAATATAAGAGTAATAATTTAATATTTAAGAATAATAATGTTTAATAATAATATCAAGAAGTCAATATAAACTAATAAATAAAAATAGTAATAAATTATGGGCAATAAAATTAAAAATTTGTAATAAAACCAATAACAATAAAAATAATTACATACATAAAAATTGCAATATAAAGTTAATAAATAAGTAAAAAAAAATTTAAGGAAAATAAAGCAAGAAGTTATAAAATCGGAAAAAACAATAAAAATTAATTAAATAAAATGAATTTCATAAAACATTCTTTTGTTTTTAGTTTCATTTTTTTTCGTTCAAATTGGTATTCTATTAAATAAATGCCAATGAGATTTATGAAAAGAAGGTTTTGAAACCGAGATTCTTAAACTGTAAAGCTGTAAAGATCACCAGCTCAACAATGAGAAGAAAAAAGTTCATGTTGTTATATATAATAATATGCAATATATTTTCTATATTGTTAACCTTCGAGCAGAAATTATTTTCAGGGACTTGAAACACATGTATATTTTATATAAATTACCGTATATACCAAACCTGAGTTAAAATAATTTCTCTATTTGTTATTTTTTGGTTTACAATTTACAAGTCAGTCTTTATTTTTTTTTATAAAAATATAAAATTTCTTTCAACAAAATCTCATCAAAACATTTTTCTACATTTTGCTAATAATAATAAAATACGAACTAATTCCATTTAATTTTGCTGAAACAATAACGCTAATGAAATTAAAATGAAGTAATTTTACACTCAAGCTTCTAAAATTACGTTTCATAGTTTGCTACCAATTTTGAATAGTGTGTTTGTTTAGATGTATATTTATTTTTCCCAACAAATTTTATTGAATCATTGGCATCAAGAGAGAAATAAAATCCCTTTACTTTCTTTTTTCAAACCAATTTCTTAAATATGTTCGAAATTTTTTTAACCTATATTTTGTTATTTAATAATTTTTCAAAGAAAAAACTTTTAAAAACATCGATATATGTAAAAACATAATCGAAAACCTCTACGATGAACTAGAGGTTAGGGACCATTTTGGCTAACATTAAACACTACTGCGAAAAATGGAGTTTGCAACGCCATTTTGTGACAAAATTTTACCTTACTGCCGACAGATTTGGCAGCATTCTAGAATACTGAATACTCGAATATGTCTTACACGAAACTACTTTTAAACTAAACTCTTTATAACCTTAATTTGGCAATTCTTTATAAGCACAAAATCTTAAACTTGAGTTTGTGGCACAAAAGATAAATTTTAACAACAACTTTATTGTGGAGTGGCCGGCCAATCAATTCTTTAATTTAAATATCGATTTGTCATTTTTCTCCAATTGCTTGTGTTTTTTGTTTTTTTTTTGTTACTTTCCACATTTCCACCAAAATGTCTTATTACATAAATATGTGTGATAACCAACTAAATCTCTCGACCCATATTATGAGCTAGCTTTTCTAATTATTAACTCTCACATGCGTTTACCTACTCCACACATACCCTTCACTTTTGGCCTTTACATAAGTGCCGAAAGCATGGAAAAATGTAAATAAAAGTAAAACCTCGAGCTTCGAGCTTCGAGTCGCTGATAAGTCTAAAATATATTTGTTAATTTGAAAAGTTTCGCACTTAAAAATGTGTTAAGCACCATTTCGTTTCGTTTCGCCAAACCAAACGCAAGCGGTTCAGTGTTGCAACATGCAATTATTGTGCATGTGTGTTTCTGTGTATGTTTAAACAATGTTAATTTAGTACTATTATATGCTATAGACAATTTTCAAACAACTATCGTAAACTGCGACTATTTTCTTCTCATTTTATTATTTTTATTATCATTACTTTTATGTTTTTAAATATATTTTGCGATTACTGCATAAGTGTTAAAAAAGTTAAAAGTTTAAGTTGCATTTTATGTATTTCGCACCGCAGTTTATGTATTTTCCAACAACAAAAAAATTAAAAAAAAACTGTAAAAAGTGCGAGTTTGTTTTTTGCATAAGCATCCGGACAGACAGACACGCGGCGACGATATGCGCTAAATGAAATATTGCAATTACTTGCTTGCTTACCTACCTCCAATATACATATATATATATGATATATATATATGTGTGTACTCACTGACACAATTAAAAATAATAAAAAAAAGTTAACAAAAGATGTGAGCTCACATAAACATCACACTTTGCCCTATTTGCGAAAGCGAATAAGTCGACATCTCTCTTAAGTCCGACATTGCATTATAGGAATTTCAGATAAATATTTTTTAATTTGCTTATCTTGCCATCCAAGGTTAGCGGTTGCCATTGCAATTGTTAGCATTTTTATGTAATTTTTATTCGCACGTACCTTAGCTTTAATAAAAAATTCACACACGCATTTACAAACATATTTAACAAAAATGTAACAATAATATTTGCCTAAAATTGCTTGCGAAAATTCAATGGGATTTTTCGCTAGAAACTTTCGCACGTACTTACCATTAAAATGTGACATTAATATTTGAAAATTTTTTAACAAATATCTGTTTAAGTATATGATTATATCTGCTCATGAAATATGTATTATTCAATGGCAACTTCATTCAGATTTTGATTTGAAGAGACCATAAGCACACACATTTAATTGACAGCTATTATTTCATGCACAAATTTCTGCAACAAGCAGCTATGCTATGTTATAGCAACTATATATAACATATCTATTTTATAATCCTCCGTGGTTAAAGTTCAGAAAATTTGCGAAAGCACTTCAAGAGTCGATTTGAATGCCAAAATTTAAAGTTCTCAAAGATCTTGGTTAAACGATTTTCGAAAACTGCAACCTGAGAAAATACCTCCATTCAATATTCAATGCATTTAACAAGACCATCTATTACTATGAAGACACAATACGTATAATTTTTTGGAAGATACACCACCATATATATATTATTCCCATGTCACATTTTTTGATGGAGAAATTCCTCTCAATTCCATTGGAAAGTTATTCCCAAAAATCACTTTCAATTATTTATTTTTTTATTTTATTCGTCACTTGCTTAGCCTAAAAAAATTAGAGCTGAATAGAGCTGAATGTGAAAACTGCTGAAAGACCTGATGGAGTGTTTCAGCCTGACTATTGTTGTTTGATATGGGTTTCAGGAGAAAATGTCAATAATCTTTGACTTCTTTAAAACATATTTCTCATGGATATTCTAAAAATATTGGTTGATATTCGAACATCCCTTTAAGATATATTCAATATTCGAATCGAGTGCAAAAAAATGTTTTCTAAAACAAATATTTTCAATTAAACTGAAACTTGTTGCAATGTTAGTCTCATTTGTGTGTTTATTGGAACATGCGAAATGCTAGAAATTCCTGTCCCACAGTCTGCGGCCTATATACTCATTTTAAATCCCCGACGATTTCAAAAGTGTCTCAATATATAGTTGTAGAATAACTATTGAATTTATGTGATTCAAAGCAGTTTTAGCTGCTTAGCTGAAGAGTTCTTTCTCGGAAGAAGCTCAATTGCAGTCACCATAAATGGATTTCCCATAGCTGAATCGTTAATGAGCACTTAACGTCAAACATTGTTCATTTTCTCCACAACTGTGGGTCCTCAATGCAAGAACAAATATTTTCCTAAGCATTAATTAGCGGTATTCAAACCAACGAACTATAAATTACTAATATTTATTTAGTGGATAACTCTAAAGCTGGTGGAATTAAAATGTTTAAAAAATTTTTTGCTTTGAACATCATATTATGTTTCTAAAAAAAAGTCCAAGAGGTGGCGTTTTAGTCATAAAATCGATTTATTATGATACTATGGTTCGTTTCATGTAAATAATAAACTTTAGTAACGCAAAATTTATGGATAAATGGCGCTAGAGTATTAATGTTTTAGGTAATGTTTAGGATTTAAATACTGTGGAAATAAACTTCAATTGAATATTAAATTTTTTAGTATCTTCCTTTCCTTCAAAGTCATCTTCTGAGCTTGGTTTTTCTATGTATTTCTATATATTTTTCTTTATGTAATATAATATTAAGTAACACTGTCTGCTTGTTGGCTCTCGAAAGCAATTCAAACATGCTTTATTGACAGTTTATGCTTTTTACAATAGAATTTACAAAGATACGAACAGAAGTACTTACATAAATTTCCAGCGCAATCAATTTATTTATGTTATAAACTCCATAATTAATAATTTTATTGCTGTCATTGCATGTTATTTATTGCTAATAAATTGCGCGAAATAAAAGTCAAAGGAAAACACGTATGAAATTGCATAATATTTGCATAGTTATGCGAAGATTTATAATATATGTTTGTCAGTTATATTTTATTTGTGTCAATGAATATTGATGCGGCATAAATCCCGATAATAATTTTTATGTCAGTGTGTTTATAAATAATATATATTAAAGTATGTATTCTCGTATATACATATTTGAATACACGTTACATAAATATTTGTTTTTGTTTCTGTTTTTGTACATTTTTCTTCACGCATTCATATTGCAATTAGCAAAATCACAGTAAAGTGTGAAAACTATCGTAATTAAACAATTAAATATTACTCAAATGCAATGAAGCATACATTCGCATACATGTACATATGTACATGGTACAATGTACGCAATGCATATATAACATAATTTGCGATATTTGTTTAGGTGTGTGTGTGAACTACTTCTGCTATTGCTTGCACTTCAGTTGCATAATACTAAAAATGAATATATCAAAATGTGTCACAGTTGCTAGTGACATGCTGAGTAAAGTGTGAATTTAAAGCAGTTGTTGTTTGTGCGGTAGTAGGAAATTTTCAAAATGGAACTGATGTATGTGTATGTATATTATTCCCATCGATTTTCCCTCTGCAGACACGCTTAAGGTTATAATGCCTTAAGAAAAAGATATAAAATGTTTCTAATCTATAATATAAAAACATATATATTCATTTGTATAACTGCACATAGCACTTGCACTTATATATATGTGTCTTATATAATCATATCTGTAAGCATCTTGAAGCATTAGTCTACGTAACGTCATGTAACCGCTTGTTTATTTCGATTACCTAGTAGTAATTTCACTATTTGCTCCATTATGCACCTGCTGGGCACCGATTTGTTTGCTAATATACGATTGTATATGAATATATATATACATACATATGTACTATATATGCTTGATGCACCTGCTTTGTCCTGTTGTGATTTACTTGTGGCTAAGCTGTGATTTGATTACTTACCTCAGTTAAAGTCCAGTAACAGTACAATGTATATACACATACACATACACATACAAACTTATTTGCACACATATGTATATGTAAGTAGCATAGTTAGCTATATTCACGCATCAACAATGGCATTTATTCATCCATCACTCAGCCAGCAACTTCAGACAGATTTACATGTGTACCAAATTAAAGCTGCAAACTTATTTATAAATGCATACAAAGATAGTGAGCTGATTTACAAAATAAGCAACAACAAATATCAGTGAATTACTAAGAGAATGCAAAGCTTCAATTATATATATACGCTTTAATATATATATATATACGCGTGTATGTGTAAATATATTTGTGTTTAAAATTATGCTTGGCCACTGCCGAGCGCACGCACACACCCATACATATATGACATAACATATGACATATATATAAATGACATATTCGCATTTAACAAAATATATTATATACATATACATATACATATACACACACTCGCTTACGTACATTTTCTTGTGCGGCAACCAGGAAGAGTCTCTGTACGTAATTCAAATGTTAGCACAAAAATATTACATACAAAAATAAAAAATTATGTTATAAATTATAAAGCAATAATGTTAATGTTGAAAACATCCATCAACACTTTGTCAGCTAACAACACTTGAGATTTTCACAAACAATATAATATTCATATTTTTGATTTGTTTCACTTTTCGTATTAATTTAACGCTGTTAATGTACATTTGTATTGCTGTTGTTGTTGTTTAAGAGGCGTTAAAGCACATTTAATTTACATGCTATTATATGCATGCTTTGCAACATACATACATAAATACATACATACATGTAAATATAAAATATTGTGTAAAATGCAGCGTATTCATAACCACCTCAGCTCATCGACAGCTTAGTTGGCAGCTGGTGGGAACAAATTTGTAATTATCGACCCATTGCTGAATTAGATTTATGCTAACGTTTCATGCATTATGTATGTTTTTGCCATGCACACATGTGGTACATTAATACGAAATACGGAAATGTAACTAACTTTTAAGGGAAGTTTATATTTTAAAGGTATTTCAACATATTTTGTATTATATAAAATAGAAAAAAAAATATTATTGTGGAGATAAGATAGGTGATCAAAATCAATTTTAAAAATAACTAAGCTTATTAAATAATTGCAATGCAAAAAATACAGAAAAATTTTTTATTGCAAACGGTAATTCTAATTTAGAATAATATTTTATTAAAAAAAATTCTATTATATAAACAGAAATAAATTAGAGAAAAAAAATTTTTTTAATTTTCCCTTTTTGCTTATTTTTATATTTCAAATTACCTGTAAAATATTTCTTTTTATTTACATATAAATTTTTTTCGAACATAAAACTCAAAAAAATATTATTTATACTTATTACTGATTCTCTAAACTTTTTCCAACATAAAACTAAAAGCATTTTATGCTTATTTTGAAAATAAAAAATTTACACATTTCAAAAATTTTTTAAAAACAATTGTTAACAAAAAATAATATATTTTTCTTAATCTGGTTATTCTTAAATATAATTTCAGTCAACTAGAAATTATATTATAGTCATCCCTTAAATTTTTTGCAGACCCTTTTGTAAAATATTTCACAAAAAATTTAAAAAAATAACTTTAAAATATAAATATTTGCTTAAAAGTATTGAAATAAACACAATTTAAAATTTGCGTAACACAAACCTCAAAATATATAAAAATATTTTTTCTTCAGAGATATAATCTAATACATAGATTTAAAAATTCTTATTCGAAAACAAATGTTAAATAATGCTAGAAAAGGAAATAATTTTATTCTCATTATTTCTCTGTTATTGTTTCAGTTAAAAAATAAAAAACTGAGAAAAGATTTTGAAATAGAAAATATTAAATAAAACTTAAAATATTCCAAGATACAAAATTTTAATTTATTTTAGGAAAAAAACAAATTTTTTTTTTTATTTTTTTATTTGTTTATTTATTAATTAGTTACTTATTTTTTATTGATTTCTGGAAGAAGTATTTTTTTTTTTATTAATCATAAAATGAAATGAAATCATAAATTTTTCTAAGTTGAACAAAAAAAACAACGAAAAAATTTCGAATGAATTATTTATTATATATTTTTAAATGCAAGTATTTGCAACTTTTCTGTATATACTTAATATTAATAATATACTTTTTATGATTAAAGTACATAAATTATGTTTTTTCGGAAATTTTTATGGCAAAACATATTTCTTATCTATTTTCTTATCTTCTATATATATCCCTCATATATACAAAATGGACCAAATTCACATATTTGTCTAAAAGATATTGACTTTAGTACAAAGTAAACTATAATAAATTATTTTTAGCTCTTAAAAGCTTTCAGTGCGTTAACTAAAATCAATGAAGAGGAAAAATAATTCATTTGCTCAGACTGTATGTATATCCCTTTACATCATTACTATAAAATGTGATATATGAAAACAAAATTTGAATTTTCTAAACCCTTAAAGTTGCTAAAAAAAATAAGGAAAATTTCAGTTTAGAAAACATTATAAATTGGAATGTATACCCAGCTAAATTTATTTGCGTATCTGTTACCTCTCTCCATGCCCCATCAAATTCTCATTTACCTCCACGCTACCCATTATTAAAATATCAGCTAATGCAATGTTAATTAAAATCAAATCGATGTCTTGCTTTGTCGTCAGCAAAATTACTGGCTGTAGCAGCATCACAATCGCCACCAGCAGCAGCAGCATACTCGCGGCTTATTGCCCGCCGCCGAGCCGACGGCGGAGAGCGCGCAATTGCGATTGACGACGGTCATCAACGGTTCATCGAATCAGTTAATCAATTGGTAAGACATTCAGAAATAATAACAAACACCGAAATGAAACATTAAAGGGGCTCTAGGCATAACAACAACAACAACAACAACAACAACAACAACAAGTGAATATAACCCTGCCAACGACATTGTTGACGGTCGCACAAATTAAAATCATATCAAGCGCAGTTTTTTCGACGTTATTTTACATTCCTCTTCTGTTTTCGGTTTACTTTGGAATGCCTCTTACGTAGATGCGTGTATGTGTGTTTGTGTATATGTGCGTGTTCTTCCGTATAGATTTGTTTCTATTTCTACTGAAATTTATGCGTTTTGGCATTTTCGCTCGCTTGTTTTATTTAATTTATTTTGTTGTTGCTTTTAATATTTAATTTTTACAACCGGTCACCCAAATTGTTTGGCCTTAACTGTGGCTATTGACGGCAACGACGACACGGTCAATGTTCATTAGACTGCTAAGCAACTGTATATTTTTCCAAAAGCTTTATTATTTTTTTTTTTTTTTTTTGTAAATTCTGCCGCCTAATTTTTATTTTCGTTAGGCATTAAATTTTAATTTCTAATTGCTTTTTAAAATTTTTTTTTATTTTATTTATTAGCACTTTTTATTTTTTTTTTGATTTATTTGCTATTAATATTATTTGCCATCACAGCTGCCCCTCACTTGATTTACTCTGCTTTACGCAGCTTTAGCATTTTATTCACATTTGTTAAGCACAGGTGGCACCGTCTTTGTGCGCACTTAATCGATTCGTTCTTGCATTCGTTGTGGCATTGAATTAATTGCAACGCATTTGATTTGGCATAACATTCCATTGAATTCTAAAAGGAGTATACTTAGTAGTCGAAGCATTAACTCCCACTTTATACTCATTTATACTCGTTTAAATGCAGCTGAGGGCGAAAGGCGGTAGTACTGAAGGCAGCGGAAGCAATAAAGACGCCACATAAATTAGTGAGTACCGATGACATGCCTTATATCATACTGATTCGCACTTAATTTCCACATAGGATATGAGTTTTCAATAAAATCTACAACTTTTTGAAATTTATGCTTTATGCTTTATTTATGCTGGGCACATATTGCCGCAAACACTAAAGCAATCTTGCTGTGCAGAAAAGTTGGAAGTGTAAAAATAAGTACCAATTAGATATCGTATTATATTTGTTTAATTTTCTTTGCTCGCTGGTCTTTCCATTGCTTTCGCTATGAACCTAACCTTATTTAACAGCCATGTGTACCAATCAAAGAACTGATTTTGATCAGTTATAAATAATACAAGGAGGAAGTTAACTTGTGTGAATGGGGTCAGCCACTTGTTTCACATGGAGAAACAAATATACATGCACCGCTAAATTAAAGACCAATAATTCTTCATATTGTCCTTAAACATATTTGGATATATATCATAATAATGGTATTATCAACTCGCCCTCTGTAACAGCAGTTCTACGAAACTCTTTTTTTAACGAATATTTATTAGATTGCTTTAAAATAACAAATAATGAAAGCTCCGAAGCTTTTTCAAGTGATATTCATGGATTTTGTTAACTTTCTAAGCTGATATCTGCAACATAAAGCGAAGAGATGCTTCATGGCGTCGGAAAGGCTGCTCTACCGGCTAAATTAGCTTTAATACCAACAGCAACAATGTTGAGAAGAATGGGTCTGGAATAAATAGAGAGCATTTGAAAGTGCTTTACCTGCCGAATGCATGCATGGTAGCTCTTTTCTGAGATCAGTTAATGCCTGTTGACAATTTTCTAAGTTTAAACACAAATTTTTCATTTTTTTTTAATGATTGCTTAATAGTTATAAAATATTTTCATAGTACAATGCTAGAAAATTTAATAAATTTTTACTTTATTTCTTTTGCTTGGTCCTACTAGTACTAATTTTTTGGTTTATGCAAGGAATTGTATATTCTAAATGTAATCATATCTTATATTTCCTTTTCGACTTATAGTTGGAAGGGTACTCGTATATGGACGAGGAGAGTTAGTTTAAAATGGTTTCCTACACCTTTTCATTATTTAAGATATTTCTACAATAAAATCCGTTGGAAAATCCGCTGGAAAATAATACAATAAATAAATCCGTATTACTCATTACAATTATTAATACTCTTATCTGGCCAATATTTCACGCAGAAATCTTAGCATTTTTTATTAAATTTTTTTAGCAGTATTTTTAATAACTAACTCAAGCATCAGCTACTAATTGGCATTCTAATTTGTACTAACGCATTTACAAGCTTAATCAAATTATCTGAGGCTTAAAAATAGATGCGTGTGTGCGCTACACTTGTTTACATAACACCAGCGAACATGCAAAGTCATCGTTGAAAACATCCAACAATGTTGCTCCCAAGGGCAAGGTTCTTATTATATAACCAAAACGCATTGGCCAGCCTACCAAAGGAACAACAAGGCAGCCCATTTGCAATGAAGCAAAAATATAGCACATGCCTACAACATTGTACGCATGTAAATAAGGCTGTTGGTAAGCAGTTGATGGTTAAAAAGGCAGAACATAAAAATAATTGCGGTAACAAAGCAATGACGTTAGCATTCAAATGTGCTTCCGCTATGATAGCGATAAATTTTAATTTTTTTTGTTTTGTTATTGGTATTATAATAAAATTTAATTTTTTTCTTTATTATTTAAAGTTTTTGAAATAAGTTGTGTGTGTGTGTGTGTGATGGCTAGTTAGTTGTAGCTTTACAAATTGTTAGTAGCAATTGATTGACAAATCTTCTGATAATTAAAAGGATTAGATTAGATTAATGATTGATTACTGCACATGCGCTTATTTCATATATATTTTCGCTCCATTCTTGTTGCTGTTGCTGTTGTTGTTGCTGATGAAGCACTTATTTACATAATTGATTTCACTTGCTGTGCCATTGATTACGTTTATTGTGCGCCAATAGCTGCAGCTGCTGCTACACATACATACATACGCACCTACATACATATATTCACCGCTATTCGTTATTTTTCAGTAGCAAAATGTCTGTATGTATGTGGCTGTGATATTTACAATTCCGCAATTCATCTAACAACTACTGTTCTGTGCTGTGTGTTCGCCGCTTTTGCATTGGAAATTAAAAATTCAAACTAATATTTAAATGAACAATTCATTGTGGTGTTTAAGCTATCGCTTGGCCCGTAATAACTGGTGCTATTTCAGTTGTTTTAAATTTAATTATAGAATGCATACAGATAAGTTATCAATCATTTCAGTATATAATTTTAACGAAATAACTACCAACATACAAAATAAATCGAGTTGGAAGAAGTTTTATTTTTCATAGTTGGTTTTTTAATGAAGTAATCCAACCAAATATTCGAAATTTGAACTTAATTTGTGTTAATAAATACACAAAGGCATTGGGTATTCTAATATGAGACATAATACAATTAAAATTATATCTAACACCGAATACCCTACCGAGTTCCTTGATTAAGATATACATATATATATGCATATGTGTGGTACGAAAACTTGGCGCTGACATTAGAAATCGATATTAGGTATTTTAAAGCTATACAAAATAAATTTATTGGACATAAAGTACCCTAAAACGCTGAGTTCACTGAATCGAAGGCGTAGCTCATTGACAAGCATGACTACTATCGGTATTTTCTTCGAACACACAACAAGAATTTTCCATCAATACTATTGATCTACCACATTAACATAAATAGAGAAAATTTATTTAGTGTATATTTTGGGTTTAAAATATGTTTGAGAAATCAAATTCTGGAAAGGTCTGTCCGTCAGAAACAAATATAACCGTCTTCGATTCGCCACATCATTTTCCTCGCTAAGTGTGTTCTTTGCTCTACTCTTTATGAATGTTAAATGTGAAAGTAAAAACAAAGGTATGCCTTTGAATTCAATATAAGAGAGTCAGCGGAATTTTCATTAGATAGTAGTGCCGTACATCTAGAAATACATCTGTCTAACAATTAATCAGTTAAACAAAGAGATCATTATTGTTAACACCATCTCAAAATTCTAAATTACAGGTTCTTTCACTGTTATACAATCCCGAAAACCTCAATAACTTAAAAATTGTATACGTTTCCATACCACTTTCAGGTATATTTCATTCACCAAGGCTCATTTTGAAGTATGTAAATATAGTATTAGCTACTTCATCTTAGAATGATAGTATGAAATAGTTTGATTAGGTATATTGGTCGAAAATGTCGAACCCGACTGTATCAGGAAACTAAATAAATGTACAATACATTAAGTACATTCCTCGTCAAAAATTTGTTGCAACGAGGCTACCCGTAGTCATAATTTTTTATAATAATAATTAGTAGATACAAAGTCCTCTTACTTAAAAATTCACCGACCAACTTATGTTAATAAAAATATTGACCCTTAAATGACGCTTGGCGGTATTGGACACTAACTCCAAACATTGACTCGTAGCTGTGCGCCAGCTAGCGGAAGGCTAATGTAATGCCCTCACATTGTTAAGATTTGACACGCGATAAATGATTCGACTATGGCGCCACCTATCTGAATTTTAATAATAAATCTCCCTGAACTTAATAAAACGAACGAGTTTGTGCTGTATCTAAGCGTGCATTTTATTATTTTAACGTTCATTCTTTTCACACTCGTTCATAAGTGACGATAAGTAAGATATTATAATTTTATATTTTATGTTCCTTTTTATATTTTCTGACCTGTGAACCATTCATTACCACTTGAAAACCATTGACACACCCAGTTGTTAAAAAATGTAATTGCTGTTTAATTGTCTGCTTGATTTATTTATTTCTCAATCTAAAACCATTATGATATATTTAAATGTTTGTATTTACACAGGTAGAGATTTAGACCTGTGTTTTTTGTAGCTATTTTAATTATTGACAATTATTAAACGCTCAAAATAAACTAATTTTCCCTCTGCTTTCTGGATTTTTCAGATATTTGCAGTCATCGAAGCGTGCAGATGTTACAAGTAAGTCGAAATTAAATGTTTCACACAAATAGAATTCCTAGCTAGCAATGAAAAGTATAAAGTACTTAAATATGGCAAAGTGAAATAGCACAAAACTGCAGTTTGAGTAATTAAGTGATACTTAAATGCCACACACTTGCTTCCATTTACATATATGCATATGCGCTGCATTAATTTACTTATCCATTTATCATGTGATATTTGAAAATCATATAAGTGATATCTACTCATATACTTATGTATACACAAAGTATGCATTTGCACGTAAATTTGCTTATTTGGAAAACACTTTGATTTTTTTTAAGTACTCACTTGCATAAGCAACACAGCCGGCAGCTGTCAGATTGGCACATGTTCTCCCTTGTGAAAAAATATTTGAAATTCCTCGTAATGTTCTAATCATTTACGTGTGTGTCGCGCCACGTGAGCGCCTTTTCATGAATGATTGTTCATTCTTTAGTTTTTATTGCTGTGAAATTTATATTGTGGACACTTATTGGGAAAAACGAGTCATTTATGTAGGTATTTTTTACAATGTCTTTATAGTTAGCAACATGCTCGTAATAAAAGTTAAGTTATATATTAGAAATATTATTATTTTAGTGGGCGCTTGCTATTATTCTTTAATGAAAGCAGTTTTCGTTTTAAATAAATTCAATAATTTATTTTTAATTTTCGAAGCGCTAAAAGGATTGTAAAATCTGTTAAAAAAATTGCTTTAATTTTAATTTTTACTATTCGACAGAATAATATGGTTTTGTTTAAGTATCTTTTATTCAGTTATTTTTTGTTCAGACGATTTTAATGATACAAAAAAAACTGTAAAAATAAACTAAAAAAGGAATAGAAAATTAAAGAAAATTAAATTACAGATAGAAAATTTAAATCCATAATCTCCTTTTGAAGAGTTTTGAAATTTCGAAAATATAATTAAAATTTTTGGAAACAGCACTTTTATGTTTTATTATTTTCTAAGATGGACCAATTTTGCACAATTTGTGACTTATTATGCTTCCTCAAACTGCTTCATTAACAAGTTACTTTAAAAAATTTTTTAAGCAACATCGTTCCAAAAGATGAATTTTCAAAAAGTTAATTTGCAAGTAATCATCATATAATATTAATTCTAGTTGTAAACCAGCTTTCAACTAGTTTGAACCGCAAGCCCTAAGTGGTCGGGCTACTATTTTCACCTTTCAACTACATAAGCTGCTGGCATTCTTAGATGACTGCATTCAACGAGGTGTCAATTAATAGATTTCTGTCAGAAATATCAGTCCGATTCTAGTTCAAAGAACTAGACACAAAAAGTTTGGTTGAATTATGAACTAGAACCTTTTTCTTAACTAAAGCTTAAGAAAATTCGGTTTTAAAAATGGCAAATATAACCAAATAAAGTCTTGAAAATTTAGTAAGACCCTCTTAAAATATTGGAAATTTTAATAAGAGACCCACAGATAATTTAATTCGTTTCACTCAATTTTACTATCAAATCGTTTTGTTATTTGTAAAAAAACTGGGCCCTTCGGGCCAGTTCTTCCTTATTGCGGAATTTTAAGCTGTAAACTAGTATCTTTTCTAACTACGCATATCTTAAACAGTTCTCATAAAGGTGCTTATGTAGATTAAATATCAACAGCAGCTAGCTAATGCTGAGTGCCTCTTGAGATAGTTTAAATTCAGTGATGACGAAACTGTATAGGTTCGTGTGAAAAACATTAAGTACTAACACCTGCCGTTACTACTAACTGTCAAATATCAAAAGTGAAGCGTTTCTTTTTTTTCAAGTTGACTGACACCTATTATATAAAAGGCTCATTCATAAATTTTTAAAGCTTACTTAATTTCACAAGACTCTTTATTCTATGAAAAAATGTTTAACTTTCAGTCCATTTCACTATGTGAATATTCAAGAGCCACTTGCGATAGGCTGTTTGTCGGAAACGAAAATTCGTTTCTAACGAAAATTCGAAAACAAGTTTTATCAGTTTTTTTTCTTCATGACATATAAATATGTTTTTAATTTAAAGTTTATGATTTTATATCCATTTCAAAGCTGCAGTTCTTGGAAATTATCACACTTCTTAAAATGATTACCACTATGAGTTCCCAGTGATCAAATTGTAAAGTAAAATATCAGCCTGGAATTCGTGTTAATACTAATATAATATATAAATTATAATATGATAATATATGCCTTAAAATAAACGCACAGGTGCTTCGATAAAAAATTTATCCATAGATGGCGCTGTAAAAAAAATATTACAGAGGCATATATTTTAACTGATTTGTTTTATAATGGACTTAATATAAAAGAATATATCTTCACAAGAGTTTCTTATTGTATGAAACCATTTTTTCAAATCAGAAATTCACTTAGAAAGTGGCGATCACTATTCGAAGGTTAATATACGTTGAAAACTGAAACCACTATACTACAGCGGTGCCGAGAAAAAAGTTGAATTTTAAAATTATGTATATTTATATGTAAGTAAGGTGAAATTATGGTTGCTCTTCATGCATAATTTAGATCGGCTAGTTTAACATTCATTGCAATATTACCAAACTTCTTCTACTCAGGTATTTTTGACATGTCTAACATTTTTGTTTTGCTTCTTGGGCTCCACCACCTTAGGAATGTTATAATTGTAACATTTATAAATGAAATGTAGGATTTTTAATACAATTTCAAGTCATCAAAATTAAGATATAAAAATGTTGTTCATGCTCTATATATACACTTATACCATCTACGCCTATATGTGTGTGAATACGGTAATCAAATCAAGTCGAAGTTTCTGCACTGAAACTGAGGTGATTTATTTACATTAACGCTTTTGAGCTTCTACAAATGTAGAATGAATTCTATTAAGTCACTGTCTAGCTGAAACGCTTTCACTTGACGCCGAAATTTCAAAATTTAATTTAAGCTGTCTGTGTATGATTAAAAAGTATATGAAAAAAAGCAAACTGGAAATTTTGTCTAATATATTAATTCTTAAACTGATCAAATCGCTGCAAGTTCAAGATATGCACACATATTACCTACACTACATTGTTATAAGCAGACTGACATATGAGTAGAAGCAATTGTTTATTTACTTAAAAAACATAAATATTATTTATTTTGTTGCTATAAATTGCTATTTCACTCTCAGTCTTCGTATAGTGAGAGAAGTCATCACTAATTGCCAGCTAATGTATAATGTTTTCCGTGCGGCACTGTGTCTGTGTGTCTGTGTGTCAGTGTGTTTACCTGAACTCACGCACTTAAATATTTATAACTAATTACAAATAAACTTTATTATATTTATAAGTACTACATTTATATGTTTTTACATTAATCATTATAAGTATTTCACAGTTTACAGTTGTCCATGGCCTTGTCGTGGCCCAGTTTCATATGTGCTATGCTGCTATGTGGTGTTGTGTTATGCTGTTATGTTCAACCCCGGAAGGTGTTATTTTTTGCCGTTTAATTGCCATTGTTTTATTTTAAGCCTTTTTCTTAACATATTCAAATTCGGCCTTTGTTTAAAAACTTTTTTCCATATAATATTTTACTCATATTTATTATTGCCTAATTTTTTCATAAAAACATATTTTCTTGCTTATAAAATTCTGATACAAAGCATTTTTGTTGTTTTTATTTGTTTGTTTATACTTAATGTAATTTAAATTTAGTGTGTCGCTGTTAGCTATAAATCAAGGTAAATGACATAGGAAGCGTTCTAAGTGTTCGCCATTCGACATTAGTCGTTTTGTTGTACTTGAAATTGTTGTTGTTGTTGTCGATTGCTTCATAACGTTTCAGCAAAAGTCTTATTTGAATGTTTGTTGTTTCGCTTAATTGCATAAGGAATTTGTGTGTTTTGCCCGAAACTGGGTTAATGCTTGCACACACATACATATGCACACTTACATTTACACTTATCAGTCAATTAAATTTACGATGAGTTTTTGTTGTGTTTCATTGTTTTCATTTATAGTGTAAATATAGTGTGAAATCAGGCTTGTAGCGTAGCTGAGCAATAAACCAACTCAAGCGCATTAAATTCAATTACATAGATATGTCTGTATAAATGCCAATGTTATGTAGATAATTATAATTGAAATTTATTTTAAGGCGTTTGAATATTATTGCGCCCATTTTTGAATTAAATTTAAAATGTTGGAAATACGATTTAAAGCAAAGCAAGGGCAATTTGAGCAAATAGTTAATTTCTGGCGGAAGTAAACTTTTCATGCCCTACAAAAATCTTTGAAAAATTAAATAACGACTTTTTAGCAGACCTTTTACCTTCTTCTGAGTATTAGCGTGCCTAAAATGAACCTAAACCAGCCACCCATTCATGCTGAATTTTTCTCGCCAGTATAAAAAAAATTTTGGATTTATTCACCCAGAGCTAGAGAAATTATTTCACATAAAGTTACATGTAGTAAGGACTGGCAGAGCAATTTTGCCAGCGCCAACCCAAAATTCACAGACGTGGGTCGAAAAAGACTGACCCAGAGAAATTACACTTCTGTCGCACTTAGTTTAGCGCACAAAATTTTCATTTTAACAACTTTGATGCAGCCGCTAAAGTATATAGCCCTATCTTTCTGTTTTATATGCTATGCTAACTCTGTCAAATTGAATGACAGTCGTTGTCAAACTAATGACATTCTTGAAACAAATTGTCAACTTAAGCGACATTTAAATTGCACTATTTTCAATTCGTCTATTTTTTTTTGTCTTTAAATTTGACATAGTGGAAACCCGGTATGAATGGGTTTCCCATTTTAAACATGCGATTACCATTCAACATACTTTCCTGAACAAAAAAATTATAAAAACTATACAGTAAAAAAAACACTATAGTTAAGAATTTAATAGCGGAAATTATGCGGAGGAACTACATTGCCAAAACTCCAAGACTTGTCCCAAAAAAAAAACTGATCAATAGGTCAAGGGTAAACATTCGAACATTCGACCATTCAGAGAACTTGTTGCAACGATGGAACCGAATAACTGTCAATGTCGAGGTTGTGAGAGAAATGTAAATTATTTCTCACTTTCCACATGTGTACTCTATCCTCTCACGCATCGGGGCAAAGACCCTCAAAAAAAATACACCTAACTTGGAAGGTTACCAAAACACACACATGACAAAAATAATCAAAATGTCACTCTGTTCTGAAAATATATTTACTAATTCATTGGAGTTCACAAACTTATTGAAAGAGAGTTGCAAATAGAAGCTAATAGACCTTTTAGTAAATATAAAAATATTGTCAGCTTCTAGATGGAGACATTTGTGCTGTTAAATTGCTAAATACATACTAAAAGATGACACAAACATATGTACATACAGACATATTAAACCGCTAATTATGCGTGGAAAGACCTCACAAATCTATGATTTAGCGCTATTATATGACACACCTTCTAAATATTCTTCAGTACTAATAATAATTCAAGCAAACACGTTAATATAAAGCAATAACAACAAGAGAAGAAGTATGTCACTTTAAATTAAATACTTTCAACAAGCGCATTAATTACTTTCCGTTGCGTGATAAAAAAATAAACAAATAATAATAATAATAACTAAAATGACAAAGAGCGAAGAAAAACAGCGAAGAATGTGGATCTGCCACACGCAATTCGGTTTTCGTCACTGACACTCATACTTACATGTATACATGCACGTACATAGATGTTTTCACACGCCAATATGCAAATTTGCCAAACATACATATATATATACGGATATAAACAGATCTTCTTTAGTTTCTTGCTTATGTCTTTTTCTTTTTTGCTTCCGACTTGAGAGCGCAGAGCGCTTAGAGCAGCCAAGCTCGAAGCTTAGAATATAGGAGGCATTCGTTTTGCGTCAATAGTTTATTCACCTCGAGTAGAACTATTTTCCACTATTAAAAGAAAGATGCTTACACACATACATACATACATATTCATACAGAACTAGCTTTTAATTAGCTTATTCGATGCTGATAAAGAATTGAGAAATAAATAAAACGCGACTACGCGTATATATGTACTTTATTATATATATATGTACCATAGATATACTATCTATGTACTATAGATATATATATATGTACCATATTTCCATATATGTATATCGTTACATACACACATACATTTATTTTAGATTGTAGAAGTGAAGGTAGTCAATAAAGTCAACTTTAACAATCAAATTTGCATAAAACATTCATACATACATACAAACACACATATACACATATATAGACCATTAGCATTTTTTGGTTATTCTTTTACTATTTGCCCTTTTGTTTGCGTCTGATATCTGCAAGCTACAGGCCTCATCTCCATTGTTTGCTTAGTATCATTGTTTTTTTCTTGTACGATTGGCTTGAGTGATATAATAAACAACTAAAACCCCCTTTGTATGACACACTTATGCAAAAACACTAACACATTTCCAAGTAGAGTTAAATGGGGTCGGGGGAAAATTATTATATTGATGGGTATGGATGCTTTAAAACAGGGAAAGAAGTTACCAGATGTTTAAAAATTTGAAGTCAGAAAGATCAATAAAATAAGTATACACTATGCTACAAGGATCCATGAAGAGACTTATAATAGACAAAATTTTTAGAACAGTTCTCCCCTATCCACCAATATAAGCATGAAGATCCATGCTATTGTTGAGATGGGTTGCCACCGGTTTACACTTTTCAAGCAAAAGTAAGCCTATAATATAAAAAATGTTTATCAAATAGCAGAAGCTTAGGAAAGCTGTTGTTAAAAACTATTCTTAAGGGTGTTGCCATCTGTTTAGAAATATGTATGCAATAAAAGTGGTCAAAAACGTGATATATTAATTAAAATAGGGTCATTAAACTAAGTAGGCATTAGAAAAGTTCCGCAGCAGATTTTGCTGAAGATGGTTGCCCCATAGTTAAAAATTTTTAATACATTCATTTGCGATTTAGGAAAGTTTGATCCTCCTACAAAAATTTTCGAAATGATCAGCGACCTTGCATTGAACTTAAATTATAACAAACTGTTCATAAGTTAATTGGGACGAAGATAAAACAATTTATAATATCTGAAATTTTTTAATTGTTCAATATTCTTAATACTAATCTCTCCCTCACAGGGTAGTGGTTTTGTTGTGTATTAGGGGGAAATATGCAAGAAAATCATTATAGTAGAAATTCTTTTGATATGTAGAAACTAATTTAAAATGAACTAGAACTGCAACTAGTTATATTTAATGAAATCCTAAAACTTTTTTTGTTTTAATCGAGATTTAAACGTTAAGGAGTATATTAGTTAAAGGATACTACGAAGAAGATTTCGATAGAATAAACCCAAATTAGTGACTATGAAATTAGTTACGAAAAAATTGAAACCGACTAATTGAGCCTTCTAAAGAGAGTATTTAACACACACAATGAAGCACAAACCTTTTTCATATATTTTTTTGTAAATTTTTATTCTTTCTTTGCATTAAACTCGTAATAATTTACTAATTTTTTTACATGAAACATAATGAATTTAGAATAAATTAAAAATTAAATTAAAATAATTTATTAATATAATATATACCTTAAAAATTTTAATGAAATATTTTTTATTCGGAACATTTTGCACCGATCAATTTATTCAATTCCCACGACCCATATCTGATTCACATGCTTCTCTCGTTAATTGCTTCATACTGACAATTTACAGCTACTTTCACTGCTCAAAGTTATCGCATACTTACTTCATATAATATATAAAAATCGTCAACAACAATAACAAAAAAGCAATATTTGTGCAATTTGCAGCGCAAGTAATAACTTACACTTTTGCAGTGACTTAACACAATTAATTTTATTATTTTAAATAAAAAACCAACACTCTACTATCTAAATAATTTTCAAAATGGCAATGAATAACAATAGAAGGTATATATTTGCATGTCGCGCCATTCGCTAAGCTAACTTGTATGTAAATTTGTTGCTTTTCATACTAAAATTGTTGTTGTTGTGGTTTCTTGACTAGTTTATTCGCTGCGATTGTTGGCGGTTTGTCTCTTCCTTCTTAGCACGCTCATTTATACAGACGCTTTGCTGCGCTGCACTTGATTGGCGACTTGATTTTGCTCCAAAACCGATTTGCTCGTCTTCAACTAGCTTCCATATACCACCACTAACATTGCTTACTATTATTGACTGGAGTATTTTCTTTTTATCTTGTGTATATAAAATAACAACATGCCTTTTGCTGCCGGTTTGGTGAAATACCAGAAATCAATTGCGGTGAACCGCAGCCAAAGTGTTAAGAGTCGTGCTCCCTGTTTAGTTTTGTTTGTAATCAGTTGGCTTCTTTGGTACTTTTCGGCTCTTATGCACTTAACTCAAAAGACTTGGCAGCAAGGTTTTGCCAAAAAATTTCCCTAACTTATAGTGAATTTTTTTTTGAAGGTTTTTTATGCCACACGCCACACTTTCTGTTAAACATTTTATTATAAATTGGTTGGCCTATTCCATCTGTTATTCGTAAAACGAATTTCACATGAGCACTCAACAGCATTTGTATACCTATTTACTTATGAAAATCAATACTAAATACGCCAAGCAATGATATCTAAGCATTAAAAAGCAATATTGGTTGTTTAGTGCATTTAACCGCCGAAAATACAGAAGACTTAAGCGACAAACTCGTTTCCTAGCTGTGCATATTAATGCTGATTAAACATGTTTAACTAAAGATTTCGCACACAAATGACGCACAAGGTATAATAAACAAATATTTGAGGTGTTTATTTCCAATTTTTTTTCTTTTCTTCTTCTTCTTTTAATTTCTTCTTTTCTTTTAATCAACCAACTTCAAAGGGTGTGGCGTGCTGGCATGCGCTTTGTTGCACCATCGTCTATTTTGTTTTATTTTCGTGCTGTGCATAACCCTTATATTATCGCCAACCTGTAACGAAGCTGTGCCATAAGTCCATGTGTTACCATAACTGCGCGCCAAGACAAAGAGCCAAACAGACAAATTTGTGGTGTAAAATTTAAACGCCCACAAATTGCTGCTTGTCATTAGATTGAAGTTGAGATAAATCTTTGTTGTTATTGTTTGATTTTGGCTTTGGCAGCATGTCTGCAAGAGACTATGCGAACTTTTAATTTTTGGCAAAATGAAGTAATTAAAGAAAAGAATTTAGATGTGATTTAATACTAACTTATGTAAAATAGAAATAAGTCACAGATGATGTAGATAGATAGAGTCATAAGTGGCGGAAAAAACATAAATCAACTCAATAAATTATATAATATACTTTACTAAGTTTTCAATTCTTTCCTGCTTATTTTAATATGAGTTCTCATCATGTCTGATGGTATATAGATCTGTGATGACTATGAAAATAATTTCACCAAAGTTCTTAAAACTCTACATTTTAAAAGAAAAATATATAAAATAATTTATATATATTTTAACAAATTTTAAATAAATACATCTGTGTGCTATATAAACTCATTATTCTATAATTACAGCTTAGCTCAACTTCACTTACTAAATTTTATAGAAATCATTATGAACGTGCAAGATTGAGTTTTATTTGAATTTGAAGGAATAAATTATCGAAATAGCGTTCCTCACTTTATTCAGAAATATGTAGGTGTGTACACTCACTAGTAGTTGCCACACTACACAATTATTAATTAACATTATCAATTATCAATTAACATGAAAAGCATTTTTCTTGTGAAAATATCATTTGATAGCCTCTAGTAATTAATTCTTATAATTAGAATGGTTTGAAATAGATTTCAAACTAAAACGTAAAATATAATTTCATATTTTTAGTAATCAATGAATTTTGGCTGAATTTTTCTGCTTAAATTTGCTTTTCAGTAATGACAATTATATTACATAAGTACTGACCATAGGTAAATTACATTAGTATGATAATTTAGGGCTGATTGGAAAAAAACTTTACTACCGGTCTAGTTTGTAACTGGTTCAAAAAGCAGTAGTTTTTCAACTAGTTTATCGTAAAAATTTACAAAACACGGAAAATATTCAAAATCAGAATTACTCTTTTAGGGAGAATGAATCACGTTTAAAATGCTTTGCATGCTTCCAGGAGATCATACTGTTAATACGCACCGCACCAAATGTCAAAAAATTGCAATCAAATATCTAAAAAAATTGTGTAGAAATATTTTTATCTTATAAAAATTAAGAGTTCTACAAAAATATTTTAAATTTTATGGAAATGAAAGAAACAGTATGAGACATCGACATTTGTGAGCCTTTAAAAAACAAATAACTATTGTAAAACTTCCTCACAGTATTATTTCTCAACAAGTTTTCACAACATTTTCGTTTCATTTTCAATATATTTTCCATTTAATTAACCGAATTCCACACGAAATGCTCGCGGGTAAAGCGATTTCCGAGTAGTTGCTAACATTTTTCCCAAACATAAGCGTAAGCTGGCATTTACACACACACTCAAACATGCATGCATTTATGTGCATTGCTTGCGCCATTGACGGCAAGTAAACAAAACCATATATGTAAGTGTTTACATACCCATATACATCCCGAGTATATACAAAAAACAAACTCATTCATTGGCATTATTTTGTGCGCTTACGGCATGTCTTCGCAGCGACTTCACGACGCACGCGTGCAGTCATTCACGTGCATCAATTTTGCGACCGCACCATACAACCAAACAACTCAAAAGCCACGAACAAATGTAAATCATGAAATTGCTGCTGATAAAAGGCTGCTCAACCGCCTTTTTTGCAACCCATTACCGTCGCCAATGTTGTCAGCATCGTGTTGATCGTGTCGTCTTCGCCAACTATTTAGGTCTGTGTGTTAGGTCTTGCACGCCAAGTGACATAATTAATTCAAATGTTGCCCGTTGACTGTCAGCCGCCGTAAGCGCTTTGGTAGGGTTTGTTGTCTGTTTTTTCTTATTGCCTCTGTCTAAGCATCACATTCATCATTTATTAAACTATGCAGCTAACTTTAATTAAAGCGCACAAAACGCATTGCACACACATTGCTCTATGAAAAATCAACAATTTTGTTTAACTAAGTCATGCTCTTGCGCGCGCATGCGCATGTTCAACCATTTAAATGCCATTCATGTCGTTCGCGTTATTGTTGTTGTTGCTGCTGTCTGAGCACACGCTCTAGCGCATAAACGTATTATTAAATTCTGATTTATGATGGCCGCAACCATCTATTAAGCACTTGGTGCGGATGTGCATACACACACGCATACATGGATGAGTACATGAATATGCGTGTGCAAGTCGTTCATGTGTTTGTGCAGCTACTTTGCCATACGCTGTTAATTATAAGGAAAGCAAAGCACTATTTCATTTCTGTATTTTCCCATAATTATCGCAATTGCACTGTATGTAAAAAGCCTTTGTGTGGAATGTCTTTTAGTCAATATTAGTGCACCCGATAACAGGCTTGCAACTTAGTTTAATAATTCTAGTTTTTGGCATGATAGAAATATCTATTTATGACTTTTATTAAATAAAATACGAAATGGTTTACTTTACTGCATTGATTTTATTTAATTGAAATTTTTAAGAGGGTGGCAACCATTTTCAAAAATATATCCCAGCAAACTCTACTTAAAAGAAATGTATGATGCTCATGTTTTTAAAAACTTATTCAATCAATATTTTTCATTTTAATTGTTTAAAACAGACGGTAACTCTTCTCAAATATATCTCCAAATATGTATAGCTCGCACAAAAATCTTTATAAAAGTATGTTGTATATAAAACACGTTGTACAAAGTTTGTCTTATCAATATCATTGAAATAAGTTTTTTAAATGAGTGGCAACCTTACCTAAAAAATATTTTCTGCTGTTAGCCTTCTTAAAACTGCATTCTACCCATATACCAAAAGCTTTACCCTATCAATTGCATTTAATTCAAAGTTTCAACAGGTGGCAACCCTTCGCCATTAATATTTTCGACTATGAGTCCTCTGAAACTCTAATAATTTGAAATATAACTGAATTGCTGATTTCAAAATTGTTGACAGGTGGCAACTTTATTTGAAAATAATTTTCACAATCAAGCTTATTTGCACCATATCAAATACTAGTATTTTTACATATCTTAGCAGCTCATATATTTTTTTAGAAAATACATTTTTTGTCCAAAATACGCTAGTAATTTGCACATTCAAGATCGAGAGCCGATTAGTCATTGTCTAAACAAAGCTTTGCAGGAACATCTAAAAACAATGGGCCTGCAAATTTCGATATCAAAGAGGAAATTGCCTGTTGAAAACAACTTTTTAATTGTTTGAACACGCACAATTAAAAAAAAAGGCTCAACA
Organism: Bactrocera minax; assembly: GCA_021498325.1. Taxonomy (NCBI): domain Eukaryota; kingdom Metazoa; phylum Arthropoda; class Insecta; order Diptera; family Tephritidae; genus Bactrocera; species Bactrocera minax. The sequence goes on from JAKEEE010000004.1 coordinate 7,223,527, forward strand.
AGTTTATAACAGCGGTAAAAAAATAGAATATTAATTGTCATGCAATTAATTTTATAAAAATGTATAATTTTCTTTTCATGGATGTGACTTATTGAGCAATTAATGTATTTTGAATGTGCGTTCAAGACTAAATGATTACGAGTGGACGGTTTTATGGTTATGGTTGTCGAATAAAAATTTAATGTTGCTTATAAAAATTGTATTTCGCAATGGCGCAGACAGTTTTTAAAAGTGCAAAATAAATAAAAAATATAAAAAATAAAAAATTTGGAGGAGCCTACAGTCAAACACCTACACAGCCGTTATTTCAAGCAGTTAGGCCAGTTGATACCATAAAAAGAATGCCTAACTTAAAAACCATTTGTACTGGAAATAAGAAAAAGGATATCGAATTCTGCTCTTTCAGGCTTTATATTGTTTCAGGCGGTTATATTGGTGTTTTGGTACAAAATGGTGGCTACTGGTCCAATCTTCGAAATCACAATTTCCAAGAAGGCTTCCGCGGACGACGGTGCTTCTGGCAGCTCACGTTATGTGAAACAAAATAAAAAACCGTTTTTAGCTTTACACAGATTATTATTCACAAAATGATGGACTTGTAAAAATTTTTTGAATTTTTTATCAAAAAGAGCTAGCAGTAAATTGTTTATAAAAATATATATATACATTGCATGACAGATAGATAGATAGAAATATATATATATATATATATAAAACTGATATGTACCCATCCATATCCAACTTCCATATATTTTTTCTTTTTGCTCTTTCATTGTTTTTTTCTTTTTTGTTTTGTTTTGTTTGGTTAACGTGAATTTCTGAACTCTCCGCATATCACTGCGCATCCATTTCCACATCGAAAAAGTGGGTCAAGTTGAAGTTTTCGTTACCTTTATTTTCAGCGCTATTTTCTTCCTGCTTTTACTCACCTCTGTTATATACCCGCATACTATGACAATGTTTAGCTTTTGTTTTTTCGTTTTTGCGTTTTGTCACAGTTTCACATTATGCATTCTGGTGAAATTAGCCGCGCGCCAGACGTCAGTTGCCAGACGGCGAGTGACTAAATGCTTGCGCATTGGCAATTCCACGAGTTACATAAGTGCGTACAAGCCAGTGGATAGTTTCTTTTTATTTTCACTATTAACTCACACACCACTCTGTTTTTGTAGTGAAGCTGTGCGCTAATTTTAAGTCGAAGCTGTTGTTGTTGACACTTTTTCGTTTTGTAACTCACAAAATCACGGCTTGCAAAAACAATTGTAAAACAATTACAACAACAGCAACACAAAGTAAACAACCAAATAAATACATTACAAAATGTCACACAGCAACACCTACAACAAATATGCTGGCAATCACACAAAGATTTAGTAGACATAAATCACACATCATTATTGTGTTGCTGCGTGTTTGTTGCTGCCGAAAAGTAGGCGCGACACATCAAAATGTAATGTATCTTCATTGGAGTGCGCATTTAACGACAGTGTTGCGCACGTTTCGCGATTGCACAGCTCATGTTGCAACTTACGCATAAAGCCCATTTGGCGCCTCGAAATGTACACACACACAAACAAACACACGGCCGCTGATGATTGATCAAAGCGAGATGCGCGTACGAAAGCAGTTTTTTTTTTCTGTTAGCTAATTTTTCACAACTCATCTTTCCATTTATTTTTTTTCATGTGTCGCTTGTTCGGCTTCGGCTTCGCACATCTTAAAAACTTAAATCATAAAAACTCTTAACACAATTTCGCTTTTCCTTTCCTGTATCTCCAACTTACGGGCTGGACTATTACATTGAATCCACTTCGGCAAATAACGAGCCTGTTTGACTGACTGTCTGATTTATTCGTTGACCTATGCATTGTAGTTCAAACCCTCTAGAGAAGTCACGGAGTTCAAAGTAGGAACCTTCCACGAAATTTATATATATGGTGGGTTTAATGTCTTACGCCTCCAACTTCAAGTTAAAGTTAAAAATTGAAGTAATTTTTCCAAAATATTTTTTTAATATAATTTTCTCTCATCTTTATATTCAACCCTTCGAATTCTAAACCCGAATCATTAAAAAAAAACAGCATTAAGGGCAAATTTTAAATTATATAAAAATTAATAAATTCTTTAAAAAAAATATCTAATTCTGACAAACAAAGCAACACATATAACTTAATTGTTACATTTTTTTAAAATTTTTCATTATTGCAACACTCATTATCCGACTAGTTCGCATTTAGTCCATTTATTTACTGGTGCAACTAGTCGAATGGCAAAAATTTAGAGACCACATAAAGTTTTTCGAAAGTCATTAGCTGCTTATATTTTATTTTTATTACAGATGGAACTACTCTAAAAGTAACCAACCACAAACTAGTTGCTATACCAAAAAAATTGGGCGTTGTTGATCTTCTATTTTAACTAAATTTTCGTTACTTTACTACTAAACGTTTACTAAACACATTTGAACTAGTTTGCTTCTAATTTCACCGTTTTCACTTCCAAACTGGTTTCAAAATGACGTCATCAGCACTCACTTTTATCCCTTATATATTTAGGTTTAATCCAGTTTTCACACTTGAAAGCAAGTTGCCTTCTTTTTGGTCCATTTAAAATTTTTTTTCAAATAGTTCAAGAGTATAAAATTTGGACTGGTACTTAATTAAAAGATCAGATATCTATATAAATTCGTTATCTTTTGCAAAAACTTATTTTTTCTACTTGTATTAATGTATTAATGGAAAAATGTTTAATTAGATTTTACAAAAAACTTATTTTTGTAACTAGCTATTCTTACTGCCCTTACAACTAGTTAAATTAGGGTCGCTCTGGTACTAGTTTCCAATCGAATTTTTTTTCAAAAACTTAATTTCTAATTAATTTAAGCATTTATCACCATATACAACTAGCCTAAGTGTAGTACTTAACGAACTAGTTCATAATTCAGCACTTTGTTAACAATTCAAAAACATTTTCGCTTCTTTCCAACTTTAATACTACTCACATATTCACACACACCTTAATTTGCAAGTATGTCAGCTTATTTGCTTCGCACATTGACCGCGTTAACGCCAAGCAAATCCAACAACAATGTATGTATATAGATAGATATAGCATTGCAGGAAGGCGCGCAATTACCGATTGCAATTGAGCGTCGCAAAGCAACAGTTGCTAACAAAACTGCACGCATACATATATACGTACCTACAAATTGTTATGTATGATTACTCACACCTTCCCGCATACATATATACTCACATAAATATACGTACATGACTGTAGGTATTTTGTAATTTGTTGTTATGGCTTCATCTTTTATGTTATTTTGGGCAGTGTAGAAATATTTTTTTCTTTACATTATTACTTAATTCCAACACATACATACGTGCATATGTATTTCAATCATTTTCACACCCTCATAAAGATTTTTGTTTTCACTGTATTTTTGCCTACGATTTTTTACCTAAAAAAACGCTATTCGCTTATATATATATGTCTTTATTACTCCCATAACACATCTCTTTATTATTATTCATTACTTTTTGCCGACATAATACATTTAATTGCTAGCAATTGTTGTATTGTTGTCGTTGTATTAAGGCATCAGTTGATTACGAACAAGCTAAAATCATTCAACTCGAGTCACATTTCTCACGATTACAATGACCCAATGCCCTCATAATTGTACATGTACAAGTACATGGGCATATATATATATATATATATATACATATGTGATAAATGTGAAGCGAGTAGTGATATATGTTTGTATGTATATAAATTATAAGAAAATAATATTTTCCGGAGAAATACTTACTTAGAAGTACGAAAAATCACACTGAGTTAGAGTCGAAAGGCCTGCAACTTCCATACTAACACATTTATAAATATGTATTTATGTATATAGATATATCCGCGGTCCGTAACCTTCAAATTATTTGACCAACTGAATACCAGACACCTTGCTGCTCATGTGTATACACGTATGCATTCGAATAGCCTCCATGTAGAAAGCTTTTGTCATATCCTTTATCATAGTGTAATTTATATATATATTGTAATAGAGAGCTGATATATAAGATCTTTACATTAAACTTCTATAAAACGCCTTCCAGTGATAAGTCATCGGAACATAAAAGTAAAAGCTCTCAAAATGTTCTACTCAAGCTCGTAATAGCAGCGAATTTTAATTGTCACAAATCTAGTTCGTTGTAAATTGTTTCAACTAGCAGTAACTTTTCCTTTGTGAAATTTCGTCTGCCTCAACTTTATCTTCTAACCAAACAGTTGTTTTGACAACTAAATCTATTGTACTTTTTCGATGCCATCGAACCCTTTATGGCTCAAATAGTCTTTCCCCAAGCTCTCAAATGCTTATAAAGTGGTCACTTTGTCACATATTCTGATATAATCTAAACTCGAAATCGAGTAACACATTCTAAAACCTGACAAATCTTTGTCGAATGTGATCAGCACCTTCGGTGATATCGTCTATGTTGAAGATGCCATTGTTTGATTTATACCGAAACAGAACCCCAAGTCCTTTATTTTCTTAATATTAGCACTTTTTTTCTTAAACCTAACTTTATCGAATTTCTGACTCAATCCACTGTTCATTTTGCCCCCGAATTTGGGAAGAAAATTGTACGTAGAACGAGGGTGTTCGTCGTAGTCTAGTTACAGTGAGGCGCTTGTTTTCTCTCGCTCAAAAAAGATGTCACTCTGAGAGAGTTATTTTGTGTTGTGGGTTTTAGTGTATTGGCAGTATTGATCAATGCATGTTAAAGTCCTTATTTTATAAAGGTAACCGGTTTTTTTTTTATTAAGCAGACATCTTCATAACAGTTACAATGAAAAAAGTAATAATGGGGATCAAGGAGTCCATCAAGTCTTGTTATGTAATTCCTGAATAAATCGTTTGATTAATTTTACTTCAACTGATCTAGGGTGCTGAGCCTTCACGGATCCTGTTTTCAACGAGAAATGCTAACACCTAAAATCTTATGCAATATTCAGATGTCAAAGCAGAAATAATTCAAACTAAAAAATTGGCTTCTGATATTACTTGACGCTCTTGGCTGAATTGCAACACATTTCACACGGCGGCGTACCGGCAGACACGCAAGCTGATACCGCAGGCCGCAAAAATTCCCAGCAGCAAAAATGCATATGCACGCACACACACACATGCAAATGCATCAGATAGATAGCTCTTATACAAAAGTGCAAGTCGTAGACATGTTTGAGCTATTCTGTGCGCTTCCATTGGCGCTGCGGCTTTAGCGGCTTCAGCGGCCACTTTGATGGTATATATGTGTGAGTGTCTGTGTGCGTGTGTGTGTGTGCGTGTAGCGGCGGCTCTGTCTGTGGCGCTTTGGCGCTGCGCATGTGTGTCACGGTCGTTCCAATGGGCAATTGCTGTGCATTTGCGGGCGCTTTTTTCCACTCTTTTTCCATTTGAGTTATGATTATTGTAGTTGCCGTTGTTGTTGTTGTTGCCGTTGCAAGTGCTCGCTAGATAACTTTTAGTAAAATATTGGAGGCACTCACATACAGCCACTTACATATATGTATATGTATATGTATATGTTATATGCGTTTGTGGCCGCACTACAAGCAGCATAACCACCTGAAGCGGTAGCCAGCAAAGCTTGAAGCGAGAACGTCAACGTCAAGGAACAAAAAAAAAACAATAAAGCAAATCAAAAGTAGTGACAGGCTGCAACAAAAACAATAGCAACAAATGTTTACTGTGTCTCTTTGCGTTTGGCCGTTGATGTCAACAATTACCAGCGCCGCAACAACAACATATCGTTCTTGTTGTTGTTGTTGTTAGTGCAGCACTTTAAGTAGATTTTCCCATTTGTTACGGTTTTTAAGTTGCATTTATTTGTTTATTTACGAGTATTTGCCAAGTCTCAATTTAGTTTAAGTATTTTTCCTATAATAATTTTTCTATTGCCAAATAATACAAATATTGCCATAAAAATGACAACAAATCGCAATCGCACGAAATGACAGCCAATATGGAATGGAAATATAAAACAGAATGCATTTTTCACGGTGTTAAATTATCGATAATAATTACCCAGCAACATGCAACCCATTTTTGGCAGCAACTTTGTTGCAGATTTAGCTCTGCACATTTTGGCTTTGGTTCGGCTATCAAGTGATTGCATAATTGGAATTGCTCGCATGCAAACGCTTTTAAAAGCACATTTTTTAAATTCAGTTATTCATTCTTAATTAATTTAAATTCATTTTTTTTAATTTTCAGACGAATTAAGAAAAATGAAAAAAATTTTTTGATATTTGAAAGTGCTTAAGTTTTTCATAATTCATAATATATACTTTTTTTTTGCACAATAAGAAAGCAATATTTAATAGTTTTATATAATTCTATATTTTTATGTATATTTTGATTTTAAATATTTATATCTTTTTAAATTTATTGGAAATAAGTCAATTATGCAATATTTTTTATAATTTCTTTTTCGAAAAAATATTTACAAAATATTTATTAATATTAACTGATATTTTTGTTCAAATATTCTTAATTTATACTTCCTTTCCTTTCCGTTTTACTAAAAGTTTTTCTGCATGTTCTACATTGTTTTTCTAAAGAGCAAAATAAAAGGCTTAAAAATATCTTCCAAAAAAGCAATGAACACTTTCATGAAAAGCACACCCCTTCGAAAATATATTTAAACAATTTAAACATTTCAAAGTCGTTACACCAATATTTCAATAATAAATAGCTGTCTTCGATTCATAAAACATTTGAGAGTGGCGAAACGAACAAACAACTAATGAAACGAATGGAATGAAATCAATTGGAGAACGGCTAACAGTTTCATCACTTACTCTCTCGTATTGAAGCAAACTAGTTCACTTTGTTCTTGCTTTTATATATACATTTTTGGGCAAGAGAGTAGAGCGCAAATAAACCCAGAACATAACAGAGAAGAGGTGAATCAAATACTGCTAATATAAACTATTCGTTTTTTTTTCAATTCTAAACTTTCTGATATTTATTCAATATTTGCTTCTAGTTCTTTTGTAATTCGAATAAAAATATATCTACTATATTTCAATCAATTGTGGCGTCTTAGTAATTTTGCGTTCAGATTGAAAGTCCTCGTGTTGGAAGATCATGTGTCAGAGTTTTCTGTGATAATTTAATATTTTCAATACAATTCCAACGCTTCCAGCTGGAATTTCTAAGCTACGATAAAAGCATTCACGTAAAAATGTTTGTTGTTGTTTCTGAACACCGAGATTGCCTGAAATATTGTGAGATTTTACAATATTTTTTAACTCGTTCCAAATTATTTTCTACATTCGATGCAGCCGAATGAATCAAACTCGTTCTCATCCGCTCATTCAGAGCCATAGTTGTTCGAAATGATAAATTCTTATTCTTTTCGACATACTTCGCAGAAAAAATGTTTCAACGAATACGAACGAATTCAACGAATTATTCTAAGGACGCTTTTTGATACTTCTTATTCAATTATTTATAAATCCTTTCGCCTTCTAATGGTACACTTCTTTTTTTTAAATATTTTTTAAATTTTTTTATAAAGTACAAATTTTTTTTAAATAAAATTTTAAAGAATCAAGAAAAAGATTGTTTTCTCCAACTCTGAAATAAAAAAAAAATTAAGAGAAAACCAAAATCAGATTTTCGCTTTCGAAGAACTCTCTAATCTAATCATTTATGTTCATCTATTTCATTGCGGTGTTTTTTTTTTCAAATACACCAGAGTCTGTGGCGTTTAGTCTATAAATAAAGTTTTCACTAATTTGTTTTTATATTTGGGCCCATAGCATGTGACACTAAACGATTTATTAACTTGAGCGTATTTCCCCACCGCAAATGTCCCTCTACATATACCTCTCACTTTCAATGCATATTTTATGACTATGTGTGTGTCATTAAAATTTTTCACCAGCCAGGGCGCAGAAGCCGATGTTTCGTTGACTTTTAAAATACAATAAACAGCTGTGCATATGTGTGAGTGTGGTTGCCCATGTCTGCGAAAGCGTTCACAAAAATCGCCAGCTGTTTTCCAAAGGCAGGTGAGAAATCTTGCTAAAAGAAACTCGCAAACGCTGCAAATGTGAAAGGAAATTGGGTCAAATAACATTGAAAGCTGTCAAGTAGCAACAATTTACTAATTTCATTAAGAAAACAAACGGTTCTACTCAATTAGTAATTATATGGTTCCCCTAAGAGATGTCTTAACTAGTTGAAGACGGTGTCGTTATAAAGCGTCTATATGCACATGCATGTATGTGTGTGTATGTGTGCGTTTGTGTGTGCTCGGCAGCATACCCTGTGATTAAGCGCTTAATTTGTATCTCCTTTGCCATAGAAGTTTGCCGCTCAAACACTAACAAAACCAATAAACACAAAGAATTGAATAACTTTTACTCATCTGCTCCGCGTCATCATATGCCTGTTGCTATGGGTGTTTGCATGTATGTATTGTGCTCGCATTGATGTTATGCCGATGTAATGTGGGGTTTTTACATGTGTCTACACACAAATCACCGGTACCAACTGGTGCCGGTTTGGCTGTAAAGTTCCAACATTTCTCTATTCATTATTCATTAATTCATTTACATGTATGTATGTATGTATTTATTTATGAACATACGTAAAATACCCAGATTTGCCGAAAACTATTAAGAAATCAATTCATTCGTTCAATGATTTGCGGGAAAAAGTTCTTCCTCGCGCTGTCAGTTCACTTCTGATCGTGTAACTGTGAAGACGAGAGCGAATACGTGAGGTGAACGAATGAATTTTCGCTAGTGAAGATCTCAGTAAAATCTCGCGAATTCATTTGATAACACACAAGTGTTTGCAAGAGCCGCGCTTTTAGCCATACATTTGAATTGAAATTAATTTGTGCCACAGCGTGTGATGGTTCATTTAGTCTGTTTTTTACATACATACATAAATAAGTGTTTTTGGCACGCGTAATTTTGAAGCACCGCACGTGTAGTTAAGATTCCAATAAAAAAAAAAAAAAAAAATCAGCCAACATAATTAATTGCAAACAAGGTGAGAATTTCTCTGGGTTTTTATGAAAACTGTTTTAATTTAAATTGAAATTTTATTAAATTAAATTAATTATGATGAAATTAGTGAGTTAAATTGGAAGAACTTGAAAGTTGTTTTTATTGTAATGAATGAAATTATTTCCATCAAAAAAGTTTACTTTAGGGTTGGAAAATTCTTACATAATTTCAAACTCTTTGGATAAGCTAATATTCCACTGTTCGCAGACGTGAACGAAAAATCCGGGTATCCCAATACGATGTTTGATTAACCAGATGCTGCAAATTTCCCAAAAATAAATTTCATTCGTAATATTGTTGCCTAGAAATCAACATTTCAAAAGCTATAAAAATTAATAAACCATAATTTATACCTCAGCAGCATGTTGCACGGAGTATAATGGTTTTTTAATCTAACAATTGGTTCAAACACCTAAGAATAATAGAGATAGATATAATACCATATATATACTATATATAAAATCTTATTAATAATAGGCTAATAGATTAATACTGGACTATTAGATTTCCGGTTGCCTGTTTCTTCGTCCGTCTGTCCGTATAAGGAATAGCTTGAGTAAAATTTAAGATATCTTGAAGGAACTATCATCTCTAGCACGTAAACATCTTTCGTAATATGAAAAGGTGGGTATTGAAGAAGCGGACAATAGCGAGTTGCAACTTAGTCGACAATTATACAACAAAACTGAAAATGCACAAGGGTAGTCAAATTTATTTTAGGAAGTGGCGATTCCGAATCATAATTAGTCCAATGTACATATCTCATAAACTACTAAAGTTATATCAATCAAATTTCATTATAGTATTTCGCTTCATCAGCTCACTTCATATTATAAACACCGTAAAACGGGTGAGATCTAATAGTAACCACGCCCACCTCCCATGTAACGATTTAGTGCGAAACTACAAAAAACGCAATAAATCTACCAAAATTAAGGCCTGAAATGAAAAATTAACTTAATTTCACTTAATTTAACTTTATTAATGATAAACCCGACTTTTAAGTGGATCAATTCAAACACTGGAAAATAGGTATGGCATCACTCATTTTAAACGCACTGCAAATAAAGCATAATTATTAATAAGATCAAGCGGATATTTCACTTAAGCTTACGTTCGGCATAGAATTCCACAAAATATTTTCTTATAATATATGCGGGGTACCGCTGACGCATGATCCTAAGCCGGATGCAAAGTTGTTAATAGCTTGCTGCGAAAATTGTTTGATTCAGTTGTTAGAATTAACGGAAATTCTATTACGGTATTTTTTAAAGTGGAATTTTTTGGTTTCCCCAAAGTTTTTCTGCACATCCTCAACTTTTGTGGAAATGACTCACTGTTTTGCATGCTGACACACTGTCATACTTATTCTTAAATTTAGTAGCATACGAGGTGTGTTCAAAAAATAACGGGAGTTTTCTTTGGCTATGTTCTTCGACTTTACTGGCATAGTGCATCATGAATTCTTTCCTCAAGGTCGGACAGTCAATAAGGCGTACTACCTTCAAGTTCAACGCCGTTTGCGTGAAGAAATCCGAAAAGAACGCCTGGATTTGTGGAAAAACAATTCATGGCTTTTGCACCACGATAATGCACCTGCTCACACTTCGGTGCTTGTTCGTGAATTCTTGACCAAAAGCAATACTGTAACGATGCCCCAGCCTATATACTCGCCAAACATGGCTCCGTGTGACTTTTTCCTATTTCCACAAACAAATAGAACCACAAAGCGTCGTCGTTTTACAAGTATATTCGTAGATGACATTAAAAGCACATCGCTGAAAGAGATAAAGGCTATCCCAAAAATCGAGTTTGAGAAGTGCATGCGCTGGCATAAGTGCATAATATTGAATGGAGACTATTTTGAACGCGACAATATTAATTTAGACGAATTAATAAATCTTTTCTTCAAAAAACGAAAATTCTCGTTATTTTTTGAACACACCTTGTGAACACCTACTTATTACCGTGACTATGTATCAACTTAGCCGATTATTATATTTATTTTATTGTTTGGAACTGCGGTGTGTCTGAAGAATGGAAAAGTTCAGCTGATAAATTAAATCATTCTTTGGATGTGTATTTTTTACTATTTTGTAATTATTTGTTTTTACACAAAAAATTTTACACGAGCCTTTAATAGATTTTGCACTCTTTATAGAATAAAACAATTAATTTGCAAAAAAAAAAAAACTAAAGAAATTGAATTTCATATTTTGGAAATAAAATATACCTAAAAAACTAATTACTTTTTTTTTTATAATTCTGGAGGTATTGATTTCCATAATTTAGTATCCATTCAGCTATTTAGAAAACATTTGACACGCTTAATTTTTTTCATACACGCAAATTAATTTTCAATTATAAAAATTTCGTCGTTGCTGAAAAGTCGCGTGCCGACAATGCTCCGAGCTAAATGGCTTACATATGCACACACTCGCACACACACACACACACACGCTTACAGGCACACGACAGATGTAGCGCTTCCACAAAAATACCAAAAAAAATTCTCAATATCACTGCCAAGCTACACCAAGCCACTATCGCCCAGCATGCTGACCACCACTATTTCTTCTTCTTCTTATTTTTCTTCTTCGCCGTCTTGTGACTATAATGTCCCAGCAAATCGCCATTCCTAATGCATATATTAGCATTTCTGGTTTATCTATTAATATTTTAATTGTAAATTTGTATTTGTCTTTCTATTTTTCTCCACATCATTAGTCAAAGCAATCAGCAGAACAGTGAGGCGAGCAAATCAGTGAATGACCTATCAAGTAGGTAGCCCTGACGTTTATGTTCACTTACTTGCTCACAACACTATTGCTCGGGGGGACTCATGATTTGTATTGTCGTATTGTCTTTTTCATCAAATGAAGCAAATCGATACTGTCTGTGTTGTGGAGACAATTGAAGCTCACCGATATTTGGTGATACATGAAGACAGTAATTTGGTAAAATTAACATTTAAATTATGTATGTAGTGAGTTGAATGAATGCACACTGATTCGTTTGGCATATAGATATCCTGCCTTGAAATTCTATATTTGAATCAGTGGAGAGATTTATATGAACTTGAAAACCTTATATATAGAATTTCTCGAAATATAAATCTCGAAACTTAAATGTGAAATAAAATAGAAGAAATAGCTGTAATATTGTATATACAGATATAGGAAGTGATAAAGCTAGTTGGAGACTCAAAAATTCTACACAAAACTTTTATTCAAACATTGTGTATAAATATTACATGTTATATATGTTATTTTGCTTGTGTAAGTGCCACTTCTTTATTTAGAGTGTAAGAAATAACTCTACACAGGTTTTTACAATAATTAGAACTTCAATACTCCAACATATATTCCAACAAATGACTGAAACAAAATTTCTCCTCTCCTGTGCTGAAATATGGTATCTATCCAGAAATTTGTATAATACAAAAACTCTACAATATTTAGGAAGAAAAGTTACAAAATAGAAATGTGTAAATGTAGAATTCTAAGCAAATTAATAAATATCTGGAATTCAAAAAAATGTTTAGGCTAAAGCATTCAAGATTTATTATTTCAGTGTATAAAACGTCCGAAAAGTCTCCCAACATGTCTATTGGTTGCACTTTTTAGAGGAAACACATGTAATATATATCTCTTCTTTCTTACTAAAGCATAAGAAGGCATACAATGAGCTAAAAATAAATTCTCCAAAAAAGTCTCCAAACTTTTGTTCGAAATAGTATTATCAAAAGCAATATTTCATCCATGATTGTAAATGTAAAACCTTAATTTTCCAAAGTATTATAGTTATTTTCAAAAATGATAGCCGGTTGATAAATATGAATTCCAACAAGAAGAAAAAACAAGAGCTCTTGCAACACTGCCATCGAGTTTGCGCAACCATTAAGGGTTCTTCCTCTTCTTCTGCCGTCCTAACTTCATCTTTTTCGTGGTTTTTTTTTTTTGTTTTTGTTTTTTGTGCTCGTATATATATTTCTTCGCAACCATATATTTAACTAACATCTTTACAATTTTCGCCGCTTCTTGGCGATTTCGTGCAACTTATGTTGCTGACTCTCACCATCTTAGTATTGTTATTGCTTTTGTTGTTTTATGCTAGCGCCCAGCAATGCCGCACATACAGCACTCGTTTGAAGCATTTGATTGTCGGTTCGACTGCAATGATGCGGTAATTTCCGTTTACAGTAGCAACAACAATTGCAACAACAAAAATAACAACGATCGCACTTAGCCGAACCACTGCTGGCAACAGTCAAGCTACCACAGCGCAGTCGTACATAATTACAGTAGCGCTTGTGGTGGCAGCCAACTGTATAACAACAACAACGATAGCAGCAACAACCAATAACCAACAAAAACAAATCATACAGCAGAATAACAATCATTGCGCGCAACCTCGACACAGCTTTTTCTTGCTGCCACTTTTGTTGTCGCTGTTGCCTGCCACAGCAATTGTTGTTCTCTTTGTTTTTCCATCTTTTTTTTCTTTTTTTTTGTTATTTTTGTTGATGCATTTTAGCTTCGGCTTTTGTGTTGCCGCAATAGTTGAGACCTTTTCACGTTTCGTTTCGCTTCTTTGTTTAGTCAAGAGTTGCATTGCTCTACACGCCTTTTAGCATTTTGCTTAGTTCATGTCGCTGCTATTGTTGTTGTTGTTGCTGTTAAGGTTTTCGTTTTGCCTATTGCTACAGCATTATTTGCCATGTTGCACAGCGTTGTTTTCTTGAGCGGTGCATTTTTTTTTTTTTTTTTTTTTTGTTACTATTTGCTACTCTAACAGTGTTTATTTAGTTAATTTTCTTAAAGTTTTGTCGTCAATTTCATAAATTTTATTTGTTGTTTATACATATTGCATGCATGCAACGACATTTTTTTCCACTGCGTTACAATTGCCTTAAATTACCAACCATTAATCATTACTCATTGTCATTGCTGTAGTCATCAATAGTTCTTCGACCAATGCAGTTGTTTTGATTTAATTGAGTGCGCGTAATGATACAATATTTTGTAAGAATATTTCTTTTTTTTTTTTTAGTTTAAAATGCTGTGTCATTCATTCATTGATGTTGGATTTCAGGTCTTTAGCTTTAAAATTTTTCATAGCTTCAAATTATTACAACTTAAAATTAATTGGAGTGAGTCCAAAAATTCAGGCCCAGAATTCCGGATCAGAGACAACAAAAGTGAATTTAAAAAAGAAACAGTTTTGAACATAAGGTTGATTTTTGCAATCTTGTTTTGCTTCAACAATTATATTTGGAAATTTCAATAAATCTAGTTCCAAAGATTCTCGAAAAATATTTGCCAACATTCCTTTCATACGCATGTTTTTTATCAACTAAGCACTTCTTCAGTTTTCGAAATAAAAAAAGTGACGGAATTAGAATATATATTAAGCAAGCTTTAAGCCTACAAATGCAGTTCTGATTTACATACAGTATTGATGTAAGAACATCTTTGTCTTCATCAATTTCTTAACATTCATATGCGAATGATACTACGTGACTCCCAAAAAAAAATGTCGACTGCTCTAACTGATCCATGTAAGCTGATATTCTTAGACGGATCCACGGTTCTATGGTTACGAAACAATGTACAATATCATCCTAGATGTTAACTTTGTTCTGATTCTAATAGCCTTCGATGTTGCAGATAATAAAAACACTCTCCTGCAACCAAATTTCATTTCGTTCATTTTTGTCGACAAATACTCGTATGACTTATATATAAGTCCTGGAAATAAGCACCACACCTGATATGTCTTTCTTTAAAAGGACTTACTTGCATCTTATTACAAATGTTGATGTTTGCAATAAGATCAGATTCTATTCCATATCATATCAAACAATGGTAAAGTTTGACAGGCAGTTGTTTTGTTTTCACACCTGTTTCCTTCTCCTCACAACCTTCCTTACCTTTCCAACCTTCGTTTTACTCCATTAGAGGCATGAGCACAATTTTTAAATTTTCAAGGAGAGCAAATTAAAATTTAAACTTCCATTATAATGGAATAGTTGGGAGTATTCCCAACCACCCAACCATGATGTGTCTTAATTAAAAGACGTGTAATAGACCCAGTCCGTTGACCTATAATATAAAATGCACAAATTTCTTTTGCAGGTTATGCGTTTTATGGGCATCCTTAACCAAAAGTTTTAAGAGACTTTAATCCTAACAACGGTGTTGTCTGCAGCAATGAACGAAAAGGGAATTCCGTGTATTTAACCTTTATAAATATTCGTACATATAAGGATATCGTTTCCAACTTAAACGTCTGTCATTGTAACATCATATACCGATTCGCATGTAATTTGAAGGAATGCTGCTGGGATGACAGTCAGACAGCGACAGAGACAGGGGATACTACTAGATACCAGATACTAGGTACTAGGTACTGGATACTAGATACTAGATACTAGGAACTAGGGTTTTAAGAAAAAGGAATGTTTAACTGTCCAAGATTGTGAGTGGTAACAGTTATGGTAGTTATGCCTGTAGTACTATGGACGAAAGTTAGAAAGTTATATCAAAATGCGCTCTAAAGTTAGTTAAGTTTAAGATCACTACTACTACAAATCTATTCCATCTAAAATATAATCACTTTTAAAAAACAGTGGTAATTACTTTACAGTAATTCAGCATACCAGAAACTAGATTTTTTATTATTGATCAGTTATTACTGATCAGTTTTTATGAAGAAAAAGTGTTAAAAAACCCGCACACATTCTTCCCTTTCTACAAGAGTTCTTCAAATCCGTTTAAAAGCTGTGAAATTCACAACATTAATCAAATTAATTGAACAAAACCCAAAGCAAAAAGAAATAAACCGCTGGAAGAAACTTTACCAAGATCTGATCTGATTTGTTACGAAATAAAATAATGACAGTGGCCAAACAAGTTTAACATTTCATTGAAAAGCAATTGTGATCATATCTTGGGTGTAATTCATTCTTGAACCGGACATTGGGTTCGCCATATATGTGTAGCCCTATCGGTATATGTGTGTGTGTGTGTGTGTGTGTGTGTAAAAAAATGCCCGTTTGAGCCTGAAAAGTTGTCCACTTCATAGCAACCAGTTTGCATTTGCTCGTTTGTTTTGTTGTTTTTGCTTCTTTTTTGTCATTTATTTAACTCAATTTTTTATTTGTTTTTTTTTCTAATCAGCTTCAGCTCTGTATAGCTTGGAGTTTTGAACGCTTTGCGACAATTATTGCTATGTTAATGCTAGAAAGTGCAATTAAAATGCTAATTGCATGCAAAAAAATGTCAACGACTGACTCCTTCAGCCGTAAAAAGTGGTAGTCAAATCGAATCTAGATCTAATAAAATCATAAAAAATATCAGTTAGTAATGCTCATTTGAACTTTTTAAGTATAGGAAAGATATTGGTATTTTTTATTAACCTTAATTGGTTGTAATTAGAATTGCTTTATTTTTATGGAATAAGTTCAAAATGTTAAGGAGTGGCAGTAAGGGAATTTTTAAAAAGGGCAAAGAGTGACGCAAAGGAATAAATAATATGCCGCAAAAATTAAAAATTGTCCCTTTATTTTTGTGGCACTAATTTAAAATTATTCAAAAATTAAATTGTTTGACAAGATATGGCAACTCTGTTCGGAAATTGTTCATAATATAACAATTTTTAAATTCAACTTGTATTTTAAATATTTATGTCATTTATTTGAATCTTTATTTATTATATAAGATGAAGATGTTACAGACAAAAAAAAAATGCAGACAAAAATTAATTAAAAAATTAAAAATTAAATTATAAAAATTAATTAATAAATTAAAATTTCTGGCGATTTTCTAAAGAAATACATGTACACATTTATAACACACATCCACTCAAAATATCCCAATTCTGATGGGAAGGTAGAAGATAAATAATGGCGGCAGGAATGGTTGTCTCTGCATCGAATTTTGTCTTAGGTCTTCTCGTCTGAGGTAAAGAAACTGTTAGCATAGCCATTTTTGTGACCACGACTTATCAATGTGTATATAGTAGTCAATTAAATAACTGCTTATAGGAAGGAAAAATAAATGTTTCTAAAAGGATCATCAAACATAAAAAACCATATACCATGTACTACGACATATGGCTGAGAACATAGTAGAATAAAGAACTGGGATTAATGTGAACAATGAAAATGTAACCCAAAGAGTATTCAAGACAAAGATTCTACTAATTAATTGCTTGAAAAATTAACAGATTGGTAAAAGGGTTGAACTTGATCTTATTTTAAGACATTAGAAGGGTTTTAAGACTCTATAATAACATAAGGAACATATTTTAAGGATACCACGCTATTAAGTAATAGCTTCCTAATTTCTTGTAATTTTTTTTATGTACCAGGTTATGTATAATCCTTTCGATTCCTCTGTGTCACGGTTCTTCCATATATATTATGCATAGGAAAATGTTAATCATCTATATGGTAGAACTGTGAGTAAGTCTGTTTATTGCCATAGATCCACTACTAAGTCATAGATAAGAAAAACCATTGTAGTAATTAAAAAGTTCTGCTCTAACTCTACTCAATCGGCGACATCATAACCGGGATTTTAAATATTGGACTGCCACCCAAAGAATACCAATCTTTGAAAAAATGTTACAGCTCTAAAAGCATTTCTGACTTGAAAAAGTTCTCATCAAATCGGGGCTAACATGTAATATGTACAGGGTTAATACGGTTAAGACAAATATCTGTACTTTTATTCGTCTTATTCATGTTTTGATATTTTTGAGAAAACTAATAGAGTAGAATTTTTGGAAGACCATATTAAATATGATTCTCTTTTGTATAAAAGTTTTTATATATTTCTGTTATGCCACTTCACAGAAAGTTTCTAATTTGATATTTTGAAATAAATTCGATTTGGCTGACACAACAACGGTCTAATTAATTCTCACATTCTACTTGTTTTCTCTCATGTGACAAACCAGATAAATTATATTTCTTATTTCTTACATATTTTTGCTAAATTAATTTTTCATAATTATTGCCAATTTCTCAGAGTTTTTGTGTTATGCTTTTATTATTTGAAGTCCAATAAATTTTAAATTAGAAGTAAAAGCAATTAAAAACCCAGATAGAGTATTTCATATGCCTTATACAAACATAATCCTACACCATAAAACCAAAGCACAATTTTTCTATGAAATGGAGAGAAAAAATTAAAAGCAGAATTCCGAAAAATACAACAAAGAATAATTTGTATGCAAAAAATTGCGCCAAATAGTTAATGCGAATGTATAAATTTCAAAATCCCAGCGTCTATGGGAAGTTAACCATATCCGTTTTACTGGCATTACACACGCTCGCTGAAAAGCTGAAAAGCGCAAAAAATTCAATGAAGTTGTAAGAAAAAAGTCGCGCAGCACTGCAATTGCGAACGTTAAGCTAGTGTACATAAATACAAACTATATACATATGTATATTGTGCATATGTATGTGTGTATATGCAGGCGCTTACTCATGCCAGCAGCTAGTGTCAGGTAGTGGTGTGTACATTCTGGGCCTACAATCCATTTAAGGCGAAACCAGTTCAGAAGCGCTCGCTGAAATCCAAACAAAAACGGAGTCAACAGCAGGCGGATGTTTTCGAGCCGAACGGGAATTTGTAGCCAACAACATTAACCAGCTAGCGCTAGCCTGCCAAACGGCTTGGAGCACGCTAATGCAGCAATAAAAACACGCACACACACACACTAAGCCGCTTGGCCACAAACGAAACGCGCCGCCGCACAGCTGGCCAATTAAGTGAAATTATTAACGAAGTAAATGAAAAGAATGAAAGGAGTTAGCAAGAGAAAAAGTAGCAAAAAAAAAAATCAAAAATTTGGCAAAAATAATAATTATTAACTTACATTATGCACAAAGAAATAAAAATGAAATAAAAGTAAAACGCTGCCGACGCGCTTGTCAAGTGACTAATTATGAAATTTAATGAAATTTAATTTCAGAAGCATTTATTAATTTCCATATTTATCTCGCTCAAACATTTAATTGCAGATCGGCGCGCAACTCAAACCATTTCCCATTAGCAGCAGTGACAACAAAAACATTAGCAAAACTTCCACCAGCTTTGTGTTCCTAACGCCTGCACGCCGCAGTCACTGCCAAGGCGCATCTAAGGCCGGCGCCGCCACGACAACCATAGTCAGAGCCGACGCGTCACATAGTAGCTGAGGGCACGCCCCCGCGCGCCAAAACGCCCTACAACAACATCACTGGCATCGTCAACAGCGCCACCGCCACTGCCAACAGAATGCCCATTTGCAACAAGCCCGCGCAGTCGGCAAAAAACACCGCCGAGTTCGACGACTATGCCTCAGAGGCTGCTAAAATGAAGCGCACACGAGAGCAGGCCTACTTCAACTCGTACAATTTCGACGCAATCCATCCCTATGACAAGGACAACGATACCGCCATGCAGGAGAAGGGTGTCCATAAGGTCGGCGGTGTTGCGGCTGCTGCTGTTGCAACGCACTCAAGCACAATCACTGCCACAAAAGTGCCGTCCGTTGTTGGTGGCAGCAATAGTCAGAATCAACAACTGCAACAACAACAACAATTACAAAAACCACATAATACGCTTAAAAAGATTTATCGCGGCGCCTCGTCGGTCGCCTCGTCGACGCAGAGCACGCGCAGCAGCTTTCAACACAGCAGTAGCGGTCGCAGCAGCGGTGGCGGCAGTCAGAATAGCCTACGCAGCAGCATCGCTGGCGATGTGGAAGATGTTGATGCTGTTGGCTATGTGCGTCGCCCGCAACATTCCGGCACGTATATGCAACGCTTCGGTGTGCGTTTGGGGCGTTCGCGCAATGCGTCGCCGTCAGCGGATGCGGAGCACACCAACCCAGAGGGTGGCAATGGAGGAGGTGCCATCCTGCAAGCCGAAGACCTAGCGCCGGTGCATGCGAAGAAGAGTAGCGCAACTGAAATGTCGGAGGGTGGGAGTTTTCTGCTGCCACGCGCCATGCTGAAGTACCAAAGGTAGGTCATTGCTACCAGTTTGATTTTTATTATTATTGTTTGTTTTATTAATTCACACGGTACGGGTGTTTTAAATAAATATTGCATATAACGGGTTTGTTTTTTCGACAGTAATTGGTTTCTCAAACACCGTAAGTTGAACGAATTTTTCGCTGACTTTTACAGTGGATTTGTTGCAGGCGATTATTGGTCAAAGAACAGGGTGATTCAAGAAAACCATGCATATGAATTATAAATTCCATAAAAGCAGTTCTCGCGTTCAATACGGCGCCTCAAATAGGTCGTTTTCCTTCTCTTTCCCTTCTATTTTTGAATTTAACAGCCGTAAATGCGCTCACTTATCATCTAATCTAATTGTATAGCTCGACTTGTGGCATCTGAACACTCCACTTTGCGGTTAACCAAATATATAATATATGTGCATGTTTAAAACCTTGCCCGAAATTCATCTTTGTGAAGTTCGCCCCTTTTATTCTGAAAATCAAAAATAAAGGGGAAAACTTCACTTTTTTATTACATTTTTCGTACCGAAAGTCCTAGCAGCATAGAGCTGCCACAAAAAAACACTAGAACACTACAACACACACGAAGAGTACAGACTCCGTTCACAATATTTTGCAGAACTTTATTTATAATGCTTTAAAAAATACAAAGAAGATAAATATGATATATATATTCTGGTGTTATCATATACAACAATTTTCCAACTTTAGTCGCCTTTTCGTGGACAAAATACTCGAAAACAGAAGTATTCAATTCGAAAACAGAAGTAGGGTTCAATTTGATAATATTTGTCAAATTTGCTTAAAGTTGTAAGGAGAGTACATTACCAGTGGGGTCCTTAACTCACTTAGAATATTCGAATACTCAAACGCTCTAAATTCAGAAGCATATATATTGTCTTTAAAACGATGGAAATAAATGTTTCGCGTTTAAAAAAATTTATTTCGAGAGCAATAGAGCCTTAATTAATTAATATGCTTAAATGTGCTTTTGAAGTTAAAAAAAAAGCATCGAATATTAAAAATTTTATGTAAAAAGGGTGATTTGAATAGTGATTTTTGAAAATTTTTCCAAAAGTATGTGTGAACTTTTACTCTTTCAGCATATCTATATATAATATATCTACAAATATCTATAATATATTTTTCACCTTTATATTATCAGCTAACCAATAATAGCGTATTTAATTTTTATATAAATATTTTCATTAATATCTCATTCCATTTATGTATATATTTTATATCTAGTACGGAAAACTTTTTGATTCGTATTAAATTCTATTTAAATTCGATATATTTAAGTAATTTCGGATAACACTTCCATATATGGTAGGTTGTGTTGGAAACGCGTTAATATTTTAGTAATATTTTTGGCATTTTACTGTACTAATTTTTCACAAATATATTTCAGTATACATATGATTTGATGATAATTAAATGTGGATTTGCAAATCATATATACAATATTAAAAATTGCTACGATTTCATAAACCAACTTTTTTTTTCTATAATTTCCCACCCACAAACGTATCTTCATGGCACATTTGAATTATTCTCAACGCTCAACACTTTCCACCGAATTATACAGTAAATTGTTTAATAATTATTATGCTTAATGCAAAAAGTGGCAAAAATCATAAAATGATTGCCCGGCAAGCCAAAAGTGTTAACTCAATTTGCATTAATCCGCTTAAATGCAGCCCGAAACGGAGCGAACTTTTAAAGCGGCTCCACGCCGAATACGGCACAACTCTCCACAAGCTCCATAGACCCGCACCACACCAACGCCATAATGCCCGCAGACCAACTGTATGTATGTATGTATATATGTACAAGTTTGTATAGCACATAGTAGCAACAGCTGCTCCTTTTCGTATAAAACGGTAACCTTCCGAAAAGCACTTGCAAGCCGCGGCAAGCTGGTGCCGCGTACGAGTGGTTACACGAGGGTACACCAAAGCAATTGGGAACTGAATTGAATTTTTATGAAGTGCGCTTTATTTGGCATGCAAAAAACACATGCACACACACACATATATATGTGTATGTATATATGCATATACATTTTCTTCCTCTTCTGCTCACTTGCTTCTGTTTTATCACATTTTCGGTTTATTTGCCCTGCGGATATTTGGCAACAAGAAGTTTAAATTAAAATACGGCGAACAGCAAGTTAGTAAATAACAAAACTAAATGTAATTTTGAAGTTAAGCAGCAGCAACAACAACAACAACAATGCGCGTAAAACAATAATTTTGTGTGAGAAATAAATTTTTGGGCATGACAAAAACATAAAGAATGAAGACAATGAGGTGAATGAGGTGAATGAAGTAAAATAATTCTTACACATAACCATAAACAAGTCAGTCGTGAGGACGCGCACGCGGCAGTGCAATACAGTCTCGTGTAGTGGTGTGGCAGTGGGGCAATTCGTGCTGATTTGTTTAAATTATGAATTTAAATGTCTTTAAATTTAGTTCAAAAAGGAAAAAAGAAAAGGTAAAGGAAGAGGAGGAGGAAAAAGGAAAAGGAAAAAATAAAATAAAAATAAATATATAAATAAATAAATAAAAAAGAAAAAGGAAATACACGCAAAAACAACGATCTATCGGACTTATACACAAAAAGGTTATCATTTTATTTAATCCAGATTTAATCCAGATCAGATCCAGATATTATATATGAGCTATAGCAAAAATATAATTCAAGAAGGAAGACAATTGGAAAGTCAACATTGTGTATTTTCACCCTTAACACAGTCACAAATTCACTTACATACATAAGTACACACATAATTTATGACAACAATAACACGCATATGGTAATTAAATTTTCGATTTATACTCCTCACCCAAAACATATTTAAAGTATGCCGTATTGAGTTGCTCTAAAATGATAAAAATCAAAATAGTTTGTGGCACAACACGCAAAACATACGGTGTATAACCACGCCACAACGCCAAAAAGCCTTCTTGCCTACCAATTTTCAACAGCACATCCAATATGCCCCTATACTCTGGCTTGCCATCAATCATTTTCATATTCTGTATTCTCGTCTTGGCGATATCCACCGGCAATGATGCGGTCGCTGTTAGCAGACCCGAACCAATGCTCGCCACCAAATGTAAATTAAAGCCGTCATCCATGCTGAGCTGTGACTTTGCGAAGTGCCGGAATTGTGTGTAGGAGGCCAATTGTGCAACGCTGACCACAATGGCACGCCCCACAGTCGGCACGGCGCCACGCCAAAGTGTTAGAGCGCCCTCCTCCTTGACAATGCGTGACAGGGCATTAAAAACACTCGTGTAGTTGCGACGATCGGCAGGCGGTAGCCGTGCATCGGTCATCATACGCACTAAGCCCACATCGGCCGGTGTGCCGGCATAGGCGCCGATCGCGCCGGCAAAGGCTGCCATCACAACGGTTGCATTCACTGTTGGCGCTGTTTTATAGAACTCGCGATAATATTCCGTTAAACTTGTATACACGCCGATGCGTGTCGTGGAGTACACGGACTGTCTTAGTGCCGAAGCGCCGAGCCCTTTATACAAGCCACCGATGCCATCGTTTTTAACCGCCATTTTCACCACTTCTATGGGGCTGACCGATTTGGCGCCCCCGCTAGAAGCTACTTGCATACGTGTCTTTACCAAATCCATTGGATGCATCACGCAAGTCGAAGCCACCGCCGCCGTTCCACCGAAGAGGTATTTTAATGGCGTGGGTATTGTAGCCATGTTCTTCTTCTCAGCAGCTTGCTTCTGTTCTGACATTTCGGGTGGTCAATCGATGTGTTTTGACACTTCGTAGCCTTTTTGGAATTGTAGAATCTTTAAAACCTCAATTTTTTACACGTTTTGCGCAAATTCCCGACTTTTTGTCTTCAAATGTTTTACATAACTTTTTTTCAATATTTTCATTTTTATTTCTGTTTGTCAATTATGTACTATTAAACAGTGTTGGAGCTTTCTAATATTTTGTTTTTATTTAGAAATTGTGAGTAGCGAGTAATTGTCTAAAATGTCGGGTACTTAACTCTCCAAATTTTAGAATGCATTTTGTTCGATTTAATTAATTTTTGTCTATCCAAATATTTTGATTCTTCGCCTCACTGTTAGCATGTTCGTTAAGGACGTGATGTGTAGGCGTTGTCGTTGTCGGCACATCAAGTATTGAGCATTTATTCTTTATTACGTAATATGCAACGGAGGTTAGTGACTTATTTGGCAAAGCTTTTAGTTCGAGTGTAGACATACTTATGTTATGTGCAAGTACATAATATATTATTTTTTATTAATATTAGAAGGAGGCTTCCTCTCACGTCAATCTCTCGGCTAACCTAATTTTTTAGATACCAAGTGACGTGAAAAGGTCATTTGAAATGAGTTTAAGCAGTGCGAAACTCCTTAAATAAAAGCGATAACTAGATAATTTGCCTAAACAATCTCCGGTTAGTCCAACATACCAAAATTAATACTCTATCAATATTTTTGAACTTTAAAACTAAAATTTTTCCTTAAGCCCGCTTGTTTCAATACGAAAATCTTGCACTTCTGCTAGTCCCTCAGTTACGAACTAATTAGTTTAGACCGGAAAGTATTCGGGAAGGCTTCAAATTAGTAATATTCTTCAAAAAAAAAAAAAAAAACTCCAAAAGTACTGCGCGAGCATACGGATTTTAAGGAATTTTCCGGGAAATTTTCGAAGTGTGTTTAAAAGTAAAGTCCATCCAACAAAAAATGTTGAACACAGCGAGACATTAGAAAATGGGTCTGAAAATATATAGTTACAAAACAAACTGAGAAAATATTCCTGAAAGCTTTAAATTAGTTATATTACTATATAAAATAGAGTTGCTACTGTAACAACACAATTAAAACTGAGTAAAATATTACAAAATTTGTTCACACATATAAAGTTAAAGCAGTTTTCCAGAAAGTACTCCAAAAATCTTCAGTTTAAACATATTTAAGAATGGAGTTGCCATTCATAGAAGGTTAAGCAAATTATTTTAAAATGAGTTTCAAATGAGCTAAAGCAAGGTCCCGGGAAAGTTTTTTGAAGGCTTCCATTTGAATATATTTTAGAATAGAGTTACCATTCCATTTAAAAAAATTAAAGCGGAAACAAACTTGGTTCAAACATACGATGTTTAAGAAACGAATCCATCCTGGCATCCATTCCCTAAAAGCAGTGCTCAAATTATTGAAATATGATGCGGAAAATGTCCTCTGTTCAAAAATGACGATATTCCTAATTTTTGATTCAAGCGCTAAGTATATTAATATTTAACCTTACACTCATTAGAATATATATAGATATACATACTTATATGTCTACTATGACCTTATTGCGCTATAACATATACAAATTAACAACAACAACAACAACAAACGTAAATTCACTACAAACACTAATACATACACAAGCTAAATTTTGAAAAATTCCGTATGCATGGCGTTGCCGCTCGCTTAATGTGACAAACATTGCCAAAAATTGTCCTCATTTCCGAAATATATTCAAATACGCGCGCAAACAAACAAACTGCAATTCGAAATCATAAATTTTGCGGCAACAAATTGCGGCGGACAACCTCAAAAGCGGCAATTGAAGATCATTACCAAATAGACATGAATGTACTGCCAAATGAAAACGATATTAATTCCATGCCATTATTCGCAATAGCAACAACAACAACAACAACAACAACAACAACAACAGCAACAACAAACTCAGCAAGAGCAATAAATAAATACTTGACAATAAATAAATCTCATAGTACATACATACATGTGCGCATACATATATATTATATTAATCTGTGTAGATATTAGATATGTATGTGTGTATGTGTTTGTGTATACGCATTATGTGTGCAATGCGACAAGAAAGAATTGACGCTGCTAACATCTTTGGCAGGTCGTTTGGTGGATCTTCCCGCGCCAAGTCACTTGTTAATAAATGGACACACACACACACACATATATATATATATATATATACACATATATACACTTGTATGAACCACTACAGCAGTGTGACGCTGCCAATTGCTGTCGAATGCCAATTGTCAATTGTTGAGACTTTCAAGCTGTTGTGCTTTTATTTGGTATATTTTTGCATGCACTGTTGTTGTTGCTGTTATTGTCGCATGTCAACGGATGTGCGCAACATAAAAAGAGGATACTTGAACTGCTTGGCGTCGATTGTTGTTATTGCTTCTTTCGATTTTTTGTGTTGTTGTTTTGTTGTAGTTTCTACTTGTAATTGCCAAGTGAAAATGCTAAGCACGAACAGTGTCAATACCACGAGTAATAGCAGCAACAACAACAACAACAACAACAACAGCAACAACAGCAATATTCATGGCAATGTGGTTGGTGATAAAATAAGTCCAAAAACAAAAACAAAAACCGAAACCGAACGATTAAAGCAATCAATAAATATAGAAAATCTAGACACAAATAAGTACATGTTAATATGTGTACTTACACAAACACATACAATTATACATCTGTATGTACGTATTACAATAAATATAGTAGTATAAAAGAAGCATCCAGCTTCAGCTGAAACGACGAGTGGGCAATTAGCATAAAACATACTTTGTGTTTACTTTAAAATTGAAATAAATTCTGAATGTACTAAAACAACAAAATATAAACAAATAAAAAAACAACAATAAATACAGATATGCTGTATATTGGATCATGTGATGTATGACATTTCAATTTGCGGGCTGTGAGCTGCGAAAATCGATTGATAAAAATAAGTAACTAAAATAGAAATAAATGATGAATGAAGTCGTAAAAATAGGAACTACTTGCTTTCAAACTTAATCACAAAGAATCATTTGTCAACCTACCAAAACTCGTATCAAAATTAAGCACATTTAAACAAATTTAATTTACCATATTGTATGTTAGGAAATGAAGAGGTTCCATTTAAATTTTTTTTTAAGTTTCAATATCGGGATCCCGAAATTTCGGGACTTTATTTTTGTCATCCCGAAACTTTATATTTCGTTTTAAGCAAATTTCTGACTTTTCAAATTTCGTGCAGTATTTTAGAATTGAATGTTTCAAATTAAATACACCGGGCCAATTTTGAAAAGTATTTTAACATTTTTATACACCACTATATTTAACACAATGTATTCAATTAAAAGAAAAGGTATTTTTACCCCATATTTGAATGACTGACGTTATTCATATTTTTTAATTAAAAATTCAATAACATTTACATTGTCTAAATTTTTGTCTGTTAACTGGTCTAATAAAAATCCACAATCCCGAAAATTCGGCACTCGTTATAGGACTAGGGATTGACTGCTTTAATTTTTTTCAAAAATGTTTCAACCCATTCAATAATTTTCTCAAGTATTTAAATAAATATATTGCTTCATGATCTCCATCTGTCATTATCTTACTATATGCATCGCAATTTAGCCATCACTTGCCAAAACTATGATAAAAGACTGAAAATGTTTTTAAGCGAGCTTCTAAAAACTATTCATCTTTAAAAACCAATAAGCATACAAACCTCTTTCGAAAGTACAAATCTATTGCAGCAAATCTATCTCGGCGCTGACGAGCGAACGTCAACATTGCGTAATTTCTCGAGTACGCTTTTAATGTTATCATTAACCTTATTGTTGGCAAGCAAATGCGCCTTTTAGTGGTTAAAATTGTTATATGCTTTTATATTTCTGTGTTTTTTTTTTTCTTTTAGTACACAATTTTCTTATTTATTTATTTCACAAGCTTGTTGTTGTTATTACACAATTGCCCTTACATACACACACACACACATATATATATATATATATATAGCCTATGCATCGCCTTGAGCTTATTGGTCATATTGCGGCCACGCCGTTCAACTCCATCTGTTGCATGTTTGCGTCCATAATAGCTTACCATATAATTGCGCGCACACACACACACACAAAAGTGCATACACACAACCAACATGCCACAACATTTTCACTGCAATTTTTTATTATCTCGGTTTATTTTATTTTCATTATTTTTCCCTCTCACACATTTATGCATTGTTTGCATACTGCACTGAAGTTCAAGACGCGCATCATTGTGGCAACAACGCGCCATTTGCCACAAACAGCACACAACTGTCACTGCTGGCCGTTCGGTGGTCGGACGATTGTGGCGCCTGTCGGCAACCTTCACCTCTTTATGTGTGTGTATATTAGCTACGTTATGGCTGCATCGTCGCGTTAATGACTACGAACAGCCGCAACAACAACAACAACAACAACAACAACAATAGCTGCTATAGCGATTACAACTCCACAAGTGACACCAAGCGGTGGCAAAAACAAATATGCAAAAAAATGAAGCAACAACAAAGGAATTAAACATATGCAAGCATAAATGTAGCAGCGACTATGAGGCACCTGCCATAACTGCCACCTGCCGCCGTGGCAGGCAGGCGATGAGCTTGGCAGCTGATGTCGTTGATGCTGCAACTGTAATTACCGCATGCTCCAGCCGTGCGTTGTTCTTTGTTAATCTGTGTTGTTGTTGTTTTTCTTTTTTTTCTTTACTGTTGTTGCTGTTGCCGTTGCTCGGCTCTTGCATCGCACTGTTATTTATGTTGCTGCCACAAAACTTGTATGCTTCAGGTGTGAATTTTTATTCTTCATTTGCATTTTTTACACTTCTTCTTAATCATTCAATGCGTTTTTTTGTTGTTGTTGCTGTTGCTGTTGCTCTTGCTGTTGCTGTTGATATTCTAGCTGCGCATTTTTCCCGCTTCATTCGTTTAATCGCGAATTTATTGCCTTTTATCGCGCCAATTAAATATAAAGCATCCGTGGCTAGTTGTACAAATGCTGCATTGCGGATTCTTTGTATGTAGGTATGTACATGTAATATGGCACAGACGTCAGTTATATTTTCTTTCATATTGTTGTTGATTTTGTTTGCCCCTGTATTGCCAGTGACCCCGTGACCGATTGATTATTTCATTGCTATTACCAACTTGCGTGTAGTTGGATTTGTTGTTTTGTTATTGTTGTTATTGTATTTATTGTTCACTTCTTTGCCATTTACACTTGAAAGCTGTTGTTGGCTTAAGGAAATTTTATTATATTCAGTAATTTCAAAGTTGCATAAGTAAACCAGCTAGAATAATCTTTCGTTTGACAGTTATGTAGAAATAATTACCAATATGGTAATTCTATACAAAATTATGGAGAAAAATGTTGGTATTGGCAGTATTTTTAAATACGCAAAACAAATATGGTTATTTCTCATGATTTTTGGTTTGAAATTTACTCAAATTTTTTCAATATTAATACTCTCAGTATGATAATTTGGTAACAATTAAAAGTAACATGACCTATATTTTTTTAATTTTCGTAATATTGATTGAATTATATGAGCAGATTTCACAGAATTCCATGATGAGCTTAATTTATTGACAATTACGTACATACTAATTGTCCATTAGCTAATTGTATCAATTAATAATTCTCAACTAACAAATTGCCTCATTATGGCAAATTACATTAAAATTAGGAATAACATTGTCTTAATTTTCTCAACTCTCAGAAAAGTTGCATTTAAAAAAAAGCAATATCATGTTGAGCCATTTTTTTTTTTAATAAAATTCGATATTTCAGAATTTTACAATAAACAATACATTATTAAAATTGCGAATTTATAAAAAAGAAGGTGAGTTCTTCTGCAACCACAGAACCGAAATGTGTATTTTGACTATATGTGACCCCACAAACAGCAAATAATTATTTTACCTGGTCACCTTCCCGCACTCATAACATCACCTTACCTATATAATATGTAAGCCAGCACGACCAACGCTGCAATGTCGGCAGCAATTGCGATCTCGCGCCAACCATCAACTTGCCACTTGCCACTTGCCACTTGTAATTTGCAACTTATCATTAATGACCTGCTGTTGTTGTCGTTGTCGTTGTTGTTGTTGTTGTTGGTATTGTTGATGCGCATTGCTGTATCGGATTCTCTTGATTCTCTCGTTGGCATTCTCTTTGGTTAATGCGGCGTAAAATATTCCATTTGATATGACATTCAACGTCCCCACGATGGAATGCAAGGTCATCGCCGTTGGAATTTTGTTTACAAAAATTTTTCGCACACATGCAAGCAAAACTTAAAAACAATTTTCTTAATTTTTTTTCTCTTTTGGCTTATTTTCGCAGTTCGTTTTCTTCTCTTTTTGGTTATGTACCTCTATTTGTATGCTTACATACATACATACATGCATGAGGGTTAATGCTTTGTTTTTAGCAAACAAAGCAGTGGCTCCGGCCTGGCCATGAGGCAGTATTGCTTTAATGCGCATGCGTGCAAATTTGCATTAACTTTGCGCCTACTTGGCAGCACTTACAGATTTGTACTATGTTTGTATGTGTGTGTGTGTGTGTGTGTGTGTATGTAGCCATCATGAACCTTCAACTTCCTTATTTTCAGCATGGCTTACGAAGAAAATTAGCAGGTTCGCGTTGCATTGGCAGGCCAGCTTACTTACACACACACCCACACACCCACACATACACACATACGTCATGGCTAATGACTTAAACATCGAATTTGTCAGACATAAAACCAAATGTAGCACATGTCTTACATGTGTTTATGGTAATTTATATACATATATATATGAGCCTTAAATAATCTCACATAAATTTATGCCCTAATGCAAAGTGTTCACAAATTAATGTGTTTCAGCGGCCATAAACAGCATTATTTTTGTTGCCTTCGCGAACATTATAATATAATTAGTAATAATAATTTGTTTAACTTGAGGAAATTTATTGTCTAAACACCATATGAACATATTTAGTTCACAGCCTCGAAAAGCAGCTTAGTAGTTGACCCTCTCCATGCTTATTATATTTTACACATATGTATATTCTACGCTTCAAATTACCGGGTCAATTGTAATTTGCTATGCAGTCGATAACAGCAGGTTTACATACATATGTATATATATTCACACCCATATTTTATTTTATGAGTAATACATGCATACTATACTACAACCAAATATATAAGCGAACCGACTAGTATTTAAGCGACTTTGACTAACAAGCCTTTGATTAACAAAGTTATTTTCAATTAAATTTGTGCTGCCTGAACCGGAGCAATTTCTTGCATTGATCATTAACGGTCCATAAACTAGCCGGAGTCTTTATCAGTTTCTCTGATCCCGCTTTTAAGAAAGACTTTAGCCAGTTTCTTCGGTTGACTGATTAAAAGGACCTAAAATATAATACACCGAAGGATCTTTATAGTAGATATAGATAGAATGATTGAATTTTGGTTCTCATTATTACAAATATATTATACAAATTTAATGTAATCCAATTTTAACATTTATAGACAAAATTAAAAAACTTAGTGAGCCATAGGATAGAAACCATATAAGATCTGGTTTTGCAATGCTTGATACAAAGAAATTTGTACGCGATAGACACAAAGTTACTTGAATTTCCGATTTCCATACCTATTTTATTACATTCTTTGTAATACATTACAAACAATGTAATAAAACATTACATTTTACATACATTATTTACCTAGATAGTTATCAGGTTTAGTGGCATTCTTGTTATCATATTGTACAACTTTATAATTTGGAATGCAAGGTCATCATTTAACAAAAAATTTTCATTGACTGTCTTTTCCCTAAATAAATTCCTTAAATAAATAATAAATCTTTCGAATTTGAATCCTTCCGGCTAGTAAATATGATATTTAGACATATTTCGAACGCAGCGCCATCTATAAAGTAATTATATATCGGTTCTAACTATATTTTAACAAAGTTACTTATATGTCCTGAGTGGAATATAAACAATTAGAGAAATACATACGAATTTTATAAATACTTTGACCACAGCGCCATCTTGTGGATAGTAACAATCATGCCTATTACTTACTCAAAAATAAAACAAAAATTTGTACAAACTAAAAGTTCAATATATTAAGCATTCTTTACTGCTTCTACAACCTTACACAGTTAATTTTAAATACTAATTAAGTTATGCAGTTAAAAAGTACTAATATTTGCTGCTCTTCAACCGACAAATTCTTAATCGTAAATGCATACCAGCACTTCGAACTGTCCTTAACAAACATGAATCACGTGAAATATATAGTTTTACCTGCTAGAAACTTGTTAAATAATAATGCGATAAATATGCCGCCACATGTGCCGCTACAAATATATATATATATATATAATATACATATGTATATACATACATACATATACATACTTATGTATATATACATACATATATATATATTTGCTTAGTTGTCGATATGTTGCATACAAACTAGAAAATATAATATTTTCAAATAAAAGCCCATTTGTTCTCACTGCATGTTAAATTCACTGCACGCCTGCGCACTAGACATACAATACATATATATTTACATATTTATTTGCAAATATTTAAGTATATGGAAATGTTTGTGCGTATTTCACGAAGCAAACGCTGACCTTTTGCAGAGCCATGCCAACATTTAAAGCGAAGTATTCGAATAAATATTTACCTATAATATTAACGAGCGCCACAAATTTATACAAACAAAATTTGAGGCAATCATTTTTGTAGCCAGGGAAAATTAGTGTCTTCAGTGCTGCCCGAGAATGAAAATATAAAATAAATTAAATTGATTAAACAAAAACTAACGAATTTGTGACAATTGCTGGAATTTAGCCTAGAGCGTACATCAAAACAAAAACAAAGACAAAAATATTCATTTAATACAAACATGGTTAACCAAGTACAAGCACTTGTATATACATATGTATATTTACATGTACTTCTTCTAAGCAACTAAACTAAACAAGTGCGCATAAGTAAAAATTACTGAATTTATATAAATTTGTACGCAGAAGGTTACACCTTGGTTTGGCTAATTTTCATTTAATATTTCATGGTGGACGCAACGCCAACCGATTAGATCAGATCGCACAATTTGATAGCTCACTTGCTGTTTGAGCTACAAGCGTACAGGCACATACATAATTTCAAATATACATATATATTTCTAATTAAACGTCATTGATGTTAGCTACCAATTAATAATTATAGACGAACTAATATATGTATGTATGTGTGAATATATGTATGTACATATATCTGCTTCTGTGTTTGCCCATGCGCTCATCCACC